>CM031608.1:48025615-48055615 GCA_018398815.1 Conus ventricosus | reverse complement strand
AATACCTTCTAACATTTGCTGAGATAAACCATTGTAACACATGCCTAGTGCCCACGAAACCAAGACCCACACCCTTTCCCACTCTTACTCTAACACTAACCCACTAACGCAGTTCAATTTCCAACATTTAATGACATTTCATTGTACACAAATCCACAACAATAAAATCACACGAAAAAAAACATACATCAAAACGCATATGATGAGGAGGATGGGGATGAGGATGATTATGATGAGTACCAGAAAGAAATAATTATAGTTATAGGACAGGTTGTGAACATAAAAAAAACAAAAGCAAACGAAAAGATATCCAGAGTCCGAGCACCCGCGCCCGGGAAAAGGTTAACAGCTGGCACTGTGGGGGATGGTAGCACGCAGGCAACGCAGCCCTGCGAGCGCAGACAAAAATTCCTGAACTTGGGCATCGAAGAGGGTATGAAGATGAAGGTCCTAGGGCGCAATCTCCAGGGGGACAACTTGCTGAAGGAATGGCTGGTGATGATGAAGGGGAAGTGGAGGACTGGGGATGGACAGTTCACACGCAGGAACAGAGGGAAAGGCCTGGAGAAAAAGCGAAATTACGTAAGGGGGGGAAATGAAATATTTTAGATGACTAAAATAAAGAAGTCTTTCCCCAGTTCTGTTTCGCCATGTAAAACTTATGACTTTCGTTAGCATCTCCCTTTCCTTTTACAGAAGTTAAATATTAAGGAAAATTTCAGATTGTGGGGCAAGTTAACGCTTACTTGACTATAAGAAAAGGACTACCATAAGGTCCTCTTCTTCAATATAAGGCTTCTACAATGTTTTCTTCCACTTTTGTATTAAATCAATGGTGATTTCAAAGGATTTCCTTTTATATACACAAGCCCAAAAGAAATGAGAATAGTAGAAGCCAAAATAAACGCGTTTTCATCCAAACATTAGTATACTAGCCGTATAACCTACACGGATCGATGAACAGGACTTCAAGAAGACCTCACACATCGTATAGTTCAAAAGTTCAAGTTCAAGAATATCAAAATATCTGAGAGGGTGAAGTCTGCTGAGGGAAGTCTAAAAAACTACACGCGGGATGTATAAATGTGCATAACAAAACTTCCATAACGAATATGCGATTACAATGTCTGTGAAGTAAATCATATGAAATTGTAGCTAACGTGTGTCTGACTCATGTTCCAAAGGGACACCCAAGGAGTTGATCTGCACATCGGTTGTCTGTTTTCTGCATTTCAAGTTCTTTAATTGTTGAGAGCACTGTTTGTTCTTCTTCTGAAAGTATTTTGAGAAGAGGGGGGAAGATATTGAGATGTTCGAGATTTATTACGATGACCCAGCAACTGGAACACATGAGAGATGTTTTCAGTACCACGCTTACACATGAAGCTCACCGCAAACAGAGAGAGAAGGACTGTGTGGTTTTCATGGAATGACAGAAGGCAGATAATAACCATTTTAACAAGAAAGCACACAACACAAGGCATGAAGTAACGATTATATTACAAAAAAGACATTCTGTAGTCTGTGCATGATGTATTAAATAGCGTTATTTTGCATATTTCTCTCCTCTCTCTCTCTTCTCTCTCTCTCTCCCTCTTCTTTGTCTTGTGTGTGTGTGTGTGTGTGTGTGTGTGTGTGTGTGTGTGTGTGAAGTAACGCTTGTTTAATACTCAATACAAAAAAGACAGTCTCCATTCTATCCGTTTTATATAATGTATTAAATATGCGTTATTTTGCATATTTGTATTTTGTACGGTTTTTTTTCCCCGTTCGTTTCACTTTTTTTTTTTAGTTCACGACTCTGAAAGTCATCAAAGATTTTTCACATGGAGTTAGTTGAACCATTGACACTGAATCATTTCATAAGTTTTAAACACACTGGAATCGATTTTTGTACGAGTTCAAACTGCAACAAAAGCCCGTTAAGTCGCTAAGTTGAATTGGTTTAAATGTCCTTGGCTCTGATTTCAAAAGTGCATGGTTGTGCAATGCGCTTCGAATGAGTACTCTTCATAATGGCACCAGAACTAGCACTTTTCTTCTTTTTTTTTTTCTTTTTTTTTTTTTGGTTGCAAAAAGAGATGACTGCGGGTGGAAATTTTAACAAATTTTAAAAGGTATTTGAAGTAATTCCGCCAGATAATATGGACTAACGAATTACATGACAAAACATAACGCGTTTCGAGCTCTTAGGTCTTCTTGAGACAAGATAAATAACACTTAGGACAACGAAAATCAAGGAGCAATCACTTCTCTGGTCAAATTCGGCGGAAGACTGGCGCTGAATGAAAACGAGGTCGTTGGGAACGAGACAATGCGAGTTAAAACAGTAAGGATGATAAAAATAATAATACTGATAGGAATAATAGTAATAATGATAATGATGATGATAAAAATGTTGAGAAATTAATAAAGAGAGGACTACTACCACTTTTGGTGATAATATGACAATAACAGTTGTAGTACGGGAGAAAGGAAAAGGGTTAGAGGATTGTCAAACAGCATGGTTGTAGTGGCAACAGTGTTAGCGGCGATGATGATAAATGATAATGATGGTAATGTTAATGATAACACTGGTGTTAATGATAATGGTAATAATAATAGTAATGATAATAGGGTGACACAGGGCGCAATCATCGTTCTGGCACAGTACACTAACACGTTCCAACCCTATATAAATATGACGTTGCCATTCCACAAAGACTTATTCCCAGATGCTATGCTTTTTTCTCTCTCATAAAGTTAGATTATTTCTAAGAGGAATCAGAAGTCCAACGGTTAGAGGGTTTGCCTGCGGAGCTAAAGGTCGTGGGATTGAATCGCTCGTAAAGGTGGATTCTTACGCGCTTGAAAACCTGTGCCCAGCAATGAAAAGGGTGTCTGATTCATTACAGGGAAGTGAAAGGCGGCGGAAGGTGAGGGACGAGTTTCGCCTTCCACAATGCCGTGTCACGGATACTTTGAAACAGTCTGCCGCCCCTCAGCAATCCGGCTATGGGACTTTAAGATTTAAACACATTTTAAGAGTATATCTTAGCGAGTCCGCTAAAAACGAGAACAAATAAGTTACAAGACAAAACACGACGCGTCTCGACATCTTAGGTCTTCTTCAGGCGGAGAAACAACGTTCAGGACAATGAGAGCGAAGAACGAAGCAATCACTTATCTTCTCATATTCGGCGCAAGATGGGTTTGAATGCTTCAACATTTAGCTCATGTTTTTTTTTTTTTTTTTTTTCATTTGATGCTACGTAAACGCAGTTGGAAGCACGCTTTATTTTTAAAAAATGTAATAAAAGGCACACATAAAGAACAGATTTCAAAGCACGAGAGTGACAGTATGTATAATCAAATATCAAAGTCATGAAACACGTCACGCCCAGTCCTATCATGAATATATATTATGACACTTACAAAAGTAAATAATGCATCCATATTGCATTACTGTATACTTCCATGAAGACTCCAAAATCTATTTTAAAAATCAGAAGAAGAAAAAAAATGAAGAAAAAAAAAACCTTCAAAATCGCGAACACCATGTAAAAAAAAAAAACGTCACAGTGTAAGAATCGATATATGGAAATCATTCTGTCCGCCAGCTTGCATCATTCATATCAATCGAGAGCATACAGTTAGTGACAGACTTATTGAATTAATGGCCTTAACTTACTTTCGAGCTTCAGCCTTGATGTTTTAGTATGTGAACAGGGGTTGTTGTTTTTCCTTATAATTCATCTGCAGCTTTGATCTGGCTCCTGTGGTCGGCTAGGCTATAGACATCAAGCATATAGACACACTGTGACAAAACAATGAGCAAACTATCACTTTGTCAATAAAACAAGACAAAATAGACAAGTGAGGCTCTCTCTCTCTCTCTCTCTCTCTCTCTCTCTCTCTCTCTCTCTCTCTCTCTGTAACAACTGTTTCTTCTTCAGACCCCCACAGACAGAAAAAAAAAACAGACAAAAGAATATGCTCAAAACAATATCGCCCTCATGGAGGTCAGCAGTGGGAACTGTCCTGCGCACAATGCGTTATTATGATGACTTGGCACAGCTGTCTGAAACGAACGAGTAGTTTGATCCTTTGTGTCTGTTCACACACATTAACAAACGAAGAAGCCAACCCAAGCTTACCTTGCTCTGAAGGCCTCACACACGCCCCTCAATCCATCACCTCCTCAGTACAAAACCGTTACCGTGTCAGCGAGTGGGCCTAATTGCTCTGCGACTACCTGTTCTGGAAAGAAAGAGTCGGCATCGTGGTGAGCCAGTGTGGCGCCATCCGGCCTGTGACGTCTGCTTCACCTGGGCTGGCAGTTGGGGAATGATGACGTACGTGCCATGTGTCTATCTATCGGGCGTGCTGAAGGTTAGCAGCGCGCGTCATCGGCAGGGCTTGCTTGCTCTGTATTGATTCCGCTTGGTCTTTTAACGCCGCCTGCCTTGGTCACGCCCATGGGAGACAGAGAGAGAGAGAGAGAGACAGAGACAGAGAGAGAGACAGAGAGACAGAGACAGAGAGTCTAACATTTGAATATGCACGTGTACAGACAGACAGACGACAGACACACACACACACACACACACACACACACACGCGCGCGCGCGCGCCGCCGCGCACGCATGCACGCACGCACGCACGCACGCACGCACACACACACACACACGAAGAGAGAGAGAGAGAGAGAGGGGAGAGAGAGAGAGAGAGAGAGAGAGACGTAGAGAGAGACAGACAAACAGACACACACACACACACACACACACACACACACCACACACACACACCACACACACCACGCACGCACACACACACACACACACAAAATCGTCAACTCAGCCTGAAATACAAGACACCCCGAGAGCCCGAAAAAGAAAATCAGTTGGTAGAGCTGAGCCTGTGTATGTACGTAAACGGCCTCTGCTAAGGAGAAAACAGAAATAACTCTATTGATTGATCTGTATTAGAAGACACGAATGTCAGTTCATCTCTGTGTTCGTCATCACCGAGTTTTGCAATACTTGCAACACTTCGGCAAAGCTTTATTTTGAAAACTAAAAATGGTTGTTTTCTTAATTCTTTCATATATATTATATATATATATATATATAATATATATATATATATTTGTTAAAATAAGGTTTTTAAAAGAGCAATCTGCAAATTTGTTTCTAGCTTTGCGCTATCGTCAGGATGAATTTGGTTTGCCCACCGCCGGTGTTTTGAGCGTGTGGGCTCCCGTTTGCGGTTGTTTGCACGTGCGGGTTGGCTGCACGTGTTTTTTGAGTTTTTCAGGTTTTTGTTTTGGGTGTATTCACAAACAACGATTTCCATTTATGCCTGCAGTTGTTTACTATTTCTGTTTTGGTGTTTAGAGTTGCTAAGTGTGGTTTGCATAGTATTTTTCAGTTAAACATAGGTTGCACCTTTTGGAAATATTGCTATATGATGATGCTCTTTTTATGATTTTCCAGGATATATTGTAGTTTGTTTTTGCATCTTTAAGTTTCCAGATATATTTACTCAGTTCAGTTTGGTTTTTGTACTTTTCTTTATTAAATGACTGTTTGTGGTTTGCATATCTGGTTTTGAAGTGGTTTTCAGTAATCCCTATGTATGTTTCTTTTTCATTTTCTGATGTCACAGTGGCTTGGTATACAATGTTGTTGTAAAGGCATTTATTGCTTAGGGGCACTGCTCTTTTTTGATGCAATTGCAAGATTTCCTTTCTTCACCCTTCTTTGCTGTGTTGGTTTTCATTTTGTTAGATGCGTCAATTAAATTTTTGAGGTTGGGCGTACATGAATACGATAGTTTGACGGTGTTTTTGTTGAATATTTCATATAGTTTGTGTTCTTTTGGGAACGAAGTTGTTGAAATTTTAAAGCATTCTTCTTAAAACCGAAAAGGCAGAGGAGTTGTAAAATCACGTTATGGAGGGCGTTTGATTTTACTTTGAACTTTTTTTTTGACTTGCATCAAGTTTGGCGTTTAATTCTCATTAACTTATTTCGGCAGGGTTTATTCTCTTGGATTCTTTCACGACTGGAATATTGGGTGGAGAGGTTGATCACTTACTGTATGACTGTTTCAGAACTGTACACAACCACACACACACACCACACACACCACACACACGCACACACGCCACACGCACGCACGCACGCACGCACACACACACACACACACACACACACACACACACCACACCACGCACGCACGTACGCACGCACGCAGAGAGAGAGAGAGAGAGAGAGAGAGAGAGAGAGAGAGAGAGAGAGAGAGAGAGAGAGAGAGAGACTACATGAACGATAGAAGATGTTAGGAAAATTTACAAGGGAGGTAATCTGTGTTAACGCTGTGTTATCAGCCAGTTCAGGCCAATATCACGACTGAACGTCGAAGGGAAAATCTTCTTCTCTGTCATGGCAGCAAGGCTGACCAAGTACCTCATGGAAAACAAGTACTTGGATGTGTGTCAGTCCAGAAAGGTGGCATCCCAGGCGTGGCTGGCTGTGAGAACACGCCACAATGATCTGGGACGCAATCCAAAGAGCAAAAACAGAAAAGAGAGACCTGGACGTAGTGTGGCTTGATCTGGCAAACGCATATGGATCTGTACCCCATGAGATGATACAGTTGGCTCTTGAGATGTACCATGTGCTAAAGAACATCCGCGACATGCTCAAGAAGTACTTCAATGGCTTCTCATGCGGTTCTCTGCCAAGGAGCACACAACAGATTGGATCAACTTGGAAGTGGGCATTGCAATGGCTGTGCTATTTCCCCAATACTGTTCGTGTTGGCAATGGAAGTCATTTTGAAAGCAGCAACAAGCAACGCAAGAGAAATAGACCTTGGCGATGGATACATGATGCCCCCTCTCAAGGCCTTCATGGATTAGTGATTTCATCCAGTGAAGACGAGACACGTCATGTGCTGGAGAGGCTGGACGACATAGTTGCCTCATCCAGAACGAAGTTCAAGCCAAAGAAATCACGGAGTCTCTCACTGAGGAAAGGAAAAGTGGCCGAATCTGTGGTCTTCAGTGTTGCCAACCAGGCCATTCCAACAGTCACAAAAGAGCCAGTCAAGAGCCTTGGAAGATGGTATGATGATACGTTGAAAGACACACAAAGAGCAAAAGAAACCAAACAGATGTCGGAAGAAGACTTGGAGACCATTGACCAGTGTGGCTCCCTGGCAAATACAAGGTCTGGTGTCTGCAGTTCATGCTGATACCAAAGCTCCTATGGCCTCTGATGATGTACGACATCTGCACCAGCATAGTGGAGGCAATGGAAGCCAAAATCAACAAGTTCACAAGGAAATGGCTTGGTGTCCCACCCTGTCTGACTGACATAGAGCTGTACTGTCGCCAAGCAAAGCTGAAACTACCTCTGAAATCCATCCTGGAGGAATATAAAGCAGGGAAGATCAGACTTCAAAGCATGCTGGAGGACTCAGGAGACAAGGTGGTAGAAGCAGTCAAGCCCCAGCTGAAGACTGGCAGAAAACGGAGAGTTCAAGAGGCAATGGATTCTGCAAAAGAAAGTCTCAAGATCAGAGAAATAACAGGACACACACAGACCAACAGACAAGGACTGGGGTGACCAAAACTGAATGATGGTCAAAGGCCAAAGGAAAGCCAAAGAGACATGATGATTCAGGAGATGAGAAAAAGAAGAAGACCAAAAAAGACTCCAAAAAGCAGTCCAGCAGAGCCAGCAAAGGCAATGGACAACGTGGGAGAATGCACTCCAAAGAAGTCTCACTTGGAATGACATTTGGCACATGGCCCCTCTCAGGATCAGCTTTATTCTCAGATCTGCTACTATGACCTTCTGCCCTCAAATGCAAACCTGGTGAAGTGGGGAAAAACAGACGATCCTGCATGCCCCCTCTGCCATGGAAAACAAACAGTGGAGCATGTCCTAAGCTCATGTAAAGTAGCCCTGGCTCAAGGAAGGTACACATGGAGGCACAACCAAGTGCTCAAAGAGATTGTACAAGTAGTCTGGGCTAGTACCAACACCACAAAATGGAAAATCAGGACTCCAAAAGCACCCGCAACATTCTTCACGGTAGGAGGCAGCAAATCATGTCCAAGAACAACAGTGCCACTCGGAACATGCAGGCAGAGTCTGCTGGACGGGGCAGATGACTGGGAGTGCACTGCAGACCTCCCAGAATGGAAGAGTCACCCAGAGATCATCAGCAAGAGTGGCATGAGACCAGACATAGTAGTCCACTCTCAGTCAACCAAGCAGCTGATCATGATCGAGCTCACGGTGCCATATGAGAACAGAATGTAGGCAGCTCAAATCTACAAGACTGAAAAGTATGCTGATCTGGCAATACAGCCTGAGGAGAGAAGGCTATCAGGTCAAAGTCCTCACCGCAGAAATCGGAGCAGGGGATTTGTAGGAATGTCTGCATACAGCCTCATGAAACAGCTCTCAGTTGCAGGGAGGGAAAAAACCAGAGCCCTGAAAGCAATGGCAGAGCGGCAGAGAGGTGTTCAAGCTGGATCTGGTCAAGGAGGAACAAAAGTTAACTTCAAAAGGCTTAACTTTCCTACAAATATCAGGTGTCCCAGTGGCTCAGTGGTTAGAGTGCGAGTCATTAAGTGGAAAATGAGCATGTCCAGAGGGTCATAGGTTCGAATCCGTCATGGCTCGTCCCAAGATGGGAAAAAACAGGGGCAGCAGAGGGACATCCGGAGTCATGAACCGGGTGTGGCCCAACCCCCCTAGAGTGTCAGGAGATAAGGGCCGAAACACTTGCTTGAAGGGGGCTTCTCTTCTGAGGACTCTCTGCTGCCACGCTCTCCACGAGTTTCTTTCTACTAACGCTCACGTTCAGCGAGACTGCCCCCGCCATTTTTAAGGGACAAGTGCCGCTGGTGAACACGGTCATAATGATTTTTAGTCCACCAGTCTACTGAACACTTGAATGAGAGAGAGAGAGAGAGAGAGAGAGAGAAGAGAGAAGAGAGAGGCCAAAGCATGGGTATGAAATGATGCGCCTGTAGTGTAGTCGATGTCTCAATCGTCATCCTTTCGTACGCTTCAAATTAAATTATATTTGACACTTTAGATCTGTTAGCTTGACCCATGAACTGAGAGAAGGTAACTCTCTAATATAACAGGACTGGCGTTCTCTTCCCCCTGGTTTTTTTTTTGTTTTTTTTGTTGTTGTTTTTTTTAACAGGTCAATTTTTCCCCCAGGTCAATCGATCGCAGGCTAAAGGTGAAGGAAAGTAAAATATACTAACAAGTGTCCCCTCTCCACCCCCTTTTCCTCTGCGGTTATACTCTATACATGTCACTTGATATCATCAACTCAACATGAAGCAGTCAACGATCTGACAGATAATGCTACCATTGGCAAGAAAGGTTACAGCTTTCGGCGAATCGTATGTATGTATGTATGTATGCCTGTGTGTGTGTTTGTGTAGGCCTATGCATGTGTGTGTGTGTGTGTGTGTGTGTGTGTGTGTGTGTGTGTGTGTGTGTGTGTGTGTTTGTGTGTGTTGTGTGTGTGGCCTATATAGCCTAGATAGACAGCTATTTATAAAAATCCATACATGAAAGTGTCCCATTGGAGGAATGACAGGCACAAAGATACGTTGAAGATCCACCGTCTGGACACCACACGTCAAAACTCTGAGAAGACACCCTCCAGGGAAGACTTTGGTACAAAGGGTGAAGTGTCCACACTTCCCCGAAGAGGAAAGTGGCCATCAGAATCCGCCCAAAGCGAAACAGTCGTGGCAGTTTTTCTATCAGACTGACCAACGCTTGTGGGTCAGCAGACATACATGTGGTACAGATAAACAATAAACACCGTTATGTTCTGTGGAGAGAGATTCTTGTAGCACAGGTCTTAAGAGAAGTGTTGAGATCTGTCGGGGTGAACAACAAAGACTGGTGGATGAGTGACAGGACTGCTCCTGTTTACTCCAGTTATAGTGGGTTGTGCTTGTTTGGAGAGTGCGTAACAATTCAGTTCATGCTGCTTGTTGCCCCCAGCCGATCGTGAAGGGTCATATCAGAGAGGTGGCCTCGAAGTCTGTACGTCTACATAGATGTGTGTGTGTGTGTGTGTGTGTGTGTGTGTTTTCAGTGTAAAGCTGTTTTGTAATCATAGAGGTGCTTTTGTTGTTGTTGTTGTTGTTGTTCAGTCTTCTTCTTCCGTAGAGTCTCCACAATCAACAGGCTGATTATTTTGAGGTCTTTCATTTGACCATTCCTGCCCCTCCTCCCCGCTCCCTTCCTTGCGTCTCTGCATCAAAATTTCAAACACTGAAAACCTGGGCTGAGATACACATTTGTTTCGTTGTCATTCCGATCTGTGCGAATGGTTACACAAGTTCAAAAACATGGCGACTTCCACGGGTAAGTGTTGCTTAGTCAACCCTACCATAGGATCAGCATGCATGAGGCTTTTACTGCAATGATAATAAGCTTGACAGCATTGAATGTTGCCCGGCTCTCCTCCGTCTGATCTACTCTGTCATCTTTCCGCAGGAAAAACGACCCCAGATCTAGTTACTCACAGTCCAGTGAGACTGAAGAGAGTGGTCCGACTCGATCAGTGCATGTCAAAATCGGTGTTGAGTCGTTAGGTTATCGTTAGGGCCTATATACTGCTGCTGTCAGTGTCAGACAATGTTTGGACAGTTCTTTTTACAGTCATCATAAGGACGAACTTAGGACAGCTTACGTGTGATGACTCTCGTCGACCGTTTTGTTTGAAGTACGAAAAAGAAACTTTCCCAAACGCAAGTTGAATGCACGGTGGGTTGCTATTATTGCTTTTACGTACTTCTTGCAGAACAGCATACGGGGGTAAATGTGGATACTAGTTACTACCTACCCCCCCCCCCCCGTCCCAACACACACACACACACACACACACACACACACACAGAGTGACAAACACACCGTCAAATTCGGCAACCTACTCAGAGGTCATGACCATCTTATGTGCTATACTTAATACTTTTGTGGTATTGCAGCTCCGCTTCAAATCTATCCCTCCAAGCACAATCACTGGATTTTTCATTTCATTTCACTCTAGATGATGATGGCTACTTCAGCTCAGTTTGAACAGTGTTTTGAAGTCCTTGGGGGGAGGGGAGGGGCAGGAAGAATTCTATCCCTTCTTCATCCACACTAATGTTTACTTGCAGTTGCCTGTATCAGTGTATGAACTGCAGTTTTGAATTAGAAGTCACCTTTTTTCTTTTGGAAGTAGTCTTGTATTGAATTTGAAGTTAACACAAACAAAAGCAAAGAATTTATCAAAGATTACAAGCTTTGAAAAAAAGAAGTTCTATCATCGGTCTGTCTTCTAAGTTCTATCTATCAAAACACACACACACACACACACACACACACACACACACACACACACACACACACCACACAGAGTTAGACTGTCTAGATAGATGTAGAGAGATCTGTCCTCATGTCTCTCTCCCCTCTCTCTCTCTCTCTCTCTCTCTCTCTCTCTCTCTCTCTCCTCTCTCTCTCTCTCTCTCTCTCTCTCTCTCTTATAATGTGTTTGTGTAGATATAGTTTAAAGATTCAGTTCTCTCAAGGTGCAGGGCAGCACTCCACAACAAGAAGCAGAACAAAACGTTGCGCACAAGACAGCACAGATAATAAAACAATTCGTGTTCAACTTGTTCCTCCACCCAGGACTTAATGGCAGAGCTTACACCTTTTGGCTTGACAGAGAGGATATGATAAGAATACACAAAGCAAAAAGCACTGTGTGTGTGTGCACGCACGCGCGTGTGTGCATGTGTGCATGTATTCCATATATCCAGTGCTTTTTGCTTTGTGTATTCTTATCATATCCTCTCTGTCCAGTGATCAAGCCAGAAGGTGAAAGCTCTGCAATAGAGTCCTGGGTGGAGGAACAAGTGGAGCATATGAATTGTTTTATTATATGTAAAACACGCACATGCACCCCCCCCCCCCCACACACACACACACACACACATATATTCTCTCTCTCAAAGCCTCCTATAACGAAGTCTTATATAATGAATGCCAGATGTAACGAAGCAAAAAGTTTGGTGCCAGCAAAAATCCCTCCATGACTAAAAATACGTCGGATATAATGAAGTCGGATGTAACGAAATGCCGCTTATAACGAAATGGTTTTGGGGTCCCCAGCAGGCGATCATGCCGGTTATAACGAAGTCGCCACTTAAAATAGTGAATCATGTGTTTAGCCCCGTGAAGAGTTCAAGCCAGATGTAGCAAAGTAGAACTTTACTTTTGTGTTCGGGAACCATTTCTCGGAAATGGTTGGTTCGTTTCTGCTTGTAAATATTCTTTCATATGGTCGCTGGCTCTAGGGATATGGAGGAGTGTCCGCATAGCACATGAAAATGGAAATGTAGAAGTTTCTTTGCCTTCCTCTAAATCTAGAAATCACATGTTCATGTATGTCATGTGCTTGACTAGCTGCAAATTCCTAAGCTTGTTTCATTTTCTTACACAGCTTCACATAGGTAGATTAAAGGTACACAGTATTTTTAACTGTATGTTTGTTGTTGGGTAAACCTCACATCTGTACTTCATAAGCAATACAATTGTATTCTATTGTCCTGTAAAGCGAGTGCCTGTGATTGTCAAAGCAGGGGAGTCGTCAGGTCAAGTTCAGCAATTGTAGATGGAGAAGAGATGGTAGAAGGACGATGATGGGGTGAAGGGGAAGGAGGGTGTCATTTCTGTTTCACAGAGTGTGAGAATTTGATGGATTTTTTTTTTTTTTGTTTCATCCTGCTGTGACAACAGTCTTCCTTTTCTGCTGTTTCAAAGAATGGGAACATTCATATCAGACATTGTAAAGTTCTGCCATTCCAATAACTGTATATAAGAGTGACCTTTTGTGTACTGCTAATGATAAAAGAACTTTTCATTGTATACAACTAATATAGTAACACATCTGTGACCTTCACTGCAGTGATGGAGGAAAGTAAAACATAATCATTATCTTTTTTGGGACCTTATTCAGACACTCATTATTTTTGGGACCTTATTCAGACACTCATTATTTTTGGGACCTTATTCAGACACTCATTATTTTTGGTTGTGGTTTCTTGTCAAGCTGTGACAGGCACAAAAACTTGCTCTCTGGTATGGCAGACTGCGCATATTTTAAAATCAACTACTTATTTCTTTTTTATTTCCATACCGGTGCATACTTCAATGACCTAACAGTGTGAAACAGTAAACAAACAGTGCAAAAGTCCCCCCTTTCCTTCTCCCACCTTGAAAGCATGGTGCTGTGCAATTTCTTCAGACAGTCCATTCTCTGAAGTCTTCGGGAAAAAAACGTGAATTCTTTTCACCTGTTTTGCTTATTATCAGTGTGTAAACCTTCAAATTGCAATATAGTCCTATGTGGATCTGTTTCCTATAATTTACAGCCATATTTCTAAAAAAAAAAAAAAAAAAAAATCATTTCCATTAAAGTATATAATCGTTAGGAAACGAGCTTGATTTTTGTCCATGTATGTGGGCACATGCGCGCACATGCATGGGGGGGGGGGGGGGGGGGGGGGGGGGGACAGAGAGAAAGAGGGAGAGAGAAGGACGTCAAGTGCTCTGGATATAATGAAGCAAGCATATAATGAGAAATTAATCGTAACCAGTGTGTCGGTTGTAAGAAAGCCAGATATATATAACGAAGCAATTTTGAATGTCCCCAGCAATTCGTCATAAGTGGCTTTGACTCTGTGTGTGTGTGTGTGTGTGTGTGTGTGTGTGTGTGTGTGTGTGTGTGTGTACATATAGATCTGACGTTGAGAGGGAATACAATGGTTCCCTCTTGCAGCTAGTGAAGGGCTTTCATATTATAATATGTTTTCTTTATTTTATGATCCCATTTTCTTCATTTTCAACACACACACACACACACACACACCCTCTTTTTTTCTTCTTTTTTTTTTTAAAGTTCAAATCTTTACCAAGTCATTACTTGTGTGTGTGTGTGTGTGTGTGTGTGTGTGTGTGTGTGTGTGTGTGCGCGCGGGCGTATGTGTGTATGTATGTGTATATGCATATAGATCTGCCGTCGAGAGGGAATACGATGGTTCCCTCTTGCAGCTAGTGAAGGGTTTTCATATTATAATATCTTTTCTTAATTTTATGATCCCATTTTCGTCATTTTCAACCCCCCCCCCCCCCCTTTTTTTTTTTTCTTCTTTTTTTTAAAGTTCAAATCTTTGCCAAGTCATTACTATAATGATGGAAGAAGTGTTAGCCTGCACTTGTTTTCCCCCACAACTTAATTGTTCAGTATTATAATATATATGTATGTGTGTGTCTGTATCTGTGTGTGACTGTGTATTGAACAAATCAGAAGTTGGAGAAAACAAGTGCAGGCTTACAATTCCCTTGCTATTACAATCAGGACTTGGCAAAGGTTAAGAAAGAAAGAAAGAAAGAGAAGGAATTTGTGTGTATATATATATATGTGTGTGTGTGTGTGTGTGTGTGTGCAGACCTGTTTACCCTTAAGACTTTGCCATGACTTTTACGGAAAAAAAATCGAAATTTCGGGAATTACGGCCATAAAAAAACATTACAGGAAAAAAATCTAAGAAAGGAAATTGTTAAACGCGAAGTTTCGTCTGCTACCATTTTGGTCAAAAGCAGTAAGAAGACATTTCCCAGCATGCCTTGTGTCTTTATTTTACCTTGTCAAAGATGGCGACAAAGTGGTCTTACGCGCCAACGGCCGGCTCTTCCAAATCTTCAAAAGTTGCGAAAGATTTGGGATTATGAAGATTATGGTGGTTTTTTGTTTTTTGTTTTTGTTTTTCAAATTACATGTCTTTGTCTGAGATATTACAGGTACACGAATTTGGGGTATACAGGTCAGGTGTGTGTGTGTGTAACAGTTAAAGCAGATTCATGCCTCAGATGTTTCTTTATGTATGGATGTTCATTTTGTATTTTTCCTTTGTAATTTTATTTGCATCAACAAAAAGAAAAGAAATAAAAAGACCATCAAGTTCTCTATTTAACTCTCATGTGATGGATACATGCCATGGATGGATGACTGGTGCAGAGAGGGTGGGAAAGGAAGAGGACGTGTTGTCTACAGTTTCAACATTTGATAAGCTTGAAAATGTGTGGGTGGTAGTCAGCACTGGCAGCAGCAGACTATACAACAATGCAAAGAATGAATTGAATGCAGTAACCAGTTATTTTTTCAGTGCTTTGTTACATGTTAGCTAACGCTTTACCTCCCTCCTTCCATTTTCCCACCATCTTCCTCTTCCCCTTCGCTTTTTCCATTGACCAGTCCCATCCATGCTCTATCTTCTCTCGCCTTTTGCCCCATGTCTTTTAAAACAGTCTGCCTTGTCCTTATCTTGCTAGTACTGCTTGCTCTGCCATGACACGTAGTCTGGGCAGAAAACAGCATTTTTGATACACTAAATACTCCATTTGCATGGTTTAAAACAACTTTAAGAGTAAACAAAGCAACTCTTTTACCTTATTAAGCATGAACATGAATGAAATTTTGTTATAAAAAAGGTTTTGAAATGTTTTGTGTACTATCAAACTGAAATCTCAGAAATTATATTGTGTCCAGTACTACGACTGTCTGGATCGTGGAGCCCGACTTTGACCAACATTCTGAGTCGTCAGTTGGCGTCCGTCACAGTACCTTTTCATGTTGCTGTTACACACAAACAAGATGCTGACGCTTGCCGCAGGGGGTTAAACATGTATGTAGTTACTTAAATGTAAATGAGACAGGCAAACAGAAGAAAGAGAGAGAGAGAGATGGGCATGGGGTCACTGTTTATGGGGGTTAGGCTGAAAAATTGCCCTTTTAGCCATAGTCTGCATGGACCACGGAATACAAGGGACTCCTGCAGTGCTCCAGCAACTTTCACCCTGCTGTCCTTGAGGCGGCCTCACGTGGCACAGGACCATCACCACCCGAGCACGACAAAGGCCGCCTGGTGGCCCTGAAGGCAGACTTTTGGGTGGGGAGAAAGAGGTGAAATACACTGATGCGCATCCTGGGCTGACCAACACTCGAGTATGAATTAAAGTTTAAAAGGAACCAGAGTGCAGAGAGTGACAGACGACAGCCCCCACACAGAACTTGCCCACTACTGCCAGTGACAACAGTTGCCACAGAATATGCATACCTATGTCTGTGAGTACACCCTGTCCTTAAAGGCTTCCTGCCAATAGGAACGTGAGTCTTACCCATCACCATCACCAGAGAGAAAGGAGAGACAGACAGACAGACAGAAAGAGAGAGAGAGTGGGAGGGTGAAGTGGGTGGTTTCAACAACCTTGTAGCAGGTCAGAATAAGTGAGCGTCCAAGGGATTCCTGTCATATGCCCAGACCCAGGCTACCTGTAGAAGATCTTCCTGGCTTGCGTTGTGTGTGGATTTGAATGAAGTTCACTCGGGTTATTAGATGGTGAAAAAGTGGCATGCCGTTTAATGGTTTGTCATCAAGTGAAAAACGTTCGACATTGCACAATTTATGTCATTTTAATTCAAGCCTCTTTAGGATGGACAAGACTGATACAGTCATAATGATGTCTTTGTTCTGATAAAGAGCAACTTAAGACTATAGTTTCTGAATGCAAAGTATGCAGCTTTCAGTTCAGTTCAATTCAGATCAGTTCAATTCAGTTCAGTTTATTGTCTTCTTAAAAAAGGAAACTTGTTTTGCACAAGTTTCCGTGATCATAAAACATTCAATAATTTCAAAAAGCACTCACACCCATAGTCACACCACACAACTCACCACACCTACATGCACACACACTAAAGAACTGCGCACTCAGGCGCATGCAGGCACCATGCACACACACACACACACACACACACACACACACACACACACACACACACACACACATACACACACATGCATGCTTTCACATGCATGCACACTCGCCCATATAAGCATGTCAAGAGAGATAGAGAGTTAAAAACTAAATTGTACATTGTGAGGACGAATAATAACAGTGATGATTGTTTTTTCAGCGGGTTCTATTCACAATGTAAGACCAAAGAAAGAAGCAACAAAACTTTCTTGATGATTATTCAGTATGGGCAGAATAAGACTTATCATCTGTTTCTGTGCAGCATATGTTTGAAAGATATTGCTTTTGCCAGAATGGGCAGGTGGCAGCATCAAATATGTGCACTCTACTACTGATCACCTGCCCCACCTGTTAGCATTGGTGAGTTGATTTTAACGTGGTGACAGCCCTGATGTGGCCCTTTGCGGTCGGCTGGGCTATAAGCAACATTATCTTATCTTATCTTACCTGTTAGCATCCAAGCATAAAGATGATATGACTAATAGCTAGGCCAATGAAATGTAAGAGTCTCTTCCATTCAGGTGTAAAGTGCTGACCACTGTACAGTGCATGGTCAGGCATGTCAGAGGTCTTTATTTCTTGAGTGCCTTGTATAGTTGTAGATGAGAGGAAAAAAGGAGTATGTTTGTGTGTGTGTGTGGTTCTGTGTGTATGTATGTGTGTGTTTTCTTCCTAGATTATTTAATCGAAATTTTCAAACACTTTGTGTGTGGAGCTTTCTTTATGTACTTACATTTTTTTCTTTGTTTTTGATCTCCCTCCCCAGCCCCCTCCCCGAACTTGTATAATGAACTATATACCGTTATGTCGACATTCTGTCTGATGTCAGTTTGGAAGATCATTGAAAAATAGAAAAGAAAAAAAAAGATAATATGCCTCATCTACCACCTTGCCAAAACATCCTCTAAATGTCCAGTTTTAATCTACCACAAGATTTGTCACAAAACTGCTGTATTAGATCACGCCTGTCACCTATCACCTGTCACCTGTCCTGGAATCTTGAAGACAGGGCACCACAGAAGACTTCGCAACCAGCTTCCTCCACTTGTCCCAGTTCTCAGACACTCTAGTCTCAGACAGATATAGGAGGCTGCGGACAGAGCTGGTATCTTTGTTATTTGGCAGCTGCATTCTACTGGTAGGGTGGACAGGCACTACGGATCCTCGTCCATCTCCTTAATCTCTCACCTGCTGGCTCCAAGCGGCACACCCTGGTACACCGCATCAACTGATTGGGTAAACCACGTGAGGGGGTGATGTTGACACAGCATCACTGGGTGGAGGAACTCCTTACTGAGTCAACGGCCAGGTCAGAAGGGCTGCCACCCAGCCTAACGGATACCTGTCTGCGACCAGGGCGAGCCTCCAGGCTGGAGGACATCGGCTATGGTCAGACCTGGAGAGGGATGGGCTCGGCCGGGTGGCAGCTGCCCAAGACACACCACATGTAGATGTATTAGTCACCCCAAACTGTAAGACCAGGAAAATCAGCAGAATGTTTGGCCTTACTGGGATGGTCCAAGAGCGGAATTAATGGCTTAGTTCCAGTGGAACTCTCTCTCACCAAACTACCAGACTTGGGATGAATATGATTTATTATTTTGTCCAAATCAATAATATAGACTGATTTTCTAAGTCCTATATGGCATTTACTGTGGGTAAGAAAGTGGTGGAATTCTCAAACTTGATTAAAAGAGATTTTGTTTTAACAGAGAAGCCACAGCTAGGAATGGATTTGTCTTGCTTTAATGGTCATTGAAACAAAGGAAAGGAAAGGCTGTGTGTGTGTGTGTGGTGTGTGTGTGTGTGTGTGTGTGTGTGTGTGTGGTGTGTGAGAGAGAGAGAGAGAGAGAAGAGTTGTGTGTGTGTGTGTGTGTGTGTGTGTGTGTGTGTGTGTGTGTGAGAGAGAGAGAGAGAGAGAGTTGTGTGTGTGTGAAGATAGGGAAGGAGAGAGGGAGGACAAGGAGGAGGAGAGAGAGAATTGTAAAGCATGATGAAATGAGAGTAAAAGACCATTATCATTTGCTCAAAAAAAAATTTCCTCTTGTCTCTCACACTGATCTGAAACCCAAAGCCCAGGCTTACATCAAAAACCTCTGGCAAGAGGAATGGAACTTACAGACAGTTAACAAACTATTTAGAATCAGTCTGAACCTGAAAGACTATTCACCATGTTCCTGAGGCGGCCGTAAAGAAGAAACAGCTTTGTGCCGTTTGCATACAGGCCACTCGTTTTACACCCAAGGTGAAGAAGCTCCATGGTGCAGTCCATGTCATGTACCACTAACAGTAAAACATATTCTTTTAGAGTGTTGGGACTTGCATGATGTGAGACATAACCATTTTACAGCAGATTCGATGAAAACCTTGTTCAGAGATGTCCCACCTGATGTGATCTTTGAACATCTGAAAGAGATTCATCCGATCTAAGATTTCATGGAAGAAAGATCTTTAACAAAATTTCCAGTGTGTATTTAGAAGGTGCATTTTGAAAGGTTGTGTGAATGAGGTTTTCTTAAAAAAAGACTTGTGAGTTTATTTTGATGCAGTGACAGCCCTTTACCTGGGTTGTAAGCAACCTTACCTTACTTTACCTTACAGTGTTTCTATTCGCTTCCAATTCCACAGCCTGGTGCCGGTGCGTGAGCAGAGCACAGAAGCTGCCAAGAGCGTTGTGAAGCGAAAGCCCTACTCTCCGTTCCAGACCAACAACAAGGCTGAGTATGCTCTGGCCAGGGTGGACGATCTGCTTAACTGGGCTCGCAAGGTTGGTAACAGCCAGCACAAGGACGCATGCCATCCCTTTTTGTTTTTTTGCTGTCCCATCATCTGTGCCACCTCAATGGCATTGCGCCCATGGCACTTATTCAAACTCTCCCCTGTCTGCAGCCCCAGCCCCAGCAATCCACAGGGAGCAGTCAATGTCAAGTCATCAAGAGGCACCCCACTGGAGGGGACACTGCACCGCTGCCGAGTCACTTCAGTGGTGTTCAGTGGTGCCTCTTCTTTCCTCCTGCTTACGAAAATTATGTGGTTAGTTGCAGAGCTGATGTGAGTGAGATCTCCCTCCGGAGGGCACCACCACATCGGTTCAACGACAGCTCTTATGAATGTGCCGATAATGGTGACCCTGACAGAATCAAACCAAGGCCATAGACGCAGAGAGAACATCGAAACAGAGGTCACCATGAGAGCAGGGCCTGCAGGGCCACAGAAGTTAAGATTTTTTTTTTAATTGCTGATCGACAACAATGAGTATGATAAAGATGATGGTTCCATTCTGGTCTGAGACTGCATGACAGCATTGTACTCTGTGCTTACTTTCAGAATATATCCCAATGTCAACTAGACCTGAGAGATACAGACATGGCGGTTTTGTTCAGGAAATTTGAGCAACACTCTCAGAGACACAGTCATTTAGTGTATGAAACTCAACTGTGTGGTCCCAGTCTTCCGAACTGAGCTCATAGCAAACTCAGCTCTTGATCGGAGTTGGCCGGGGCAGAAAAATCACATATTTTATGGTCTAATGGGAATTGAACCCGTGATTTTCCATGCAGGTATGTGTGACACTGATCACTTTGTCAAGGCAGCTGTTCATGTCATCACATTTGTCTGCATATAGGTGTTTTACATGTGCACAGGAAAAAGTCTGTTACTGTGCATATTTGTATATGTGTGCAGATGAAGAGAAAGAGAGAGAGTGTGTGGGTACGTGTGTGCGTGCGTACATGTATGTGTGCGCATGTGTGTGTGTGTACATGTGCAGGACTGTGTGAGAATGAGTGAGATTTCTACTTGCTCGTCTTCAAAATGTTTTTGTTGCTGTTATTGTTGATGTTCTGTAAATCGAATTTCATCTCCTTTTTTTGTTTTTTTTGTTTACACTTTAAAAAAAAAATTCATTTCCAGCTTTGTATGAATTTTAATAATTTTCTTACTTTTGCCTCATTTCTGTGGTGTGTCTGTTGTGTTGTAGAGTTCCATCTGGCCCCTGACCTTTGGCTTGGCATGCTGTGCGGTGGAGATGATGCACTTTGCAGCGCCGCGTTACGACATGGATCGCTTCGGGGTGGTGTTTCGCGCCAGTCCTCGCAGGCGGACTGTATCATCGTGGCGGGCACCCTGACCAATAAAATGGCCCCTGCCCTGAGAAAGGTAATATCAGGCTGTCAGTGTGGTGTTAGGGTTGCCATACATGGAAGTGTGCATGTACCCAGTCCTACAGAAATTATATGCATGTATGCATATACAGGCATGGTACATGTCCGCGAATTCGCGTAAAAAGCCACACACACACACAAAAAAACCAAAAAAAAAGCGAGCCGCGCCTGACGAGACCGACCCTTTTAGTTCGTTTGAGGTCGTTCGCTTCAAGCCTTCGTATCGCGAGAAGTAGCATTGAGCAGGACTACTTCCGCGCATGCGCTTTCGTGACATTCGCCACTACTTTCTGCTCTGGGTCGACGTGATGGAATTTGAACAAGATTAAAGAAAAAGAAGGAAAAAATAAAAAAATGCCAAAGTGTACAGACATAGTTCTGCGAAATTCTCCAACAGAAGATATTGATGCTGGTGTGGCAAACAAATGGCGATGGGATTGGCTGAACAGGAGCCAGGAAAATAAAACGTTTTCGTCGTGCTTGGAAAAGTTGAAAGACTTACACCACATTTTGGAGAAAGGAAAAGAAGAAAGAAAGAAAAAGTTTGAACTTTCCAGAAGGAACACATTTGGCTGGCTTCAAAGAGAAAAGCCATTGAACATTACAGACAGGAGGCAAAGAGAATGAGGTTTGGACATTACAAAAAGCAGGCTCTGCTCGTGAAGCAGATAGCTGAGAAATCAGGCAAAAAGAAGTAGTCTTCATCTCATTCACATTGCTTGGACTGAAAATTGTATTTTGGAAGAGACACATAACTTAAAATTTGTACATTAAAAGAGACACAAAACTTAAACTCATTTTGTACTGTATTCAGATAGATGTAAAAAGTAAAAGGAGTAACTAATGTAGAGGAGACAGATCATAAAAGAATTGAACATAGTAAACAAAACTGGAAATAGACCACTACTTTGCTGTGCTGGCTGTGCTATGCTGTGTTGGTGGTGCTGGACATGATGACCAAAGTTGTGCAAAATGAGGGGTCTCCTGTGTGTACACGTGTGTGTGCTTCATGGCATAGTAAGTAAAACGTTTACAATTTGACTTAATGTATGCCACCTAAAGCAATGTAGATATGTACTCATTTTTGCTATGTGATTACTTGGGTTTAAAACCTCCTTTGGGCTGAAGGAATGACTGATAAAGTGATTCTAGGAGAGCTTATTTTATGGCAGAAATTGCTTAGTATGAAGAACTGAAATTAGTTCAAGGAGAGGCTTTTTTACACGCTAGAATTGCTGAAAAACCTACAGCTTCAGGGGCGTTGCCCCCTGACCCCCCACAAGGGGCTCTGCCCCTTGACCCCACCAGGGGGCGTTGCCCCCTGGACCCCAAAAATTTTCAGGGAAAAATGATTTTCCTCCAGTACCATGCCTGATATACATGTTCTCATATAAAAAAAAAATGTAAGCATTTACACGCAGTGGTATTATTTCCTACAAAAATTTGGGGGCCACACTCGGTGCGAAAAACTGGTTTACAAATTTTCATGGGGTTACAGTTTGTAACTGCTGGAAAATGTATTTAAAACAACACATACACGCGCGCGAGTGCGCACACACACACACACACCACACACATGCACACACACACGCACTCATACACACACACACACTCGCGCGCGCGCACACCACACACACACCACACACCACACACACACACACACACACCCACACACACACAAGTGCACTCTTGACTGGCTCGCACACAGAATGCACAAATACACAGAGAAAGAGAAGTGGATAAGAAGTGGCAATAACAAAGTTATTGCTTGATACCCTATAACATGATCACCATTGTGATCATATTGAAGCCATACAAAAACGAACGATGATATACGTGGAATTTAATTGAAACTTGTATGTCGAGCCACTCTTGCACTCATGCACAACAGATTCGTCATCCAATTTGAGGCCATTATCAATGATCTGAACCAGCAAGGACATAAATGGCTTGACTTCCATGCCATTTGCTGGATTTCACCCATGGCCATAGTGAACGTTCGATTTTGAATTATGATGAAAAAGCTCAGTTTCAGACAGTTTTCCATGCTTTTCGTGCTTGGCCGAATCACGTGATCTTATGGTCCGATCATAAACTGGGTAGTCTATTTTGGCGATTCTTGTTGGTTTTCAGTAGAGATGAGGTCTCAGGCAGAAGTTGTTTGTCAATTCAGAACGTTTTAAAGTGTTGAGAAAAGTATCATGTTTATATCAATCAACTTCAATTGTGGCGGAACGGACAAAAGTGCTTTTACATGACGCACTGCTCAGAGTTGTAATGCAAACAGGTGCAGAATATGTTGGTACCTTTGAGTGACGCACTGGCGTGAATTCGAGTTTGTCAGATGTGAAGTCTATTCGTTAGATCTGTGTAATTGTCACTGACACATGTGCAGCACTTAGGTCAAGGACATGTACATTTTTTTTTAAACTTCAAATCTTCCTATCTCCTCGGTTTTAAACCCTTACTATTTTGTCAGAGTGCTGTTTCTTATAGTATATGAACTACATTTTGATTACGTTTTGATTCTGAACGACATGAAGCCTCAGTTAAGGTTTGCCAAGGACCAGTTCTGTCCTAGTGACTGGAGAATAGCATGCTTCACAACAGGCCATAGCATTTCACTCCGGTGACTGTGTGATGAGTTAGCCCCATAATTGATCGATATCAAGACAGGTTCTTAGACGGAACTGAAAGTCACAGTGGAGTTTTACTGGTTATTTCTGGTTATTCCTAATACATTTGGCTATTAATCCATCCAAAATGTGAACAAAATGACATGTCATGGTATGTAATCTGAAGACAAAATAAGCCTCTAGTTTGTGGTATGTGCAGCTGTATCTCTGTGTGTATGTATGTATGTATACTCGAGTGCTGTGCACATTGGTGCCTGTGATTCAAACTTGACAGTGAAATGTTAGCGAGAGCACTACATTCTGTAATATAAAACCTGTCTGACTGGATGCATTTTACAAAGTGATGACAGTGAGATGATAACAGAGCTTCCAACCATCCTGCTTTCAGTTGAATTTATTATGCTCAGATGCACGTCATTCTGCTATTCCGCTTGACAAAAAAAAAAATTCTGCTCTCGAGAAAAAAAAAAAAAGTTTGTTCACAGGGTTCGCACATCTGCCGTATTTATAGTCAATGAGCAGATTAACTCGGAGGCAGAAAAGAAGAAAAAGAAAGTAGAACAGAAGTGCAGAATTGGGTTGCTTTCTGCTGTCATGATGGAAGTGCTGCTGATGCCAGTCAGCGATTCAGCCAGTGAAAGTGTTCTTCTTGTCAGGAGTCAAGACACTACAGAGGCACAGATGATTTTGAAGTGCAAAAATGAGCCAAGTCAGAAATGAAGCGTAGTGACAGCATGCTTAAAAGATGTAAAAGAGCAACAATGTATTGGCTCTGACAGTGATTCCATGAAAGCACTTGACAAAAGGAAAGAAAATAAATTGTATAGAATGTCATTGTTTTGTTTTAGGTGTAATACTGATAGCTGTATATTCTTTTCAGCTGTCAGAAATACCTCTAAATTTTCAAAAATATTCCTCTTCAGTCTGTTCAGAGGTTGGCAGCTCTGGTAATATGAAAGTGGTCTCACTGGTGTACAGGTGTATGACCTGAATGATGCTGTGTGTGATGTGTCAGTACAGGTGTATGACCTGAATGATGCTGTGTGTGATGTGTCAATACAGGTGTATGACCTGAATGATGCTGTGTGTGATGTGTCAATACAGGTGTATGACCTGAATGATGCGTGTGTGATGTGTCAATACAGGTGTATGACCTGAATGATGCCGTGTGTGATGTGTCAGTACAGGTGTATGACCTGAATGATGCTGTTGTGATGTGTCAATACAGGTGTATGACCTGAATGATGCTGTATGTGATGTGTCAATACAGGTGTATGACCTGAATGATGCTGTGTGTGATGTGTCAGTATAGGTGTATGACCTGAATAATGCTGTTGTGATGTGTCAATACAGGTGTATGACCTGAATGATGCTGTGTGTGTGTGTCAATACAGGTGTATGACCTGAATGATGCTGTGTGTGATGTGTCAGTACAGGTGTATGACCTGAATGATGCTGTGTGTGATGTGTCATACAGGTGTATGACCTGAATGATGCTGTGTGTGATGTGTCAATACAGGTGTATGACCTGAATGATGCTGGTGTGTGGTGTTCAATACAGGTGTATGACCTGAATGATGCTTGTATGACCTGATATGTGAGTTATGTGGTGTCAATACAGGTGTATGACCTGAATGATGCTGTGTGTGGTGTGTCAATACAGGTGTATGACCTGAATGATGCTGTGTGTGGTGTGTCAATACAGGTGTATGACCTGAATGATGCTGTGTGTGATGTGTCAGTACAGGTGTATGACCTGAATGATGCTGTGTGTGGTGTGTCAATACAGGTGTATGACCTGAATGATGCTGTGTGTGTGGTGTGTCAATACAGGTGTATGACCTGAATGATGCTGTGTGTGATGTGTCAATACAGGTGTATGACCTGAATGATGCTGTGTGTGTGGTGTGTCAATACAGGTGTATGACCTGAATGATGCTGTGTGTGATGTGTCGATACAGGTGTATGACCTGAATGATGCTGTGTGTGATGTGTCAATACAGGTGTATGACCTGAATGATGCTGTGAGTGTATGTGGTGTGTCAATACAGGTGTATGACCTAATAGGTGCTGTGTGTGATGTCAATACAGGTGTATGACCTGAATGATGCTGTGTGTGGTGTGTCAATACAGGTGTATGACCTGAATGATGCTGTGTGTGATGTCAATACAAGTGTATGACCTGAATGATGCTGTGAGTGTGGTATGTCAATACAGGTGTATGACCTGAATGATGCTGTGTGTGTGGTATGTCAATACAGGTGTATGACCTGAATGATGCTGTGTGTGATGTGTCAATACAGGTGTATGACTGAATGATGCTGTGTGTGATGTCAGTACAGGTGTATGACCTGAATGATGCTCTGTGTGTGTGTGTGTGGGTCAATACAGGTGTATGACCTAAATGATGCTGTGTGTGTGTGTGTGGTCAATACAGGTGTATGACCTGAATGATGCTGTGTGTGGTGTGGTGTGTCAATACAGGTGTATGACCTGAATGATGCTGTGTGTGATGTGTCAATACAGGTGTATGACCTGAATGATGCTGTATGTGATGTGTCAATGCAGGTGTATGACCAGATGCCGGAGCCCCGCTGGGTGATCTCTATGGGCAGCTGTGCCAACGGGGGGGCGGCTACTACCATTACTCCTACGCCGTGGTCAGAGGCTGCGACCGCATCATCCCTGTGGACATCTATGTGCCGGGTCAGTCCTGGAAATCAGTCTCTCTCTTTTTTTCCCTTTTGTTTGATTTTATCATTTGGGAAGTAAGAGTGTATATGTGAAGGACATCAACATTTTTCACCTGATCAAAGGTATTACAGAAGGAAGGGTTGTCCACTGTACTGCTCACACACAAAGTTAAGTTGAAAGTAGATAGAAACCAGTGTGGAAGGACTGAAAGTGCAGACGGATTACAGACTGGACCAACAATCAAGGCAGGTGCTGTTTTCACGGACTTGTCGAGATAAAAAAGAAAGAAAAAAAAAGCACACCAAAAACGGTTACTTGTTTTAATCCACACAGCTATCAAACCCAAAGTTAAATCTGACAACCTAAGGCAAGAAGCATGGGATTAGGTCGATAGTTGTTTTTTTTTTTCATCAGGTTTAGTACAGCGGTCAGAGCATCTACCAGCCAACTTTAATACCCTATTAATTACTTTTTTTAAAACTGTTTTTCAAATTTTGAGAAAGGAAAGAAGAGAGAGAAAAAAGAATGAAAAGCTAATGAGTAATGGAAAAAAGAGAAGAAAATATGAAAATGGGGGGGGGGGGGGGGGGGGGGGGGGGAGATAAAAGACAAAGAAGGGGAAAAACCTATGTGGTTTCATTGCTGATCCAAACATGTAAATTTGATAGTTTATTTGCCTATGTAGTGCCATTTCCAATTATTACTGTCTTCTAGCCACCATAATAAAATTACTTTGCTTCTTGAACGTAGCTTGGATTTGTACTGCCTTTGAGGAGTTAAGAAAATTTGGAAAAACTGAGCTGGCATTTTCAACGTCTTTGTAAAAAGTTTGTGAAAATTGGAAAATGCCCATAAAGGAAAGAAAGTTCAGAAAATTTGAAAAGCTACTGAGCTTGTGCAGCACATGACCATTAAAATGATAGTCAGAGCTGCCTATCTGTACGCTTTTGGCATATTTTGTATGCCATTTTACACAGAAGAGGACAATACACCTCTGAAACGAAAACTATCCCACAAAAATTCTAGCAAAATTTCATTTTGTACACTACTTAGGACAAAGCTTGGATTCAGAATCTGTGGACTCTTACAACCGGATATTGTTTATAGAGACTGCACATATGTATCCTTCTACCGTTTGTACTCTGTGTCATTTTTAGTCAGCACAGCTCAAAGGTATTAGTTCATGAAAACACAAAATGTGACTTAACTGTTAAGATTAGATTTTAGAACTTATTAAAACTGCTTCAAAATGAAAATGAAATATACCTTTTTTTCCCCAAAATACACCTGTTTATGTGAGAAAGTACACCATAGACATTTGTTGGGTAGACAGGTCTGGATAATACAGAAATGTGAAACAGAAATGAACAATTTAAAAGTTTGTATGAAGGCCTTTGCTCATTGTTTGCTTTTGGTCAGCAACCACTGTGAAAAGTTTGGAGTTCTTTGGAATTTTTTTTGTATGTAAGTATACACATTTCTTGTCATACCATAGCAAGCTACAGTGAATCCACAGTGGTTGGAGTGTGTCAGTTTAGCAACAGTTGAGCCGGCAGTGAATACAGATGACGGATTAGGAAAGCTGTTTGCAACAAACAAGATTTTTGTTCTTGGTTTTTTGTTCGTTTGCTTCCTCTGCAAGGAAATCATTGATATTGTTTCAGTTTTGACTTTGTGGAGTTCTGAGCGAGTGGAAGGTGAAAGTTTGGGAAAGATCTGGGATGGGAAAGATGTGGGAATTTTGCCATGATCTTCTGTTACAAACCTTGAATTAACACAAAGGCTGCTCACAGGGTCCTGGAAGTCTGGAGAGGTCCTGGGAAAATGGAAAAATCATTTCCAGGGTTGGAAAACTCATGAAAGCATCAAATTTGTTAAGTTTGAAAAAAAAATGTCTTGGAATGCCCCAGAATCAGTCTCAGTTGTAGACTGACCAGCGATTTATTTTTTTCCAAGAGTAAGTCTCTGTCTACAAAGCTTCGAAGGCATGTATGCTGATGATGGTTCAGTTCAATGCAGTATCCATTGCGTCAGCTTAACCTCGGAAGATGACTTTCATTCTTCCTAAGTTATCTCCCTTATACCAACTGCACATGCGGAAGTCACACCGTACTGCTTTGCTGTTCTGTACGTGAGGATTTCTGCATGGCAGATGGTGGTTCAAAAAAAAAAAAGTCGCTGGTAACAAAAGATGCTATCAGCCCAGTGACATCATCAGCAGTGTTGATTACTGATTTTTTTTGTTCAAGCTGAATAAGTCCTGTGGACAGCAAAGTTGTCAACAACTTAAAGTGATTCTTCAATCCTATGGAAGGTTGAGCTTTCAACAAACTAACATGATCTTCTCTCTCATGGACTATGTATGTGGACCTTGCTGTATTGTTGTATGCTATTTTTGTTGTTCAAATTACTTAATGCCCTTCTTCCCACAAGCTCACCACCCCCCCCCCCCCCCCCCCCCCCCCCCCCCCCCCTCCCCCCCCCCCCCCCCCCCCCCCCCCCCCCCCCCCCCCCCCCCTTCCCAGCCTCTGCTTCTTTCCAATAAAGTTTTCACTCTGCTGCACACTGTCATATGTACTACCCTACTTCCTATTTGGACTGTACTCAGGGAGAAGACTGGATGTTGGAGAAAATGATTCGGGACATGTTCTTGCATCCATTGTGTAGTCCTGATGTTGACTGCAATGAATTTGGGTCAGAATCAAGCAAATCAATCTTAATATCAAATTATCTTGATTTCATTACCTCATCATCTACAGGCTGGAAGACTCTCCCTGGATCTAAGGATTTCTGAGAAAACCACCAGATTTTCTGAGGCAAGAAAAATACAGATCTGAGAAAAAAAGTTCACTGAAAAAGAAATTGCTTAATCACCCTGCATCTCATACCATATTCAGTTTTTTCCAGTCCAGGTTTCCATGATGGTACGTTCAGTGCAATGCCACCTGCTGTCGTTTTGGTATATTGGGGTGTTTCTGCACGCATTAATCAGAACAGTTCAGTGGCAGGCCAATATGTAGGTGAATGCGATTTGTTCCACTGTTTTCCTGGTCGTGGATCACACACAGGCGTCATCTTTTGGGGTGAAATATGATACCTTGCATGTTGCTGATCATAGATCTAGGCGAGACATTCGAGGAAGGCACAGTCATGGACTGACAAGATTACCAAAGTGAGCAGTTTCAATCGGTGGTTGTCTGCAGTGATTTTAGCATTTCCCTATCAACAGGTAGATTGCAAGAAGCATGTGCAGAGCTGCCAGCCATCCAGCTTTTGGCAGAATTTATAATGCCCAAATGCACATCATTTCACTATTCCGGTTGACATGAAAAAAAGTTCTGCTCACAAAAAAAAAAAAAGTTCATTTATTCACAGAGTTTGCACATCTGTCATTCATTTGGCCAAAGAGCTGTTTGGAAACTTACTTCTGGTTCAGCTTCTTCCACTGCCATCATGTCGAATCGACCTAATGAGGCAGAAAAGAAAAAGATTATAACAGAAGTGCAGATTCAGGTTGCTTTCTGCTGTCATGATGGGAGTGCTACTGGTCCCAGGCAACATTTTGCATGTGGAAGTATTCAACCTTTTCAGGAAGAACCTTGCAGATTTTCG
>CM031608.1:47984381-48016816 GCA_018398815.1 Conus ventricosus | reverse complement strand
TTTTAAAAGGGGATCTCTTAGAGTTTTGAAGTACATTCATGTAAAAGTCCTTGATTTCTTCTTTTCAGACATCCAAACATGCTGCTAACACGGCCCCAAACATAACACGTAAAAATAAATTCCAAACTGCCAAAATCGCTACGTAGGAGGGGTTTTAGGTGGGTGGCTGTGTGGCGGGAGGGGGGGAAACTCACGCTGCACGCATCCGCAGGGATAGTTTTAATGGTTCACAGATTGATGATGTAAGATGATAAGAGCATTATCCATGGCTTGTAATTTTCCGCGGTTGCGCGGATTCGCGTTTTCGTTTTGTGATTCAGCGCAAAAAAAAAAAATCTGTCCGCGGAAATCGAAAATCACGTCAGGTTTTATACAGAGCGATATCGGCAAACGGTTCGGTAGTCGGCGTCTTCAAATGGCCCCGAAACAAGTTCGCTTTAGTTTGCGGGAAGTTTATGTGGCGGCAAGAATCATTATTCAGCGTGCCGATTCCTTCGATGATTCTGGCGAGAAGAACAGCTGGAGGTGGGAATGGACGGAATTTGTGGTGAAAGTGTGGGGGGAAGGATAGGCCTTCATATTCGGAAGCTGCTGCTCCAGGACAGCGTTTTGCACTCTTTGCAAATGCGATCTGAAATACGGTCCTCGTGGTCGCTTTTGTCTGGATGACCACGTGAAACTTCCAAACTCGGAAGGCAATAGACAGCCTGAAAGCTAACAACTATGCCAGGTAAGTGTAAATTCAGCCGTATTTTCTAATGTTTAGTGATCGTGGAGAGATCATACGAAATTTAAGGGACATAACAAACGGAATGAAGTCTTACTGTCGCAGTTACTGAGTGAGATAGATTTGTTCATTTTCTGTGTCCTAATTGAATGTTATATGAATCTGTGATCTTCTCCATTCAAAATTACCTTCCATTCGGGACTTCGATTCTTACTAATACATACACACACACACACACACCCCACACACACACACAGACACACACAAACATCCGCGCGCGACACACGCGCGCGCACGCACACACACAACACACACACACCACACACACACAAAACACATGGCGGCACACACACACGCGCGTACGCACGCACGCACCACGCACACACACGGGACGCACGCAGAGTGCCATCTAAAAGTAAAAGTATCAATGTTGCTGGGTTAGTGATGTAATAGTTTGTATCTCTGTTAAAAAAAAAACCCCAAAAAAAAAACGTCACAGTATGATGCAAATCGTGGACAGTGTTGTATCTCTGTAAAAAAAACACCAAAAACGTTCACAGTAGGATGCTTAATCATGGACAGGTTTGTGAAAAAATTTAAATTTACTCTCTCTCTCTCTCTCTCTCTCTCTCTTCTCTCTCTCTCTCTCCCTCCCCTCCCTCTCTCTCTCTCTCTCTGACTCGAGAGCTATGCAAAGGTGGGAGTTTGTATTGTTAAAGGGGCTTGAGCTTTCAAAATATATATGAAGTCTTTTGCAAAATTTTTTTATATCAAAGAATATTACTTTAGTCAGCAATCCTTTTGGGGCGACTGATTTTTAAACTACCCACTTGACTTGACTTGGCTTGAGCTTGCATAGGCAGAGATGTGCGCTGTGAAATGTTCATATTATTATTATGTTGGAGATGATTAATTTTAAGTCTGCTAATTATAAGGCCATCAATGGTTAATTTTCCTATTTGATCTAAAAAAAATGTTTTTGCTTGCAGAGCAGAGTGGCCACTGAATTTGTTTAGATTGTGTAAATTATGAAAAATCTTGACATGAGTATTTTATACATTTTACAGGGCGGCCCAAGAAAAGGATCCTGTCTATGGTGCGAACCCAATGTTTGTGAAAAACTTGCTGGAGACAGCTTGCCTTTGAATACTCCCTTTGTGACAGGATCAGCAATTCTGAAGCTTTGGTGGGTTATGAATGGTAATTATAAGGATAGATAATGAAGATAGTGAGACTGAAAAAGATGTATACTCTCTCTCTCTCTCTTCTCTCTCTCTCTCTTCTCTTCTCTCTCTCTTTTCTCTCTCTCTCTCTCTCTGCAAGATAACATTTTACATACATCGCCTTATTTTGAGTTGTTTGGAGGATCAGATCAGGGGGGGGGGGGGGGGGGGGGGGGAGAACGTTATAAGCTTATTGTTTCACCCTTAAGAAACACATTGTGACTTGATTTGATACCCATACACGCATGTTTTTTAAAGAGTCATACAGAAAATGCCATTCATATTGGCTTTTGATTTGCTACTGCATACAAATGTTAAACATGTATTTTGGGGGGGGGGGGGGTGTTCTCTGTCATTTCTTGGGTGAACAATTTTTGAATATTATATATGCCAATGCCATGGCATCTTGTTGCAGGTCATCGCCTTTTTGGCAGAAAAATTTCCCATCCCACTTGCAGCGGCCCCAAAAGTTTTGGACCTGGTGACGCTCTTTCCAAGGGACAAAGCTGCATGTGACAGAATGCGATGGATGACGCCACTGCATCTACAACTGAAATATGGCGTGGCAGCACGTTTAAGATGAATTTATCGGAATTGAGGGAAACCCCTTTGCTTTAAATCTGGATGAAGCCATGAATTTAACCACAAAAATTTGTGACTATTCTTGTAAGTCACTTTTCCCAACCCTGAAGAAAACGTTGTCCATCATCTTGTTTTCTTTTGTTGTCAAACGTCTGGACAAGTGAGATTTTGTACGGAAAAAGTGTTGACATTTTTGAAAAATTTCCCATTTCCCTTGGACAATTTGATGGCTCTCCTCACAGACTCATGTGCAGTGATGCGAGGTAAGAAGTCTGGATGGAGACTTGATTCGGGAACGAAAGCACCACACCTTTTAGACATTGACGGCGACTCCTGTCCCATGACACAATGCAGCGAAGGAATTTTGCGCCCCTTTCCCAGAAACTGTTGAAAGTATGTGAATAGCTTACACGCAGATTTTAGATGGTCACCACACAATGGGGCACTGCTTGCAGATCTGTGCTTGGCATTTGAACATCAAGCCATCTTTCCCATGGAATTTGTGTCTCACCGCTGGCTGTCATTATGGACATACCCCTTGATACAGTGAGAATGTTTGATGCACTTACACCATTTTATTTCAGCTATCTTCAGGGAGATGACAGCGTTTTTTATCAACAGTTTGTTGAGGATTCTTCAGTCAGCATGCCCTTCAGCTGGAAAGGGCCAAAATGACAATCAACAAACTCCAGGATACATCAGGGAAAACATTCTTTGACAGCAACAAAGATGGCAAGAAAGAAAACCCCGATCATCGAGAAACTTTTTTATTTTCAGGAGAAAACTCTGCTTATCTGCATTTTTATGTTCAGTTTTGCCCTTTACTTCAGGAGTACATCAAGTTCTTCCAAAAGAAAGAACCAGTGATCCATGAGCTTCACAAAAGCAGGGGCTTGTTAAAAGATTTTTTCATGTGCTTCATAAATGTGAACAACTTCAAGGTGGGCCTAAGATTCTCTTAAGGCTTGACCTCTCCAATGAGAACCCCCAAACCTGCCAATTTGGTTGTTTTTACGGCCAGTATGTGAAGATGAGGGGCCCAAGAGAGGAAAGAAAGACAATTTAAAGCTAAATTTCCCTCCAGCAGGCCCCCAGGCATATATCCGTGGGGGGTAAGATACAGAAAAAGATGCATAAACAACCCGGTCTTGCGATCATTCAGTTGTTTGGACCGACCCCCTTTTGCGAACTTCATCTGCGGCTTATTACAGATCCTGAAGCTACCGACATTCTTCAAGCATCTCCTGTCTGACCAGGAAAAATTTATCGTTTGACTTTGAAGCTCGAAAATTCAACACTGCAAGTTTCTGCTGTGACAGAAAGGAAGCATTGACTCTTGGTGGGCTCAGATCAGCACAGATAAATTCCAGTGCTCACCAGACTTGCCAGGGCATCTATAAGCGCTTTTATGGTCCATTGTTGAATCGTCGTTCAGTACAATGTTGGAAATCATTTACAAAGCAACACATCCATTGATGAGCACACATACTCAGCTATTCAAACAGTTAAGTATGCATTGAAGGCAGCGGGGGGAAAAAAGCTGTACAGTTTTTTTCAAAGAAACAGCCGATGAAGAGGCATTACATGGAAAACTTGTAAGAAACATGACAAGTGCATGGCGAAAAAACCAAGAAAGGCTTTTGGAAAACAGAGAACAAACAAAGAGAAAATCAGAAAGTCTTGGAGTTGCCCCACAGAAACAGACAACTAAGAGAAAGCTACCCAATGATTTGCTGGAAGAAGCCAAGAGGGCAAGACTAGAACACCAGTCTTCAACAAAATCAACCCCCTCATCACAGTCCCGTGGTAATTGTGGTTTAAAACTGTTCCAAGCCCCCTCCAAAAAGGGAAGCATGGGGATCCTCGTTTGACTCTGAGCGTGGTTAACTCACGACAAACAGCCTGTTCCAAAAAAGGCAATGCAGAGTCAAAGGACACAATTGGCACGCAAAATAAATCAGCCACTGGGAAAACAAAGTTGGTCCGCCTGGTATCGACTTCAGGTTTCATCTACACCTGCCAGTAGGTCCAAACAGGGCGTCCTTGGCAAGCTTTTTTTCAACAGCAAAGGGCAAGCAGTCTGAAGGAAAGTCAGCTCAGAATGAAGGGATAAAGGGACGTTCTGTGATTGTCAATAATCAGTAATTACTGTGGGGGACTTTTTTTACAAGTAACATTTATCAAATACTATGCCCTATAGACAAGTTAAGTAAAAGGATTATAAAGTCCTGTGTGTGCAGAGATTCCCTTTTTTCATGTTGAAAATGAAGATGAAAAGTAAGCATTCCATTAAAATTTTAATTTCTTTTGGTCTTTAGTTTTTGCACTTGCCATACTGATATTTTTATTATGCACCTGAATCTGCATGAAACCACTTATTTTATTGGAAAAGATTTATATAATGTTTTGTACACACTTGTGTGTGTTTTTGTTTTGTGTTTTTGTTTGTTTTTTATTGTTTGGCATTGTGTGCAAACTTTATTATTCTTATTATTCATATGGGACTTAAAAGACTTGTGGTGCATGTTGCAGGATATAGGAAAGCAACAACAGCATTTTCCAGATATCTTCATCCCGGCCGCTTATCCTTTGTACGGGCACTTGATCCAGTGCTGCAGCAGGTTTGTGTTCCCTCTACCATTGTTAACGCTTCTGTGGAACAGTGTTAACCTCTACTTAGTTTTTTTTTTTCTTAATTTCCAAACAAATTATAACTAAAGATAGATTTAAATGTATGGAGTTGGTGCAGTTGTTGATACTTTTTTAGACTGCATTGAACAGCCACTGTGGTTTGTGCTAGTCCTGGAGCATGGTAATAATAGTAATAAAAGTACTTAATTTGTGTGGTGGTTGAAATGAAAAACACAAGAGCCTAAAAATTGTAAAAAAATCTGCTTAGGGCTTTAACTGCCATCACAGTATGCTATGTAATTGGAGCTATTTCCTGTTTGTTTAGCTTTTATTTGTTGTTGTCAGTTACTTTGTGGCGGTTGAGTTAACATCATTATCAGAACAGAACAGAAAACTTTATTGTCTGTGTTAAAAACACAAAATATATGTTTTAGGCATGGCACATGATTTCATAATTTACTCTGAAGTAAAATAATGTCATTGATAAAAATCATTCACAGCGAATCCTTGTTCATTCACACTCAGACACAGTGCCAACAGGAAGTCTTACGGGAAAAAACACAAATCTCCCTCCAAACAATATATGACATAACAACAAAACAGCACTAAAATAAATAAAAATAATGGTATACATAGCTGCCAACTGCTACGAGATCGCCGTAGTTTGCTACGCCAAGAGAATGCTTGCTTACGACGGTACTCCCATCATTAAATTGCTACGGCGAAATAAAAAATTCGAAGATATTTCGTTTTGTTGGACAGCGCTAAGTAACGTCTTATCGGTCTGTCGGAACTGTATTTCGCTTTCGGTTTTACTGTAGCACGTAGATTTTTTTTTACAATTTTTCCCTTTTTCCCTGCTTCATCTCTGTATAATAACAAATTTTTAGATTTTATAAGGTACTGTAGCTTTAGTGTGGTCCGTAAAACTGGTTATAGGCCCGATTTCTTTTTAGAACGCGCGCAAAAATTTAAATTGTACTGTCAAACTGGAAAAGCTCTGTGAAAAATTTGTGAATGCTACTGTAAGCCGCATGAGCAGGTTGGCAGTCTGGGTATAAAGAGGTAAACAAACAAATCAGCAAATAAGTAATAATAAATAAATAAGTGAACTTTAAATCAATAAATAAAAAACATAAATAATACGAAAAATAATAAACAATCCCCTCAATCAAAAGATGAAAGCACACATCTAACAACAACTGAAACTTTAAATTTAATAATTTTCAATGACATGTGGGTTTTTTTTTCTTCTTTATTTTTTAGATGGGGAGATCAAGTACATTCAAGGAGATGGCAATGCTTTTTCCGTGTATCAGATTGAGATGGATGGCCAGAGGACAACCATGAGAAATGGCGGCAGCTTATTTGTGATAAATAGAGTCAAGTCAGATGTCTTTCAGCAGTATGTTGAAAGGCCACTAGCAATCACGTCCGTGACATTTCGGCAGCCAAAATGTGGGCGACCCCTTGTGAAATGTATGGTGGAATCTCCTCTCCAGAGAAACTAGTCTTTTCCCCACCCCCTGACTGTGAGGAGGATGGGACCACTACAGATGGCTGAAAATTTCTCCAGAACTGAAACATCTGACATTCAGTCAACCAGTGGCAACCCCAACTATCTGACTATGTGCCATACCCATGGCAACCACTTTGACAGAGTTGTCCTCTAAGTGGAAAATCCAACAGTGAGCTGCCATTCCCACAGCTGGATGAAAGCGAGACCCAAGTGGATCTATCTGATGCATGAAGACGGAGAGAGTGTGTGTGCACATACAATGTGTTGATTAAAAAAATACTCTTAACTAATAATTCCACAATGGTATTGTTTTTGCCCATTTTGTGCATTCTATGCATATACATTAAAACACATTCAGTTATATCGGTTATTATAAAACGTTAATTGAAAGAGTGATTAAATGTGCATCTGGAGTTGTTACGTTAGAATAAATACTTTCCTCTTTTTTCAAGCTTGATCATTACAAGCCTGATTATCAATCAGTGAACCATATGAAATTTGATACACATTTTTAAATGTGTGTGGGAGGGAGGGGGGGGGAATAACTGCCTCTTTTGAACATTGCTTAAAACTGTGTGTGTGTGTGTGTGTGTGTGTGTGTGTGCACTTTTTATTTTCATGGTTGGACATATTTGATTGTTAGACAGAGTGGTCTTAGACAATGATAATGGTCTAGAACAGATCTGGGAAAAGTCATGATTTTGTTTGTGCCTAGCTTGTGGAAATCTGGAAAACAGGTAAGTAAAGTGAAAAAAGTGCTGTGACATGTATTGAGATTCTGTCTGTGTGTTTCAGGTTGCCCCAACGCAGGAAGCTCTACTGTATGGAGTGCTGCAACTTCAGAAAAAGATAAAGGCATGCGAACTGTGCAGATGTGGTATCGCAAGTGAACCGTAGCAGTTGGATGTTGTTCTGATCGAGTCATCATGTGTACTATAAAGACAAAGACGAATTGGATTGAAACTCTGTGATGTGTGAAGTATGTTTTGTGTGTTTATATATACGTTTTTGGTTTTACATTTATTTAATAATTGTGTGTGTTTGTATTCCACCTAGAAGAAAATATTTTTCGCTGGAAACTTGGAACAGTTTTAGGGGGAGCAGTATGAGTTCGAAATCTCATACTGTTTGAGATTTTGTTTTGTCGTTTGATTCTTGGAAGTATCGTGGTGGCTAATTTACAGAGTTCATGGTATTGCAAGCAGTCCTTGTATGCATAGTTCAGGAACAGTGAGGAGCTGCAGCATAGTATGATTCCAATTAATGGTGTTGATTACTTACATTGAACGAACTATGGTCTCAACACAGGGCTAGGAAAGGAGCATGTGGACAGTATGCAACTGTGCTGACACCTTCATTGTTATACACATTTACTTCAATGACCATCATCATATTTACCATGTACACGCTTAAATGACTGCCTGGTCATTGCCATATTTTTTCAATGCCTGTGAGACATGGACTCTGACAGCTGAACTTGAGAGAAGAATTCAGTACAACATTCAGTACAATGAAAACAAAAAACTAGCAATCACTTATCTTCAACACCTATCTTGTGCCAAATTCAAGAAGATGAGTGATTGTTTGTTCTTCGTTTTCATTGTCCTGAATGTTGTTTATCTTGCTTGAAGAAGACCTAAGAGATTGAAAACGCGTTGTGTTTTGTCTTGTAATTTGTTTGTCCCCCTTTTTTTGGCGGATCAAGTATAACTTCTTTTTTTTTTTTTGTTTCAGTTTCCGCCAGCAGTCACCATTTAAAACTAATCTGCCTGTGGTGAGAAAAAAAAGGGTTTTAATACAGTCAACTTCCACAGTCTTAATGTGATCATCGTCCCACATGAAATTTTGTGAAACAACTAAAATGAAAATTGCACCTTAAAATGTGTGAATATGTTTCGCAATTCAAATAAAAAATGTGAATATACATTTCAGAGCATTTGTGACCGTCCTTGTTTTTACATGTTCCTTTCCTTCCCCCCTTCTGCCTCTTGTTTTTGTCAGTATTACTTTTTGTGTCACTCCTGCATTCTGTATCTCCCGCTTTCTCGCCCCCCCCCCCCCCCCCTCCCCCCTCCTTCCCTTTGCCCTCTCCTCTCCCCACCCCTTGTTGTTGTCCCTCCTCCAAGCCTTTTGTTTTTTTTTGTTTTTTCTTTCACTTTTCAGGGGTGAGGAAAGAGATTTCCAGTTATCATTTGTTACCCAGAATCAAGGTTGGCACTAATCATTGTCGATCAGAAATGAATGCTTTTTTGGGTTTTTTTTAATTTCTGCATCCAAAACTCCCACTTCTTTCTGATTTAATGGGTTTTACCACAAACTAAAACTGAAAATCAAGGGAAAAGTGAATTTTTCAGGAGGAGAAAAAAAAATGGGGATGAGGAATAAAGTGGCAGATGAAGTCTAGGAGTTCTGGGGCGTATGTTTGATGTGTTATCAGACAACACCCAAAATGATGAGATCTCATGTTTTTCTGAAATCAGCCATTGCCATTTTGTCTAACTAGTTTATAAGGCCTTGAAGGCAGGCTAACATGGAGCCCCGACATAAAGCGTCACCGAGACGCTGTAAATAGTGACAGATTTGTGGCTGGTCTGAAAAGTGGATGGTGCGTCACTCAGTTCTCAGATTTGCCTCAGTCTGTGTCATTTTGAAAGCAAGTTTCAATTTTTTTTTTGGAAGGGAGGGGAGTGGGGTGGGAGGGGTGAGAGGAATCGGGGACAGCGTGTCGTCCAACCCCTTAGAATTTCTGAAATTTTTTGTTTTCGTCAGTGGGAGCTCTTTTTCATATATCACAGATAAGTGTTTCAAGGTCTATTTGATTTTTTTTCTGTCCCTCAACACTGCTAATTCTGACCTAACCATTCACAGCCACAGCCCAGCCCAGCCTGCTGCAGCCTGCACCGGCGATCCACAGAGAACAGTCCGTGTCAAGTTATCAAGAGGCAACCCACAGAGGAGATACCGCACTGCTGCTGAGTCACTCGGTGGTGTTCAGTGGCACCTGTTCAGCCCATAACCGAGAGATACAGATACTGCAGTGTTGGTCAGAAAATTTGATCAACACTCTCAGAGACACATCTATTAGAAGGTGAATCAAACTTTGTGTACTAGTCTTCATAGCCTAGTCCATAGCAAACTCAACTGTGGGTAGGAGTCGGTCAGGCGGAAAAATCCCACATGAGTCTGATGGGAATCGAGTCCACGACTTCCCAGCCAGGAGTCCGCAATGCTACCACTCGCCATGGCTGCTAGTAGTCTATTTGATTTCATTGTATGAATAAGATACCTTTGGCCGAGCTGTGTTTCAAGGGAGATCATACTTTGTGAAAAACCAGAACAAGGCTCCCAGAGGGAGCGTGTTTGGTGTTCCAGTCTTCTTCATGTTTGCAGGGGATGGGTCAGTTTGAGTACCTCTTTAGGCTGGTTTAAAGAAACACTTGATTCAGAATTCTTTTTTTTCTTTTTCCTCACAGTGAACAACTCGTACTTAGAGAACCTCAGCACACGGAAATTCTTTAGTGCAGTAGCTGGCGTGGATTAGCAGCCAGTGGTGAGTGTGATCCACTTAGGCCACAAATCAGCCACTTTCTGCATATGATGGAAATATCTTAGCTAGGATCTGTACAGAAATCAGATCTTGTTGCTTTAAGCCCTGCGACACCAAAGCCATATCAGGTCTGAAACACTGTAACAGACCTGCCTACCCTTCCGTAATCGTCCGTAATTTTACGGAAATTAACCCCCATTACGGAGGTACGATTTTCCGTGCGAAATTACGGAAAAGAAAATTGAAAAACTACGCAATTTTCAGACTCGAAAAATTGTCGACTGCTAGACCTTTCCGAGACCGCAGAGTAACTTCCCTTGACTCAGCCGAAACCAGATGGTTCGGAACTTGCGATTGGTCATGTGGTGCTGTGGGCCACACGACACACCATCACATCTGTGCGCGCCATTCGAAGCTTTTTGTTCAGCCATTGGTAAGACAAAGTTTCAACCGATTTTTTGCCGGCGATTGTGAAAATGGCGGAGAAATCTCTATAAACGTTTGCATGAAAACCGATGACGAGGGTTCGAAAACCACTGTGCCACACGGAAGAAGGCGAAGAAGCAAGTGTTCCGAAGTAAATACACGCGGACTTGGCCTTGTCATGGACCTGGATTTGTGTTCTCATTTTGCTCGGTGTGCAATTCAGACTTCTCCATCGGACATGGGGGAGCAAATGACTGCAAGCGCCATATCTGGGGAAAATGCACAAAGAGACAGCTGCGAGTGCCTCCAGTCAGAAGATCACATCGTTGTTTACGAAATCCAGCGAGAGCAGCCGTCAGACCCACACACGGAAGATCACCACGCAGAAAGACTGTTGTGTGAGCTGATCTGCGAAAACAACTTGTCCCTGAGCTGTGCTGACAAGATAGTGGCGAAAATGAAAAGGTCCTTTTCATTTTCGCCACTATCTTGTCAGCACAGCTCAGGGACACACACACACACACATATTTTTTTTTTTTTTTTTTTTTTTGTTGGTGGGGGGGGGGGGGGGGGGGGGGTTGTACATTAGGTTCTTCATCAGTGGTGTCATCTGTGGTGACTGCTGTGTAAGTTACAAACTGTCAAGTATATCACCTTTGAATTGACCTGAAACTCCTGTCCTGAGTCCGTCATCTGCCATCATCCCAAGGTATTTTAATTCTGCTTTGTTGTTTTTGTTCCTTTTTTACTGTTTATATTTTTTGTTAAAATGTTAAAAATGTAGTTGGAGTTTTGTACACATTATTTGTTCAATGTTAAAAATGTAGTTGGAGTTTTGTACACATTTGTTCAAAAACGCCGTGTATTACGCGTCCGTGGAATTACTGAAGGAAATGCAAAATTACTGAAAATCTCTGTGGTTATTACTGATGAGCACAACATGAGGTAGGCAGGTCTGCTGTAAAAAGAAAAGAAAAAAGAAAGTGAAAGAAGTAAAATACAAAACAAAAAATTAATACCAGATATTTATGTGCATTAAAAGGCGTGCAAAAAGAGTCTGTCACAGTTAAGTTAAAATAAAATCTCCTTTAAAAACACTGATCTCTTTCAAAAACTTTAAAATCAAAATCTGGAACAACATCCCTGAACAAGGTCCTCATTGAGTTTGCTGTGAAGTGTTCATGTCTGACATGCAGCTCCTTACATTCAATTAGAATGTATCTAATGCGGAGACGATCATCACACGGGAAGCAACGTGGAGCTTCTTCGCTCGTTTAAATTCAAAGATGTGAATGAGTAAAAAACTAATGGCCAGTGTGCAGCTGGCATAAAACTCTTATTTGCAGCCACCACAGAACTCTATCTAGAAATTGCCAGCACTTAATAACAACAATGATGACCACTTACATAGCCCTTTTACTCCAGTGATCTCCAAGTGCTGTATACTTAACCAGTTGAAAAGGAGGTGAATATTAAACGAAAAAGAACAAACGTAATCGAAGGCTAAAGCTTCACCATGCTAACTGCTGTAAGGCAAGAGACCCCACTGCTCAATGTAGTGACGCACAGATGCTGTGAATAATAGGCAAGCTTGGCGGAAGCGCGGTTCGCTCAAGAGTTTTAACTTTTATAATGGAGGTGTCACCGCATGGTGATGCGGACTAGTTCATATACTGATTCTTCATATTATTCTTAGTTCATATACGCGCTACCACATTTGCTAAGTTTTGAGACCACACTGCGCACCACTAACAGCTGATGAATGACCAAGATGAGAGAACGTAAGAGAAGGGTCTCATGGCCATGACTTTGCTGCTGAAGTCTAACATGGGCATTGGCCCAACGCCAGACCTTGGGTGCCTATCTAACATTGGCGCTGCCATTATTATCAGTGTATGGGTGAGGTGAATCTACGCGCGCGCATGGGTGGGGTGGGCACAGGCCCATGTGCACGCGTGCGCGTGTGTGCATGCCAGTATGTGAGGTGCGTGCGCACACATGCGTGTGTATGTGTGTGTGTGTGTGATCTGTAGACTTGTGTGAGCATGGTTCTGAAGGCACACATGTGTTTACAATAGGCGTATATGTATGTGTGCCTGTGTATACGCGTGTGTGCGTGCGTGCATGCATCTTTGAGCATGTGTGTATGTGTGTGTGCCTTTGATTATTTGCGGGAAACAATGTTCAGGAGAAGAAGAAGCGCACACACACACACACACACACACACAAAAGAGCACACGCACACATGTCAACGCATACACACCCACATCTACGTACTCTCCACTTTACACATTTGCATCGCTTCATTGATGCACACTTAACAGCGCACATACGTTTACAGTAAAACCCAGGGAGTCCTGAGAGATCATTCAAGTTTTATCTCGGTTGACGTGTCTTTGATCATTGGAGTCTGCCATTGGAAAGGCCCAGTGTGAGTCTGTCCCATTCTGTTGGAGTCTTCACAATGTTGGCCTTGAGATTATTCCAATATTTGAATGGTTGGTGACGTTTCTTTCTCGTCCTTTTAAGTCTGGAAGTGCTGCCTTTTCCTGTCTGGATGCTGAGCTCTGACACATGGCCCATGGTACAGTGGCTCTGCTCTTGTTTGTTAAGGTGATTCTTTAGATTTTCTTATCACATCAGATCGGCCAAGCTGTAATCCAGTTCTTATCGTTGCCTTGCCAGCCATTGTATCTGCTCTCTCATTTCCTTTAACTCCTGCATGTCCAGGGAGTACATCCATATGAGTCTCTCCAAAGGAAGGTTGCGCTTTTACTTCATGTCAAGCAGGGCTGCCCGTTCCACTCTCCACTTTCTGAAATGGAGTCAGTCAGTATCACGCCTTGTTGAGGTCTAAACTGGTTTGTGGATGAGAGCGAGTGAAGTGCCAGAGTCACTGCTTCTACGTCTATTGTTAGACTTGAAGGTGTTAAACTGTATGCACCATTGTCTCCCTGGACAGTGCGGCCATTTTGCTTCATTGTGTATCCCCAACCTGACTTACCTTTGGTGACGGAACCGTCACTGTGTAACTTTTTCATATACATATTAATATCTTCTTTTATGCCGAGGTTTTTTGGCCTGCATCTGAATTTCTGCGTTGGGTTTGCCTTCTGGCCAATCTTGACGGTGTCTTTTATGTTCTGAAGTGATGGCAATTTGGTAGAGGTGTTTGAAGTGGTCTGGATGCTTTTTCCCTTCTTCGTTTCTTTGAGTTCTGCTAACTGGGACACATGCTGTTCATTGTCTTCTGCCTGTCCCATCCATGACTTTCCACGTCCTATGACGAGCGCATTTTGTTTCCTTGACCGCAGCATGTAGTGGGTTTGGGGGATTTTCAAGCGCTTTAAAGTAAGCCTTCACCTGTTCTAGCTTGTGGGCCTGCCTGTATAGAAGGAAGGTCAAGCATGTATCGTGTATTTCCACTTGTGTATACCTTGTAACTCCCAATTTCAGTCTTTTTGCTTCAGGTTGAATTCTTTTTAATTGAGAAAATTGCTCTCGGGCAGTGTTGTATGCCTTAATCCATAATCGATCACACCGAGTCTAACAGCATGATACAATCGGTAGAGATGACGCTGTTCAACGCCTGTAACTGCCATTGATTTCTTGCGATATAGGCCTTTTCTGCATTTAAGAACAATGCTCTCAACATCTTTCTAAAGGTCAGCGTTCTATCAAAGCCTACACCCAAGTAATCTTGGTTGTGAAGTCTTCAGTAGTTTGTCAGGTAGACAAGCAGACGAACTCCCCGAACGCCCGAGACATGCAGAGTCAAACAAGGCAGATATCCCAACTTTTTGTTGATTCAGCTGTGTAGTGACACACGGAAGCTGCGCATACAGATGAGTTCAGCGGAAGTGCGCCTCAAGCAGACGACCTCCGGCAGTACGACACGTAGACTCGAAGAGGGCGGAGCGGCTGACTTATAGTTAGTTCAGGAGCTAGGTCGTGCTGACAGTGACACTAGTGAGAGACCGGTGCTAGGGCCTCCAGTTCTTAGCGGACATTCAGCCTTAGACCTGCGACAGGACAGAACAGCTCTGGGCGGTTACGACGACCAGGACGGCTTTGACATCATCACTACTCTGATTCGTGGACTTTAAACACTGACCGAGTGAAACTTGAATTCAGAAGCTGGCGTCCCCCCCCCCCCCCCCCCCCCCCCCCGCTCCCTCCCCCCTCCACCAAGCCAGTGTCTGGACTGACCCGGTAAGGTAGAGTGCGTGTGTGTGAATGTGAAAATGCTATATAGAAATGAACTTCTCCAAAACTGAAGGGTAAACACTTAAGGTGTAAAGTCGGGCTCAGGGTGTTTTGAGACCAGTGATAGGGCCCTGGTTCATAGGAGACGGTATTGGCAAGCTCAGCTCAGTTCAGTTCAGTAGTTATTTTATTGTCTGTTCATAATCGATGGTATAAGACAATATTCAAAGGGACCAGAGATCACTGAGAATGTCAGACCTACTGTCTCTGGTCATTTTCACCACTCAGAATACCTTTGAAAATACTTGGTGTGTGTGTTTTTGGGTAGTATTCAATTTAACGTCCTGTGATGTTAGACAAAAAGAAAAGGAACAATAAAAAAACAAACAACAACTGGGCAACAATTAAAATAACCTACGTAACACCAAATAACAAATATACATCTGCATCTCATTACAAGTAGGTAAAAATCGGACTTTGAGTTAATGCTAAATCCAGTGTCCATATTAGTGAGAAATATTCAAAATTTCATCCTGGTGACACATGCATCCCCCCACCCCCCTCACACACACACACACACACACACACACACACACACACAAATTCACATTCACGTACACACGCGCGCGCGCACACACACACACACACACACACACACACACACACACACACAGAATGTGTGTGTGTTTGCACAGTTAGTGTGTGTGTGTGTGTGCGTGCGCTGGCGCGCGTGCGCGTGTATGCGTAAATGTGTGTGCGTGTGTTAATGGGTAGGGATATGCGTGTCACCAGAACCTTTAAAGATCGACAGACCCAACACGGTAGTAATAAGTATTATGACAATTCATTTTTGGCTACATCTCTGCGCTCTTTTCACATTCATGCAATCATGACCTGTTTTGCGATATGGATTGTAGGTCGTCATTGTCAAGCATTTCATTTGAGCATAGCTCAATATACAAGTTTAGATCTAGCATTTCTTTAGAAAGCTGGTCTGTTAAGGGGTCATCACCCATATATAGCATGTTTGGGATGTTCAAAAGTATGATCGAGCGTGTTTCGATGTAGGCCTACGTGTTACTTTTCTTCTGGAACTCGCTTCTATCCGTGTTTGGGGTCGTGCAAGTAACCAAATCGTGATTCGCCACGGAGATTGCCGAGCACAGTAGGGTAAGAGACGAGAGTCGGGGATTCCGCAAGTGACGTATAAATGCCAAGACTACCGTGAATGAAAGACATGTCCCTAAAAGCTTTCGCTATGAGGACGTAAAACTCAACTATTTTCCGGCGATAATGGCAGATGCTCCAAGCTACGAGTCAAGTTCCAACGAAGAAGACATCGAACGTGAAATTTTCACTGAAGTGTATGGAGTTCAGCCGTACCAGTTTGAACCTACAGCTCCTTGTAGGCCTACAGTACCACCTCCCTCGCCATCAGACGCTTGTGTTTCTTTCCAGGCAGTTCGACATTTTACTGGTTGACCATATTATGTACATGTACACACATACGCACGACACAGATAGTACATGATATAAACATGCACATACATACATCTGTTCACACACACACACACACACACACACACACACACACACACACACACACACACACACACACACACACACACATTACCGTAGTATGTAAATAACTTTAAAATGAGTATGTGATAAACCACATTTTCCTCAGTTGTTTTTCTATCAGATAATGCCTTTTCCTTTGAACAGGAGTTTGTCAGCTACTGCATCATCACACTAATTCTTTTCCCTGCTGTAGTAATCTTTTCAATAGCTGTTCACTTTCAGTCCCCCACCCCCCACACACACCATTTTTTTACATTCCTCATTTTAAATCTCACTCTCTCCACTTAAATTCTGAAGTTCCACAACGACAATCAGAATCTGAGGGTCTTTTACAATATATTGCAGTCAAAGATTCTGGCTGCTATTTTTAAAACTGATGCGTGACGTGCCGTACATCAGATCTAAGCTGCAGATCTAAGCTCATTTTCTCTTACTCACCAGGGCAGTTTATAGCATACAGACATACCACACCTGCATATATCTTAAAATGCACACTAAGTCACCATCCTGTATCCAAATACTGATAAATAATTCACTTACTAAAGCATATGGTTGTTGGGCGGAAACTTGAACTTGCAGGGGTGCCTGATGTTCAGCAATGTCCTGAAAAATAAAAACCCAAACTATTATTCACTGGAGTCCAACAAGTTGTTATTTGTGGTCATGGACATTTTCTTGTTATTAAGAATATTAACTTCAGTTTTGTTGAAAACAGTAACAGCAGGGGAAAAAATCAATCAAACGTGCAACAGTTTCAGTGGCAGCAGGCAGTATGACTGACTGACTGCCACTATGGCAGTAACAATGTATCTTTCAGTTTGAGCCAACACTCAACAAAAACCAACAACTATCTGTACACCAACCATACACTGAGAATGAAATGAAACACAAAAAGATCAACCACCCATTCCACAAACCTTACCTTCTTTACGTCTCTGAGTTCGGCTCTCTTGCTCCTGACAGAATCCGTGTCACTGTTGCGTTTGAGGCTTGTACTTGCAGCTGGCGAATGAACAGAAGTGCTTTAATACATTTTTCTGTTATGATAGTTGGCACAGCATCCTCTTTCAGCTGTCTTCGGACCCGAATTCAGCTCTCCACCTTTACCTTCCAAGTGTGTTGGTATTGGAAACTGTGCTCTTCGAAGTGACGACTGCAAATGCCATGATAACTGTCCCAAGAAAAAAATCTTTCCTCTTTTGTGACAAAATTTATCCACAATCGCCTAAACTGGCTGGAGGCACCTGGAAAAGCATGAACGCTTACTCTTTGCTTATTTCCTGATGAAATTCCGCAGACAGACACAGCACACATTCGCCCCATCTCGCTTCAGCCGAACACGAAGAGCAACTTGGCATTTCGACGTCATCAATAGGGAAACCCCCCGTTTATCGAAATCGAGGCTCTCGTTCCTTTTTCAGCCTCTCGATTTCCCAGTCTGCAGGAAATGCTGCTCTCATTGCAAGATGAGAGCACAGGCGGCTGATTCGGGGCTGGGTTTCGCAATACGACCACATACCAAAACCGTGTATTTGGTCAAAATAGATTTGTAAAAAATGGGTGAGAACCCCTTTAATTTCAGTCATATCAGCTTGAACGTGGAGCTACTGTTTCAGAAAATAAGTTTGATCTTCGACAACACCACATGCTGAGCGTGTTTCCCCCCTGTAAGCCTAATTAAAGGGGTCCTCACCCATGAATAGCATGTTTGGGTTGTTCAAAAGTATGACGAGCGTGTTTCGATGTGCGTGTTACTTTTCTTCTGGAACTCACTTCTATCCGTGTTTCGGTCGTGCAAGTAGCCAAATCGTGACTCGCCACGGAGACTGCCGAGCACAGTACGGTAAGAGAGGAGAGTCGGGGATTCCGCAAGTGACGTATAAATGCCAAGACTAATGTGAATGAAAGACATGTCCCTAAAACCTTTCGCTATGAGGACGTAAAACTCAACTATTTTTCGGCGATAATGGCAGATGCTCCCAGCTACGTGTCAAGTTCCAATGAAGAGGACATCGAACGTGAAATTTTCACTGAAGTGTATGGAGTTCAGCCGTACCAGTTTGAACCTACAGCTCCTTGTACAGTACCACCTCCCTCGCCATCAGACGCTTGTGTTTCTTTCCAGGCAGTTCGACATTATTTTTACAGGTTGACCATATTATGTACATGTACACACATACGCACGACACAGATAGTACATGATATACACATGCACATAAATACATCTGTTCACACACACACACACACACACACACACACACACACACACACAACACACACACACAACGACCGTAGTATGTAAATAACTTTAAAATGAGTATGTGATAAGCCACATTTTCCTTCAGTTGTTTAGATCTATCAGATAATGCCTTTTCCTTTGGACAGGAGTTTGTCAGCTACTGCATCATCACACTAATTCTCTTCCCTGCTGTAGAAATCTTTTCAATTGCTGTTCACTTCTCATTTTCAATCTCACTCCCTCCACTTAAATTCTGAAGTTCCACAATGGCAATTAGAATCTGAGGGTCTTTTACAATATATTGCTGTCAACGATTGTGGCTGTTAAGTGTTTTTTTTTTTTTAAAACTGATGCGTGACGTGCCGTACATCAGATCTAAGCTGCAGATCTAATCACATTATTCTCTTACTCACCAGGGCAGTTTATAGCATGCAGACATACCACACCTGCATATATCTTAAAATGCACACTAAGTCACCATCCTGTGTCCAGATACTGATAAATAATTCACTTACTAAAGCATATGGTTGTTGGGCGGAAACTTGAACTTGCAGGGGTGCCTGATGTTCAGCAAGATGAGAGCACAGGCGGCTGATTCGGGCTGGGTTCAGCAAGATGAGAGCACAGGCGGCTGATTCGGGGCTGGGTTTCGCAATACGACCACATACCAAAACCGTGCATTTGGTCAAAAGAGATTTGTAAAAATGGGTGAGAACCCCTTTAAAGTGTTAATGCAGATCTATCTACTCCTTTCTGCTTTCACTAGTTTCAGGTCATGAGCACTGACGCGAGATCTGCTGAGAGTTTTGTTCAAAGTTTGTAAAGTTTATTATGTTTGTTTCTGGTCGGCAGTTTACAGTAATTTTGCTGTAAAAGAATAATCTTGAGTTGTTTTTTTTCATTGTTGTTTCCAGAAGTTTGTTATATAGATTCTAATTTTCTCCTGAACGGCGTAATTTGTTCTTTCCGATACTGAGGGTTAACTGATTTTCCCACATATGATTCATTCCCAGTTTATCTCAAGATTTCGGATAAATTCTAGCCAAAGAAAATAATACATACTTCTTTCATTTGAAGCACGCTGCTATATATCTGATTCAGGCAGGACGTGTGTGTGTGTGTGTGTGTGTGTGTGTACGATGTTGGATTGAGTTGGAAAACGCATGGATCTGGAATATATTTTTTTTTAATGCAGCTTTCGAGCGAATGTACGTTCCCCAGGACGGGAAATCCCGTCCCTTCCGGGGAATAATATGAGCCTAGATAATATGAGATATGAGACTTGTAAATGATCGATATGTGCATGTTGCGATAGTGACATATTTCCGGTACCATCGTTCGCAAAGTTTGAAAATTCTGAAACTTATGAACCTAAATTGACTTAAAAGTTGACCGGATGTGACGTTTTGTCAACACGTCATTCGACAGGATGGAGACCAATGACGTACGTCTCTTTCACATTGTTTGTAGGCTTTTTGCTTTCGCTGTTTCTCGTAACAGAGTCTTAGGTATGTCTGGAAAGGATCGTCAGGATGTCGTGGAATTTCACGCAAACAGTTACTGATGCTAGAACCACTTTTTGTTTCTTTCGTCAGCTTTTACGTGGATGCCTTCTCACTGGAATTACCATTGATCGTCGGCATGGCGAAGATACGAACAGTCCTTCAAAATGTGGATAGAATTCTGCAGAATGTAAGCATTTTCACCATAACATCGCTCTAGTCTTGAGATCAGTTTTTTTACACAAGTCTATTTTGCCCATGTTTCAACTGGGACTGAGTTCTAGAACAGTTTTTTTTCTTCTACTTTGCTTGCTGTATTTCAAAGATTTTTGTCTTGTCTGTTGTAAAACCCAGTGTCACCCCCCCCCCCCCCCCCCCCCCCCCCCCCCCATCGTTGACCAAAATCCGCAAACAAGCAAAAAAGGCCCTGGGGTGCAGATGGGGACAATGCATTTTAATTGCTGTAGAAGTAGTCTAAGCCACGTTATTCAGTTGCAATAAATTCTTAAAGCAAGTTCCCATAGCCGATTGGCTGTAGGCTCGCCATGTCTCAAGGCACGGCATGATGGAAGGCAGAGCTCGTGCCTCTCTTTCCGCCGCCTTTCACCGTACGTGAACTGAATCAAGTACCAGTTTCTTTCAAGGTGGAGAGAGAGGGTTTTCAAGCAACAAAAAAAAAAAAAAAAAAAAAATCTCCGACTCCACGTACGTGTGTGTTTCAAGCCCTAGACCGTCAGCTCTGCAGGTAAACACTCTATTTGCCGTCCCCTTGGTAAATAATTGGGAGGGGGGGGGGGGGGGGGGGGATATGGCTTGGGAGTTTTAGGAGTCCCGTATTTTCAACATCTAGGCATACTCGCCCTCGAACCACTTTTCGTCCCGGAAGAACGGTGAATGTGCGGGTTCTGAGGGCTTGGGTGTAAATGTCCAGGCTCCGTGGATTGGATACCTGTCTGGGTGTAGACTCACCTACGGCATCCGGAAAAGACATGTTTCCCTTTTTCTTGGTAACCTCCGTCGTTGTTTTCTTTGTAACCTCTATCGTTGTTTTATTGGTAGCCGCTGTCGTTGTTTTACTGGTAACCTCCGTCGCTGTTTTATTGGTAGCCTCCGTCGTTTGTTTTATTGGTAACCCCTATCGTTGCTTTTGGTAGCCTCCGTCGTTGTTTCTTTGTAACCTCTATTGTTGTTTTAGTTGTAACCTCCATCGTTGTCTCCCTTGCCCAGGCAGCAGACACCGAAGAGGAGACAGATGGACTAAGCGACAAACGGCTGATCAGACCGGGCCAGTCGCCGACCAGTCAGAACTTGTGTCTCATGCCTGTGCTTGTGACGAGTCCCGCTGTCGACACTCACAAAGCGATTGACCGCAGCAGTCTGCGCTCCTACACGCTAAGGTCAGAAAGAGCAAACGGTGGTTCGATTTTTTTTTCTTAACACAGGCCACACGCCACAATTAGGACTTTGAGGCCTACCATAAATTTGATCCAGCATTTATTGCTAAATTGTCAACTGACCAAAAGAACAACTCCCCACCGCGCCACAATTAGGATTTTGCACTAAAACACTATGTTATCCATTAAAGCGTTTTGAGGCCTACCATAAATTTGAGCCAGCATTTATTGCTAAACTGTTAACTGACCAAAAGAACAACTCCCCACCACGCCACAATTAGGATTTTGCACAAAAACACTATGTAATCCATGTTACCATGAATTTTAGCCAGCGTTTAATTTAAATGGTTAATTGATCAAAGAACAACTCCCCACCAATTATTTCGCTTTTTTTTTTGGGGGGGGGGGGGAGGGGGGGGGGGGGGGGGGGGGGGGGGGGATTTCCACCGACGAAATCACTTGCAATCTTCAAATACATGACCTTCCTCGAAGTTGACATCACATTCAGGCCTTCACACTCACCCTTGACCCTATCTTTGCACCAGCAGGAACTCCCAAACAGTCCCATTCCTTTGGTTTTATTCTGTCTACTTGGAACCACCTGGCTTGTCCCTTGATGGCCATCTGACAGAAAATAAGGAGAATCAGCTTTCAGACACAATGAGAATTCTCCAAAGAATCTAATTGCGCCAGTCTATAAATACTCGACCCCTTAAGCAAGGCCCTGGCGCATTGATTTTTGGTGTGCAGTCACATTGTTCGGAGGTCTGCTTATTTTTTTTTTTTTTTTTTGGGTGGGGGTGGGGGTGGGGGCAATAAGAAAGTTTGTTTTGTATAAAAACAAACGAACGTACAAACAAACAAACAGACAAACAAAAAAAACCCACCTCTGTGTGATTTTTATGAAAAGTTCTCTACACCACGGCTGTATTGTGGGTTGTCGTCAGCATAATCACCATTACTTCGTCGTAATTATGTATCACCAACATCATTATTATCAATTGTAAGATTAGCAGTAGTAATGTTTGCACAGTAGGTATTGTCACACCTGCTGTTTTCGTTTTTGTTGTATATGTGTGTGTGTGCTTGTGCGCGCGCACGCGCGCATGTGTGTGTGTGTGTGTGTGTGTGTGTGAACTGAAGAAAACCCGTTGACAGGTATTCCTTCCTCCCTCAACGCTATTCAGTCAAGGGAAACCCTTGCTTGATCATCTGTCTTTTGGTCTGCCTGCCCGTGTGTGATTGTGGCCTTCAAAATTGATAAATCCTCCTCATTTCAAACACTGCAAACTGTTTCAAAACAGACAAACAGTAATGGTGTAAACGATCCGTCATTACCCCAGGCCCGAAATAATTGTCCTAAACGACAGAATGTACCAATCTAAGCTTTTTTTTCTCTCCTGAACTTGGGGCGGGAGGGGCGGAGCAGGGTAGGAGGGGAGGGAGTGATTGTGGACATGAGCCACAACCACTGTCCCCATCCTGTTCCCCCAAACTGCTCCCCAGTGAGTGATTTGGGGGCAGTGTCCAGAGGAAGCCCAGAAAGCGAATGAAGGTTGCATTAGCCACGTGTCTATGTCACTCCCTGGGTGAATGAAGGTTGCATTAGCCACGTGTCTATGTCACTTCCCTGGGTGAATGAAGGTTGCATTAGCCACGTGTCTATGTCACTCCCTGGGTGAATGAAGGTTGCATTAGCCACGTGTCTATGTCACTCCCTGGGTGAATGAATGTTGCATTAGCCACGTGTCTATGTCACTTCATGGGTGAATGAAAGTTGCATTAGCCACGTGTCTATGACACTCCCTGGGTGAATGAAGGCTGCATTAGCCACGTGTCTATGTCACTCCCTGGGTGAATGAAGGCTGCATTAGCCACGTGTCTATGACACTCCCTGGGGAATGAAGGCTGCATTAGCCACGTGTCTATGTCACTTCATGGGTGAATGAAAGTTGCATTAGCCACTTGTCTATGTCACTCCCTGGGTGAATGAAGGTTGCATTAGCCACGTGTCTATGTCACTCTCTGGGTGAATGAAGGTTGCATTAGCCACGTGTCTATGTCACTCCCTGGGTGAATGAATGTTGCATTAGCCACGTGTCTATGTCACTTCATGGGTGAATGAAAGTTGCATTAGCCACTTGTCTATGTCACTTCATGGGTGAATGAAAGTTGCATTAGCCACGTGTCTATGTCACTCCCTGGGTGAATGAAAGTTGCATTAGCCACGTGTCTATGTCACTTCATGGGTGAATGAAAGTTGCATTAGCCACGTGTCTATGTCACTCCCTGGGTGAATGAAGGTTGCATTAGCCACGTGTCTATGTTACTCCCTGGGTGAATGAAGGTTGCATTAGCCACGTGTCTATGTCACTCCCTGGGTGAATGAAGGTTGCATTAGCCACGTGTCTATGTCACTCTCTGGGTGAATGAAGGCTGCATTAGCCACGTGTCTATCACTCTATGTCACTTCATGGCTGAAGGTTGCATTATGTCACTCCATGGTTGAGTGAATGTTGCATTATGTCACTCCATGGGTGAATGAAGGCTGCACTAGCCGCCTGTCTATGTCACTCCATGCGTGAATGAAGGTTGCATCATGTCACTTCATGGTTGAGTGAATGTTGCATAATGTCAGTCCATGGGTGAATGAAGGTTGCAGTATGTCACTCCATGGGTTGCGTTATGTCACTCCGTGGGTGGCATTATGTCAGTCCATGGGTGAATGAAGGTTGCATTATGTCACTTCATGGTTGAGTGAATGTTGCATTATGTCAGTCCATGGGTGAATAAAGGTTGTATTATGTCAATCCATGGGTCGCACTGTGTCACACCGTGGGTTGCACTATGTCACTTCATGGGTTGCACTATGTCACGTCATGGGTTGCACTGTCACTCCATGGGTTGCACTATGTCACATTCATGGGTTGCACTGTGTCACGTCATGGGTTGCACTGTCACTCCATGGGTTTGCATTGTTTTACTCCATAGGTTGCATTGTGTCACTCATGGATTGCATTATGTCACTCCATAGCTTGCACTATGTCACTCCATGGGTTGCACTATGTCACTCCATGGGTTGCATTGTGTCACTCCATGCGTTGCATTATGTCACTCCATGGGTTGCATTGTGTCACTCCATAGCTTGCATTTGTCACTCCATGGGTTGCATTGTGTCACTCCATGGGTTGCATTGTGTCACTCCATAGCTTGCACTTGTCACTCCATGGGTTGCATTGTGTCACTCCATGGGTTGCATGTCACTCCATGGGTTGCATTGTGTCACTCCATGGGTTGCATTGTGTCACTCCATGGTTCGCTGTCACTCCATGGTTGCATTGATGTCACTCCATGGGTTGCATTTGTCACTCCATGGGTTGCATTGTGTCACTCCATGCGTTGCACTGTCACTCCATGGGTTGCATTGTATCACTCCATGCGTTTGCTACTGTCACTCCATGGGTGCTTGTGTCACTCATGGGTGCTTTGTCACTCAGGTTGCATTGTGTCCCCATGGGTTGCACTATGTCACTTCATGGGTTGCATTGTGTCACTCCATGCGTTGCACTGTCACTCCATGTGTTGCATTATGTCACTCCATGGTTTGCATTGTGTCACTCCATAGCTTGCACTGTCACTCCGTGGGTTGCATTGTGTCACTCCATGCGTTGCACTGTCACTCCATGCGTTGCATTATATCACTCCATGCGTTGCATTGTGTCACTTCATGCGTTGCATTGTGTCACTCCATGCGTTGCATTGTGTCACTCCATGCGTTGCATTGTGTCACTTCATGGGTTGCATTGTGTCACTCCATGGGTTGCATTGTGTCACTCCATGGGTTTGCACTGTCACTCCATGGGTTGCATTGTGTCAGTCCATGGGTTGCATTCTGTCACTCCATGCGTTGCATTGTGTCACTCCATGGGTTGCATTGTGTCACTCCATGCGTTGCATTGTGTCACTCCATGCGTTGCATCGTGTCACTTCATGGGTTGCATTGTGTCACTTCATGGGTTGCATTGTGTCACTCCATGGGTTGCATTGTGTCACTCCATGGGTTGCACTGTCACTCCATGGGTTGCATTGTGTCACTCCATGGGTTGCATAATGTCACTCCATGCGTTGCGCTGTCACTCCATGCGTTGCATTATGTCACTCCATGGGTTGCATTATGTCACTCCATGGGTTGCATTGTGTCACTCGATGCGTTGCACTGTCACTCCATGGGTTGCATTGTGTCACTCCATGCGTTGCACTGTCACTCCATGGGTTGCATTGTGTCACTCCATGGGTTGCATTGTGTCACTCCATGCGTTGCACATATGTCACTCCATACGTTGCATTGTGTCACTCCATAGGTTGCATTGTGTCACTCCATGGGTTGCATTGTGTCACTCCATGCGTTGCATTGTGTCACTCCATGGGTTGCATTGTGTCACTCCATGCGTTGCACTGTCACTCCATGGCGTTGCATTGTGTCACTCCATGGCGTTGCATTCTGTCACTCCATGGTTGCACTTGTGTCACTCCATGGGTTGCACTTGTGTCACTCCATGCGTTGCATGTCACTCCATGGGTTGCATTTGTCATTCCATGGGTTGCATTGTGTCACTCCATGGGTTGCATTATTGTCATTCCATGGTTGCACTGTGTCACTCCATGTGTTGCATGCATATGGGTTCATTCCTATGGGTTGCACTGTGTCACTCCATGCATTGCACTGTCACTCCATGGGTTGCATTGTGTCATCCATGCGTTGCATTGTGTCACTCCATGGGTTGCATTGTGTCACTCCATGGCGTTGCACTGTCACTCCATGTGGTTTGCATTGTGTCATCTCCATGGCGTTGCACTGTCACTCCATGGGTTGCACTGTCACTCCATGGGTTGCATTGTGTCACTCCATGGGTTGCATTGTGTCACTCCATGGGTTGCACTTGTCACTCATGGTTGCATTGTGTCAGTCCATGGGTTGCATTGTGTCACTCCATGGTGCTTGTGTCACTCATGCGTTACACTGTCACTCCATGGGTTGCATTGTGTCACTCCATGGGTTGCATTGTGTCACTCCATGCGTTGCACTGTCACGCCATGGGTTGCATTGTGTCAGTCCATGGGTTGCATTGTGTCACTCCATGCGTTGCATCATATGTTCAACTCCATAGGTTGCATTGTGTCACTCCATGGTTGCACTTCTCACTCCATCGCGTTGCATTGTGTCACGCCATGCGTTGCATTTGTCAGTCCATGGTTGCATTGTGTCACTCCATGCGTTGCACTATGTCACTCCATGGGTTGCATTGTGTCACTCCATGCGTTTGCACTATGTCACTCCATGGGTTGCATTGTGTCACTCCATGCGTTGTACTATGTCACTCCATGGGTTGCACTTGTGTCACTCCATGCATTGCACTATGTCACTCCATGGGTTGTTGTCACTTGCTTGTCACTCCATGGGTTGCATTGTGTCACTCCATGCGTTGCACTATGTCACTCCATGGGTTGCATTGTGTCACTCCATGCGTTGCACTATGTCACTCCATGGGTTGCATTGTGTCACTCCATGCGTTGCACTATGTCACTCCATGGGTTGCACTTTGTCACTCCTGGGTTGCATTGTGTACTCCATGCGTTGCACTATGTCACTCCATGGTTGCATTGTGTCACTCCATGGTTGCACTATGTCACTCCATGGGTTGCATTGTGTCACTCCATGGGCTTGCACTATGTCACCCATGCGTTGCACTATGTCACTCCATAGGTTGCATTGTGTCACTCCATGCGTTGACTATGTCACTCCATGGGTTGCACTTATGTCACTCCATGGGGTTGCACTTGTCACTCATGGTTGCACTTATGTACTCCATCGGTTGCATTGTGTCACTCCTGGGTTGCACTTTGTCACTCCATGCGTTGCACTATGTCACTCCATGGGTTGCATTGGTCACTCCATGGGTTGCATGTGTCACTCCATGGGTTGCATTGTGTCACTCCATGCGTTGCACTATGTCACTCCATGCGTTGCACTTTGTCACTCCATGGGTTTGCATATGTCACTCCTGGGTTGACTTTGTCACTCCATGCGTTGCACTATGTCACTCCATGGTTGCATTGTGTCACTCCATGCGTTGCATTGTGTCACTCCATGGGTTGCATGTGTCACTCCATGGTTGCATTGTGTCACTCCATGCGTTGCCATTGTGCACTCCATGGTTGATTGCACCATTGCATGTGTCACTCCATGCGTTGCATTGTGTCACTCCATGCGTTCATTATGTCACTCCATGCGTTGCATTTGTGTTTCCATGGGTTGCATTGTGTCACTCCATGCGTTGCTTAGTGTCACTCCATGCGTTGCATTATGTCACTTCATGCTTGCACTATGTCACTCCCATGGTTGCATTGTGTCACTCCATGCGTTGCATTTGTCACTCCATGGTTGCACTATGTCACTCCATGCGTTGCATATGTGTCACTCCCATGCGTTGCATTGTGTCACTCATGCGTTGCACTTTGTCACTCCATGCGTTGCATTTGTCACTCATGGTTGCATTTGTCACTCCATGGTTGCATTGTGTCACTCCATGGGTTGCATTGTGTCTCTCCATGGGTTGCATTTGTCACTCCATGGTTGCATTGTGTCACTCCATGGGTTGCATTTGTCACTCCATGGGTTGCACTATGTCACTCCATGGTTGCATTGTGTCACTCCATGCGTTGCACTTATGTCACTCCATGGGTTGCACTATGTACACTCATGGTTGCATTATGTCACCATGGTTGCACTGTTCACTCATGGTTGCATTTGTCACTCCATGGTTGCATATGTCACTCCATGGTTGCACTTATGTCACTCCATGGTTGCATTGTGTCACTCCATGGGTTGCATTGTCACTCCATGGGTTGCATTGTGTCACTTCATGGGTTGCATTATGTCACTCCATGGGTTGCTTGTGCAGGGTTTGTTGTCACTCCATGGGTTGCACTGTGTCACTCCATGGGTTGCATTGTGTCACTCCATGCGTTGCATTATGTCACTCCATGGGTTGCACTATGTCACTCCATGGGTTGCATTGATGTCACTCCATGGGTTGCACTGTCACTTCCATGGGTTGCATTGTGTCACTCATGGGTTGCATTATGTCACTCCATGGGTTGCATTGTGTCACTCCATGGGTTGCATTGTGTCACTCCATGGGTTGCACTGTCACTCCATGGGTTGCATTGTGTCACTCCATGGGTTGCATTGATGTCACTCATGGGTTGCATTGTGTCATCCATGGGTTGCATTATGTCACTCCATGGGTTGCACTATGTCACTCCATGGGTTGCATTGTGTCACTCCATGGGGTTGCATTATGTCACTCCATGGGTTGCATTGTGTCACTCCATGGGTTGCATTATGTCCCTCCATGGGTTGCATTGTGTCACTCATGGGTTGCATTGTGTCACTTCATGGGTTGCATTTGTCACTCCATGGTTGCATTGTGTCACTCCATGGGTTTGCATATGTCACTCCATGGGTTGCATTGTGTCACTCCATGGTTGCACTATGTCACTCCATGGTTGCACTATGTCTCCATGTTGCATTGTCACTCCATGGGTTGCATTGTCACTCCATGGGTTGCATGTGTCACTCATGGGTTGCATTTGTCACTCCATGGGTTGCATAGTCACTCATGGGTTGCACTTGTGCTCTGGGTTGCATTATGTCACTCATGGGTTGCATGTGTCACTCCATGGTTGCATTGTTCACTCCATGGGTTGCATTGTTTCACTCCATGGAGTTGGACCTTTGTCACTCCATGGTTGCATGTTCACTATGGGTTGCATTCGTCCTATGGGTTGCATTGTCACTTCATGGTTGCATATGTCACTCATGGGTTTGCATTGTGTCACTCCATGGGTTGCATGTGTCACTCCATGGGTTGCATTGTGTCACTTCCATGGGTTGCATATGTCACTTCATGGGTTGCACTATGTCACGTCTGGGTTGCATTATGTCACTCCATGGGTTGCACTGTGTCAGCTCCAGGTTGCATTAGTGTCACTCCTCGGGTTGCATTGTTCACTCCATGGTTGATTGTGTCACTCCATGGGTTGCATTGTGTCACTCCATGGGTTGCATTGTGTCACTCATGGGTTGCATTGTGTCACTTCATGGGTTGCATTGTCACTCATGGTTTGCACTTGTGTCACTCCATACGGTTGCATTGTGTCACTCCATGGGTTGCATTGTGTCACTCCATAGGTTGCATTATGTCACTTCCATGGGTTGCACTGTGTACGTCCATGGGTTGCATTTGTCACTCCATGGGTTGCATTGTGTCACTCCAGGGTTGCATTGATGTCACTCCATGGGTTGCATTGTGTCACTCCATGGTTGCATTGTGTCACTCCAGGGTTGCATTATGTCACTCACGGGTTGCACTGTGTCACGTCATGGTTGCATTATGTCACTCCACGGGTTGCATTTGTCACTCCATGGGTTGCATTATGTCACTCAACTGGGTTTGCATTGTGTCACTCCAGGGTTGCATTGTCACTCCATGGGTTGCACTATGTCACTCATGGGTTGCATTATGTCACTCCATGGGTTGCATTGTGTCACTCCATGCGTTGCATTGTGTCACTCATCGGGTTGATTGTGTCACTCCATGGGTTGCATTTGTCACTCCATGGTTGCATTGTGTCACTCCATGGTTCATTGTTGCCAGTTATGTCACTCATGGGTTGCACTAGTGTCACGTCTATGGGTTGCATTGTGTCACTCCATGGTTGCATTATGCACTCCATGGGTTGTCTGTATGTCACTCATGGGTTGCATTGTGTCACTCATAGGGTTGCATTGTGTCACTCCATGGGTTGCACTATGTCACTCATGGTTGCATTATGTCACTCCATAGGTTGCATTGTGTCACTCCATAGGGTTTGCATTGTGTCACTCCATGGGTGTCATGTGTCACTCATGGTTGACATGTGTCACTCCATAGGTTGCATTGTGTCACTCCATAGGTTACATTGTGTACTCCATAGGTTATCATTGTGTCACTCCACGGGTTGCACTGTGTCACTCCATAGGTTACATTGTGTCACTCCATAGGTTACATTGTGTCACTCCACGGGTTGTACTGTGTCACTCCATAGGTTACATTGTGTCACTCCATAGGTTACATTGTGTCACTCCACGGGTTGTACTGTGTCACTCCATAGGTTACATTGTGTCACTCCATAGGTTACATTGTGTCACTCCATAGGTTTCATTGTGTCACTCCATAGTTGCATTGTGTCACTCCACGGGTTGTAATGTGTCACTCCATAGGTTACATTGTGTCACTCCATAGGTTACATTGTGTCACTCCATAGGTTTCATTGTGTCACTCCAGGGTTGTACTGTGTCACTCCATAGGTTACATTGTCCGTCACTCCATAGGTTACATTGTGTCACTCCACGGGTTGTACTGTGTCACTCCATAGGTTACATTGTGTCACTCCATAGGTTTACATTGTGTCACTCCACGGGTTGTACATGTGTCACTCCATAGGTTACATTGTGTCACTCCATAGTTACATGGTCACTCAGGTTCATTGTGTCACTCCATAGGTTACATTGTGTCACTCCAACGGGTTGTGTACTGTGTTCACTCCATAGGTTCATTGTGTCACTCATAGGTTACATTGTGTCACTCCTCGTGTTACATTGTGTCACTCCCTAGGTTACATTGTGTCACTCATAGGTTACAGTGTGTCACTCCATAGGTTACATTGTGTCACTCCATAGGTTCATTGTGTCACTCCACGGGTTGACTGTCACTCCATGGTTACATTGTGTCACTCCATAGGTTACATGTGTCACTCCCTGTTACATTGTGTCACTCCATAGGTTACATTGTGTCACACGATGGGTTGCACTGTCACTCCACGGGTTGCATTGTGTCACTTCATAGATTGCATTGTGTCACTGCATAGGTTGCATTGTGTCACTGCATGGGTTGCACTGTCACTCGATGGGTTGCATTGTGTCACTGCATAGGTTGCATTGTGTCACTGCATGGGTTGCACTGTCACTTCGTAGATTGCATTGTGTCACTGCATAGGTTGCATTGTGTCACTGCATGGGTTGCACTGTCACTTCATAGATTGCATTGTGTCACTGCATAGGTTGCATTGTGTCACTGCATGGGTTGCACTGTCACTCCATGGGTTGCATTGTGTCACTGCATGGGTTGCACTGTCACTCCATGTGTTGCATTGTGTCACTGCATGGGTTGCACTGTCACTCCACGGGTTGCATTGTGTCACTGCATGGGTTGCACTGTTTCACTGCATGGGTTGCATTGTGTCACTCCAAGGGTTGCATTGTGTCACTGCATGGGTTGCACTGTCACTCCATGGGTTGCATTGTGTCACTGCATGGTTGCATTGTGTCACTACCTGGGTTGCATTGTGTCACTGCCTGGGTTGCATTGTGTCACTGCATGGGTTGCACTGTGTCACTCCATGGGTTGCATTGTGTCACTGCATGGGTTGCACTGTGTCACTCCATAGGTTGCATTGTGTCACTGCATGGGTTGCAATATCACTCCATGGGTTGCTTTATGTCACTCCATAGGTTGCATTGTGTCACTCCATGGGTTGCACTGTCACTCCATGGGTTGCACTGTAACTCCAAGGGTTGCATTATGTCACTTCATGGATTGCATTATGTCACTCCATAGGTTGCATTGTGTCACTCCATGGGTTGCACTGTCACTCCATGGGTTGCACTGTCACTCCATGGGTTGCATTAATGTCACTTCAATGGGTTGCATTATGTCACTCCATGGTTGCATTATGTCACTCCATAGGTTGCATT
>CM031608.1:47959381-47979381 GCA_018398815.1 Conus ventricosus | reverse complement strand
CCTCCTAGATGGCGAGTGCTCCTCTCTCTCCTCTCTCTCTCTCTCTCCTCTCTCCGACGCGTGCGTATGTTTGAAGGTCAATCTTGACTCGTTTCTTTATTCATCCAGCAGAAACAGACATAAAAGGGAGGGAACTAGTACTAATGGATTTGTTGTTGTTGTTCTCATTCACAAATTGAAGTCGGGGTACAGAAACCTAGCAGCGGATTTGTTTTTGTGTGTTAATTAAAGCGAAGAGGGAGAGAAAGGGTGGAGGGAAGGGCCAGGCACACATTTTGTAGTGCAGAGAGTTAACGTGGAGGAAGGGTCAGGCACACATTTTGTAGTGCAGAGAGTTAACGTGGAGGCAAGGGTCAGGCACACATTTTGTAGTGCAGAGAGTTAACGTGGAGGGAAGGGTCAGGCACACATTTTGTAGTGCAGAGAGTTAACGTGGAGGAAGGGTCAGGCACACATTTTGTAGTGCAGAGAATTAACGTGGAGGAAGGGTCAGGCACACATTTTGTAGTGCAGAGAGTTAACGTGGAGGCAAGGGTCAGGCACACATTTTGTAGTGCAGAGAGTTAACGTGGAGGGAAGGGTCAGGCACACATTTTGTAGTGCAGAGAGTTAACGTGGAGGGAATGGTCAGGCACACATTTGTAGTGCAGAGAGTTAACGTGGAGGGAAGGGTCAGGCACACATTTTGTAGTGCAGAGAGTTAACGTGGAGGGAAGGGTCCGGCACACATTTTGTAGTGCAGAGAGTTAACGTGGAGGGAAGGGTCAGGCACACATTTTGTAGTGCAGAGAGATAACGTCGGGGTAGGAGAATAATATGCAGATTTTGTATACTGCGGGGTTAGGGTGTGGGTGGAGGATGGGGGCTTCCTCCCGTAGTTGATAAGGTGAACTGGAAGACTCGTCTGGCAGATAACAAATACCTGTCTTTACGCCTTTGTAAATCCTGAACCCTGCCCCCCCCCCCCCCCCCCCCTCAACTCCCAAATCCGCCTCTGCATAATTATGTATCTTTCGTTGCCGTACGGTCCGTTGCCTGGACAAGGGCGGGGCAGTCGCTTTTCGGATGAAGTATACACACAAGCAGATGGTGGTGGGGATAATGGTATGGAGGTCCTGGTTGAGGACAGCGGGGAATGGGCCGACCAGTTATAGAACATCACAGAAATCGATACGGCGGTAGGGACGGAAGGGGTGAGGAGGGGAGGGGGAGGAGAGGGGAGTCTGGCAATTGAAGAACTGCCTTAAAGATTTCTTTGTACGGCCATGGGAGAAAAAACAAACAAACATGCACTAACGCTTTCCTGGTCTTCCTTTTTTGTTTATTGCTTGTTTTGTCTTTTTTTATTTTTTATTTTTTTTATTAGTTTACTTGCTTGTTCTTTTGTTAGTATTCGTGTTCATCACACAAGTCTCTTTTTTTTCTTCTTTACTTCATGTTCTCTTCTTTCTTTCTTTTCCTTTTTTCTATTTTTTTTCTTTCTTCATCCCTTCCTTCCTTTCTTTTCTATTTTTTCTTTTTTATTTCTTGTCTTTCTTCCTTCCCTTCTCCCCCCCCCCCCCCTCTCTTTCTTTCTTTCTTTCTTTCTCTCACTTTCTTTGTTTTTGCTTTCAATCCTTTAATTCATCCCTCCTTTCTTTCCTCCGTCCTTTGTTTTTTTTCCCCTCCTTACCCATTATTCCCACCCTCCGGCATCCCTTCCAGCACTGGCAGGAGAGGAGGATGAGGCACGTGCTGAACCCTGACAGCCCGTTGAACAGGATCCTCCTGAAGGACACCTACGACCTTCGACTGCCCCTGGTCCAGGAACAGCGACAGCCCGCCATAGTGAGTTGTGTCTCACCCGTCAGTTACAATACTACAGTTGGCATTACGACGACCATCAGTAATGGAACCGACAGATCTGCGTGGCACAGTGAGTTGTGTCACACACGTCTGTCACAATACTACAGTTGGCATTACGATGACCATCAGTAATTGAACCGACAGATCTGCATGGCACAGTGAGTTGTGTCACACACGTCACTCACAATACTACAGTTGGCATTACAATATCCATCAGGAATTGAACCGACAGATCTGCATAGTGCGTGAAGGTCAGTGGAGAAGGAAAGAAATAAACAACAAAAGGTGGGGGAAAATAGGAGCACGGAGGCCTCACCTAAACAAAAGAAGGAAAAAAAAGCAAGAAGGGAAAAAATGAAATGAAGAAAATAGAAAAAGGAGGCTGGAGGACCAAAAAAAAAAAAAAAAAAAAGAAAAGAAAACAAACCTTTGTCTTGTACAGATGTGTTTCAAATCATCCGACCGTTCCTGATTTTCAAGTTGAGGTAAAAAGAAAAACAAACAAACAGGGTGATAGAAGGAGTAGGAAAAGTGAAGGAACGAGGGGAAGGGGGGGGGGGGGGGGGGGGGGGGGGGGGGGGGAGGGGAATGTCTTAGAATGTCAAGGTTAAACGCTTCACTGACATCAGACGGGAACAAGCCGATACGTCTCGCGAGCAGAACCATTCGTGTCTACAGTCGAGTTTAGTCTCCTGGATGAGTGTCGTCAGCAGACCTAGCCTGGCTGTGGAAGTCCACTCTCTTACAGAGACCCCTAGATGTGTGATCTTTGAATTTCTGAAAGAGCTCAACATTTTTCATCTGATCTAAGATTTTACAGAAGAAAGATTTTTTAACAAAATTTTGGCGTGTCTTTAGAAGTCTTACTTGAAAGGGTTGTGTGAATTTTTTTTCTAATGACTAGTGAGTTGTTTTCAACGCGGTGACAGCCCTGATATGGCCCTTTGCAGTCGGTGGGGTTGCAAGCAACCTTATCTTACCTTACCCGTTGATGTGTTGTATCACCCCCGCCATAGGAGAAAATGACAATTTGATGAAGCCAGGCGAGGAGAACAAAAAAATGGGGAGGGAAAAAACTGCCATGATGTCACAAACACCCGAATTATACAAATAATGATCGATAGAAAAGAATATATCTAGCTTGGGGTTGAGGGTGGATGTAGAAGCGGGTGTAAAAAGTGTCTGTGTCACACTCTTTACTCACAGCATGTAGCACCCATCGATTTCGGTCTTGCGAACAGAAGGCTTGTTACGCCTGTGCACAGTCACCTTTCGTCTCCTAGTGAGACTGGTCAGCTGGCCTGGCCTAATAGAATGCTCATGCATCTCATTTGGTTTCAGCCTCCAGGAAAGCCAGTCACGGGGCCGCTGGTAGACCACCTGCCCATGCCTCCCAGAGCCAACCGTCTGGACCCTCAGGTACCAGTTTCACTACCTGTAAACATGTTTTGACATGAGACAGATCAGTGATGTATTATTCTGCAAGATGTGCTATTCAGTGATTTAACTATATAAACAGATTTCATGGTCTTAAATTCGGGCTGTCCTCGTGAGACCTTTTCACCATAGTACAATGTCAACCACTTTTTTTTTCTTCTTCTTCTTCTTCTTCTTCTTCTTCGACGTCGTCGTCGTCATTTTCTTTTATTCGGCTTACATTGGGCAGGCAACTGTTTCATCTTGGTTCAAATCTTCTTCACACCTTCCCTCTTCCTGTCTGTTTTTCCGTCTCTCTCTCTCTCTCTCTCTCTCTCTCTCTCTCTCTCTCTCTCTCTCTCTCTCTCAATTTGCCTGACTTTTTTTTTTTCTTCTCATCATCCTTCTCTTATTTAACTCTCGTTGTGGTGCGTTTTCTGAGGATCATTCGAGTAAAATTGATCATTGCATTACAATAATTACAGGTATGCAAAAACACGATGCCAAGCTGTGAAGAAACGGTGGAAATATTACCTAGTGTAGGGCTACACGTAAACACACACACACGCACGCATGCAAAAGCACGCACACACGTGTACACACTCACACACACACACACACACACACACACACAACACACACACACATGCGCGCGCGCACACATATAGACATGTTGATATAAAGAAAGATTATATATATATATATATATATATATAATACACGCATGTATGTGTGTGTGAGTGCATGCGTACGTGCGTGGGTGTGTATGCCTGTGCGTGTGTGTGTGTGTGTGTGTGTGTGTGTGTGTGTGTGTGTGCGCGTGTGTATGTGCGTGTGTGTGTGTATGTGTGTGCGCACGTGCGCATCTGTGTCTGTCCAGCTATTTGTCTCTCCATCTACCTGCGTCTATCTATCCGTCGATCATATCCCCCCCCCCCCCCCCCCTCTCTCTCTCTACGGATCTACTTACCCCCCTCCTTCTTTCTTTTTTACTATGTGTGTATGCGTGCGCGTGCTCGAGCGCGTGCGTGCTTTCGTGCGTGCTTTCGTGCGTGTGTGCGTGGGTGCGTGCATGGGTGAGTGTGTGTGTGTGTGCGTGCGTGCATGTGCGTGCGTGCGTGTGCGTGTGTGTGTTGTGTGTGTATATCCGTATGTGTGTGTGTGCGTGCGTGTGTGCGTGCACGCGCGTCTCTGTGCGTGTGTGCGTGCACGCGCGTCTCTGTGCGTGCTCGTGCGTTTAGTAGTACACGTCCCTGCTGATGCCTGTGGTGGCGTTGTGTGTCAGCTGGCCCTGCGCTCATCTCCGCGGGGACGCCCGCCGAGGCTGTACAGTCTGATGGAGCGGCGCTGGATTCCCACAGCTGTGACCTCACGCCCTCGCCGTGACAACGCAGCGAGCTGCATCGCTGTCACCGCAGTTCACCGTGCCGTCATCGGTCAGGGAAGAGAGCGAGGCGTTTGAGGGAGTGGGATGATGGGGGTTTGGGGGTGGGGGTGAGGGGTGGGGTGCGGTGGAGCTGGGAGCGGTGGGTGGGGGGGGGGGTCAAGTAGGAGGTAAAGGGGAAGAAGGATGGGGATGAGGGGGCTGATGGGGCGTTTAGAGAGGGAAGGGTGATGGGGGGTGGGGCGGTGGGGGGGGAGTATAAGAGGAAAGGGGAAGAAGGGATGGGGAGAGGGGGCTGAGGGCGTATAGAAGGAAGGGTGATGGGGGGGGGGGGGGGGGGTAAGAAGGGAAAGGGGAAGAAGGGATGGGGAGAGGGGGCTGAGGGCTATAGAAAGAAGGGTGAGGGGGGGGGGGGGGGGGGTAGAAGGGAAAGGGGAAGAAGGGATGGGGAGGAGGGGCTGAGGGCTATAGATAGAGAAGGGTGATGGGGGGGGGGGGGAGTAAAAGGGAAGAAGGGATGGGGAGAGGGGGCTGAGGGCTGTAGAGAGAAGGGGGGGGGGGGGGGGAAGGGGGGGGGGGGGGGGTGAGAGGGGAGGGGGGGGGGGGGGGGGGGGGGGACAGGAGAGAGGGGACAATAAGAGGGAAAGGGCATCAAGGGATGGGGAGAGGGAATTGCGCATGCAGCCATACGCCTCAATTAGGATTTTGCACTAAATCACTATATGATCCATGTTATGAGGCCTGTCGTAAGTTCGAGCCAGCGCTTCAATGTTGAACTGATAATTGATCAAAAGAACCCCCCCCACCTCCACCCCCATCAATCATTTGATTTGCTTTTGGGAATTTTGCCCACGTACTATGGCACTGACAGATGTACACAGCAACGACAGAACGAGAAGTGTACAATTAATAATGTGTTCAAATCTGGTGTACACTTTTAATCCGGAACCATTGTGACAAAGAAGCTACTGACAAACAGAAACACGGGCAGGTCACCTCAGGTAATGCTTGACAACTGATCTACCACCTTTCCTGCCTCATATATCACCACTATCATTATTCTATGGTTGTAATCATGATTAGTGTTATAATTATTATATACCTGTTAGATTCCATCTTTCCCATAATTTGTATCTTCTCTTTGTTCTTTCTGTCCTTTCCCCCCCCCCCCCCCCCCCCCCCCCTCTTCCTCTACCTCCCTTCCCTATCATTAGTATTATCGTTATTATCACTACTATCATCAACATTTTTTTCCATTATCATTACTTTTATTATTATTACTGTTACTATAGTTGTTAGTATTATTATCATTATTACAAATTATCATTACTATTACCATTATTAATACCATTATCATTATTATTGGTACTACCACCATCATCATTACCATAATCATCACTACTAACACTGTTGCCACCACAACCCTGGTTTTCGACAATCCTTAACCAATCTTCTTTCTCCCCTTCTGTGAGCACATAGCCACTATCAATACTACAACTACTATAGTCGAATTATCACCGAAAGTGGTACTAATCCTTTATTATCTTTTTTCATAATTTCATCATCGTCTTTATCATATTATTGTCATTAACGTTAATGATGTTATCATTATTGTTGTAATCACTAGTAATGCTACTACTACTACTACTACTACTACTACTACTACTACTACTACTTCTCTTTTACTATTACAATTATCATCATCATTCCTGTCTCCATCTCAAAGGTCTCGTTTTCATTCAACGCTAATCTTGCGCCGAATTTGAGATGATAAGTGAAATGCTCGTTCTTCGTTTTCATTGTCCTGAATGTTGTTTGTCTTGCCTAAGAGGTCGAAACGCGTCGTGTTTTGTCTTGTAATCTGTTTGTCCCCGTTATCCGGCGGATTTACTTTTAATTTCCTGTTAGAATTTGATCCGGAACTTTTTTTTTTCGTGAACTTCAGAGACAACGCCCACGTACGCAGGAATTGTGGAGAGCAGAGAGAAGGTGGGGGTGCTACAGATCCTCCTCGGTGGTCCTGCGTCAGCCCCCAGACCCACTATCGCAGGGCAGGACGTGTGGTACACCCCCTGCCAGGAAAAGACAGTTGAAGACGACCACTCGTGAAGTGCCACGTCCCTCGGTGATACGTACAGCACAGAGGAACAGTCTCCATTCCTTTCAGGTCTTTCGTTTCCCTGCTTTCTTTCTCCGTCCGTTCTTGTCTCTTCTGCCTGCCTGCCTTTAAATCTTTTAACCCTTTAACCCGTCTTTGATTTTTGAGTTTATAAAAAAAAATCAATGTGTGTGTGTGTGTGTGTGTGTGTGTGTGTGTGTGTGTTGTGTGTTAAGATTTGATTTTAATTTGGGTGTGACAGACAATTGTGTTTAATTTGTTTGTCAATGTCAACCGGCGGAGTTATTTGAAATGATTTTGAAATGGGTTTCAATTTCCTCCTGCAGTCGCCACACTTTGAAACTAAAGTTTTTACACCAAAGAAGACAGAACACACCTCATACTGGAGCGGTGAAACAAGCTAGTCGCTTCATCCAGGATGAATTTCAAACCACGGAAATCACAAAGCCTCTCCTAGCAGAAAGGAAAAAGGAGCTGAATCATCATGTTCGCTGTCACCAACCAAATCATTCCAAGAGTGACAGTTAATTTTCTTTATTCTGCTGTCCAGTTCTCCCACGAGTTTCTTCCTGTGTGGTTGGTCGTTTCGTTTTTGTTTTGTTTTGTTTGTTTTATTCCTTCATTCCTCTTTTCTTTCTTTCTGTCGTTCTTTCCTCTTTACTTTCTTTCTTTAAATTCTTTTTCCCCTCCGTCCTATGTTCCATTCATATACCTCTCCTTTGCCCCCTTTCTTCTCTCCATCCACCCTCTCTTTCTTTCTGTCATGATTTTGTAAACATATTCATTCAAATTGAAATTACATGGCATTATAAAATACAATACGAAAAGTGATATTTCTCATAGGTTAGAAAAAACAACAACTGGCAAACAAGTCCAAATAAGAATTTTGAAGAGAACCATATGAAAAGAAGAAAACAACAACAAGCATCACACACACACATAAGTCAAAGTAATAAAGACACACATATGAATATTCAGACACTTGCTTTTTATCAAAATTTCCGGCGTGTTTTTTGAGGATGTATTTTAAAGGTTTAATTTACATGAATCAGTTTTTTTTTCTTCTTTATTTTATTTTAATGACTTGCGAGTTGATTTCAACGCGGTGACAGCCCTGATACGGCCCTTTGCGGTCGGCTGGGCTATAAGCAACATGACCTTACCTGACAGACGGACAGGCTGACAGAATGTTGATATTTCTGTCATGGTTTGGGTCTTTCTGCAAGGAACCTCCAGTGCAAGTGCCCCGCAAAGAAGCCGAGTCCGCGGTGGGCGCGACAGCAAGCTGCACGTTCACACTACACCGAGGCCACCTTTATGACACGCCGCCCGAGTTCCAGGCCTTCAAACGGCGCCATCTGTTGGACTGGAGGAGGTAATTTATCGCTCCTATCCAACCATGGGTAGCCCTATCGATCGGGAAGATGATTGGCTGGTCGGTTGCGTGCCCTGACTAGTTGATTTCTGTGACAAAGACAAGACAAAAATTTTAATTCATGAAGGCCTTGGCCCATAGAAGGAGGATACACGTAAACTAACCTGACGTAGTCCATCACCAGTCGGGAAGGTTGGTTGATTCTGTGAGTGTGTCCTTGATGAATCCGTCAGTTTTCTCCCATCTGTCAGTCAGTCCGTCAAAACATCATGTCACTCTCTCTCGACCGACCAACTAATCAGTCTGTTGACTAAATCACGACACTGATCACCCACACAAAATGTATCTAAAATTCAAATAATCTGGCCCTGTGAATAGCAGAGATGAACGGAACAGAATTCATTCGTTTCAGCTCGGTAAAACAAAAGGAAGAAAGGATGGAATGAAAGAAAGAGAGCAGGAAGAAGAGAAAGGAAAGCAAAGAAAATCAAATGAAAATTAATCTAACGTATGATTATAACATTTTATTTCTTTGATTTTTTTTTATCCTAATGGGTTTTTTTGTGCGCGGTCAATTTCCTATGCCATTTAAAAAAAAACTGGCCGCTATTATGAAAAAAGTGTGCGCGATATATACTGTTTATTGAATTGCGTGGTCAAGCTTAAAAAAATTGTGGTATGCCTGTGGTCGATTACTGTGCTAAAAAACTCAGCGCTTTGATTAAAAACACAACGACGATAGACAGGAAGAAAATGATGATGAGAAGTTATACTTATAAATTATTCGATCTGGTTGTGTACTTCCTTTGTTATGCTATTTACTTCATGGATGAGATAAACGTATATGTAAGTTTTCATCTGTTGATTCATTTGTTTACGTATCTGCTCATTACATCTATTCATTGTTTCAGAATCGTGACCACGATGAATCAACTGAAGGAACTCTTGACTGAAAACGATGTACCAGTTGCCATCATTCAGGGAGAGAGGTCAGAGAGAGAGAGAGAGGCAGAGAGACAGAGGCTCGTTCTTAGTAGCTGGACCCTAACTGTAATAGAGAGAAAAAGGTGGGGGAAGTGGTGAGTGTCAGTGAGGGTAAGGTTGAAAGGATGGTTTCTAGTAACTGTAGGCTCATCGTGCATACAAAGGAGAGAGAGGGAGAGAAAGAGAGCGGGGGTGGGGCAACACGCTGATGAGAGAGAGAGAGAGGGGGGAGGGGAGGGGGCAAGACAAGTAGCTGACCAGCAATGACCACTATGGCTCCGTACCAGGCCGCTCTTTGTATTGCACGCTCTCAGAACCCATTTGTATGGCACGGCTCTCAGAACCCATTTGTATGGCACGGCTCTCAGAAGCCATTTGTATAGCATGGTTGTCGGAACCCATTTTTTAGCCCGACTCTCAGAAACCCATTTGTATGGCACGGCTGTTAGAACCCATTTGTATAGCACGGCTGTCGAGCCGATTTGTATAGCACGGCTCTCAGAACCCATTTGTATAGCACGGCTCTCAGAACCCCTTTGTATAGCATGGCTCTCAGAACCCATTTGTATAGCACGGCTCACAGAACCCATTTGTATGGCACGGCTCTCAGAACCATTTGTATAGCACGGCTCTCAGAACACATTTGTATAGCATGGCTGTCTGAACCCATTTGTATAGCATGGCTCTCAGAACCCATTTGCATAGCACGGCTTCAGAACCCATTTTGTATGGCACGGCTCTCAGAACCAATTGATTAGCACGGCTCTCAGAAAACCCATTTGTTAAGCACGGCTCTCAGAACCCATTTGTATAGCACAAGTCTCAGAACCCATTTGTATAGCACGGCTCTCAGAACCCATTTGTATAGCACGGCTGTTCGAACCCATTTATATGGCACGGATCTCAGAACCCATTTGTATAGCACGGTTGTCGGAACCATTTGTATAGCACGGCTTTTCAGAACCCATTTGTTTAGCAGGCTCTCAGAACCCATTTGTATAGCACAACTCTCAAAAGCCATTTGTATAGCAGGCTCTCAGAAACCCATTTGTATAGCACGGCTCTCAGAACCCATTTGTATGGCACGGCTCTCAGAACACATTTGTATAGCACGCTCTCAGAACCTATTTGTATAGCACGGCTGTCAGAGCCCATTTGTATAGCACGGCTCTCAGAACTCATTTGTATGGCACGGCTCTCACAACCCATTTGTATAGCACGGCTCTCCCATTTGTTTAGCACGACTGTCAGAACCCATTTGTATGGCACTGCTCTCAGAACCCATTTGTATAGCACGGCTCTCAGAACTCATTTGTATAGCACGGCTCTCAGAACCCATTTGTATGGCACTGCTCTCAGAACCCATTTGTATAGCACGGCTCTCAGAACCCATTTGTATAGCACGGCTGTCAGAGCCCATTTGTATAGCACGGCTGTCAGAGCCCATTTGTATAGCACGGCTGTCGAGCCCATTTGTTTGGCACTGCTCTCAGAACCCATTTGTATAGCACGACTCTCAGAACCCATTTGTATAGCACGGCTCTCAGAACCCATTTGTATAGCACGGCTGTCAGAGCCCATTTGTATGGCACTGCTCTCAGAACCCATTGTATAGCACGGCTCTCAGAACCCATTTGTATAGCACGGCTCTCAGAACCCATTTGTATAGCACGGCTGTCAGAGACCATTTGTATGGCACTGCTCTCAGAACCCATTTGTATAGCACGGCTGTCAGAACCCATTTGTATAGCACGGCTCTCAGAACCATTTGTATAGCATGGCTGTCAGAGCCCATTTGTATGGCACTGCTCTCAGAACCCATTTTTATAGTATGGCTTTCAGAACCCATTTGTATAGCACAGCTCTCAGAACCCATTTGTATAGTATGGCTCTCAGAGCCCATTTGTATGGCACGGCTCTCAGAACTCATTTGTATAGCACGGCTCTCAGAACCAATTTGTATAGCACGGCTGACGGAACCCATTTGTATAGCACGGCTCTCAGAACCCATTTGTATAGCATTACTCTCAGAACCCATTTGTATGGCACAGCTCTTAGAACCTATTTGTATGGCACGGCTCTCAGAACCCATTTGTATAGCATGGCTCTCAGACCCCATTTGTATAGTATGGCTCTCAGAACACATTTGTATAGCATGGCTCTCAGAACCCATTTGTATAGTACGGCTCTCAGAACCCATTTGTATAGCACGGCTCTCAGAACACATTTGTATAGCACGGCTCTCAGACCCCATTTGTATAGCACGGCTCTCAGAACACTTTTGTATAGCATGGCTCTCAGACCCATTTGTATAGTACAGCTCTCAGAACCCATTTGTATAGCACGGCTGTCAGAACACGTGTACATTTGTATAGCATGGCTCTCAGAATCCATTTGTATAGCACGACTCTCAGAACCCATTTGTATAGCATGACTCTCAGAACCCATTTGTATGGCACTGCTCTCAGAACCCATTTGTATAGCATGGTTCTCAGAACCCATTTGTATGGTCCGTCTTTCTGAACCCATTTGTATGGCACTGCTCTCAGAACCCATTTGTATAGCATGGCTCTCAGAACCCATTTGTATTGCACGGCTCTCAGAATCAATTTGTATAGCACGGCTCTCAGAACCCATTTGTATAGCACAGCTCTCAGAACCCATTTGTATAGTATGGCTCTCAGAACCCATTTGTATAGCACGGCTCTCAGAACCCATTTGTATAGCACGGCTCTCAGAACCCATCAGTACAACGCGGCTATCGGAACCCATTTGTATAACACGGCTGTCTGAACCCATTTGTATAGCACAGGTGTCGGAACCCATTTGTATAGCACAGCTCTCACAACCCATTTGTACAGCACAGCTCTCAGAAACCATTTGTATAGCACAGCTCTCACAACCCATTTGTATAGCACGGCTCTCACAACCCATTTGTATAGCACGACTCTCAGAACCCATTTGCATGGCACGGCTCTCAGAACCCATTTGTCTGCCACGGCTCTCTGAACCCATTTGTACAGCATGGCTCTCTGAACCCATTTGTATAGCATGGCTCTCAGAACCCATTTGTATAGCATGGCTCTCAGAACCCATTTGTATAGCACGGTTCTCAGAACCCATTTGTATAGTACGGCTCTCAGAACCCATTTGTATAGCACGGCTGTCGGAATCCATTTGTATAGCACGGCTCTCAGAACCCATTTGTATGGCACGTCTTTCAGAACCCATTTGTATAGCACGGCTCTCAGAACCCATTTGTATGGCACGTCTTTCAGAACCCATTAGTATAGCACGGCTGTCGGAACCCATTTGTATAGCACGGCTGTCGGAACCCATTTGTAGGGCACGTCTTTCAGAACCCATTTGTACAGCATGGCTGTCGGAACCCATTTGTAATGCACGGCTGTCGGAACCCATTTGTATAGCACGGCTCTCAGAATCCATTTGTATGGCACTGCTCTCAGAACCCATTTGTATGGCCCGTCGTACAGAACCCATTAGTATAGCACGGCTGTCGGAACCCATTTGTATAGCACGGCTGTCGGAACCCATTTGTATAGCATGGCTGTCGGAACCCATTTGTATAGCACAGCTCTCAGAACCCATTTGTATGACCCGTCTTACAGAACCCATTTGTATAACACGGTTGTCGGAACCGATTTGTGTAGCATGGCTGTCAGAACCCATTTGTATAGCACGGCTGTCGGAACCCATTTGTATAGCACGGCTGTCGGAACCCATTTGTAGGGCACGTCTTTCAGAACCCATTTGTACAGCATGGCTGTCGGAACCCATTTGTAATGCACGGCTGTCGGAACCCATTTATATAGCACGGCTCTCAGAATCCATTTGTATGGCACTGCTCTCAGAACCCATTTGTATGGCCCGTCGTACAGAACCCATTAGTATAGCACGGCTGTAGGAACCCATTTGTATAGCACGGCTGTCGGAACCCATTTGTATAGCATGGCTGTCGGAACCCATTTGTATAGCACAGCTCTCAGAACCCATTTGTATGACCCGTCTTACAGAACCCATTTGTATAGCACGGTTGTCGGAACCGATTTGTGTAGCATGGCTGTCGGAACCCATTTGTATAGCACGGCTGTCGGAACCCATTTGTATAGCATGGCTGTCGGAACCCATTTGTATAGCACAGCTCTCAGAACCCATTTGTATGACCCGTCTTACAGAACCCATTTGTATAGCACGGTTGTCGGAACCGATTTGTGTAGCACGGCTGTCGGAACCCATTTGTATAGCACAGCTGTTAGAACCCATTAGTACAGGGCGGCTGTCGGAACCCATTGATACAGGGCGGCTGTCGGAACCCATTGATATAGGGTGGCTGTCGGAACCCATTGATATAGGGCGGCTGTCGGAACCCATTGATATAGGGCGGCTGTCGGAACCCATTGGTATAGGGTGGCTGTTGGAACCCATTTGTATAGCACGGCTGTCAGAACCCATGGATGCTCGGACCAGCAGTTTGGATGAGGGTGGGAGCGTGGCTGTCCTTTAGTGTGTGGACTAGTGAAACGTCTACGCTTCAGGTCCACACCACAGGGTGAGGGCGAAAACTAACAGCCCCAAGAAACCTGTGGCGTGTTGCTGGATTGTGGATCACTGACTTCCTGAGCAGCAGGTACTAGCCGATGGAATGTCACGAGAGAAATCCAGCAATTCAGTATTCTTGGGCCCGGTCTGTTCGTTCTGTTCGTCAGTGACCTTCCTGGGAACATGGTAAGGACTGTCTCCAAGATGTTCACTGATGATACAAAACTCTTCGCCAGAACGGAATCAGCACGAGGCCCCCAAGGCCTGCATGACAATCTGGACCAGTTAACTGAGCTGGAAAGACAAGAGGCAGTTTAGATTCTGTCCACAGAAGTGCAGCGTTTTACAAGCCGCTATGGTGAAGTGGTTAGCGTGGCGGACTTCAGGCTGGCAGGTTGTGGGTTCGATTCCCATCAGAGTATGTGGAATTTTTCTGCCCCGACCAGCTCCAACCCAGAGTTGAGCTTGCTACGGGCTCAATAGGGTAGACTGGGACCACAGGGTCAAGTTTCATCCAACAAACGGATGCATCTCTGAGGATTGCTCAAATTTCCTGACCAACACTGCAGGTGTCTGTATCTCTCGGGTCTGGTTGATGCCGGGATATATATAAAAGTCAGCATGGAGTACAGCCCTGTCATGCAGTCTCAGACCGGAATGGAAATCCGTGGCATCATCTTCATCATCTTCATTCTCATCGATCAGCTTTGAAAAAAAGTCTCAGATTCTGTGGCCCTTCATGCCTTGCTCTCATGGTGATCTCAGTTGCGATGTCCTCTCCGCGTCTGTGACCTTGGTTTGATACCGACGAGGTCACCGGTATTGGCAAATTCATGGGGGCTTTCGTTGGACAAACGGTAGTGGCGTCCTGCGGAGGGAGACCTCACTCGCACCAGCTCCGCGACTAAGCAGTTATTGTCGTCAGTAGGGAGCTTAGTAGGTGGTGTCCTGCTTATGCTGGATCAGAGCAGGCACCACTGAACACCACCGAAGTGACTCGGCAGCAGTGCAGTGTCTCTCCTCCGATGGGTCACCTCTTGACGACTTGACACTGACTGCTCCCTGTGGATTTCTGGTGCCGGGGCTGTAGCGGGCCGACCTGGGCATTGGCTGTGGACGGGGGTGTTGGAATGAGCGGCGTGGGTGGAATGCCACTGAGGTGGCACAGAAGATGGAACAGAAAAAATGCAGTGTTCTCAAGCTGGCAGGGGAGAACTCTGAGGCAAATTGTCCGAACCTAGCTCGCGCAGTCGGCATCCAAAGCCAACAGAATGGTTGGGTCTCATCAGCACATCCTTCAGCCACCTGTCGTATCAGACGTTCATTCAGCTCTGACAAGCCCATGGTCATCCACTGCCGGGCCACGGACGTTGCGGCCGGCAGCCACAGCCGAAGCCTTTCAGCAGTGAGGTCCAGGACAGGACGTGCAGTGACGGGCAGCTTGGGTTCCTGGCATCTCTGGCAGATAAACCGTCACAGGAGAAACTGAAAGCTTGGGGATGCCAAGCTTGGAACATCGACCAATTGAGCATTGTGAAACTGGTGACAGGGCACTCCAGAGTCCAACACCACATGTTCACAAAATTCCTCATTGGCGAGTCTTCGGGGTGCCTGTGTGGTACAACCCCAATGACTGTGGAATACTTTCTGCAGGACTGTCCCACACATCAAAAGCTAAAAGCAGAGACCTGGCCTGCCCAAACATCGACGGGGGAGAAGGTCTATGGATCTCTGGAGGGCCTCCACCGTACAGCAGCCTTCGTCATAGCCACAGGGGTTCCTGTCTGAGTGTACGAAGAAGAAGGAACATCGACGCGTCTGTGGGGAAATGATGGAGGTTTACGCATACCTGCATGGATTTTACGACGTACAGGTGGCCAGAGTTTGAGGTCGCCTGCCAGTGAAGCTGAAGTGGAAACGCCCAGAAACTTCTTTTTAAAAAAAAAACAAAACAATGCAGCTCAGTGGGGGTGGGGGTGGGGGAGGGGAGGGGGAGGAGGTGCGGGGGTGGAGTTAGGGCAACTTCTCATACAGCATAATTTCTCTTACGGACCACCTGGTCGACAGCGTGGTGACTGCACCCATTGTCGACGTCTGCAAGAGCCGGCTGAATCATCGCTGGAGGCATCTGGCCACCTTGTATTAACCACAATGCCAGAATTAGACAGAGGATGAAAGTTACGTGGCTTGGTTTTTACTGGTCTGTTAAGTGTTGGTAGGTTCTGTGGAACGTCCAATAGGCCCGTTGATGTATACAGCTTGACCAACTTGCCAAACCACATCCTAGCCGACAGAGAGAGAAGTCATATCTGGCTGGGAGAGAGAGAGAGAGAGAGAGAGAGAGAGAGAGAGAGAGAGAGAGTACTAAACCAAACAAGTAACGCGTATCTATTTATCTTAGAGAGAGAGAGAGAGAGAGAGAGAGAGAGAGTACTAAACCAAACAAGTAACGCGTATCTATTTATCTTGTCTTGAAAAACACATCGGGAAGGGAGCACATGATACACACAATATTGTATTAATACACTAACTAGACAGTACTTCCCAAAACGTACAGACTGGCGGAGCTCACCGAAACATGCCGACAGGAGGAGAGACAACCCACCCAAGAGGAACTCTTCTCTCTCATGGAAATCAGAGAAGTCGTGGAAGCTGCTGTGTCACATACGGTCAGAGGCATGCGTTGTGATAAGTTGCGTTGTTTTCTGATGTGTGTTGCTGCCTTGAAGTGTTGTGCTTTGAGGTTTTTTTTTAATTTTTTTTTTTTACTTTACTATTGTTTACGTTTTTTTCTGCATTTTGTTGACGATTCGCCTCTCCTCTCTCTCTCTCTCTCTCTCTCTCTCTCTCTCTCTCTCTCTCTCTCTATATATCAACGCTTTTGTTTCTTGTCACAGTTTTTGACATGCCAGATTATTTGTTGTAATCTTGGAAGGGGGGGGGGGGGGGGTGAAATTGTACACACTCTCCACAATGGACACTTGGTCACCATTCTGCAGTGTCTGTTTGCCCATGTGGCTTTCATATACTTTTTTGTTCATGATATATAGGAAACCTGGGTGCGAGAGATGAAGGGTCTTTAGGGGGATGCTCGGCGCTGTCGGCACAGCCTAGGCTTAGGAGACTTAAGGATGTCAACAGTCAAGGTGTCATATCGGAACTCACAGATCTGCGTGATGAGCAAGCGTCGATGAAAAAGAAAGAAAGAAAGTGGTGAAAATGGGACGGAGGCCACACACACACACACACACACACACACACACACACACACAAAGTTTTGAAAAAAAAAAGACATGGCAATATGGCAGATTGGAGGCAAAGAAAAAAAAACCGGTGTCATATGCTGATTTTCTTTTTCAAAATGTAACCTTTCGAGGGGCTCGTATTCAAATGACAGTCGTGAGTTCGAGTGAGTGGGGTCAGACTTTTTCGGCCAGAAAACCCGCTCAGCCCAGCGGTCAGCGAGTACCTGACTTAGGAGAATGTGAGCAGAAAGAGAAGGATGGGGTCCCCCTTCCATCGTGTCCTGTCCCCACACACGATGAACCCCCAACAGTTCGCTGCTCCTCATAGCTTCGATGGGCAGGTCAGGTTGCTCGCATGTCAGACCATTGGTTACCCAAGAGACTTCTACGTTGAGCTGTGTTACGCGCTAGACCGCTGACTTACTCAGTACAAAGTGAGTGAACATGTACAGGTAAGTGCTGTAGCTATAAGTGGTTTGTAAAACTGGGAGTACGTTTATATGCTTCGCATCTTATTTTATGTTCTTTTCTAGAATATTCTGCATATCGATAAGTTCAACCAGTGAAATCGCGACAAGCTGATGCGAATGTGATTCGGTCAGCTTCTACAACATTCTCGCTTCGGTAATGCACTAGCAACTTATGGAGACCTGGTAAACATTCTAACGTAATCTGTAATCTTTCAATCGGATTATCAATCGATACGAAAACAATTTAACTGAACCATTTCTAAATGTTTTAGATAAATCAAGAGATCTAAAAGCGGTAAGTAAAAGAAGGCTTGCAACTCGTCATTTCTGCTGTGACGTCTTTCGCAAAAGTTCCTCCTGTCTTGTCTCCCTTTTAAATTGTAACAAGCTGCACCAAGGGAAGCGTTCTCGTGGGGGTCAGAAGGAACCTTCAAAGACACTGTCAACGCATCCTTGAAAGCGTTTATCATCAACCCTGACACACTGGGCACAAACTGCTATGCTTTTCTCTTGGTGTGAGCTGCCTGCTGGTTTTTTTTTGTGTATCTGTCCTGCCCAGAAAAGACCTCAAGGGTTTTCCAACAAGTTGCGGTTTTGTCTTGTGGCACTGACTGACCCAACCAGCGCTAACTGCAATTAGGCACTAAATCAGTGCTGAACTGGTTTCAAAAGTAATTTGCTAAGTTATAAGCACCAGAGTTTATTAATGATGCGTAATTCTTGTTTGAATCAAACAAAGAAAATAAGTAGTATTTTTACATTTAGATCATCAGTCGAGCGCAAGCTTACATAAGATAAAAAAAAGAACGATTCCCATTATTTCCATCTCACGTATCATTTTCCCTTTACAGAGCACAAAAATCATGCTTCAATGTTCTTGAGCCTTACGTGATATGTGCACGCACACGAATGACCCAAACTAAGCGAGTTATTGGGGCAAGGTCGTCAGGGAGTGGTAATTACATGTATTTTGATTTGTTCATGCCCAAGTCGTTCCCAGGCCCATTGTGCCACAAAAGTCGTCGGTAGCCTTCTGCGTGTCATACTTAAAGGTGTCGAATTCGGCCACCCATTTAGTATTTCTTTTTATTGTTCCCTTCCTTTTATTGCCAGTCAAATGATGCCATGCAGACCGGGTTGCCCACAGACAGCTTAAAGAAACTCGCGTAACAGAAGGGACATGCTAGTTTGCTTATGTGTCAGGACAGAAGGCCGAGGAGAAACCGCCTAAGCGTCCCACAAAGCGCCCCCACTGTTACCGCTAGTTTTAACGGTTGAGTGACTGCAGGTACCTCAGGAGTAATTGTTTCAAATGAGGGATCAAAACCTGAAGTGATCTCCAGAGCTGCGCGAACGACAGCAGCGCTAGCCAGACTAAGACCCATCTGGAATGACAGAAACATCACAATCGGTTCCAAGAGCAGATGATGCGTTTCCTGGTCCTTGCCATATTTCTTTATGCCTGTGAGACGTGGACTCTGACAGCTGAACCTAAGAGAAGGATTCGGGCATTAGTGATGAAATACTTCCGCAAGATCCTTGGCATCTCATACAAAGACCACATGACCAACTTGGAGGTCCAGACCAGAGTAAGGCAAGCCACTGGACCATACAAAGACCTGTTGTCCACAACGAAAAGGAGGACAATGAGATGGTATGGTCATGTATCAATATCAACAGGACTTGTCAAAGCCTTTCTAGAAGGAACAGTGCGAAGAGGCAGAAAGAGTCGAAGACAGAGAAAGAGATGGGAGGACAATATCAGTGAATGGACTGGCCTCGCACTCAGCAACTGTCGAAGAATGTCTGAGGACCGGGAGGAGTAGAGGAAGCTGGTTGCGAAGTCTTCCGTGCGCCCCAACGGTCTTCAAGACTCCGGAACAGCTGACAGGTGATAGGTAACTGCAGGTGTGAGGTGAAGCGTGAGAAGAAAATCCTTTTAGTCACCAGACTGCCAAAAAGAAACGCAGCGAACGAACGAAAATAATTATAGGAGCAACTCGTTTGGACCTTGAAGTCTTTCTGAGGACACAACAAACAGAAGTGTCTTTTTCTGTCTTACTCGCACTGGACGATTGACAAGCACCGCTCGTCTGCCACTCCCTTTCCGCTTGACCTCATTTCACCGACATTGTCCATAACGGCTGGGGATTGTCTTCCAGGGGGAGGAATGCACGGGATCCGACAGAGAGGCGGAGGCGGCGCTGCAGATCCAGACGACGTGGCGGCGATACAGGGACCGCGCCAACTACCTGCAGTACCAGCGGCTGAGGGTGACGGTGGGGGTGATCGAGGACTTCTGGACCGGGATCAAGGTCAGGAGGAAGGCGGGACAATGGCTGCAGCAGGTCCGTGCTGATCAGCTGCAGAGGTTCAGAGAACGAGCCAAGGTGAGGGTCAACACTGGGAAAGAGAGAGAAAGGGAGAGAGAGGGGGAGGGGACAGAGAGGAGGGAAAGAGAGAAAGGGGGCGAGAGGGAAGAGAGAGAGAGAGGGAAGATGGAAGAGAGAAAACAAACAGAGAATACGAATGGTTTAATGCGACAGGTTTTCGGCTCATTGACACATCTGGAGGGGAGGTGGGGGAAAAGGGGGCGGAGGGT
>CM031608.1:47921881-47954381 GCA_018398815.1 Conus ventricosus | reverse complement strand
GCAGAAGAACCGCAGATTCACAAAGCACAGCAATCCACAGAAGAAGAACCGCAGATTCATAAAGCACAGTAAACCATAGAAGAACTGCAGATTCACAAGGCACAGCAATCAATATTGAATCCCCGTTGATCTAAAACAAATATTAACTTCTCCGTGTATTGATATTACAGTGTTCACATCAATAAATTCAGCCCACCGACACACATGCGGTGGTACAATTAGAGCACATAAATATTCTTACAGGAGTTTTAAGTCACTCTCGGCGACACAGCTTTCACAACATTTTTATAACAAATAAATTTCCTGGTACATATTCCGCTGGTACCGTCATCAAAGTATCCCACATACACAATGAACTTCATCGTACTACTGACTTGAAAGTCAGCCTCTCCACATAGTATCACTACGGAGAAAACGATGATTAAAACAAAATAAATTAGGCTGGACACCCAAGCCTCGGCCGTTAATTCTTGCTCCCTTCTCTTGTCTAATATTATTATTTTCGTCATGTAGTTACCTATGTCATTTCAAGTTGACGTCATAATTTACGTTGACGTCACATATTGTTATTATCATTGTTGTTGTTAATAACATTATTATTATCATCATCATCATCTTTAGAAATATTATTATTATTATTAATATGATCATCATCTTCATCATTATTAATATTTTTATTATAATCATCATATCATAACCGTCATAATCACCATCATCATCATCATCATCATTACTATTATCATCATTATTATAAGGAGTTTGCTCCATTCATCTTATCGCTCGAAACTATACTTTTCATAGATTTGTTTTTTGTCTGGAACCTCCATACCTCCTCCCCTACCTGCACCTTCCTCCCACCATCCCTCCCCTCCCCCACCCCGACCCCCTCTTTTTTTTTTTTTTTTTTTGATTCAAGGGCTCGTACAGCATGTGCCTGTCCAGTCTGCTGAAGTACTCACCGTGCACACTGCAGCGCCTGTCCACCCTTATCCGCGGGCGTCAGGCCTACCTGATCCCAGGCCACGTTCACCACGACGACCTCGCTGTGGCCGACGCCCTCGACGTGCCAGTACTGGGCTCCGAGCCTGAGGTCGTGGCCCGCTACTCCGGCAAGTCCGGCGCCAGGGAGATCTTCCAGTGCGCAGGGGTGTGCGTCCCACCCGGGGTGAGGGACGTTAGTTGCCTGGAGAAGGTATGTGTGATGTTAATGTAGGTTGGTGTGTTGTGTGTGTGTGGTGTGTGTGTGTGTGTGTGTGTGTGTGTGTGTGTGTGTGCACGCGCGCGCGCGCGCGCGTGTGTGTGTGTGTGTGTGTGTGTGTGTGTGTGTGTGTGTGTTGTCTGTCTGTCTGTCTGTCTGTCTATGTAGGTGTCTATGTGTGCGTGGGTGTGTGGGTCGGTGGATGGGTGTCTGCTTTTGTGTGTGTGTGTGCGTTGGGGGTGGGTGGGTGGGAGGGGTGCATGTGGGGGGTGGATGTGTGTTTGTGTGTGTGTGTGTAAGTGTTTGATTGTGAGTGTGTGTGTGTGCGTGTGCACGCTTGGTCGTGAGTGCGCAGGGAAGTGTAAAGAGTCATATTCAAGTGTGGTAGATATTTTCTATACTGTCGTCATGATTTGGCTGATGACAGGATTTTATTATAATATATCATTATATCATCATCATCATTATTATTATCGTTATCATCATTATGATGTTGTTATTGTTATTCTTGTCTTTAATGTTGCCATCAGTAATAGTAGGAGCAGAAGTAGTAACAGCAACAGTAGTAGCGTAGAGGTAGTAGTAGTAGTGGTGGTAGTGGTAGAGGTGGTATTGGAAGTAGTCGTAGTGGAAGTACTGGTAATAGTAGTATAGGCTCCTACCGGTAAATTAACACACAAAACTTGTCTTTTATTGTTATCATAATGATCATTTACTTAGTCGTGATCGTGCGATACAGAAAAAACGAAAAGAAAAAAAAGCCCGTTGAAGTGTAATAATATTAAATAATAATAATAATAATAATATAATGAACATTTTTATGTGCACACTTCTCTGTCGAACAGAGCACGCGGCCCATTACAAACTCCATATATATAAACAATTAAGGCAATAATAGACAACACACACACACACACACACACACACACACAACACACACAAACGCGCGCGCGCGCACACACACACACACACACACACACACACACACACACACACACACACACACACCCAACACACACGCACACACACACACCCTTCCGCACACGCACACACACACACACACACACACACACACACACACACACACACACACACACACACACACAGAGTAACACACACACACACACACACACACACACACACACACATACACACACACACACACACACGTGCCCATAGATTGACAGCGAAATGAACTAATTGTAAACTTTCTGGAAGATGTGGGTTTTCAGAGAGTGTTTGAAGGAGTCAAAGTTACTAGTTTCTCTTATTTCTGCAGGGATAGTGTTTCAGATGGAGGGGCAGCATGTGAGAAGCATCTGTCACCTAATGTCTTTTGGCTATTGACAGGACAGGTAATAAACCGTATATTCGCATCTTAACCGCAGCTGTACGAGCATCTGACTCAGCTCGTTATAGACAATCTCCTCATCCAAGTCTGGCTTCTCAAGCTCAACGACGAAGTCGACGGGCAGGGGATCGCATACTGTCACGTCACCGCTTACCTGAGTTGCTTCCCTTGGCTGCGGTCAGAGGCTGAGCACTTCGGCGACAGCTGGATGCAGGGATGGCCGCAGGTGTTTGACCAGTGTGTGTGTGTGGTGTGTGTGTTGTGTGTGTGTGTGTGCGCGTGCGTGTGTGTGTGTGTGTGTATGTGTGTGTGTGCGTGCGTGCGTGCGTGCGCGTGCCTGTGTGTGTGTGTTTGTGCGCATGTGTATGTCTGCATGTGTGTGTGTGTGTGTGTTGTGTGTGTGTGTGTGTGTGTGTGGTGCATGTGTGTGTCTGTGTGTGTGTGCGTGTGTGTTTGCACGTGTGGGTGTATGTGTGCACGTGTGTGGGTGTGTCTGTTTGTGTGTGTCTGTGCGTGTGCATATGTATATGTGTGTGCGTGCGTGTGTTTGTATATGTGTGCGCGTGCATGCATGCGTGCGTGCGAGCGTGTGGAAATTGTTAACGTCCTTTGCACACTCACACTAGTCATGAAGGTATGCAGTATAATTGATATCATCAATGGTCATCCACATACATGTTACTACTATATCATCAACAGCATACATTTTACTCACCTTCTCTAAGTGATTGTTTAATGTTGCAGTGCATGATATTGTTCAGTGTTGCAGTGCATGTGTGCTGCTACTTCAAAATACACTGCCACTCTTTTTTAATACGCTATGTTAGTGCATACAAATGGCAATACGTGAAACTTCTATAACGAGGTGTATCAAAGCATTGTAGCCGCACAATGGTAAATGTTTGCCTTGTTTACTGTTGACCGATTTATTGTATCATTGTCGCTCTCTAATCAAAATCCGAGTAGCATTTAGCATATAATACTATTAAAAAAGAAACAGAAAATGTAGTGATGACATCTCTCTCTGTTTCTGTCTCTGTCGCCTCTCTCTCCTCTCTCTCTCTCTCTCTCTCTCTCTCTCTCCTCTCTCTTGTGTCTCTCTACTCCGTATTTACTGCTGCTTATTGATCTATTGTCACTTGATCATTGATTCTAGTCTTGGGCAGTATAACAACAGTTCAAAAAAAGGAAAAAAGGAAGGGGGAATTATGATGACATCTTTCTCGCTCTCTCTGTCACTCATTTACACACGCACACACACATCACATATACACGCACACCCAGACAAGCACACTCACACACACACACACACACACACACCACACACACACACACACACACACACACACATATGCGCACGGATACACACACACACACACACACACACACACACACACACACACACACACACACACATCATAAGTATTATGATTATAGATTTTATGAATGTATTGTCGCTATCAGACAGCTGGTTCTAGAACTATTTGTTCTGTTCATGCACTGTAATCACTTCTTGAAAATATATTACTGATGCATTGTTGCTGTCTTATTAACACTCCACGTGGTATAAAACTCTACGTGGTATGTTACTATTTTTTGGAAAAGGAATGAAATAATCTCTCTCTCTCTCTCTCTCTCTCTCTCTCTCTCTCTCTCTCCTCTCTCTCTCTCTCTCCGGGACGATGTGTTAACTGTGCATGTGCATGCATTGGTGCATGTGTATGTGCGTGCGTGCGTGAACGCGCGCGCGCGCGTGTGTGTGTGTGTGTGTGTGGTGTGTGTGTGTGTGTGTGTGTGTGTGGCCTGTGTTGGTGCTTGCGTATGTACATGTGCGCATGGGCGTAAGTGCGCGCGTGTGCGTGTGTGTGCGTGCGCGTGTGTGTCTGTGTATGTGTGTGTATGCGCGTGCGCGCGCGCGCGCGCGCGCGCGCGTGTGTGTGTGTGTGTGTGTGTTCGTATGTATATGTGTGTGTATGTTCGTGTGTATGTATGTGTGTGTATGTGCGTGTGTGTCTATGCGTGTGTGCGTTTGTGTGTGTGCGTGTGCAGGAGGCGGCCTTCAGGAAGGTACTGGCAGAAGTCCCGTGCATCCTGGAGAACCACTGCATGGTCCCACAGTCCTACAAGAGCTGGGACTTCTTCCTGCAGGAGTTCTTATCGCAAGGTGAGGTCCGCCATGGAGAGAAGTGGTGCCATCCTCTCAGGCGGGAGGTCCATGGTTCGATTCTATGATGTTGACCGCTCGACTTGGACTCACTGTGTTCATATAGTATCTTTTTGACAAGAGGTAAGGGTTTTGAGACAGGCAACACACGGACGTGCATATACAAGAACACGAGCAGATAGACAGACAGACGCATGTAGACAGACAAACAAGAACACGAGCAGATAGTCAGATAGACGTATGTATACAGACAGACGGACATATTCACACACACACACACACACACACACACACACACACACACACACACACACACACACACACACACACGTGCGTGCGTGCGTAAGCACGGACACATATACGCACGCACACACATGTACACACACACATAGACACACACTCACACACACACACATCCACACACACACACACACACACACACACACACACACACACACACACACACACGTGCGTGCGTGCGTAAGCACGGACACATATACGCACGCACACACATGTACACACACACATAGACACACACTCACACACACACATCCACACACACACACACACACACAGACCACACACACACACACGTGCGTGCGTGCGTAAGCACGGACACATATACGCACGCACACACATGTACACACACACACATAGACACACACTCACACACACACACACACACACACACACACACACACACACACACACACGCACACACATAGACACACACACTCACACACACACACACACGCACACACATGTACACACACACATAGACACACACTCACACACACACACACACGCTCCACCACTACCTGCATCACCGGCACCACCGCCATCATTACCATCATCATCTCTGTCTGCTTCTTTCCTGACGCATTTACCATTTGATCATCACCGTATGCTTCCTTCTCAGACACACATCATCTCACCATTACGCCTACAGCAGTACGCTTTCTTCCTCTCACCTTTTCTTATCACAGTACGTTTCCTGTTCTTTCACTTATCATCTCATCATCACTGTGCTCTTTCTTCCTCTCACTGTTTTCATCACAGTATACTTCCTGTTCTTTCACTTATCATCTCACCATCACTGTGCTCTTTCTTCCTCTCACTGTTTTCATCACAGTATACTTCCTGTTCTTTCACTTATCATCTCACCATCACTGTGCTCTTTCTTCCTCTCACATTCTTCAACACAGTGCGCTTGTCTCTCGTACTCATAATCGCAGTACGCTTTCTTCCTTTCACTGTTTTCATCACAGTACACTTCCTGTTCTTTCACATTATTATATCACTATCACTGTACGCTTTCCTCTTCCTGCTGTCATCATCTGTCACCACAGTACGCTTCCCTCTTCCTGTTCCCATCATCTACTGCTGTCATCATCTCGTCATCACAGTGCGTTTCCCTCTTCCTGTTCCCATCATCTCGCCATCACAGTGCGTTTTCCCTCTTCCTGTTCCCATCATCTCGCCATCACAGTGCGTTTCCCTCTTCCTGTTCCCATCATCTTGTCATCACTCGATACAGTTTCCCTCTTCCTGTTCCCATCACCCATCTTGTCATCACAGTACGCTTCCCTCTTCCTGTTCCCATCATCTCCTGCTGTCATCATCTGTCATCACAGTACGCTTCCTCTTCCTGCTGTCATCATCTCCTGCTGTCATCATCTTGTCATCACAGTACGCTTCTCTCCTGCTTCTCATTCCCATCATCACTCCTGCTGTCATCATCTTGTCATCACAGTACGCTTCCTCTTCCTGTTCCATCATCTCCTCCTGTCATCATCTTGTCATCACAGTACGCTTCCTTCTTCCTGCGTCATCATCTCCTGCAGTCATCATCTCGTCATCACAGTACGCTTCCTTCCTGCTGTCATCATCTCGTCATCACAGTACGCTTCCTTCTCTGTCATCATCTCGCCATCACAGTACGCTTCCCTCTTCCTGCCCATCATCTCGTCATCACAGTACGCTTCCTTCTTCCTGCTGCTGCATCACAGTACGCTTCCTCTGCTGCATCGTCTTGCCATCACAGTACGCTTCCCTCTTCCTGCTGCATCGTCTTGCCTCCTTTCATCATCTCGCCATCACAGTACGCTTCCCTCTTCCTGCTGTCATCTCGTCATCACAGTACGCTTCCCTCTTCTGCTGTCATCTCTGCCATCACGCGCTTCCTCTTCTGCTGTCATCGTCTTGCCATCACAGTACGCTTCCCTCTTCCTGCTGTCATCATCTCGCCATCACAGTGCGCTTCCCTCTTCCTGCTGTCATCATCTCGCCATCACAGTACGCTTCCCTCTTCTGCTGTCATCATCTTGCCATCGCAGTTGTCATCATCTCGCCATCACAGTACGCTTCCCTCTTCATGCTGTCATCATCTCGCCATCACAGTACGCTTCCCTCTTCCTGCTCTCATCATCTCGCATCACAGTACGCTTCCCTCTTCCTGCTCTCTCGTCATCACAGTACGCTTCCCTCTTCCTGCTCTCATCATCTCGCCATCACAGTACGCTTCCCTCTTCCTGCTCTCGTCATCACAGTACGCTTCCTCTTCCTGCTCTCGTCATCACAGTACGCTTCCCTCTTCCTGCTCCCATCATCTCGTCAAAACAGTACGCCTCCTTGTTCCTGCTCTCATCATATCGTCATCAAAGTACGCTTTCTTTCTCTTACCTCATCATATCGTCATCAAAGTACGCTTTCTTTCTCTTACATTCTTCATTATAGTACGCTTCCTTCTTCTTGCACTCATTATCTCATCATTACAATTTCTTTCCATCACAATCACCATCACAGTACGCTTCCCTTTTTGGCACTCATTTTGTCATCACAGTGCGTTTCCTTTTTGCTGCACTCACCATTAACAGCTTTCTTCCCCACATAGTCACCATTACAGTACGCTTCCCTCTTCTTGCAAGCATCATCTTGTTGTTACAGCACGCTTTCTTCCTCTCGCGTAACCCATCACAGCACGTTTTCCTCTTCCTGCAGTCGTCATCATCATCACAGTACACGGTCTCCCTTTCGTATTTTTCGCTTTACTGTACTTGCACTCATTCCTTCTTGCACTCATTGTCTCAATACAGTTTGCTTCCTTTCCTTTTTCATCCTTTGCCAACACAGTACATTTCCTTCTTCTTTCACTCGTTGTCTCATCAACACCGTCCACTTCACGCCCCCCCCCCCCCCCCCCCCCCCAACTCATCGTCACAGCATACTCCCACCCTCACACATTCATGATCACACTACGTTTCCGTCGTGGTATACAATCGTCACAACAGTACGCTTCCTATCTATCACGCTCATTCCCCCCAAAAATTCATCACTGGTACACTGCCTTTCTCGTGCTGGTTATCTCATCATCGTCACAGTCTTGTTTCCTACCTCTTTGATTTTATCACCTCATCACAGTGTCACCTATCACCTATCCCGGAGTCTTGAAGACCGTTGGGGCGCTGCAGAAGACTTCGCAACCGGCTTCCTCCACTCCTCCCGGTTCTCAGACGCTCTTAGGCAGTTGCCGAGTGTGAGGCCAGTCCACACACTGATGTTGTCCTCCCATCACTTTCTCTGTCTGCCTCTGTTTCGGCCTCCTCGCACTGTTCCTTGCAGAATGGTTTTGGCAAGTCCTGTTGATCTTGATACATGCCATACTATCTCATCGTGGACAAGAGGTCATCGTATGGTCCAATGGCTTGCCTTACTTTCTCTGGTCTGGACCCCCAAGTTGAAAATGTGTCTTTGTATGAAATGCCAAGGATCTTGCAGAAGCATCTCCTCTCTAATGCCTGAATCCTTCTCTCAAGTTCAGCTGTCTCACAGGCATAGAGAAATATGGCAATGACCAGGGAGCGCGTCAGTGTGCTCTTTGAAGTGATTGTGGTTGCTTCCTTCCTCTCACTTTCCAGCTCATCATCGTATTACACATGCTTCACTGAGACCATCCCCTTTCTCCTGTGTTCCGTCCTTCCCTGTCCTCTCCTCCCCGCATCCCACCTCCTTCTCTCTCTCTCTCTCTCTCTCTCTCTCTCTCTCACTAAACATTGCATGATTAGATGCTATAGGTAAAGTTACCTGGGCAACCAATGTTCGAGAATGTTTATGGTTTTTCGTTTGTATGGCTAAATCAAGTTGTGGGTTGTGTCCCAAGTCTTTTGGCATGTTTTAAATAACGCATGACAGACTGTAGATAGCAAGACTAGGATTATCATATTGAAAGCAGTGACAGATTATCTATGTACAGACAATCAAAAATGGATCAATTAGAAGAATCATACATAGGAATAGATATGAACAGGTTTATAAAACGTGCTTTAACTAAGTTTAGATCAGGTGTCTCTGACATAATAGTGTTAGTCAAGGGTATAAAAAAGATAACAGGTCTTTGTTGTACCCTTTGTTTGGATCCGGTGTAGAGGATGAAGTTCACTTTGTTTGGAGTTGCTCAGTACTTAGTGATTTAAGAGCAAGATATATTCCTTCCAAGTATTGTAGGAGGCCATCATTATTCAGTTTAATATTATTTTTATCGTCAAGAAATGAAGGTGTTATGAACAATTTTTCTATGTATCTATACAAGTCGTTAATTAAACGGCGGAACAGTATAACATGATGCTATTGTGATTCATATAAACACCAGGCATATTTGTATGTCGATTTTGTAAATCAATGTGCGTGAAACGTTTTCTCTGTTAGTTTTATGTTTCCCTTTCAATAGGGGCTCTGGCCCTTTTTTTAACAAAATATCTTTATCGTCTCTCTCTCTCTCTCTCTCTCTCTCTCTCTCTCTCTCTCTCTCTCTCTGCCCTCCAGGGGCATGCTGGAAGCGTAACCGCCCACCTCTGACATTTTATCACCTCATCACAAAGTGCACTTTCCTCCTCGCACTTTTTCAACTCATCGTCATAGTACGCTTGTTTCACAGAGATCATCCCCCTTCCCCCTCTGTTCCGTCCTTTCCTGTCCTCCACCTCCCCTCGCCCATCCTACCTCCCTCAACACACACACCACAACACACACACACACACACACACTCTCTCTCTCTCTCTCTCTCTCTCCTCTCTCTCTCTCTCTCTCTCTCTCTCTCTCTCTCTCTCTCTCTCTCTCTCCTTAAGGCAGAAGTTGTCCGAAATGTGTCTTTGCTTCTGTATAACGCATTTTAAATTCAGAGAAACAGCTGCCTGTTAAACGTTGTGAATTAATTTGTGTTTGGTATGTTTTACAGTCACGAGTATTTATCTCGGTTCATAACTCATGTTCACTCACCCCTTCATAAGGGGGCCAAGGCCCATACGAATGAACCATCCTAGTCCGACTCGCTGCCCTAGGAGGCGTGATAGAAGCGTACCCGCCCACGGGTGACGTGACGTCCCAGACCGTCAACCTGCTGCTGGAGCCAGACGGGGGGGTGAAGCTGCTGATGGCGGGGGACCAGATCAACGCCAACTCCCCCCTGAAAGTCTGGGGCCTCTCTATGCCGCAGACCTCCGCGGAGCCATGCTGGTCAACAAGCTGTGCAAGCGCGTGGCCCGCGCCTGCAGGGATCACGGCGTCGTCGGCTACGTGGCCATGGACCTCGTCACCTTCGTGGATCCCATGATGGTGAGGGGGCTGGTGCTGGAGAGAGGGTGTGTGAGAGAGAGGTGCGTGGGGAGGGGGGTGGGTGGGCGGGTGTGGATGTGTGTGGACATCAGTGTGTGATTGTGTGTGCGCGCGCGCGCGTGCGTGTGTGTGTGTGTGTGAGTGCGTGAGTGTGTGTGTGAGTGTATGTGTGTTTGTGTGTGTGTGTGTGTGTGTGTATGTGTGTGTGTGTGGCGTGGGGATGGATGGGGAGGGGGGGGGGTGTACTGTAACGCACCATACAGTAATACCCCAAGTCTGTGTTGTGTTATTTCCTAGGGAAAAACACTCGTCAGCCCTTCACAGACAACGGCGTTCTTCATTCAGCCGTATTAGTATCAGCTGTTTTGTTACTAAGGAACGAGAGATGGGAGGAAGAGGAGGGGGGGGGGGGGGTGTTAGACGGTAGTTGGAGACGCTTTGGGGTCCCTGCAGGCCAACTATCTGGTGGGAGAAGGGAGGGGGTGGGGAGGGGGGGGGGAGACAATCTTGACTGGAAGAGTCGAGGACGTGTATGGACACTCTACTCTTAACACCTGACCGAAAGCTAACAGCAGTGCGGATGTAGCCTGCTCATTCTGTCCCACAGCTGCGTGAATGGCACGTGTTGTCCGTCACAGAGCCAGTTCCAGTAAAAGCGCGCGCCTTCAGTGAAATTCCCACGCACGGGAAGATGCTGTTTACCGTACTAACCGCATGTGTGCTCTCTCTCTCTCTCTCTCTCTCTCTCATATAGTTACCATGGATAGTGCTGACAGAGGCACTTACCCGATTCTCACCGAACACGCGTAAAGCGGGCGATACTATGGTATGTATTAATTCATTAGGCTTCATTACTGCGTTTCTTTACAGAAATCGTATTTTCTTTTCAAATGTCCTCCCCTTTGCAGTGGATTCGGTACTCGGAGCATTAGTTACAATACACGTATTTGTTATGAATCAACAAAAAATGCCGAAAATTAAGGCATACTACTCGGTTTGGGACTTCTGTAAGGATATGGTGCTACTGTTAGCATAGGGGGCCTACAGACATGAGTGAGGGGGGGGGGGGGGGGGGTGCCCGTGTCAGCGTTAACCCTTTCTGCTTGTCCTCCTCACCCAGCTGGAGCAGGTGGTGTGGGCGCTTGACCTTCACCTTGGCTACAGCGACAGCCTGGCGCTCTTCCAATTGGCCGGCTACCTCACGCAGGCGCATTTTGACCCCCCATTTCACACGTACAGGATCACAGCTCGGGAGGGGAGGAAAGCGCAATGTTCAACCAAGGAGGTGAGAGAGAGAGAGGGGGGGGGGGGGGGGGGGGGGGGGGGCGGAGCAGAGAGGGAGAGAGAGAAGGAGAGAGAGAGAGAGTGGGGCAGAGAGGGAGAAAGAGGAAGAGCAGAGAGAGCTAGATAGAGGGAAAGGGAGAGAAAGAGAAGGGGAGACAGTGGGGGGGGGGGGGGGGGGGGGGGAGACAGGGAGAGAGAGGGGGAGGAAGAGAGAAAGGGAGAGAGAACGTAGAGAGAGAGAGAGAGAAGTCAGAGAGAGAGAGAAGCTAGAGACAGAAAGAGAGAAGTCAGAGAGAGAGAGAGAAGCCAGGAGAGAGAGAGAGAAAAGTCACAGAGAGAGAGAGAGAGAAGTCAGAGAGAGAGAGAGAAGTTAGAGAGACAGAAGTCAGAAAGAGAGTAGTTTGAGAGAAGTCAGTGAGAGAGAAGTCAGAGAGATAGAGAGAGAGAGGTCACAGAGAGAGAGAAAAGACAGAATGAGAAATCAGAGTGAGAGAGAAAGAAGTCAGAGAGAGAGGGAGAAGTCAGAGAGAGACAGAAAAGAGAGAAAGAAGTCATAGAGAGAGAGAAGTCAGAGAGAGGTGTTAGAGAAGAGAGAGAGAGAGAGGGAAGTTAGAGAAAGAGAGAGAGAGTAAAAAGTCACAGAGAGAGAGAGAGAAATGAGATTATGTTGTCCACCAATCAGAGGATGTTACTAAGAATGGTACACGGATCAAACAACAACAACAACAAACAAACCTAGTGATTTTACATGATCTGATGGAGAAAGATTTCCTGTCTGATCCCCAGCCTTAAATGACAACATTCGTCTTCTTTGTTTTAAAATTCCAGAAGATTCTAATCGGAAGAAAGCTGAGCTACACACTAGATTGTTTCAAACGTTTCTCATCTCTTGTCTCTTTTATTCATGTACATTAACACTGTCAACACAGACCCATGTTCTGCTCTATATGCCCAGTTAACACTGCAGTCACAGCATTGAAATTCCCTCAGGACACCTGATTTTGACCATTTTTAATTAATTTTCTTTAAAAGCCTAAATCGACAGTGACTGTTTTTGTACAGTGAGACATCTTCTCGATGATAAATGTTTTAAAAGTCAAAATAATTATTTTGTTGTTGTTTGGTTAAGTTGAAAATGACATACTTCGAACAAGGAGCAGTGCATAGTGATTCAGTGCTTGAAGACGCCAACGGGCTGGCTGCTTTCTCTTCAAATTAACCAATGAAATTGACTTGTAGTAGCCTGCTAACTGGTATGATATGACGTAGGAAATACTGCATTGTTCGCTGACACCACTGGTTAAAAATTCTCCTGAAAATTCGGTCATATTTGTTTTTAGAAGACAGTCGCTATCATTCTCGCGACGTGTCCTGGGTGACAGATCGCTTGCCGCGAGTATTATCGCCCCACCTCACCGATTGGTAAAGTCGGGCGCCGCGATCATTCTCGCGGCGTGTTGCAAAAAAAGTTTCATTGTGTCGGGCTTCCATCATTCTCCAAGTTCTGTAAAAGTTCATGACTTACTAACAATAAAAGCTCATGTCGTATACATTCCGGCAACAGGCAGGCTTGAGAGATACAGACACCTGCAGTGTTGATCCATGAAAGGGAGGGAACTCGAGTGCACGATTGCGCTCGCCTTTTTTGAGTCCTTTGCACATTCAGCTATGGCTACGAGCAGACCAGGGGCGACAAATCCTATAAATAAATGCTTCTGAGTCCAGCCCCTAAACCTCAAACGCTAACCACAGCGCGACTACGGCGGGATATATAATCAAACCGTTAACTATCCCAGTAGTTTTGAACCCGCAGTGATGAGGTAAATTACAGTATTTGGCTCATCAGTTCCACCGTAACTGGCACCTCGCAATGATTTAAATCAAAGAATGAAGTGTTGGGATTTTTTTTTTTTTTATCAATTGATTACTAACGTTTTCGTTTGCACGCTTATCACCCCTCAATCCTTCTGTCCTCCCCCCTCCCCCTCATAACACACACACACACACTTCCTTATTGTAATTGTCAGTCTTGTGATGAGGTGTAAGAAGCCAGCTTATGATTTGGACAGGAGAGAAATGGAGAACAGGCAAAGAATTTAAAGAGAAAAAAAAAAGAGAAAAAAAAACCCAAGCGAAGAACATGATGATAAACAATTGGATAAAAAAGAAAAAAATATCGGTAACAGAGAACTGGACATCAGACAGGCACATAATTAACCGCGAACAAATCACAAAAGACAACAAAAGAAACACTGCACAAGAAACAGGCACAGAACTAGTCAACCAAAGACAAGAAACTGGGCAACAAAAACTGGGCAACAACAACAACAAAAAACACCCTGTGTAACAAACAGACACAGAACTAAACAAGAAACAAACAAAAAAGGACAGCAAAGAAAGATCTGGACAGGAAAACCAGACACATAGCTGGCCAACATACAGACAATATATTAAACAACAACGGATTCAGCAACAGACACAAAACTGGACAAAAAGAAAAGAAGGGGGGAAAAAAGGGCGAACTAGACATTTAGCAGAGAAAAAAAAACTTTCGTAAAACTCTGCGACATTAATACGAAAGAAGACCACCCACCACCACACCACCACCACCTCTCCCACCAAGTCCCTCACCTCCCCCTTCCCTGATTAAAAATAAAAAAACAGTAAGAAAGGAAGAAAGAAAGAAAGAAAGAAAAAAAAAGGAAAAAGGAGAGAGACAGAGAAAAGGGAGGAAAAGACAGGGAAAAAAACAGACAAAAGGAAAAAGTGTTGTTTGAGGGCGTGGGGTATGGGGGTTGGCTATACTCGTGGGAACCACACTCAAGAAGAAAAAGGCTCAGTAAAATGTATGCTATTGAAATCCACAAACAAGAAAATGTCTATGGGAACGAGTAAAAGAGACAGAAAAAGGACTGCGTGTGTGTGCGTGTATGAGTGTGTGTGTGTGTGTGTGTGTGTGTGTGTGTGAAACCTGACAGAGTTTTTAACCATGTTGAGGAGGCGGCTGTAAAGAAGAAACGACCTTGTGCCCTTTGTATACAGGCCTCTCTTTTTACACCCATTCTTATCTTTTAAAAGAAGAAGCTCCGTGGTGCGTTTCTTGTCCTGTACCACTCACAGTGAAATATATTCTTTCAGTGTGTTGGGACTTGCTTGATGTGAGACATAAACACTTTACAGCAGACTCCATGAACATCTTCTTCAGAGATTACCACCTGATGTGACCTTTGAATTTCTGTAAGAGATTAAAATGTTTCAAGATCTAAGAATTTACAGACGGAAGATTTTTAACAAAATTGCTGATGTATCTCTAGAAGGTGTATTTTTTTTAGAAGGGTTCTGTGAATTAGGTGTTGTTTTTATGTACTGCCAGTTCTTATAGAACAGGGAGTACTTTAGAATGGGAACGAAGAAATGCTGTCTGTGGTTCTGTGTGTCGTGGTCAAAATGTGTTCCACTCGCTCCAGACAAAACTACGGGGCCGATCTTTCTGAAAAATTGTAGGTATATTCATTATGGGCCGATGTTTTAGTTCACCGCTATAGTCGTTACTAACGGCTGTAACGGCCTGTAACGGTTTGTCTTCTTTATGGAATATCTCAGAAAGTACTTGGCCAATTTATAAGCGGTTTGGATGATCTCGTGACAAATCTGAGCCTCTGTCCATATGTAAGTGATGTAATGCTGAAAATGGATTAAACAACCGTTAAAAACCGATATTCTACCGTTATTGTACTCCCAGTTCTTATAGAACAGGGAGTACTTTAGAATGGGAACGAAGAAATGCTGTCTGTGTGTCTGTCTGTCTGTCTGTCTGTGTGTGTGTCTGTGTGTCCGTGGTCAAAATGTGTTCCACTCGCTCCAGACAAAACTACTGGGCCGATCTTTCTGAAAATTTGTAGGTATGTTCATTATGGGCCACAGATGATGCCCGATGTTTTAGTTTACCGCTATAGCCGTTACTAACGGCTGTAACGACCTGTAACGGTTTTTCTTCTTTATGGAATATCTCAGAAAGTACTTGGCCAATTTATAAGCGGTTTGGATGATCTTGTGACAAATCGGATCCTCTGTCATATGTAAGTGATGTAATGCTGAAAATGGATTAAACAACCGTTAAAAACCGTTATTCTGCCGTTATCTCTTATATATAGGTGGATTTTAATAAAATTTGGTATATAGAAAGGTTATCACACACAAATGGCACTTCTATATAGTGTTTCAAAATTTGATCGTTAAAAACAGTTATTCTGCCGTTATTTCTTATATATATGTAGATTTTAATGAAATTTGGTATATAGAAAGGTTATCACACACAAATGGCACTTCTATATAGTGTTTCTGAATTTGACCGTACACAGTGAGGACTAAAATACCGGTTTCAAAAGTGCATATCGGTTATATAACCGTTAAACCGTTATTTTGCCGTTATTTTTTTATTATATTGGTGGGTTTTAATGCAATTTTGTATATAGAAAGGTTATCGCACACAAATGGCACTAATTCCATGCAGTGTTTCAAAATCTGACCGTTAAAAACCGTTATTCTTGACATATTGTCCGATTTGGATGAAATTTCGTATGTACACAGGCTTTAGCCTAGTGAGGACTAAAATACCGGTTTTAAAAGTGTATATCGGTTATATAACCGATAAACCGTTATTTTGCCGTTATGTTTTATATATTGGTGGATTTTAATGCAATTTTGTATATAGAAAGGTCATCACACACAAATGGCACTTCCATGCAGTGTTTCAAAATCTGACCGTTAAAAACCGTTATTCTTGACATATTGTCCGATTTGGATGAAATTTGGTATGTACACAGGCTTTAGCCCAGTGAGTACTAAAATACTAGTTTCAAAAGTATACATCGGTTAAATAACCGTTTATAAACCGTTATTTCGCCTTTATTTCTTATCTCACGAAGCACTCGGCCGATTTATAAGCGGTTTGGAAAACTGGGAGTATGTTTATATGCTTCGCATGTTGTTTATCTATTGGTGGGTTTTAATGAAATTTGTATATAGAAAGGTTATCACACACAAATGGCACTTCCATGTAGTGTTTCAAAATCTGACCGTTAAAAACCGTTATTCTTGACATATTGTCCGATTTGGATGAAATTTGGTATGTACACAGACTTTAGCCCAGTGAGGACTGAAATACCAGTTTCAAAAGTGTAAACCGGTTAAATAACCGTTAAAACCGTTATTTTGCCTTTATTTCTTATCTCACAAAGCACTTGGACGATTTATAAGCGGTTTGGAACACTGGGAGTACGTTTATATGCTTCGCATTTTGTTTCTTATATATAGGTGGATTTTAATGAAATTTGGTATATAGAAAGGTTATCACACACAAATGGCACTTCTATATAGTGTTTCAAAATGTGACCGTTAAAAACCGTTATTCTTGACATATTGTCCGATTTGGATGAAATTTGATATGTGCACAGGCTTTAGCCCAGTGAGGACTAAAATACTGATTTCAAAAGTGTATATCGGTTATGTAACCGTTAAACCGTTATTTTGCCTTTTTTTTTTTTTTTCTTTTGTACTCCCAGTTCTTATGGAACAGGGAGTACTTTAGAATGGGAACGAAGAAATGCTGTTTGTGTGTGTGTGTGTGTGTTCTGTGTGTGTGTGTGTGTGTGTGTGTGTGTGTGTGGTGTGTGTCTGTCTGTCTGTCTGTCTGTCTGTGTGTCCGTGGTCAAAATGTGTTCCACTCGCTCCAGACAAAACTACTGGGCCGATCTTTCTGAAAATTTGTAGGTATGTTCATTATGGGCCACGGATGATGCCCGATGTTTCAGTTTACCGCTATAGCCGTTACTAACGGCTGTAACGGCCTGTAACGGTTTGTCTTCTTTATGGAATATCTCAGAAAGTACTTGGCCGATCTTTGTAAAAATGAGCAGGTACGTTCATTATGGGTCACGGATGATGCCCGATGTTTTAGTTTAGCTCGTTAGAGCCGTTACTAACGGCTGTAACGGCCTGTAACGGTTTTTCTTCTTTACGGAATATCTCAGAAAGTACTTGGCCGATCTTTCTGAAAATTTGTAAGTATGTTCATTATGGGTCACGAATAATGCCCGATGTTTCAGTTTACCGTTATAACCGTTACTAACGGCTGTAACGCCGTAACGGTTTTTTTTTTTATGGAATATCTCAGAAAGTACTTGGCCGACCTTATGAAAATTAGCAGGTTTTGTCTTATGGGTCGCGGATGTTTCCTGATGTTTTAGTTTGCCCCGTTATAGCCGTTACTAAGGGTTGTAACGGCCTGTAGCGGTTTTTCTTCTTTATGGAATATTCAGAAAGTATTGGCCCTTTTATAAGCGGTTTGGATGGTCTGTGACAAATCTGAGCCTCTGTCCATATGTAAGTGATGTAATGCTGAAAATGGATTAAGCACCGTTAAAAACCCCTTATTCTGCCGTTTTTCTTATATATATATATAGGTGGGTTTTAATGAAATTTGGTTAAGAAAGGTTATCACACACAAATGCACTTTTATATAGTATTTCAAAAATTTTACCGTTTAAAAAACCCTTTTCTTGACATATTGTCCATTGATGAAATTTTAATTTTCACAGGTTTTTGCCCAGTGAGACTAAAAACCGTTTCAAAAGTGTTGTATCTGTTATATAACCGTTAAACCGTTATTTGCCCTTATTTTTTAATATTGTGGGTTTTAATGAATTTTGTAATATAGAAGGTTATCACACACAAATGGCTCTTCATGTAGTGTTTCAAAATTGACCGTTAAAAACCGTTATTCTTGAATATTGTCCCATTTGGAAAGAAATTGGTAGTCTACAGGCTTTAGCCCAGTTAGGGCTAAAATACCAGTTTCAAAAGTGTACATCGGTTTTTAACGTTAGAAACCGTTATTTCCTTTATTTCTTATTCACAAGCATTTCGTTTTAGCGGTTTGGAAAAAATGGGAGTACGTTTATATGCTTCGCATTTGTTTTTTTTTAAAAAATTGGGGGGTTTTTTAAAGAAATTTTGTGTATGGAAAAGGGTTATCAATCAAATGGCATTCCCTTAGTTTTCAAATCTGACCGTTTTAAAAACCGTTGTTCCCGACATATTTTTCCCGATTTGGAGAAATTTGGTATGTACACGGCTTTTGCCCCGTGAGGACTAAAAATACCATTTTTAAAAGTGTACATCGGTTAAAAAACCGTTTAAAACCGTTATTTTGCCTTTATTTCTTATCTCACAAAGTACCTGGCTGATTTATAAGCGGTTTGTAAAATTGTGAGTACGTTTATATGCTTCGCATCTTGTTTTAAATGACTTGAGAGTTGACCCCATCGTGGTGACTCCCTGATAAGGCCTTTTGCGGTCGGCTGTAAGCAACATTACTTCACCGTGTATGTGTGTGTGTGTGTGTGTAGGAGGTGGAGGACACATTACGGTTCTGTGTGATGTCGTCACAGCTGTTGCATAGCAACCTGGCCCTTCTTCGTTACTCTGTTCTCTTTCGACTATGCCGGGGACACGGCATAGGCTTTGATATTAAGGTGCGGATGTCTGTTTTCTTTCTTTGATATTAAGGTGCGGATGTCTGTTTTCTTTCTTTGATATTAAGGTGCGGATGTCTGTTTTCTTTCTTTGATATTAAGGTGCTGATGTCTGTTTTCTTTCTTTAATATTAAGGTGCTGATGTCTGTTTTCTTTCCTTAATATTAAGGTGTGGATGTCTATTTTCTCTTTTTGATATTAAGGTGCGGATGTCTGTTTTCTTTCTTTGATGTTAAGGTGCGGGTGTCTGTTTTCTCTCTTTAATATTAAGGTGCAGATGTCTGTTTTCTCTCTTTGATATTAAGGTGCGAATGTCTGTTTTCTTTCTTTGATAATAAGGTGCGGATGTCTTTTTTTTTTCTTTGATGTTAAGGTGCGGACGTCTGTTTTCTCTCTTTAATATTAAGGTGCGGATGTCTGTTTTCTCTTTTTGATATTAAGGTGCGGATGTCTGTTTTCTCTCTTTAATATTAAGGTGCGGATGTCTGTTTTCTTTCTTTGATATTAAGGTGCGGATGTCTGTTTTCTTTCTTTGATATTGAGGTGCAGATGTCTGTTTTCTTTCTTTGATATTAAGGTGCGGGTGTCTGTTTTCTTTCTTTGATATTAAGGTGCGGATGTCTTGTTTTCTTTCTTTGATATTGAGGTGCAGATGTCTGTTTTCTTTCTTTGATATTAAGGTGCGGATGTCTTGTTTTCTTTCTTTGATATTGAGGTGCAGATGTCTGTTTTCTTTCTTTGATATTAAGGTGCGGGTGTCTGTTTTCTTTCTTTGATATTAAGGTGCGGGTGTCTGTTTTCTCTCTTTAATATTAAGGTGCGGATGTCTGTTTTCTCTCTTCTGTTTTCACTCTTTGATATTAAGGTGCTGATGTCTGTTTTCTTTCTTTAATATTAAGGTGCGGATGTCTGTTTTCTCTCTTTGATATTAAGGTGCGGATGTCTGTTTTCTTTTTTTTTTTATTAAGGTGCTGATGTCTGTTTTCTTTCTTTGATATGAAGGTGCGGATGTCTGTTTTCTCTGCGGATGTCTGTTTTCTTTCTTTGATATGAAGGTGCGGATGTCTGTTTTCTCTGCGGATGTCTGTTTTCTTTCTTTGATATTAAGGTGCGGATGTCTGTTTTCTCTGCGGATGTCTGTTTTCTTTCTTTGATATTAAGGTGCGGATGTCTGTTTTCTCTGCGGATGTCTGTTTTCTTTCTTTGATATTAAGGTGCGGATGTCTGTTTTCTCTGCGGATGTCTGTTTTCTTTCTTTGATATTAAGGTGCGGATGTCTGTTTTCACTGCGGATGTCTGTTTTCTTTCTTTGATATTAAGGTGCGGATGTTTGTTTTCTCTGCGGATGTCTGTTTTCTTTCTTTGATATTAAGGTGCGGATGTCTGTTTTCTCTGCGGATGTCTGTTTTCTTTCTTTGATATTAAGGTGCGGATGTCTGTTTTCTCTGCGGATGTCTGTTTTCTTTCTTTGATATTAAGGTGCAGATGTCTGTTTTCTCTGCGGATGTCTGTTTTCTCTGCGGATGTCTGTTTTCTCCGCTGATGTCGGTTTTCTTTCTTTGATATGAAGGTGCGGATGTCTGTTGTTGTTTTTTTCTTGGTTATTAAGGTGCGGATGTCTGTTTTCTTTCTTTGATATTGGCTTGGGTTGCTTGCTCGTTTGTTTATTCATTTCTGTATTTCTTCAGTTTCTTATGCTTTCCCTCTGGCGTCTCCCTCCTCGCTATTTTTCCGTTTTTTTGTTTATATTTTTCATCCTTTCTTTTCTCCAGCTGTTTTATTTTTTCTTTGCGTTCCCTTTTATATGTTTTCTGTCTTTTGTGTTATCTTGCTTTTTCTGCGTTTTCTTTCTTCGTTTGTCTTGTGTTCTCTTTGTTTTTTTATTATTATATCCTCTTGCCCCTGTGTTCTGTTTTTTTTTTTTCCCTTTGCGTTGTCTTAGTCGTTTGTTTTAAAACTGTCTTTGTATCCTTTTTTTCTTGTATCTTTACTGTTGTTTTTTTTTTTTCTTTCTCCTCTTGTCTCCTATTTCGTTCTACATTACCGTATGGTGGGCCCTTAACGCTAACAGTTGACCGTAAGGTAACAACAATGTACAGTCCGTTGCGGATGTAGCCTATGCAATCCTTCCCACAGCCGCGCGCATGGCACGTGTTGTGCCCGTCACAGAACCAGTCCCTCCCATTTCTCTAGTTCAGCTGGCGCACCCCTTCAGCAAATTTCGCACGCATGGGAAGATGCTGTTGTTTACTGTATATGCTGGCATGAGGGCTCTCTCTCTCTCTCTCTCTCTCTCTCTCTCTCTCTCTCTCTCTCTCTCTCATAGTGACCAGCGGTCAGAGGCACTGACCCTGTTCTCACTGAATGCTCGTGAAGCAGAGCAGACGATACTATGGTGTGTATTCATTCATCAGGTGGGTGAGGGTGCACTGCCGTGTAAGACTGTAGGAATCGTGCTTTCTTTTTGAATACCCTTTCTTTGCGGTGGAATTCATTCTCAATGCATTGATCACAACACACATAATTATTTGTGATTTACCTGCAAAGGTGCCAGAAAATAAACGCAAACTGCGCTCTTTGGGGCCGCTGTAAGGATACGGTGCTGCTGTTAGCGTACGGGGCCTCAGACATATGTAACGTTTTTGTACTCCCAGTTCTCATAGAACAGGGAGTACTTTACAATGGGAACGAAGAAATGCTGTCTGTGTGTCTGTCTTTGTGTCTGTCCGTGGTCAAAATGTGTTCCAGTCGCTCCAGACAAAACTTCTGGACCGTTCTTTCTGAAAATTTGTAGGTATGTTCATTATGGGTCACGGATGATGCCCGAACATGTTTTATTTTACCAGAATAACCGTTACTAACGGCTATAACGGCCCAAAACGGTTTTTCTTCTTTATCGAATATTTCAGTGACGAAATACATTATGACGATTGATGTTTGATTGTGACATCAAATACATTATGACGCATGTTTGATTGTGACGTTTTCCAGGAAGATAAACTGCGAGTACGTTTATATGCTTTGCATCTTGTTTGTTTTTAAAGGCCTGCCTCTGGTACATGCATGTGTTTCAACACTGCTGATGCACAGGCACATGCACACTGTGGTTTCAGTTTAAGAAAGGCAGCCCACTGTGTGCGTCATTTGTTGCTTTTTACTTCTTTTTTAAAAAATTTATTTAAGAAAGGGAAGGCACCGGTTCACATGATGCCTTTTCTTTTTTTTTGGTCATTCAGGAAACGGAAGGCACCCGGTTCACATTGATGCTTTCTTTTTTTTTGGTTATTCAGAAAGGGAGGGCACCCCATTCACACTGATGCCTTTTCTTTTTTGTTATTCAGGAAAGGGAGGGCGCTCCTTTCATACTGATGTCTTTTCTTTTTGTTATTCAGGAAAGGGAGGGCACCCCATTCACACTGATACCTTTTCTTTCTTTTTTTATTCAGGAAAGGGAGGGCACCCTGTTCACACTGATGCCTTTTCTTTTTTCTTTTTTTTATTCAGGAAAGGGAGGGCACCCTGTTCACATTGATGTCTTTTCTTTTTTGTTATTCAGGAAAGGGAGGGCACCCTGTTCACACTGATGCCTTTTCTTTTTTGTTATTCAGGAAAGGGAGGGCACACTGTTCGCACTGATTGATAATTACCACCGGGAACATCTCGGCATGATGTAAGTCACCTTGCTGCGCATAGTGTGTGTGGTGTGTGTGTGTGTGTGTGTGTGTGTGTGTGTGTGTGTGTGTGTGTGTGTGTGCACGTGCGTGTGTGCGCACGCATCTGTGTATATGTGTGTGCGTGCGTGCGTGTGTGTGTGTGTGTGTGTCCGCACGCATGCGTGTGTGTGTGTTGTGTGTGTGTGTGTGTGTGTGTGTGTGTGTGTGTGCGTGCGAGCGAGCGCGTGCGTGCGTGTATGTGTGTGTGTGCGCATGTCTGTGTGTGTGTGTGTGCGAGTGTGTGTGTGTGTGCGCGCGCACGTGTGTGTGTGTGTGTGTGTGTGTGTGTGTGTGTGTGTGTGTTTAGATGCAAAGCAGGAGTTGGCAGTCGGACAGTGTAGAGTTGGCAGTGAGGAAAAGGTGTGGACACAGAATGGCCCATCATGGACTAAAACAAACTATAAGGTGTCATTCTACAGGGGATCCTTCCGGCTGAGTGGGGGTCAGGGTTCACGAGTGAGTTTGTGGTCGGAGCGGTGAGAGAGAAGGACGGGGTAGTTTATTCCGCCGTCAATGCTTTACTCTGTGACCAACTTGTCGGACCCAGTGACAGAGAGTTTTCATCCTGCTTCCAACCAGTAGGAAACATCGCTAAACGTGTTACAGTACTGGTGGTAACCATGTTTTGTTAGAGAAGCACCCCTGCTACCCCCCGCCCCCACACACACTCCAGGGCTGTTTATTTCTACCGTGTGCCACATAGCCCATGGTGGGTATGGATGTGAAGTCTGAATGTGTAAAAAGGGTCTGTTCCAAAGAGATTTGATGCCACTGAGGAATATTCTGATGTGAGCGCAATACATCCAGAGCGGCATTGCTGTTCGACACGTGTGCCTGTGTCCAACACCGCGTCATCATCAGTTAGCCTAACATTCCACGGGAGTCCCGTGCACATTCCCGTTTTGTTGTTGTTGTTGTTGTTTTTGGGGGGAACAAAGGTTACGTATCTTCAAAGTCAGAAATATCACACACAAAAAAAGAGAAGAAAAAAAATTATGCCCCAACCCTGAACCCTGCTTTGCACACAAAAAATACATGTACTGGGATTATCATCGACCATATGGCATAGTGGGATAGCGTCATGGGTTCCCGGCTGGGGGGTCGTGGACTCGATTCCCGTCACAGCCACTTATCTGTGGGTTTGTCCCTGCCCCGACGGGCGCCTTCCCAGAGTGGAGTTTGCTTTGGACTCGACTGAGACGACTGGAACACCACACAATCGAGTTTCATCCACCAAATGGATGCGTGTATGAGAGTGTTGCTCAAATTTCCTGACCAACACTGCAGGTGTCTGTATTTCGCGGGCCTGGTTGACGTCAGAATATGTTATGGAAGTAAACTGTAGAGTATAGTCCTGTCAGGTAGTTTCAAGCCGAAATGGAATTCCATGACATCATTCATATTATCCCATCTATATCGATCAGCTTAAGAAAGAGTACTCGGACTAGAAACGTAAAGTCAGATAGATAAAGACATGAGTCTGCGTGCGTGCGTGCGTGCATGCGTGCGTGCATGTGTGTGCGTGTGTGTGAGTGTGTTTGAAGAACTATAGGAAAAAGCCTCCAAAGTACCATGGCCACCTTCATTCGTCATCTCTACACCCTCCGCGAACAAGTCACCGCGCCCGACGTGCAAGGCGTCTCCAACTTTGCCGTGAGTTGAATCCTCAACCATTCACTCTAAAAGACAAGTCTTTCAGGGCCTGATGAAAAAAAAAATCACTTCTGAACCCGCCCCCCCCCCCCCCCCCCCCCCCCCCCCCCCCCCCCCTCCATCCACCCTTTCGATGCTTCAGCTAGCCTAAGATATCATTGAGACTGTAGCTTGTCAGAAAGCGATTCCAGTTCGTCTCGCCACTCGGATGGTGTTTATTCTTTCTACATTGAGTCGACCGCAAAGTCTAGTACCGTAAAGAGTTTTTGTCTGCGACGACATGCTAGTCTTTGATGGAATCGTCTGTCGTTTTGTTAGGGAGGTGCTGACCATAGGAATCAGTACTGACCTGTTGGTAGTTAACGTAAGTTAGAAATTACGAATAGAAAACGTCCAGTTTCGTGTTGTTATATGCAAGAAATTCCAACACGATTCATCACTACGCACGCACACACAAACACACACGCGCGCGCGCGCGCGCGCGCACGCACGCACGCACATACATACATACGGCTGTGGAACTCACTGCCGGGTGCCATCAAGATTGCCACAAATGCAATCTCATTTAAAAAAACAAATTGATTCGACAGTTTTGAGATCTGCATATTGACGATTTTCTATTTTTACTTCCCCAGATATTTTACTATTACCTGGGCCTGAATTTGGCCATTGCTTTTAACTTCTTGAATATCGAGTGCGACCCCTTGTTGCCAAATTTGCTCCAGGGCCAACAGTCTGAGTCGCACTGTTTTATGTTATTTTATTTTACTTTTTAACATGCGCGCTGGTGACCTACTCGTTTTTGAGTGAACCAGTATTTTAGGAAGAAGAAGAAGATACATATACACACGCGCACGCACGCACGCACGCAGACACACACACAGCCAATACACACACGGACACACGCACACATACAACACAACACACACGCACACGCACACACTCACACACACAATTTAGTGAAACTCACTGACAAATATAAAACAAGCTATTGACAATTTAGTGAAACTCACAACAAATATAAAACAACAATTTGCAAGAAGAAGAAATGTTCTAGCGACCTTTTTTGATATCAAGAAAGCCTATGACCAAGTCTGGCATGCCAAGCTCCTTTATAAATTGAAACAAATCGGGATTTCGGGACATTTATATCACTACATTAAATGCTTTTTGAATAAAAGAAACATACGTGTTCGAGTAGGGAATGCATACTCCGATTCTAGATCTTTACATATGGGGTTGCCACAAGGTTCTGCCCCTATGTTATTTAACATCTTAATGTACGATTTGCCCTCGCTCTTATCAAAGCATGTTGTATTAGTACAATATGCTGTTGATCTATGCATCTGGATGAATGTCACAATGAAAAGAAAAACATCAAAAAGGAATTGAACTACATCAAGAAGATCTATCAAAGAGAGCTCAATCATATATCTACTTATATGGACGAAAATGGTCTGACATCATCTACAGAAAAAACACATATGATTCTCTTTAATAATGGCAGCAATCCATCAGAGCTGCCGTGTTTTAAAAATTGAAAATACGACTATTCAGTATAAAGATATCGTGAAATTCCTAGTATCTATCTTACACCAAAGTTGTTCTGGAACGCTCATATCAACTACATCGTTACTAAGGCAAGGAAATGTTTAAATCTATTAAAGATTATAAGCAAACAAGCCTGGGGACAAGATTGCAAAGTTTTGAAACATCTCTCTACGTCGCTGATTAGATCAAAATTGTCCTATGGACAAGAGGTATTTTTTTAGCGCCCCTAATTATTTACTTAAGAAACTTCAAAGCATAGATTGCAAGGGTTATAGACTTGCTCTTGGTGTGCCTTTTCACGCAACGTTTGGAACTTATAAAGAAATTGGAGAATTGCCTTTGGACGAATACCGAAATCTTGCGTGCGCTAAATACGTTCTTAGAAGTTCGACAAGTATCAACTTTGCATCTGAGGAACTGAAAATTACATCTGAAAATTCTTTTCCTAAACGAGCTAAGCAGATATCATCATTGAAACCAATTGCCACTTACGTATCAGATCTACTCAAAAGGTCTGATATAAATCCAAGTAACATTGACACAAATCAAGCGGCCTCCCCTTGTCCTGCTTGGGAGATGAATAAAGCGCAGTTTGATATTAATTATACTGACACAAAGAAAAATGAGAATCCAAACATTATGAAAACTGAAGCCCAATTACATATACAGAACACTTATCCAAATCATTTAAAGATCTATACAGATGGTTCACTCCTAGAAGATCACCGGGCAGTTCAGCTTTTGTAATACCAGCGTTAAAAAAGGAAAAGTCATACTACATTGGCAAAACTCGATCCATCTTTACTGCTGAACTTATTGCTATTCTTATGGCTCTCAATTACAAAGTTGATTTTCCATTACATTTTTTTCAGATCTTATTCTGTGTAGATTCTCAATCGGTACTCTATGCTTTAAGATCATCAGATTACAAGAAAAAAGACCAAAATTATCTTAGAAATCAGTCAGTTAATTCATATCTTAACTTTAAAAGGGACCAACGTTTCCTTCTGCTGGGTTCCTTCACATCTTTGATTTTCTTCAAATGAGTGGGCTGACAAAGTAGCAAAAAAGAGCGCAAGGCAAGGCACAGAATCCTCTGAAATTCATGTTCCTTTATCCATTCAGGAGGGTTATCACTTGCTGGAACAAGCAGTATGGAGCAGAGTTAAAGGCTATACCCAGAGAAAAGATAGACTCTCCAAGAATATGCATATTGATTCTCGTGGTTTGGATAACAAATTATATTTGAATTATACTGATGTAATCAAATTCAGACAGATTAGTTCGCTATCTTACAGGATAAAACTTAATGCGTTCATCACAAAATACAGCAAAAATGTTAGATGTTTATGTGGTGAACAAATTTCTAGCAAACACATCATTTTTGAATGTCAGAGGTTAAGACCTATCTTACCAGTGATTTCTGAAAATTGTATTGAAGGCGTTTTCAGAAATGCTTCTAGTGTGTTTAATATTGCGAAATGTTTACTTCATAGTCCTGTAGGACATTTGTTATAGACTAGTTGAGTGTTATTGTTGTTAATGCTCTTTTATTTTCCTTAGCCAAGATACATAAATACATACATACACACAATTACGGTCCCTCTCCCCTCCTCCTCCTCCCGATCCCCTCCCTCCCCCCTCCCCTCCCCCGTCTAATATCACTATGTGGACAGACGTTAAATTGAAGACAACAACAACAACACACACACACACACACACACACACACACACACACCACACAGCAACGCGTGGTCCGGAAGACAGTGGTCTGGGTGACAGGGGGCGATCGAGGAGATGGAGAACATCCTGGGCATCATCCAACACAACCTGGACCACCCGAGTATGTCATCCGAGCAAAGTCGACAAACACAAGCCGGCACGGCAGACAGCAGCAGCGGAGCACGAGTCACACGCTCCGGCCACTCACACACGCTGACCTCTGCTTGGTCTGATAGGTGACGTCAGTATGGGATGAAGAACGACAGCTACCACCTTGGAGAGGGAGGGGGGACTCCTTGTTTGTTCTGTGAGATTTTGTGTTGTCATTTCTGCTTGACGATTCGGTGTCGTAAGCAGCAGTTGTTTGAAATTTATGGGCGTGCATTTATTTCATCATGGGAGCAAGAGTTACCGTACTTGCTCGTTCTTCACGGTCGAGTTGTCGTGGAAGGCTATAAACAGTAGCATAGTTCTTTCCTTAGTTTTGGTCGACATCAGCCACCCCCACCCCACCCCATCCCTTCTCTGCCCCTCAGCCAACCCTCACCCCCACCCCACCCTCTTTCTAATGAGAATCACTATAACTTCCTGATTCACCAGACTCCCCCCCCCCCCCCTCCACACACACACATACTACTTCCTAGCATAGCACCCCCCAAGTACCTTTACCTCATGGTGCAACACCCCCCTCCCCCTCACACTGCCTCCTGGTACAGCAACCCCTCCCCCACTACCTTTACCTCATGGTGCAGTAATCCCCCCCCTCCCCCCTCACACTGCCTCCAGGTACAGCAACCCCTCCCCCCACTACCTTTACCTCATGGTACAACACCCCCTCCCCCCTCACACTACCTCATGGTACAGCAACCCCTCTCCCCACTACCTTTACCTCATGGTGCAGTAATCCCCCCTCCCCCTCACACTACCTCCTGGTACAGCAACCCCTCTCCCCACTTCCTTTACCTCATGGTGCAGTAATCCCCCCTCCCCCCTTACACTACCTCCTGGTACAGCAACCCCTCCCCCCACTTCCTTTACCTCATGTGCAGTAAATCCCCCTCCCCCCTCACACTACCTCCTGGTACAGCAACCCCTCCCCCCACTTCCTTTACCTCATGGTGCAGTAAATCCCCCTCCCCCCTCACACTACCTCCTGGTACAGCAACCCCTCCCCCCACTTCCTTTACCTCATGGTGCAGTAATACCCCCACCCCCCCCACACACACACAACCTCCTGGTACAGCAACCCCTCACCCCACTATCTTTGCCTCATGGTGCAGTAATCTCTCCCCCCCCCCCCCCCCCCCCCCCCGGGGGTGAAGACGATTGTTCACATTGTAAGAAAATTCGTCCTCTTAGCTGAACTTAAAAGAGATCATTGCTCATTGCTGAACAAAAGTAGAACGTAAACATCCTTCCGTAAACCGAGTGGAAAGATAACGTTGTTGCGAACTGAAAACGAACACTTGTCAGTAAAATTATTTGAAACTATTTCCGGTAACACAATAAGCAAAGAGCAATAGCTGTCTTTCCAGATATCTGTGATGACCCTTGATGTGGCCTTGACATAGCTTTGATGACCTTACCCCGACACAGCTTCAATGACCCTGATGAACGTACTTAATTTGGAGTGATGTAAGGGTCTTAGAAAAGGTGACACTTCCGTCAAAAACTTGAAAGGTGAGAATTCGCATTTATAATCAACAGTACTGAAAACAGTCATCATATTTCTGCTACACGTATATCTTGATTCCGTGGATTAACACAAACAGATACAGAGCACAGTGGCCAGTCTTTTGCAAAATGAAAGTAGCCTTCGACAGTTTACATCGATGATGCAAAGTTGCTGTCTGATCAACATACGAAGGGAAAAAAGAAACTCTCAACAAGTAATTTGATTTGATTTGTTGGGTATAGCGTGTGAAGTGAAATCTCTCACTGTCCGGTTTTCACTGACTTGCACAAAATAAGGTGGTGAATCATAAGCTACGGCACAAAGCGAAAAAGAGGACGAGCAAGATTACGTCATGTACGACTGGAAAACTATGAAGTGAATCTCTTTTGTCATGTCAACCAAATAATGTTGATTTATATGTCTTAATATTGTATGGAAAAAAAATTGGTTTGTACTAAAGCTGGCCATCTGATTTTCAGTTATTTCAGGTATCTGACGTAGGAGGCATTTTTCTCTTTGGCGAAGTAATGTTGAATTACCTGGGTTTGGCGGACAGAGCTGAGTGTTTGTGACGGCTATCTTGTAGACACGGTTATTTTGACACCTGCCATATCGGCGTCAAATTCTTAAAACACACAACACGCACGCACGCACGACCGCACGTACGCACGCGCGCACGCACACACACACACACACTTGCACGCACGCACGCACACACACACACGCGCGCGCGCGCGCCTGTAAAATGACTCTTTTTCATTTTTATCTGGATGATTGTAAGTAGCTTTCTCGTGTATACAGTTTTATCTATAGTTACTGCAATCTTTGTCTCTTTGCTCATGCATGACTGCTTTCTTTTTTTTTGTTTTTTTTTGAGTGGCACTTAGGAATAATTGACCCAAAGCAGAGAGCCCTGATGTAACCCCCTTTAGTTAAGCCGGGTTGTTAACAACGAGACGATTTCAAAGTCACAGCGGGTGTAAGCATGCATATCAGCTACATATGTGTTGAGCAGTTGACAAATTTTGTTTTTAATCAATGTATCTCTTTTTATTTTTCTTCATGCAATATTGCGTATGATCTCGTTTGTGCGACTGTATACCAGACACGACGTTGAACACGATTGTCAATTCTTGCTGAAAAATAGAATTGAATTGAAAAAAAAAGTGTGGAAAGATTGAAATGAGTTTAAAAAAAATCATATGTGTTATATATATATATATAATTATATAATATAATATATATATAATATATATATTCATTATACAACACACACACACACACACACACACACACACACACACACACACAGAGTCGAGTGCCTGCTTTGTATACTTTTGCATGATTTACATAATGAAAAATGTTTATAAACGTTCAACGTTTCTACTGCTGTATGGGAAGAAAAAACATTGAATGTTTTCTTACTTCGTAGTTATGGTGTGTTTTTTTTGTTTTTTCCTTTCCTAATCCGTTACGTTTAATGTTACTGGAAGGTGCAGAAAAAAACCAACTTTGGTCATATTTAATGTAATAATTCACAGTGGTCATCTTGCTTATTTCACGACAGATTACACAGAGAGAAACAGTCTGTGGATGTCAAAAGATATCGCGTCTGTTGTCCATAGCAACATTTTTACAGTTTTACATCCTCATAGGTACTAATTTTACGCTTCGACCCTCTCCACTTTTGTTGTTGTTGTTTTTTTGTACGCATTATATATTTCCCAGTGAAAACGTTTTTCAAACATGTTTTGATGTTGTTGTTTTTTCTATAAAAATCTTCTAACTTTTGGAATTGGAATTTGTAACATTGAAACACTTTTGTCAATGTTATGGCTTGCCTTTTTTTTTTATACCATTGTTCGCAAACATGATTTTTTTCATATTTGGGAAAGTTATATTGGTGTTGTACAAATAAAGTATACAGTATTGTTTTTATTCAGTGAATATTTCTGTTTGAAATGTTTTCTGTTTTTGAAATGTTTTTTTTTTTTTTTTAATTGTGTAAATGTTCCCACGCGTCTGAGCGTCACTCGATTTTTTTTTTTTCTGTCGTTGTCTCTGTTTTTGTCTCTCTGTCTACCTCAACCCTCCCGCATTCCTCTCCCCTTTCTTGGTTTTTGCGTTTTCTCTCTCTCTCTCTCTCTCTCTCTCTCTCTCTCTCTCTCTCTCTCTCTCTCTTCTCTCTCTGTATGTCTGTCTGTCTGTCCCTCTCTCTCTCTCTTTCTCTCTCTCTCTCTCTCTCTCTCTCACATACACACACACACACACACACACACACACACACACACACACACACACACACACACACACACACACGGAACCACATGCACACACAGAGGCATGCTTGTATTAATGCATGCACACAACCTCTCTCTCTCTCTCTCTCTCTCTCTCTCTCTCTCTCTCTCTGCCAGCCAGTCTGTCTTTTAACTCACAAGAAATCAGTCAGTCAGTCGATCCCCACCAACCAGCCCAAATGGCTCTGGAAAAGAATCGATTACAAACTAATAGACCCCTTGATAAGACGGGGGTCATGGTACATCCCTGATGGGACCACCGAGGTCGGCCAGGCCACAAACGACAGGCCACCAGGGCCACAGAGAGAACACTTTGAACCCGTGGTCATTTATCTGGCTTATCGACAGTAACGCTGAAAGAATAAGACTTCACTGATACATCGGGCATTATCAGGCGAAAGACTGAACTCGACACACCACAAAGAATGTTATCTACGTGCTCACGCGCGCGTTTGTGTGTGTGTGTGTGTGTGTGTGGTGTGCTGTGTGTGTGTGTGTGTGTGTGTGTGTGTGTGTGTGTGTGTGTGTGTGTGTGTGTGTGCGCGCGCACGCGCGTGTATGTGAGTACAGTATGAAGGACAGAACAGTGTATATACTATTATATGCATACATAATACACTCGCTCGCGCAGATAGGCCTACTCATGTACACACAGACACATACACGCTTGCATATACGCACGAGCCACACACACACACACACACACACACACACCACACACACTACACTGTCTCTCTCTTCCC
>CM031608.1:47907733-47920881 GCA_018398815.1 Conus ventricosus | reverse complement strand
GTTTATTGTCATCAGGGTGAGTCGTACAGTGAAAGCGTAGGTACAGTGAAGCGCTGTTTATTCCCATGATGACGTGAAACTGTTTATTGTCTCAGTGAGTACAGTGAAGCGCTGTTTATGTTCGTGAGTACAGTAAACGCTGTTTATTGTCTCATGAGGTACAGTGAAAGCGCTGTTTATTGTGTCAGTGAGGTACAGTGAAAGCGCTGTTTATTGTCTCAATCATTACAGTGAAAGCGCTGTTTATTGTCTCATGAGTTACAGTGAAAGCGCTGTTTATTGTGTCAGTGAGGTACAGTGAAAGCGCTGTTTATTGTGTCAGTGAGTACAGTGAAAGCGCTGTTTATTGTCTCAGTGAGGTACAGTGAAAGCGCTGTTTATTGTCTCAGTGAGGTACAGTGAAAGCGCTGTTTATTGTCTCCATGAGTTACAGTGAAAGCGCTGTTTATTGTCTCAATGAATTACAGTGAAAGCGCTGTTTATTGTGTCCATGAGTTACAGTGAAAGCGCTGTTTATTGTCTCAGTGAGGTACAGTGAAAGCGCTCTTTATTGTCTCAATAATTACAGTAAAAGCCATGTTTATTGTCTTAATGAGGTACAGTAAAGCGCTGTTTATTGTCTTAATGAGGTACAGTGAAAGCGCTGTTTATTGTCTCAATAATTACAGTAAAAGCTCTGTTGATTGTCTCAATGAGTTACAGTAATAACGCTAGAAAAGTAGTTAAGGACTCAGAATCAAAAACTTACTGGAGAATATTTTGACAGGGTCGCCCTGTCTTCGTCAGCTCACTGTTGCTGTTGTGGCAGCAAGGCTTGGTGGGGCGACTGTTGTGTGGGGTGAACGGTTGTCAGGATCTGATTATAGATAGGGGGGAGTTCAAAGCCTTGATCTCTGTTCAGGCTGGGGCGTCTGGTCTTGATTTCGATGGCTTCTTCAACTTTTCTTTTTGTGAGAAAGGGCTCTGTAGATATTCAGATCTTGGTTTCTTGGGGGCTGAAACTGTGGTTTGTAGGTGCTCGTGTATGGCAGAAGTAAATCGGTTTTGTCCGTTGTGTCCAGCTGTGGCAGTGTTATGTACAATGCCTCCAAATTCCTGACACAAATATTTCGAGGTGTCTGTTGGGGTTCAGGAATGTAAATTGAATGTAGGTGTACCGGTTTGTATTTTAGGGGTGTTTGTTGGATTCCAATATTTACCATAAATGTTATGTCACGCTTGGCAATTTTGAGAGCCTTTTGGGCTGAGGTGTTTATCATGTATGAGGGTGTCGCATCCGGAATTTAGGGTTACATGCAGGGCTCAGGTACTTACCATGGACGTGGGTGCAACATCTTGCATATTAGGTGTCCGTTGAGTTCAGGTATTCAGTATGGATGTGGGTGTCCCATTTTGGCATTTGGGGCTACCTGTTGGGTTCAGGTATTTGGGTATCTGTTGGCTTCAGGTAGTTATCATGGATGTGAATGTCACATTCGGCATTTGGGGTACGTGTAGGTTCCAGGTATTTAGCATTGACTTGAGTGTCCCATCTGACATTTTAGAGTACCTGTTGGCTTCATGTAATCCAAAAGGAATGTTGTTTCCCATTTGGCGATTTCGGATGTCTGTTGGATTTTGGTATTTATCATAGATATGTGTGTCCCATTTGTTTTTTTTTAGGTATCTGTTTGATTTAGGATATAACATGGATGTTGGTGTGCCATTTGGCATTTTGGGGTGTAAGTTTGGGATACGTGTAGGTTCTATGTATGAAACATGGATGTGAGTATCATAGTTGACAGTAAACAAGTGGGGTATGTTTTGCTCCCATAAGCAAACCTAACACAGAGTAACTTTTATTCAAGACTGGCACAGCCTTTTAAACTTGAATAAAGTCAGACAAATACATAGACGAACAATCTAATAGTGGGGGGAAAAAACAAGCGAAGGCCAACAACTGAACTGTCTGGCAAAGATTTGGACTTGAGGAGAGGGGAGGGGAGTTTGAAGATGGAGAAACTGGGAAAATGAAATTAAAAAAAAAAAAAAATGTTACAGATATGAAAACTCTTCTCTAGCTGCATAAGGGAACCATCGCAATCCCTTTTGAAGGCAGATATATTTGTATTGCCTGCTCCGAGGCCTTTCGCCCGCTGAATCGGGACTCATCAGGGAGACACGGCTGGTTGTGTCTGCGCTCCCGGCGTCAAATAGAGACACACCACAGTCCATAATACTGTGGTGTTCTCACCACCATAAATGCAAAAAAGAATCCACTGTGGTGTGTCTCTATTTGACGCCGGGAGCGCAGACACAACCAGCCGTGTCTCCCTGATGAGTCCCGATTCAGCGGGCGAAAGGCCTCGGAGCAGGCAATACAAATATATCTGCCTTCAAAAGGGATTGCGATGGTTCCCTTATGCAGCTAGAGAAGAGTTTTCATATCTGTAACATTTTTTTTTTTTTTTTTAATTTCATTTTCCCAGTTTCTCCATCTTCAAACTCCCCTCCCCTCTCCCCTCTCCTCAAGTCCAAATCTTTGCCAGACAGTTCAGTTGTTGGCCTGCGCTTGTTTTTCCCCCACTATTAGATTGTTCGTCTATGTATTTGTCTGACTTTATTCAAGTTTAAAAGGCTGTGCCAGTCTGGAATAAAAGTTACTCTGTGTTAGGTTTCCTTATGGGAGCAAAACATACCCCACTTGTTTACTGTTTATCGTTTACTGTTCCCTACCTCATTTCATTTCCGATTTTTATCATAGTTGACATTTTGAGGTATCTGTTGGCTTCGGGTGCGTGGATATGGGTGTCCCATTTGACATTTTGTAATGTCTGGTGGGTTCAGTGTTAAACATGGGTACTGGTGTCCTCTTTGGTCGTTTGGGGTATCTGTCGGTCTCAGGTGTTTAACATTGATATGGGTGTCACATTTGGCATTTTAGGGTATCTGCTGGGTTCAGATATTTAACGTAGAAGTGGGTTACACATCTGGTATTTTGGGGTGTCTGTTGGGTTCTGGTATTTGTCATGGATTTGAATGTTACATTCGGCATTTCGGAATTCGTGTCGGTTCCAGGAATTAAACATGGAGGTGAGTATTACATTGATTCGGCGTTTTGGGGTACCTGTTGGGTTCAGGTATTCATTATGGATATGAGTGTCACATTCAGCATTTTCAGATTTTTGAAATGCACATGGGTATCCCATATGTCATTGTGCGGTGTCTGTTGGCGTCGGGTATTTATCATGGATGTGAATATTACATTCGGCATTTTGGAATTCGTGTAGGCTCCAGGTATTAAACATGGACGTGAGTATCACATTTCACATTTTGGGGTGTCCGTTGGATTTATGTATTTATCATGGATGTCGGTGTCATTATTGGCATTTTGGCTTGTATGTTGGTTTCATGTTGTTAAAATGGATATGGGTGTCCCACTTGACATTTTGTGATGTCTGTTGATTTCAGTGTTTAACAATGGATACAGGTGTCCCATTTGGCGTTTTTGTGTGTCTGTTGGATTTAGGTATTTATCATAGATGTGGGTGTCCTATTTGACATGTTGTGATGTCTGTTGATTTCAGTGTTTAACAATGGGTACAGGTGTCCCATTTGGTGTTTTCGTGTGTCTGTTGGATTTAGGTATTTATCATAGACGTGGGTGTCCCGTTTGGCAGTTTAGGGTATATGTTAGATTTAGGATTTAACATAGATGTGGGTGTCCTATTTGGCAGTTTGGGGTGACCGTTGGGTATAGGTATTTAACATGGATGTCGTTTTCCATCTGGTATTTTAGGGGTCTGCTGGATTCAGGTATCTAACATGGAAGTGGTTATAACATTTGGCGGTTTTGAGGGTACATGGTGAGTTTAGGTGTCCAACATGGAAGTGGTTGTAACATTGGGCATCTGAGGGTACATGGTGAATCTAGGTGTTTAACGTGGATGTGAGTGTCTCGTCCGGCTTGTCGGATGTATGTTAGGTGTTGGACGTTTGGCACAGGTATGAGTGTGCCTGTGTGACAGATGAGGGTTGAACGTTTGGCACAGGTATGAGTGTGACTGTATGACAGATGGGGGTGAGACGTTTGGCACAGGTATGAGTATGACTGTGTGACAGATGAGGATTGAACGTTTGGCACAGGTATGAGTGTGACTGTATGACAGATGGGGATGGAACGTTTGGCACAGGTATGAGTATGACTGTATGACAGATGGGGGTGAGACGTTTGGCACACGTTTGAGTGACTATATGACAGATTGGGGTTGGAACGTTTGGCACAGGTATGAGTGTGACTGTATGACAGACCAGATGGGGGGTGGGGTTGGAACGTTTGGCACAGCTATGAGTGTGACTGTATGACAGACCAGATGGGGGGTGGGGTTGGAACGTTTGGCACAGCTATGAGTGTGACTGTATGACAGACCAGATGGGGGGTGGGGTTGGAACGTTTGGCACAGGTATGAGTGTGACTGTATGACAGATGGGGATGGAACGTTTGGCACAGGTAGGAGTGTGACTGTATGACAGATTGGGGAGAGACGTTTGGCACAGGCATGAGTGTGACTCTGACATATTGGGGTGCCTGTTGGCTATTCTAGGTGTATGGCATAGGTATGAGTGTGACTGTACGATAGATTGGCGTGAGACGTTTGGCACAAGTATTAGTGTGATTGTATGACATATTGGCTTTCCCAGGTATTTGGCACGGGCGTGGGCGCCCAGTTTGTGCTTAGTCGGGGCACAATGGCAACGGCCGTGTCAAACAGCGCCACCTGGGGGATCGGCGTTATGATGGGAATCTACGTGTCAGGGGTGGGGGGGGGGGGGGGGGGGGGTGTCGGGTGAGTATACACGTCAACGGACACGTGTGTGTGTGTGTGTGTGTGTGTGTGTGTGTGTGATGTGTGTGTGTGTGTGTGTGTGTGTGTGTGTGTGTGTGCGTGTGTGTGTGTGTGCGTGCGTGCGTGCGTGTGTGTGTGTGTCTGAGAGAGACAGACAGAGAATGTATGCTGTGAACGAGCGTGACAAGTACCTGTCTGCTTCCAGTCCTGTCTTTTTCTGTCTGTTTCCTCTCCTTCTTCTCCTACCCCCTCCCCGCTGATCATTGCACCGTTCTGTGCACGCTGTGTGTGTGTGTGTCCCCTCGAGGACGCTGATGCCTTGGCTGTCGATGTCAGGGGGCCACATCAACCCGGCCGTGTCCGTGGCCATGGCCATGCTGGGCCGCCTGACCTGGTACAAGGTGCCCTTCTACTACCTGGCCCAGTGTGCCGGCAGTTTCGCTGCCTGCGCCGCCGTCTTCCTCGTCTCCTGGGGTAAGGGGCAGCGTGGGTCATCAACGGCCGTCATGGTGGTGGTGGTGGTGGTGGTGGTGGTGGTGATGATGGTGATGGTGGTCGTGGTGATGATGAAGATGATGATGGTGGTGGTGGTGATGATGGTGAAGATGATGATGATTGTGCTGCTGCTCCTGCTGCTGCTGTTGATGATAATAATGGTGGTGATGATGATGATGATGATGATGATGATGATGATGATGATGATAGCGATGTAATGGCACCGATATTGATAATGATGGTGGTGGTCAAGATGATGGTGTTAATGATGATGGTAGTGGCAATGTTGTAGGTGATGTTGTTGAGGATATGATGTTCCTTTTGTTGCTCATGATGATCATGTTGACAATGATGGTTTAGAAGGTGATAATGGTCGTGCAAAAGGTAATGCTGGCAATGGTAGCGATAAAGATGATTATGATAACAACGACGATGATGACAATGTTCATAGTGACGGTGATGCCAGCGCTGATAGTAGTGGCAATAATGATGAAAATGATGATGATGATAATGACGACAACGACGACGATGATGATCATGTTGTTGACAGTGGTGGCGATCATGATGATGATGCGTTCGTAACAAGGATAGTAATAGTGATGATAATTGTGTCGCTGGTGGCAGTGGTGATAATGACAACGATGATGACAATTACGATGATGTCCACGGTTATTATTTCTGAATATCGGTTTATCAGTTGCCGGCTTATTTCATCCATATGAATCCAACGGCTGAAGTAAATTTTCTAAGCGACGCATCGTCTTTGTATGGGTCTGTGTGCACGGGTCTCTGTGCGCCTTCATTGCTCTGTGGCTACCATGTGTCTGCACAGACGCTCTGGATGCCTATGACGGGGGCCATCGGGAGGTGGTTGGAGTCAACGGAACGGCAGGGATTTGGGCCACCTACCCCCAGCCCTACGTGACGGTCTGGACCACTTTTGGGGATCAGGTAACTTGCCGAGGCACTCGCCTTCCAAACCACCTGCTCCCGAGAGAGAGAGGGAGAATTCCTGTTATTCTGTCCACCAATCAGAACTAATCTTTCTTTATTTCGTTCGTTCTTCGTGCCACGGTTGCAAATTCTAGGGCTTACTACCATTGGTGAGATTTTTGCGTATGGGATTGAAAACGGTTCATCGGCAAAAGTCTGAATTAAGGACAGTAGATTGTTTTAAACTTTGGTGTGTTTTTTTATATATGCATATGGGTCAAGATGGGTCATGATGATGGTCCCATACCCTGCTGGTGAACGTTTTTTTCGTTAATTTGCAACATATTTCCCCGACTTTTCATTATCATTTTCCCCCCACCTACCCAATTTTTTCCCTGTGAATCTTTGCCGTCATTAATTTACCGTTAGCCTGCACCTGTTTTCCACACTACTAAATTGTTCAACATATTATATATATGTACATATGTATATATATATATATATATATATATATATATATATATATATATATATATATACGATAAACTAATAAATTCCAAGGATAAGTACCAAGCACCATTCCAACAACTTACTGAGCAGCTTGGTGTTGCAATGACTGCAAGAAATACTCAATTATAAAGAGAGAGAGAGAGAGAGAGAGAGAGAGAGAGAGAGAGAGAAACAGAGATAATGTAAGACATAAGAGCAAGCTTTGTTTATAATTGAGTATATATATATATATATATATATATATATATATATATAGAGAGAGAGAGAGAGAGAGAGGAGAGAGAGAGAGAGAGAGAAACGCACATACACACACACACACACACACACACACACACACACACACACACACACACACACGTACGGTCTGTGCTCGCCCTCTTCCATCTTCTCCTCCTCCTCCCCCTCCTCCTTTCTCCCCTACTCCACCTTCTTCTCCTCCTGTTCCCTCTCCTCCTCCTCCTCCTCCTCCTCCTCACCTCATCAAAAGTCACGTGCTGTCTGTTCCCCCCCGCACCCCCCAAACCCCCACCCCACCCCCACCCCCATCCCCCAGATCTTCTCCACGGGCGTGCTGATGATCTGCGTGCTGGCCATCACGGACCCGCACAACATGCGGCCCCCCAGCGGCCTGATGCCGATCAGCGTGGGCCTGCTGGTGATGGCGCTCAGCATGTCCTACTCCGTCAACTGCGGCAACGCCATGAACCCCGCGCGGGACTTCATCCCCAGGACCTTCACCGTGCTGGCCGGGTGGGACCTCCGCCCTTTGAGGTCAGCCTGTGGGGCAGGGCAAGCCGGTCGCCTCCCTCGTCCTCCTTCCCCTTTCTCTTTCTCTTCTCTTCCACCACACCCTCTCTCTGTCTCTCTCTCTCTCTTGCTCTCCCTCTCTCTGTCTCTGTTTCTCTCTCTCTCTCCTCTCTCTCTCTCTCTCTCTCTCTCTCTCTCTCTCTCTCTCTTTCACTCGCTTGCTCCCGCTCTCTCTGTCTCTGTCTGTCTCTCTCTGTCTGTCTGTCTCTCTCTCTCTCTCTCTCTCTCTCTCTCTCTCTCTCTCTCTCTCTCTCTCTTTCACTCGCTTGCTCCCGCTCTCTCTGTCTCTGTCTGTCTCTCTCTGTCTGTCTGTCTCTCTATCCGTCCCTGTTTCTGTTTCTGTCTGTCTGTCTCTCTCTCTCTCTCTCTCTCTCTCTCTCCTCTCTCTCTCTCTCTCTCTCTCTCAAGGAGCTGTCCGTAATTAGGATGCTGGAAGACCACACGACGGAGAAGACGCCGCACTGCTGCTGTTCAGAAGCAGGATATCAGCTAGGTCCTTCCGTCTGACCACGTCACTGGGCACATTTGTGGAGTCAGGTTGAGGGGGCGTCTGCTTCTGAAGAAGACTTCCTCTCTGGATTTTGCTCTTTGTGGTCTTTGCTGTCCGTTTTTTTTTTTTTTTTTTTTTCAAGTGGTCATTTTCCCCTCTCTTGTTTTTTAAAGCATAATTTCTTAACAACATCTGACAATGATTTGAATCCTCAATACGATGTAAAGAAAAAAAAGAAAGAAATTGAAAGAAAACCAAGCAGTAATATAAACATACAAAGTTCATGCCACACTTTTGGAAAGAGCACTTAACAACATCTGACAATGATTTGAATCCTCAATACGATGTAAAGAAAAAAAAAAAGAAATTGAAAGAAAACCAAGCAGTAATATAAACATACAAAGTTCATGCCACACTTTTGGAAAGAGCACTGGCGCGCACACACACACACACACACACACACACACACACACACACACACACACAGAGGCGCGATCGCGCACGCACACACGCACGCACGCATGCACGCGCGCACACACACACACACACACACACACACACACACACACACACACACACACACACATACACACACACCACACACACACACACACGTGTGCGCGCGCGCGCGCGCGCGCGCGCACTTTAACTTAACCAGTCCACACATACATGTAAAAATATGGTCCAAATAACGCTATAGTATGTATCTTAGCACCACACCACGACAAGCACCGCTTTATGCCTATATTACTTTTTTATGTAAAAATACACCAGGTAGAGTGTCAACCAGGCCCGAGAGATGAGACACATGTAGTGTTGGTCAGGAAATCTGAGCAACACTCTCAGAGACGCATCCGTTAAGTGGATAAAATTCGACTGTGTGGTTCCAGACTTCCTAACCGACCCTTGCCAAACTCAACTCTGGGTAGGAGCCAGTCATAGGCTGAAAAAAAAATCCCACAAATATGAATGGCTTCGATGGGAATCGAACCTACATTCCTCCCAGATGGAAATCTGTGACGCTCACCACCTCGCCACAGCAATTGATACGAACACGTGATTATTGTCTAAAATCACATCGACCTAGACAAAGAAAAAAGACCAAAAAAAAAAAAAGAAGAGAAACTTGAAGAAAAAGAAATACTACAATCCATCGCGGACAGTTTTTGCAGTATTGGGAGGCAACTCACCAAGCCAAGATTTCTTGACAATGGAATTGAAGTTTTATTTCACTCTACTTTGTTCCAGCCAAAGTCTCGCTGGTTAACGGGCACACCATTTCTGATCTCTTTCTATCCATTCCTCCTTCGGTCGCAAAAACAAACAAACAAACAAAACAAAACAAACCAAGTGTTTGAAAAAAGAGAAATCAATTCCTGGCACCACCTCTGCAGGTTTCGAAACTACAACTATTTCTGGGTCAACATCATCGGCCGTCATGTTGGCGCTGTGCTGGGGTCCTACGTCTATCAGGTGTTCGTGGGCTATCACTGGCCCTTGCCTCCTTCTGAAGACCCCAGCATCGGCGGCAACGTAGACCCGCCCGTCTGACTCGGCCACCAAGGAAACGAGCAAGAGTGACGGCGGAGCTATCGAGAAAACCCTCGGTCAGGGGCGGAGGGGAGCAGAGAGAAGGCGAAGCTGCGGGGAAAGTGAATGAAGGGTTTGGTGAGTGCAGTGCATGTTGGTCAAGTGTTGTGTGAGTGTGATGTATGTAAGTGAGGTGTAGGATAGTGTGGTGTGGTGTAATGTGGTGTTGGTATAGTGTGGTGTAGAATAGTGTGGTGTAGTGTAATGTGGTGTTGGTATAGTGTGGTGCAGATTTGGCGAAGCGTTGTTTTCCAGACTAGAATGTTGAAGAGACTGATGTAGTGTTGGTGCTAGTGAAGTGTGGTGTTAATGCACTGTGGTGTCCCTATAATGCGGTTATGGTGTTATAGTAAAGTGCGGTGTAGTGTGGGGAAGTTTGGTACAGTAAAGTGATGTGTGGTGTAATGCACTGTGGTCTCCCTATAATGCGGTTATGGTGTTATAGTAAAGTGCGGTGTAGTGTGGGGAAGTTTGGTACAGTAAAGTGATGTGTGGTGTAATGCACTGTGGTCTCCCTATAATGCGGTTATGGTGTTATAGGAAAGTGCGGTGTAGTGTGGGGAAGTTTGGTACAGTAAAGTGATGTGTGGTGTAATGCACTGTGGTGTCCCTATAATGCGGTTATGGTGTTATAGTAAAGTGCGGTGTAGTGTGGGGAAGATTTGGTACAGTAAAGTGATGTGTGGTGTAATGCACTGTGGTGTCCTATAATGCGGTTATGGTGTTATAGTAAACTGCGGTGTAGTGTGGGGAAGTTTGGTACAGTAAAGTGATGTGTGGTGTGGTGTAGTGTGATGTCCCTATAATGCGGTTATGGTGTATAGTAAAGTGCGGTGTAGTGTGGGGAAGTTTGGTACAGTACAGTGATATGTGGTGTGATGTAGTGTGATGTCCCTATATGCGGTTGTGGTGTTATAGTAAAGTGCGGTGTAGTGTGGGGAAGTTTGGTACAGTACAGTGATATGTGGTGTGGTGTAGTGTGGTGTAGTGTGGGGATGTTTGGTACAGTACAGTGATGTGTGGTGTGGTGTAGTGTGATGTCCCTATAATGCGGTTGTGGTGTTATAGTAAAGTGCGGTGTAGTATGGGGAAGTTTGGTACAGTACAGTGGTATGTAGTGTGGTGTCCCTATAATGCGGTTGTGGTGTCATGGTGAAGTGCGGTGTAGTGTGGGGAAGTTTTGGTACAGTAAAGTGATGTGTGGTGTGGTGTAGTGTTGGTGTCCCTATAACGCGGTTTGGTGTTATAGTAAAGTGCGGTGTGTAGTGTGGGGAAGTTTGGTACAGTACAGTGATGTGTGGTGTGGTGTAGTGTGGTGTCCCTGTAATGCGGTTATGGTGTCATGGTGAAGGGTGGTGTAGTGTGGGGAAGTTTGGTACAGTACAGTGATGTGTGGTGTTGTGTAGTGTGGTGTCCCTGTAATGCGGTTATGGTGTCATGGTGAAGGGCGGTGTAGTGTGGGAAGTTTGATACAGTACATGATGTGTGGTGTTGTGTAGTGTGGTGTCCCTGTAATGCGGTTATGGTGTCATGGTGAAGGGCGGTGTGTGTGGGGAAGTTTGATACAGTACAGTGATGTGTGGTGTTGTGTAGTGTGGTGTCCCTGTAATGGGGTTATGGTGTATAGTAAAGTGCGGTGTAAGTGTGGGGAAGTTTGGTACAGTACAGTGATGTGTGGTGTTGTGTAGTGTGGTGTCCCTGTAATGCGGTTATGGTGTCATGGTGAAGGGCGGTGTAGTGTGGGGAAGTTTGGTACAGTACAGTGATGTGTGGGTGTGGTGTAGTGGGCTGTTGTATAGTGCAGTGGAGTGCAGTGTAGTGTCGTATCGTGTTGTGTAGTGTAGTCCAGTGTAGGTGGTGTGGTATAGTGTAGTGTAGTGTAGTCTGGGATGGTGTAGTGTAGTGTAGTGTAGTGCCGTGTAGTGTAGTGTAGTGTAGGTAGTCTAGCCTAGGATGGTGTGGTGTAGTGTAGTGCAGTCTAGTTTGGTGTAGTGCAGTGCAGTATAGTGTAGTGTGGTGTGGTGTAGTGCAGTCTAGTGTAGTCTGGTTTTGTGTTTTGTTATATTGTGTGTGGTGTGGTGTAGAATGGTGTGGTACAGTGCAGTGTAGTGTAGTGTAGTGTAGTGTAGTGTAGTGCAGTGCAGTGCAGTGCAGTGCAGTGCAGTTGTAGTGTAGTGCAGTGTAGTTAGTATATTGCAGTGCAGTGTAGTATAGTATATTGCAGTGCAGTTCAGTGTAGTGTAGTGTAGTGCAGTGTAGTATAGTTATTGCAGTGCAGTTCAGTGCAGTGTAGTGTAGTGCAGTGTATATAGTATATTGCAGTGCAGTGTAGTATAGTATATTGCAGTGCAGTCAGAGTAGTGTAGTGTAGTGCCAGTGTAGTATAGTATATTGCAGTGCAGTGCAGTGCAGTGCAGTGCAGTGCAGTGCAGTGTAGTGTAGTGCAGTGTAGTATAGTATATTGCAGTGCAGTGCAGTGCAGTGTAGTGTAGTGCAGTGTAGTATAGTATATTGCAGTGCAGTGCAGTGTAGTGTAGTGTAGTGCAGTGTAGTATAGTATATTGCAGTGCAGTTCAGTGTAGTGTAGTGTAGTGCAGTGTAATATAGTATATTGCAGTGCAGTGCAGTGCAGTGTAGTGTAGTGTAGTATAGCGTAATATTGTGTAGAGTAGTGTAGTGTAGTGTAGTGCAGTGTAGGGTAGTGTGGAATAATGTGATGTAGTGCAGTGTAATGCCGTGTGGGGAGGTGTGATGTAGCGTGATGTAATGTGTGTACTGCAGCGGCGTCTAGAGTAATGTATTCGGGTGTAATGTGATGAAGGAAAGTGTAATGAAATAAAAAATGTAGTGTAGCTGGATATGTGTTCATGTGTCTGCAGGTTCATAAGTACTCGTGCGTGTCTATGTGCAAAGGAGTGTGTATTTGCGCGCGTACGTATGTAAATGTTTTTAAGTCAAAAATAATAATTTGCTGATGATTTTCAATATAATCATTGTGTGTTTGTTTTTACATGTATGCGTTTTTGTATTTACTAACGTATGTGTGCTTGTTTTGATGTTCATAATTTGTTTTCTCGATTGATTTATTTCCAGAACCCAAGTAAGATGGAACTTCATGCAAAGAAACAGAGGGGTGGACAGCAGTCACCGTATTGTCAAGTGTGTGCCGGTTTAAGTACGAGACATTAGTGAGGTGTGGAATGCTTGTGTGTGTGTGTGTGTGTGTGTGTGTGTGTGTGTGTGTGTGTGTGTGTGTGTGTGTGCTTGGTTTTTCGTCTTGTCTGATAGCAGGTGAGCATGCGTGCGTGCGCGGGTTCACGTGCGTGCATGTGTATGTATATATGTATGTGTATGTGTGTGTGTGTGTGTGTGTGTGTGTGTGTTTGTGTTTGTGTGTCCGTGTGTGTATGCGTGTCTGTGTCTGTCTGTGTAGGTTGTGTGTGTGTGTGTATGTGTGTGTGTGTGTGCGCGTGTGCGCACGCGCGCGCCTGAGTATG
>CM031608.1:47902733-47905233 GCA_018398815.1 Conus ventricosus | reverse complement strand
CCAGCAATCGCGCGTGTGTTCGGGCATAGACACACACACGCCGGGCGCGTACACACACACACACACACACACACACACACACACACACACACACACACACGCACACACAAGCGCGCAAGCAAGTAAGCAAGCAGTCACGCGCGCGCGCATGCACACACACAGAGGCGCGCAAGCAAGCAATCACGCGTGCGCACGCGCGCACTCACACACGCATACACACACACGTACACAAACACACACACATACACACACACACACACACACACACACACACACCACACACACACACACACACACAAATGAACGCAAGCAAGCGAGCAACCAAGGAATCACACACACACACACACACACACACACACACACACACAGAGCGGCACGCAAGCACGAATGCACACACACACACACACACACACACACACACACACACACACACACACACCACACACAACGGCATGCACGCGCGCGCGCGCGCACACACACACACACACACACACACACACACACACACACGCAGAGGTGCGCAAGCAAGCAAGCAATCACAAACACACATGCACGCGCACGCGCGCGCTCACACACCCACACACCCACACACACACACACACACACACACACACACACAGCAGGACCAGACGCGGAAAGAGCAGAAGGAAGCGGAGAAGCAGTAGGAGCAGGAGGAGGAGGAGCAGGAGGAGGAGGAGCAGGAGGAGGAGGAGCAGAAAGGGGAGAAGTACGAGCAGGAGGGAAAGAAGCAGGAGGGTGGGGGGGGGGGGGGGGGAGCAGGAGGGAGGATCAGGATGGGGAGGAAGAGGAGAGGGAGGGGGTGGCAGGATCAATAGCAGGAGGGGGAGGAGGAGCAGGAGGGGGAGTACTGGAGTGGAAGAATTGGGAAGTAGAGGAGCAAGAGGGGAAAGTACTGGAGTGGAAGAATTAGGAAGCAGAGGAGTAGGAGGGGGAAGTACTGGAGTGGAAGAATAGGAACCAGATGAGTACGAGGGGAAGTACTGGAGTGGAAGAATTAGGAAGTAGAGGAGCAGGAGGGGAGGTACTGGAGTGGAAGAATTAGGAAGTAGAGGAGTAGGAGCAGGAGGGGGGAGTACTGGAGTGGAAGAATTAGGAAGTAGGGGAGTAGGAGCAGGAGGGGAGTACTGGAATGGAAGAATTAGGAAGTAGAGGAGTAGGAGCAGGATTGGGAAAGTACTGGAGTGGAAGAATTAGGAAGTAGAGGAGTAGGAGGGGGGAGTACTAGAGTGGAAGAATTAGGCGTGGGAGGAGTGGAAGGGAGGAACGGGAAATAGGAGCTGGAGAAGCATATGTATGAGGGGGGGGGGGGGGGGGGGGGGGGCAGGATGGGGAGCGGGGGTGAGGCGAAGGAGGGGGAGGAGCAGGGGGGGGGGAGGGGAAGGAGAAAAGAGGGAGAGGAGTAGGAGGGGGAGGATAAATAGGGGGAGGGAAGAGCGGGGGGGAGGAGCAGGAGGGGGAGAGCAGGACGGGGAGGAGTAGGAGGGGGAGGAGTAGGGGGGAGGAGAAGGAGAGGGAGGAGAAGGAGGGGAGAAGAAAGAGAGGGAGGGCAGGAGGGAGGGGCCAGGAGGGGGAGGACAGGTGGGGTGCAGGAGAAAGTGCAGGAGAGGGGAACGGGTTTTCCCTTTGCGTTGTGAAGCCATACACTTTGCTGTTGTGAAGGCATGCACTTTGCCGTTGTGAAGGCTTCCCACTTTGCTGTTGTGAAGGCATACTTTTGCTGTTGTGGAGGCATGCACTTTGCCGTTGTGAAGGCCGGCACTTTGCCGTTGTAAAGGCATACACTTTGCCTTTGTGAAGGCATGCACTTTGCCGTTGTGAAGCCATACAATTCGCCGTTGTGAAGGCTGCACTTGAAGCCATACACTTTGCCGTTGTAAAAGCATACACTTTTGCCGTTGTGAAGGTATGCACTTTCCCGTTGTGAAGCCATACACTTTGCCGTTGTAAAGGCATACACTTTGCCGTTGGAAGCCATACATTTTTGCCGTTGTGAAGCCATACACTTTGTCGTTGTAAAGGCATTGCACTTTGCCGTTGTGAAGCCATACACTTTGCCGTTGTAAAGGCATACACTTTCCCGTTGTGAAGCCATACACTTTGTCGTTGTAAAGGCATACACTTTGCCGTTGTGAAGCCATACACTTTGCCGTTGTGAAGCCATATATTTTGCCGTTGCGAAGGCATGCGCTTTGCCGTTGTAAAGGCATACACTTTGCCGTTGTAAAGGCATACCTTTGCCGTTGTGAAAGCATGCACTTTGCGTTGTGAAGGCATACATTCTGCTGTTGTGAAGGCATGCACTTTGTGTTGTGAAGCCACACACTTGCTGTTGTGGAGGCATGCACTTTGCCGTTGTGGAGGCATGCACTTTGCCGTTGTGAAGGCATACACTTTGCCGTTATGCGCCGTTGTGAAGCCATACACTTTGCTGTTGTGGAGGCATACACTTTGTGTTGTGTAGGCATACATTTTGCTGTTG
>CM031608.1:47888980-47901733 GCA_018398815.1 Conus ventricosus | reverse complement strand
CAAAACCAACCTTTTTGACTTTTATCATTCCCTTCGTCGAAAAAAAAAAAACAAAAAAAAACAAACATTTTTGAAAAAAAAAAAAACTAACCTTGCAGTTTCGAAACTACAACTATTTCTGGGTCAACATCATCGGCCCTCATGTTGGCGCTGTGCTGGGGTCCTACGTCATCAGGTGTTCGTGGGCTATCACTGGCCCTTGCCTCCTTCTGAAGACCCCAGCATCGGCGGCAACGTAGACCCCGCCCCGTCTGACTCGGCCACCAAGGAAACGAGCAAGGAGTGACGGCGGAGCTATCGAGAAACCTCGGTCAGGGGCGGAGGGGAGCAGAGGAGAAGGCGATCAGTTCGGTTCAGTGGTTTATTTAATGTCTTTTCATCGCCAGATGATATTAGAACCATTAAAAAAAAAAAATAAAAAAAAAAAATTAAAAAAAAAAAAAAATGCAAGTAAAAAACACCCTCCACACTTAACTTATCATCCACATTAGTACTTTCAAACCCACATCTGATATATGCATATTGACATGAGTGTAATAAATACCCTAGCGGTACACAAAGTTGTTGATCTTTATAAAAAATTTGCAACCTGTGATGCGAAAAACCATGGCAATTTCAGCAACTTATGAACCATATAAGACAGTATTGACATTATCAATGTTATTCATCTGAATACCTTTCTCCTCATAGAGTTGGAGTCAACATGAGCATTCAAACAAAGATGATGTACAGAAATGTTTTCTCTGCATACACAAGAAATACCATGAGAATATTTTATGTGTTCCAAGCATTCAACCTTAATTTATAAATTAATCTAACAATGTGCCTGGGCATGACGGTAATGTAGCCATTTTTTGGACTAGAATTTGCTTATGCATACATTTTTCCATAATTTGGATTAATTCACAAGAGGATAGATCTAGGGATTGTTTGATAAATTTTCCGTCTTTCTGTTTGCTCCTTCTTTTGCAAGACTGTCTGCTATTTTCATTCGCTTTATACCACAGTGAGATGGGACCCAACAAAAATCTATTCTTATGCCTAGTGTAATGAAACAATGCAGGAGATGTTTTATTTCAAAAAGCAAATCTTTTCTAGCTTTGCAGTCCCAACGCTCTAATGACTGTAAAACTGATTTGGAATCAACACAAAGTAAAATTTGATGAAAGCAATTGATGTATCATATATGTAAGTCAAAGCCTTCAGTATTGCATATAATTCTGAGGTATAGATTGAAAACCCCTTTCCTACATAATATGATTTCCTGACATTAAGGTTGGTATTATAAAGCCTGAACCACTGTCAGAGGATTCCATTACCGACCATCTGTAAACACTTTTAGATGATTTGGATAGCTGTTTTCTAGATGTTCACGAATTCAGTTGTTAAAATATTTACATTATCACTTTTCTTTACCAAAGTGCATTTGTAATCAAAAGAGCATTTAGTGCTCCCAAGGAGGCATTGGAGTACTGCAGGAAATTCTGGTATAGCAGTATATCAATATTACAATGTGACATAAAGTCAGATGTGTAGTTTTTAATTGGTTGAATGCAAGATATGTTTTTAGACCTCCTAGAAAATCTTTACTGGAATCAATCAGTATTTCTTCAGTAACTGAATTTTCAACAGAAAGACTTCTGACAATATATTTGGAATACATCTAATATTCGCTTCTCATTTAGAGGTAATATATTTGTTTCTTTACAACATCTATTAGTGTTGTGTGTACTGGGACTCCCAGGGCTAATTTCATGGCCTTACTATCCAAGCTTGCAATCTCTTTAAATATAATTAGGTGCAGAGAAATACACTTCCTGCCCATAAGTCAATTTTCGATCGGACTAAAGAGATGTATAGATGTAAAAGGGTATGACAGTCCTGACCCATGGTTGACAACATATAATTTTAAGAATGTTTAATCTTTTTCTTGTTTTATCAATTAAGTTTTCAATATGTGTTTTCCAGTTCAGCTTAGGAGTTAAAAATACCCCCAGGAACTTAAGTTTTTGTTTATATTCCAGAATCTGACCATCCAGCAAAAGCGAGGGGTAGAGTCTTTGGATTCTCACATTGTTAAACAACATAAGACATGTTTTTTCTCCTGATAGTTCTAATCCATTGTTCTTCATATATGAAGATAAGTTATCCAATTCCTTTGGTACATCTTCTGATACAAAATTTATTGTTCTTTTATTGGAATGCTTCCTTAATGTACAATTAATCCAATAGCAATATCATCTGCATATTGTACTACATGCACTGCTTTTGCATAGATTTGGGAAGATCATGGATTAGGATTGTGAACAACATGGGAGCAATAACTGATCCTGAGGAATACCCATATCTACATTCCTAAAGGATGAATAAGTTCCTCCAATCCGCGTACTTATGCTTCTTTTGTTAGAGCTTTAATGTAATCAAACATTCTCCCAGAAACGCCAACATTTTTTAATTTGTACAATAGCCTTGCGTGCCATACGCAGTCATAGGTTTTTTTAACGTCAAAAATGTAGCCAAAGTACTTTATTCTACGGGAGAATTGCTTTTTAATGTGACTGGTCAGTTTTACTAAATGGTCTGTGGTACAACGACCTTTTCGAAAGCCCGCTTGCTGAACAGGAATCACACCACCTTTTTCACAGTAGTATAACAATCGTTTTTGAATATTTTTTCTAAAAGTTTACCAAATGAATGTAAGAGCTATGGGTCTGTAACTATGCACAGATGTCCTCGGTTTACCATCCTTGAGTACTGGGACTACTACTGAACTTTTCCAGATTCTTGGAATAGTGCCATTAATCCAACATTTTTGGAATAATGAATGCAGTAGTACTTTCCACGAAGAAGGTAAGTGTCTGATGAGTTGATGGAACGCATCAAGGCCAACAGCTGAATCATGTGAGGGATAGAATCTAGTGCTCTGATAGTTCTGATAACAGTAAAGGCGAGTTTAGGAAAGTTCGTTTTCTTGTGAGAAGGCGAAGCTGCGGGGAAAGTGAATGAAGGGTTTGGTGAGTGCAGTGCATGTTGGTCAAGTGTTGTGTGAGTGTGATGTATGTAAGTGAGGTTGTAGGATAGTGTGGTGTGGTGTAATGTGGTGTTGGTATAGTGTGGTGTAGAATAGTGTGTGTGTAGTGTAATGTGGTGTTGGTATAGTGTGGTGCAGATTTGGCGAAGCGTTGTTTTCCAGACTAGAATGTTGAAGAGACTGATGTAGTGTGGTGCTAGTGAAGTGTGGTGTAATGCACTGTGGTGTCCCTATAATGCGGTTATGGTGTTATAGTAAAGTGCGGTGTAGTGTGGGGAAGTTTGGTACAGTAAAGTGATGTGTGGTGTAATGCACTGTGGTCTCCTATAATGCGGTTATGGTGTTATAGTAAAGTGCGGTGTAGTGTGGGGAAGTTTGGTACAGTAAAGTGATGTGTGGTGTGGTGTAGTGTGATGTCCCTATAATGCGGTTGTGGTGTTATAGTAAGTGCGTGTGTAGTGTGGGGAAGTTTGGTACAGTAGTGATGTGTGGTGTGGTGTAGTGTGATGTCCCTATAATGCGGTTGTGGTGTTATAGTAAAGTGCGGTGTAGTGTGGGGAAGTTTGGTACAGTAAAGTGATGTGTGGTGTGGTGTAGTGTGATGTCCCTATAATGCGGTTGTGGTGTTATAGTAAAGTGCGGTGTAGTGTGGGGAAGTTTGGTACAGTACAGTGATATGTGGTGTGGTGTAGTGTGGTGTCCCTATAATGCGGTTGTGGTGTCATGGTGAAGTGCGGTGTAGTGTGGGGAAGTTTGGTACAGTAAAGTGATGTGTGGTGTGTAGTGTGGTGTCCCTATAACGCGGTTATGGTGTTATAGTAAAGTGCGGTGTAGTGTGGGGAAGTTTGGTACAGTACAGTGATGTGTGGTGTGGTGTAGTATAGTATGGTGTCCCTGTAATGCGGTTATGGTGTCATGGTGAAGGGCGGTGTAGTGTGGGGAAGTTTGGTACAGTACAGTGATGTGTGGTGTGGTGTAGTGTGGTGTCCCTGTAATGCGGTTATGGTGTATAGTAAAGTGCGGTGTAGTGTGGGGAAGTTTGGTACAGTACAGTGATGTGTGGTGTGGTGTAGTGTGGTGTCCCTATAACGCGGTTATGGTGTTATAGTAAAGTGCGGTGTAGTGTGGGAAGTTTGGTACAGTACAGTGATGTGTGGTGTGGTGTAGTGTGGTGTCCTGTAATGCGGTTATGGTGTCATGGTGAAGGGCGGTGTAGTGTGGGGAAGTTTGGTACAGTACAGTGATGTGTGGTGTGGTGTAGTGTGGTGTCCCTATAACGCGGTTATGGTGTTATAGTAAAGTGCGGTGTAGTGTGGGGAAGTTTGGTACAGTACAGTGATGTGTTGGTGTGGTGTAGTGTGGTGTCCCTGTAATGCGGTTATGGTGTCATGGTGAAGGGCGGTGTAGTGTGGGGAAGTTTGGTACAGTACAGTGATGTGTGGTGTGGTGTAGTGTGGTGTCCCTGTAATGCGGTTATGGTGTATAGTAAAGTGCGGTGTAGTGTGGGGAAGTTTGGTACAGTACAGTGATGTGTGGTGTGGTGTAGTGGCTGTTGTATAGTGCAGTGGAGTGCAGTGTAGTGTCGTATCGTGTTGTGTAGTGTAGTCCAGTGTAGGATGGTGTGGTATAGTGTAGTGTAGTGTAGTCTGGGATGGTGTAGTGTAGTGTAGTGTAAGTGCCATGTAGTGTAGTGTAGTGTAGTGTAGTGTAGTCTAGCCTAGGATGGTGTGGTGTAGTGTAGTGCAGTCTAGTTTGGTGTAGTGCAGTGCAGTATAGTGTAGTGTGGTGTGGTGTAGTGCAGTCTAGTGTAGTCTGGTTTAGTGTTTTGTTGTATTGTGTGGTGTGGTGTAGAATGGTGTGGTACAGTGCAGTGTAGTGTAGTGTAGTGTAGTGCAGTGCAGTGCAGTGCAGTGCAGTGTAGTGTAGTGCAGTGTAGTATAGTATATTGCAGTGCAGTGTAGTATAGTATATTGCAGTGCAGTTCAGTGTAGTGTAGTGTAGTGCAGTGTAGTATAGTATATTGCAGTGCAGTTTAGTGCAGTGTAGTGTAGTGCAGTGTAGTATAGTATATTGCAGTGCAGTGTAGTATAGTATATTGCAGTGCAGTTCAGTGTAGTGTAGTGTAGTGCAGTGTAGTATAGTATATTGCAGTGCAGTGCAGTGCAGTGTAGTGTAGTGCAGTGTAGTATAGTATATTGCAGTGCAGTGCAGTGCAGTGTAGTGTAGTGCAGTGTAGTATAGTATATTGCAGTGCAGTGCAGTGTAGTGTAGTGTAGTGCAGTGTAGTATAGTATATTGCAGTGCAGTTCAGTGTAGTGTAGTGTAGTGCAGTGTAATATAGTATATTGCAGTGCAGTGCAGTGCAGTGCAGTGTAGTGTAGTGTATAGCGTAATATTGTGTAGAGTAGTGTAGTGTAGTGTAGTGCAGTGTAGGGAGTGTGAAGTTGTTTTGTGCAGTGCAGTGTGGAATGATTTGATGTAGTGTAGTGTAGTGTAGTGTAGCGTAGCGTAGTGTAGCGTAGTGTGTGTAGTGTAGTGTAGTGTAGTGTAGGGTAGGGTAGGGTAGGGTAGGGTAGGGTAGGGCAGGGCAGGGCAGGCAGGGCAGGGCAGGCAGGGGCAGGGCAGGGCAGGGCAGGGCGGGTAGGGTAGGGTAGGGTAGGGTAGTGTAGTGTAGTGTAGTTAGTGTAGTGTATGTAGTGCAGTGCAGTGCAGGGTAGTGTAAAGTTGTATAGTGAAGTGCAGTGTGGAATAATGTAGTGTAGTGTAGTGTAGTGCAGTGCAGGGTAGTGTGAAGTTGTATGGTGCAGTGTAGTGTGGAATAATGTTATGTAGTGTAGTGTAATTCAGTGTGGGGAGGTGTGATGTAGCGTGATGTAATGTGTGTACTGCGGCGGCGTCTAGAGTAATGTATTCGGGTGTAATGTGATGAAGGAAAGTGTAATGAAATAAAAAATGTAGTGTAGCTGGATATGTGTTCATGTGTCTGCAGGTTCATAAGTACTCGTGCGTGTCTATGTGCAAAGGAGTGTGTATTTGCGCGCGTACGTATGTAAATGTTTTTAGTTCAAAAATAATAATTTGCTGATGATTTTCAATATAATCATTGTGTGTTTGTTTTTACATGTATGCGTTTTTGTATTTACTAACGTATGTGTGCTTGTTTTGATGTTCATAATTTGTTTCTCGATTGATTTATTTCCAGAACCCAAGTAAGATGGAACTTCATGCAAAGAAACAGAGGGGTGGACAGCAGTCACCGTATTGTCAAGTGTGTGCCGGTTTAAGTACGAGACATTAGTGAGGTGTGGAATGCTTGTGTGTGTGTGTGTGTGTGTGTGTGTGTGTGTGTGTGTGTGTGTGTGTGTGCTTGGTTTTTCGTCTTGTCTGATAGCAGGTGAGCATGCGTGCGTGCGCGGGTTCACGTGCGTGCATGTGTATGTATATATGTATGTGTGTGTGTGTGTGTGTGTGTGTGTGTGTTTGTGTTTGTGTGTCCGTGTGTGTATGCGTGTCTGTGTCTGTCTGTGTAGGTTGTGTGGTGTGTGTATGTGTGTGTGTGCGTGCGCGTGTGCGCACGCGCGCGCCTGAGTATGTGTGCGCGCAATGTACGGTGTGGGAAAAACAAAACAAATCAAAATCCAGAAAAGTATGCATATAAGTACATAAAACGTTTTGATAAACGTCCAGATAATATTTATATGATTTCAAAGAAACACATCATTTGTGTGCATAGTCAGAAAAAGATGTGTGTGATAACAATAATCATCGAAATGAAAGATTGAAACGAATTTAAAGTAGATGATGTGTGCTTAAACATAGTGGCTTAGGTGCGATCGAATCTTACCGTTAGATAAAAAATTCATATGCCTTCCTGCGATCTTTTCTGTTTTGTGTGTGTTTTGACTGACTGATATATGTCGTTCTAGGGTAATATGTCACTGTCTCTGTCTGTCTGTCTGTCTGTCTGTCTCTCTCTCTCTCTTTTCTCTCTCTCTCCTCCTCTCTCGTCTCTCTCATCTCTCTCTCTCTCTCTCTCTCATCTCTCTTCTCCTCCCACCCCCTCTCTCTCTTTCTCTTTTAAACTACACAATCTCTCTCTCTGTCTCTGTCTGTCTCTCTCAAACTACACAATCCTCTCTCTCTCTCTCTCTCACTCTCTCTCTCTCTCTCTCTCTCTCGTTATAATTGATTATCTGGAAGAAAAAAAGCAAATCCATACAAGACAGCAATGAAAAAAAGAGGAGAAGGAGGAAGAGGAGCAGTAGAAGAAAAAGGAAGGGCAAGCATGCACAGAAGAAGAGGTCTTGTCTTAAGGCTGTAATGCTATGACAATAAAACATTTGTCTTGTCTTGTCTTGTCTGTCTCTCTCTTTCTCTTTCTCTCGCACTCCCACCCCCCTCCTGTTAATCACATCGATAAATTTTACACATCAAGATTTTCTGTTCTTTATATCTCATGTCTTGATAAGCCTGAACCCCAAAGTAACAAACGCATACACATTGTTAAAATGAACCTGTCATCAAAAGCGGAATACATCAGAGACAAAATAACGATGGTTAAAAAAGAAAAAAAAAGGTCGACCGCAACAGGAGCAGGAGTTTTCTTCCTGAGCATCCTTTATCCATGAAGTCGACGGATCAAGAGTTCAAATTCAGGAAGACGAGGACAATGGAGCTACAAATGATGATAAATACCGAGTCAGATCACATGGCTGTGGAAGAGCTCTCTGGGCCGCTGGCGGTAGGACTGTTGCAGAACGGCCTGGATGTGGCTGTGGAAGAGCTCCCTGGGCCGCTGGCGGTAGGACTGTGGCAGAAACGGCCTGGATGTGGCTTGTGAGGAGCTCCCTGTGGCTGCTGGCGGTGGACTGTGGCAGAACAGGCCTGGAAGTGGCTGTGGAGGAGCTCCCTGTGGCTGCTGGCGGTGGACTGTGGCAGAACAGCCCTGATGTGGCTCTGGGTTGGGGGAGGGTGAATGGAGTGGCTGCGAGGGAGCGCCGCCGTCAAAAAGAGAATGGAACGGAGTCTGGAATGCTGATACATTGGAAATTAACTCTACCACTGGCAGAACTGATGACTCTTGATGATGGTGATGATGATGATGATGATGATGATGGTGATGATATAATGTTGATGATGGTGATGATGATGGTGATTATGATGATGATGCTGATGATATAATAATAGTAACAATAATGATGATGGTGACGACGATGATGATGATGACGATAATGACGAAGATGATGATAAAGATAATGTCATGTGACGTAGCCTCACATCAAGGCATGTGACGCTCCATCACATGTAGTTTAGTGATATGAATCATTTCCCCATGCCACAACGGAAAAGGAAGAATATTCGTGTGGCTTGACTAGAGATGATGTCTGAGAGAGACAGGGAATCCTGAAAGGATGAGGCGAGTCGTAATTCGGATGCAGGCATAGCATCAAGGAGTGAGAGAATCATTTATTTTCCTGGTCTGGAGTTTGTGGGCCAATGTTGTGTGAAGGCCGTGACTTTATGAAGTCTTGAGTGAGTTAGTTTGCCTCTCAGTGGAAAGAGTGCTACATGTAATAAAATTTGTTTATAACGTGTTTGATGTATTTAGTAAAGTGTTTTCCCGAAGAGGAGGGGAGAAGAAAAAACATTCGGTATGTGCGCCTTTTGGTTGATTGGAAAGATTGCGTGTGCGTATGGAGTAAATGCTGTCATGAATGCGCGTGTGCAAAAGTGACAGTGTGACAGTGGTGACCCCGACGTGATTCGAACACGCAACCTCTGGATACCTTGTCCCGTGAAACTGGAGACGGGAAAAACAAACAAGTTGTCGTCCAAAGCCACTTAGAGAGACAGTGCTACACACGGCTCATGATGCATTGTTCGCTGGTCACTGTGGAATCAAAAGAACATTAAAGAGAGTTCTTGATTCTTTTTATTGGCCAGTGTCACAAAGGAAGTTACAAAATACTGCCGCTCATGTGACATCTGCCAAAAGACATCTCAGAAAGGTCGCGTCCCATGTGCACCTTTGCACAAAATGCCTCTCATTTCCGTCCCATTTCGGAAGGTGGCTATTGATCTTGTTGGCCTTTACCACTGTCTTCTTCCGGATAACGCTATATCTTAACTTTGGTGGATACAGCGACAAGGTATCCAGAAGCGATTCCACTGAAGAAAATTGATACAGTGTCTGTCGCTGAAGCTTTACTTGCGATTTTTTCCAGAGTGGGTCTTCCAGACGAAATTCCTCGGATTGTGGAACGCAATTCATTTCTGATCTCATGAGAGAAATTTACAGACTGTTGTCAATCTCTTCCATTTCAACCACGCCATATCATCCCCAATCGAATGGCATGGTTGAACGTTTCAATGGAACGTTGAAGTCCATGTTGAGAAAGGTTGCAAGGCAGGAACCCCATGAATGGGATCGTTTCATACCGGCTTTGCTTTTTGCATACAGGGAATGCCGAACGAAACGCTGGGATTCTCACCATTTGAGCTTCTTTTCGGACACTCACCAAGGGGTCCTTTGGATCTATTGATGACACAATGGACGAAAAAGACGGACATACCTGACAGTAAAACTGTTTACCAATACGTTTATGAACTGCATAATCGTTTGAAGGATGCATGTGAGCTTGCTCAACAGTCAGCTGATAGAAAAACAGATGTGTACAAGGTCTTTGCAGACAGAAAAGCAAAGGCACGTTCCTTCAGTGTAGGGGATAAAGTCCTGTACTACTCACTGATGAACATAACAAGCTTCGTGTTATGTGGAAGGGTCCTTTTCAGGTGGTCGAAAAACTTTCTGCAGTTAATTATAAGATCAAAAATGGCAAACACTGAGAAGGTATTTCATGTGAACATGTTGAAGAAGTATGTTGAACGTAACAAATGCTGCCATCAACCAGTCAGTTGAGTGGATATGTCCTGTGTCAAACTGGTGTCAACATGACAGACATTATCATGATGAATTTGTACCCAATGTAAACGTACAGGGACAGATCAAAGGTTATGAAAACAGCAAATTAGGAGTGTTAGCATCTACCGTGCAGATGATGTTGTACCCCTTCCTATTCTGTCTATCAAAGGTGAAACCTATGAGGATGTGGTTCTGTCGAATGATTTGTCTACAAGTCAAACAGAACAGCTCAAAGACATTTTGAAAGACTTTCAGGATGTGGTGACAGATACCCCAGGTACAGTAACTGGTATTGAACCCCATATATTCAGTTAACTTCTGAAATACCAGTGCGGACCAGACCATAACCCCCTCCCATTTGCAAAAAAAGAGGTGGTTGAGAGAGAAATCAATGGTAATGCTGGATTTAAAGGTAATAGAACCTTCTACATCCCGTACAGCTCACCAGTTGTATTGGTGGACAAACCTGACGGTTCGGTGCGTTTCTGCATCGATTACAGGAAACTAAACAAGATCACTGTTTCGATGCCGAGCCCATCCCAGACATTGAAGAACTTCTATGTCAGCTCTCGGAACGAAATTATTTTGTGAAAGTAGACTGACTAAAGGGTACTGGCAGATTCCAATGGCTGAAGTTGACAAGGAAAAGACAGCCATTCAAACACCTTTTGGTCTTTTCCAATGGACGAAAATGCCATTTGGTTTGCAAAATGCCCCAGCTTCTTTTGCCAGAAGATGCGAGCCCTGAAACTCCATGAATGTGGTGCAGTCAGTTTTTTGATGACATTTGTTGGCTGCAAAGTCATGGAGTGACCTCCTTTCTAACTTACTAGCTGTTTTTTTTTTCCAGACTCAGAAGTTTTGGTTTGACTGCAAGACCATCAAAAATTCGTGCCGGTTTTCAAACTCTCGAGTTTTTGGGTCACACTATTTCAGTGGGAAAAATGATGCCAGAGGGAAAGAAAGTGGAAAACATTTTATCCTTACACAAACCCACTACAAAGAAACAGATCAGGTCACTCATCGGATTGTTGTCTACTATAGACGATATGTACCCCACTTTGCGTCCCTGACGGCCCTTTGACTGAACTGACGAAAGGGACGAAGAACAAAAGTATTGTGTGGTCTGATGAGTGCCAGAAGGCTTTGGAGTGTGTTCAGAACACCCTCAACTCATTTCCTGTTCTTTTGTTACCCTCCCTCTCAAAGACTTTATTTTTGAGAACTGATGCCAGTTCTAAAGAATGGGAGCGGTACTGTTGCAGGAAAAAAGTGCTTTGTTACATCCAGTGCAATACGCCAGTAAGAAGTTCTCAAAGACACAAGAGAAATATTCCACTATTGAGAGAGAGTGCTTGGCTATTGTATGGCATGTGAGAAGTTCGCCAGGTTCTTGACTGGAAGAAAGTTTCAGTTACAGACTGACCATAGGCCACTGACGTTCTTGAAATCGTCAAAGACTAAGAACAGCAGATTATTAAGATGGTCTTGGCATTGCAGGAATTCCAATTATACCATTGAACCAGTGCCTGGAACACAAAATGTCATGGCAGATTTGTTGTCACGTGCATGAATATTCATGGACAAATGTAACTGTCTCAAGGAAAGACTATCCTGTTTTTGTCTTTCTTAATGATTCGGTGTGAACACTTTGACAGTGCATGTATGCTACTGACGATTTAAATCAAGTGGTATTTATGCATAATTTGCTTGTTGAAGTGACTATATGTTTACAAGCAAAAACTACTTGATGTTGATGTATGAAATATTTATTCTTTGCTTTAATTCTTTAGTAAAGAATGGAAAAAATCATGTACTATTTATGTCTAACTTGCTTGTGAAGATGAATATATATGTATGTGTGATGAGCAAATAACTCTTTAGAAATGTATATACACATGTTTTGATTGTGCAATGAGACAAACCAATTGTTTTCATTTGTCACTGTCAACAATGGAAAGCATGTGACTTTTCAATGGACTATAACATTACATGTGGGAAAAAACTGTTTCAACTATGTTTATTTTGTTTACATGTCTATTGAGAAACATTTACACTTGGAAATATTCTCATTTTCATGAGGGTTTTTTGAAACACAGGATGTGAGACAAAGATCAAGGAAAAATTGTGCTTCACCATCTTAATATATAAACACAATTTGTACTTTGAATTGTTAATATCCCTAGTTGTTTTATCAATGTAATTTGTGAAATGTATTTTGTGAGATATGGTGATCAATTATGAATTTTTTTTTAAAAAGACTGAAAGTTTGAAATATGCTATTTATGGTGGATCATGATGATTGATTCTATACGTTGATTATTAATTTGGTGAATCATGTGTGATGGTTTACACATTTTGAGATTCATGGCTGAGATGTGTTTAAGTGAAGTTGTATATCTTTTAAAAAATTTTCTGGAGAAAATTTTCATCCCAGGAGGGGGGTGTCATGTGACGTACCTCACATCAAGGCATGTGACGCTCCATCACATGTAGTTTAGTGATATGAATCATTTCCCCATGCCACAAACGGAAAAGGAAGAATATTCGTGTGGCATTGACTAGAGATGATGTCTGAGAGAGACAGGGAATCCTGAAAGGATGAGGCGAGTCGTAATTCGGATGCAGGCATAGCATCAAGGAGTGAGTGAATCATTTATTTTCCTGGTCTGGAGTTTGTGGGCCAATGTTGTTGTGAAGGCCGTGACTTTATGAAGTCTTGAGTGAGTTAGTTTGCCTCTCAGTGGAAAGAGTGCTACATGTATAAAATTTGTTTATAACGTGTTTGATGTGATTTAGT
>CM031608.1:47873980-47883980 GCA_018398815.1 Conus ventricosus | reverse complement strand
GGAGTGAGGAGCAGGAAGGGGAGGTACAGGAATAGGAGCTGGAGGAGCATATGTATGAGGGGGGGGGGGGAGCAGGATGGGGGAGCATGGGGAGGCGAAGGAGGGGAGGAGCAGGGGGGGGGAGGGGAAGGAGAAAGAGGGAGGGAGTAGGGTGGAGAGGGAGGGGAAGGAGCAGGAGGGGGCAGGACGGGGAGGATTAGGAGGGGGAGGAGTAGGAGGGGGATGGAACAGTGGAGTAGTAGGAGAAAGTGCAGAGAGAGGGACAGGTATCCCTTTGCGTTGTGAAGGCATGCCCTTTGCGTTGTGAAGGCATGCCCTTTGCGTTGTGAAGGCATGCCCTTTGCGTTGTGAAGGCATGCCCTTGCGTTGTGAAGGCATGCCTTTGCGTTGTGAAGGCATGCCCTTGCGTTGTGAAGGCATGCCCTTTGCGTGTTGAAGGTAATGCCCTTTGCGATGTGAAGGCATGCCCTTTGCGTTGTGAAGGTATCCCTTGCGTTGAGAGGTATGCCCTTGCGTTGTGAAGCCATGCCCTTTGCGTTGTGAAGCATGCCCTTTGCGTTGTGAAGCCATGCCCTTGCGTTGTGAAGCCATACACATTGCCGTTGTGAAGGCATGCCCTTTGCGTTGTGAAAGGCATGCCTTTGCGTTGTGAAGGCATGCCCTTTGCGTTGTGAAGGCATGCCCTTTAGCGTTGTGAAGCCATGCCCTTTGCGTTGTGAAGCCATGCCCTTTGCGTTGTGGAAGCATACACTTTGCCGTTGTGAAGGCATGCCCTTTTGCGTTGTGGAAGCCATACACTTTGCCGTTGTGAAGGCATGCCCTTTGCGTTGTGAAGGCATGCCCTTTGCGTTGTGAAGCCATGCCCTTTTGCGTTGTGAAGCCATGCCCTTTGCGTTGTGAAGCCATAACACTTTTCCGTTGTGAAGGCATGCCCTTTGCGTTGTGAAGGCATGCCCTTTGCGTTGTGAAGCCATGCCCTTTGCGTTGTGAAGCCATACACTTGCCGTTGTGAAGGGCATGCCCTTTGCGTTGTGAAGGCATGCCCTTTGCGTTGTGAAGGCATGCCCTTTGCGTTGTGAAGGCATGCCCTTTGCGTTGTGAAGCCATACACTTTGCCGTTGTGAAGGCATGCCCTTTGCGTTGTGAACCATACACTTTGCGTTGTGAAGCCATACAATTTGCCGTTGTGAAGCCATACACTTTTGCCGTTGTGAAGCCATACACTTTGCCGTTGTGAAAGCATGCACTTTGCCGTTGAAGGCATGCCCTTTGCGTTGTGAAGGCAATTCCTTTGCGTTGTGAAGGCATGCACTTTGCCGTTGTGAAGGCATGCCACCTTTGGTTGTTTTGAAGGCATACACTTTTGCCGTTGTGAAGGCATGCACTTTGCCGTTGTGAAGGCATGCCCTTTGCGTTGTGAAGCCATACACTTTGCCGTTGTGAAGGCATGCACTTTGCCGTTGTGAAGGCATGCCTTTGCGTTGTGAAGCCATACACTTTTGCCGTTGTGAAGGCATGCACTTTTGCCGTTGTGAAGGCATGCCTTTGCGTTGTGAAGCCATACACTTTTGCCGTTGTGAAGGCATGCACTTTGCCGTTGTGAAGGCATGCCCTTTGCGGTGTGAAGCCATACACTTGCCGTTGTGAAGGCATGCACTTTGCTGTTTTGAAGGCATACACTTTTGCCGTTGTGAAGGCATGCACTTTGCCGTTGTGAAGGCATGCCCTTTGCGTTGTGAAGCCATACACTTTGCCGTTGTGAAGGCATGCACTTTGCTGTTTTGAAGGCATACAGTTTTGTGTTGTGAAGGCATGCACTTTACACTTTTGCCGTTGTGAAGGCATGCACTTTGCCGTTGTGAAGGCGTGCACTTTGCGTTGTGAAAGTATACACTTTGTCGTTGTGAAGTCATACACTTTGCCGTTGTGAAGGCATGCCTTTTTCAGTTGTGAAGGTATTCGTTGTGTAGTTGTAAAGATATTCGCTTTGCAGTTGTGAAGGTATTCGTTGTGAAGTTGTGAAGGTACTGACTTTGCAGTTGTGAAGGTATACACTTTGCAGCTGTGAAGATATTCGATCTTCAGTTGTGAAGATATTCGCTTGCAGTTTGAAGGTATTCACTTTGCGGTTGTGAAGGTATTCGTTGTACAGTTTTGAAGGTATTCGTTGTGCAGTTTGTGAAGGTATTCGTTTGTCAGTTATGAAGGTATTCGTTTGTGCAGTTGTGAAGGTATTCTTTTGCGGTCATGCCTTGGAGGCATGCCCTTTGCAGCTGTGAAGGTGTTGGTTGTGCAGTTGTGACGGTAATTCGCTTTGCAGTTGTGAAGGCATGCCCTTTGCAGTTGTGAAGGTATTCGCTTTGCAGCTGTGATGGTATTCGCTTTGGCAGTTTGTGAAGGTATTCGCTTTGGCAGTTGTGAAGGTATTCGCTTTGCAGTTGTGACAGTATTCGCGTTGCAGTTGGGACGGTATTCGCTTTGCAGTTGTGAAGGCATGCCCTTTGCAGTTTGTGAAGGCATGCCGTTTGCAGTTGTGAAGGTATTCGCTTTGCAGTTGCGAAGGCATGCCCTTTGGCAGTTATGAAGGTATTCGTTGCGCAGTTGTGAAGGTTTCATTTGCGGTCATGCCTTGGAGGCATGCCTTTGCAGCTGTGAAGGTGTTCGTTGTGCAGTTGTGACGGTATTCGCTTTGCAGTTGTGAAGGCAATGCCCTTTGCAGTTGTGAAGGCATGCCCTTTTGCAGTTGTGACGGTATTCGCTTTGCAGTTGTGAAGGCATGCCCTTTGCAGTTGTGAAGGCAATGCCCTTTGCAGTTGTGACGGTATTCGCTTTGCAGTTGTGAAGGCATACCCTTTGCAGTTGTGAAGGCATGCCGTTTGCAGTTGTGAAGGTATTCGCTTTGCAGTTGCGAAGGCATGCCCTTTGCAGTTGTGAAGGTATTCGCTTTGGCAGTTGTGAAGGTATTCGCTTTGCAGTTGTGAAGGTATTTGCTTTGGCAGTTGTGAAGGTATTCGCCTTGCAGTTGTGTGAAGGTATTCGTTTTACAGTTGTGAAGGTATTCGCTTTGCGGTTGTGAAGGTATTCGTTTTGCAGTTTGTGAAGGCATTTGCTTTGCAGTTGTGAAGGTATTCGCTTGCGGTTGTGAAGGGATTCGTTTTGCAGTTGTGAAGGTATTTGCTTTGGCAGTTGTGAGCCCATTTCGTTTTGCGGTTGTGAAGGTATCGTTTGGCAGTTGTGAGGTATTCGCTTTGGCAGTTGTGAGCGCATTCGTTTTGCGGTTGTGAAGGTATTCGCTTTGGCAGTTGTGAGCGCATTCGTTTTGCGGTTGTGAAGGTATTCGTTTGGCAGTAGTGAGCGCATTCGTTTTGCGGTGTGAAGTATTCGCTTTGCAACCATGGAGGCATGCCCTTTGCAGCTGTGGAGGTGCTCGCTGTGCAGCTGTGGAAGTTTCTCGCTGTGCAGTTTGTGAAGGTTCTCGCTGTGCAGTTGTGGAGGTTCTCGCTGTGCAGCTGTGGAAGTTCTCGCTGTGCAGTTGTGGAGGTTCTCGCTGTGCAGCTGTGGAGGTTCTCGCTGTGCAGCTGTGGAAGGTCTCGCTGTGCAGTTGTGGAAGTTCTCGTTTTGCAGTTGTGAAGTATTTGCTTTGCAGCTGTGAAAGTATGCACTTTACAGTTGCGAAGGTATTCGATTTGCAGTTGTGAAGGTATTCGTTCAGCAGTTGTCAAGGTATTCGTTGTGCAGTTGTGAACGTATTCGCTTTGCAGTTGTGAAGGCAAGCCCTTTGCCGTTGTCAAGGTATTCGCTTTGCCGTTGTGAAGTCATGCACCTTGCCAAAGTTAAGAACCCACGGCAACGAGGTCTCGGATAACATTAGGAAGGTGAGGGGAGTAGTGGGGGGGGGGGGGGGGGGGGGGGGGGGGGGGGGTGGGGGGGTGGAGAAAGGGCGAGAGGGGAAGCACTTCCGTGGTGAGTAAAGAGGTATGTCAGTGTCAGTTTGTCAAGCAGGGTCGACAGCGTCTGCGCTGGTCCTATACGCGGCTACACCACATCTGCAAGGACAATGGTTAGTGAAGATGGAGAACGTGGACAGATAGACAAAAAGCTGGAGGACCGAACTGTATCGACGCTCTCTCTCTCTCTCTCTCTCCTCTCTCTCTCTCTCTCTCTCTCCTCTCTCTTTCCTCTCTCTCTCTCTCTCCTCTCTCTCTCTCTCTCTCTCTCTCCCGGGGTTAATGGCAGCAGACCTTAGGAGGGGAGGGAGGGAGGGAGGAGGAGGAGGAGGGGAGGGTGGCATCAAAGTCTATTAAACACTTAGTCTAAAATATTCGTGGATGACATTTTTCGGTACTTTCAAAGTCGGATTTTGTTTTGTTTCGTTTTTAGGATACTCAACACTTACTTAGCTTTTGACTCTCTGCTTCTTCGCCATTTCATGTTCGATGCGCGCGCGCGCGCGCGCGCATGTGTGTGTGTGTGTGTGTGTGTGTGTGTGTGTGTGTGTGTGTGTGTGTGTGAGCGCGCGCGCGTGCGTGTGCTGTGTGTCTTCTTTTTCAACTGTTTCTCCAAATGTTGGGGGAGTATAAGGGATGACGATTTTCACCGTCTTTTTGTTTTGTTTGTTTGTTTTTCTTTTAACCCAGTAACTCAAGATGTCTGTTCACCGTGACGTCTGTATAAGACAAATTTTTTCTTTGTCACGACAGTGTATTAAATACGCATCACTTGGCATATTATTTAGTGTGTTGATTTTCTTCCCAGCATATTTTCATGTTTGAAAAAAAACGCCTCAAGAACGTGCGCTGGAATTAACAGTTGGACGATGCTGGAATTTTTAGCTTTCGTTGTGTTGTTGTTGTTCATCTCTGTTACATCATGGTCTCAACCAAAAGGCCGGTAGACTTAAACAAAGTTAGAGCACAAAATCAATCAAACGTGTGTCAATGCTATTAATGTTGGGGGAAAATATGTGGAATCCGTAATTTTTGGATACACAAATATAATCGTAAAACACATAAAACGTTCGATCTCAACAACAAAAAATACCTGCCAAGTTTTATTTGTACAGAGATGGAGTGAATCACATCCAGACACTTTTCATATGTTTAAAGCAACTATCCTTGAGGCATAAAAAAACAACCAAACAAAATACAACTGTGAATATGGAACATCATCTGTCCTTTTCAAAATAGTCATCGTGTTATAAACACTTATTCAACAAACCCCTTAAAAGTTTTTTCAATAAACGAAAAAGGACTGAATTATTATGCACTTAAATCATACTTGAACCGCAATTGAAATATCTCTCGTGCTGATTTATTTCCTTTCAATTTGATTAATATTTGTATCATCTAAAAAAAAAAAAAAAAAAAAATATATATATATATATACACACAGAATCGCGAAACAGATCATATAATAGAAGTTCATATCCATCTATGTACGTGTGAATGTGTTCATGTAATTATGTCTACATCTACGAGCACATGAGCACATGCGAAAAAAAAAATATATATATATTCTTTAATATATCCCTTTTCTGGGATAGCATTCTTCTTATAAACCGAAAAGGCAGAGGACTCAAATTACCACTTTCCGCGGTCACTGAGGAGAAAACATTCAGGTTTCGAAATATCGGTGTCTGACCAGGAGTTATATGTTAGTGAGTTCCTCCCTCTTGTAGATTGTCTCCCCCTTGGAGACTATAAGCTTGCTGAAGGCTCATTTTGAGAAGCATTTATTTTATTTTTCCCATTCACCCCACTCAAGCACATACTGTTAGTTAGGCAGTATTATCTACCACTGCAGATATGAATGCTTATCCCCCTATTTCTTCAATCTAAGACATAGAGGCAAGCTTTGTTTATAATTGAATATTTCTTGCAGTCATTGCAACACCAAGCTGCTCTGTAAGTTGCTGGAATGGTGCTCGGTACTTATCCTTATATATATATATAATATTATATATATATATATATATATATATATATATATTATATATGTGTAAGAATGTGCTTGTGTATACAAATGATGGTAAGTATATATATGTAAGTATGTGCTTGTGTATACAAATGATGGTACTCATGCGTGTATGAATATCGTTTCTTTTTTCTTTTGTTTATATTATTAGATTGTATTGCTAAATCTGTGTATGTTATGTGTAACAACAAATGCATTTTTTTCAAGTGTATACAATTATACATAAAAGCAAAAATCAAATTACTGAGTGGCTAAACGAAGGACACACAAAAAAAAAAGAATTACAGACACAACGCGTTTCGACTTATTGGGTCGGATTCACGTAGATCAAATCAAAATATAAAACTAGAGGATGAACAAACAGTTGTTTATCTCTTCGAATACGGTGCACTTTTGCGTGGTGAAAAAATTAAAACTACCGAATGGAACGGAAGAGAATACGGAAAAGGTCTGAGGGGAGATGATATAGACTTAAACGATAAATGACTTAGAAGGCGAAAAGAAAACTAAAACAATTGTATCAAAATAATACAATAATATAACAACAACAACAACACAAAATGATGATAATAATAATAGTAATGATAATAAAGATAATAATAATGGTAATAATGATAATAATATGATACTACTACTACTACTACTACCACCACCACTACTACTACTACTACTACTACTACTACTACTACTAATGATAATAATAATAACAATAATAATATTATTGATAATAACAACAGCAATAGCAGTAATGGTAACAATATTGATTATATTAGAGGACGAAAAAGGAGAAGGGAGAGAAAAATCGTAACAACTACAACAATATTTGCCACACTAACTACTACTACTACTACTACTACTTTTATACTACTATTGCTACTGCTGCAGCAGTACTACTGCTGCTGCTTCACTACTACTACTTCTGCTACTACTACACTACTACTTCTGCTACTACTACACTACTACTCTGCTACTACTACACTACTATTACTGCTCCTACTACACCACTGTTACTGCTACTACTACACTACTATTACTGCTACTACTACACCTACTATTACTGCTACTGCTCACTACTGCTTCTCACAACATAAGGTAGCAAGAACGTTTTTTAAAGTCCAAGCCCCTTCTCTCCACAGTTGTCACTGATTTATCGTTCATATCAAGCCCCCTCTGCTTTGTGTATATTTTCTTCATAGTTGTCACTGATCATCGTTCATATCAAGCCCCTTCTTGCGTTGGGTATTCTCTTCATAGTTGTCACTGATCATCGTTCATATCAAGCCCCCTCTGCTTTGTATATATTCTCTTCATAGTTGTCACTTATCATCGTTCATATCAAGCCCCTTCTGCTTTGGGTATTCTCTTCATAGTTGTCACTGATTATCGTTCATATCAAGCCCCCTCTGCTTTGGGTATATTCTCTTCATAGTTGTCACTGATCATCGTTCATAAACAAGCCCCCTCTGCTTTGGGTATATTCTCTTCATAGTTGTCACTGATCACGTTCATATCAAGCCCCCTCTGCTTTGTATATATTCTCTTCATAGTTGTCACTTATCATCGTTCATATCAAGCCCCCTCTGCTTTGGGTATTCTCTTCATAGTTGTCACTGATCATCGTTCATATCAAGCCCCCTCTGCTTTGGGTATTCTCTTCATAGTTGTCACTGATCATCGTTCATATCAACCCCCTTCTGCTTTGGGTATTCTCTTCACAGTTTGTGACTGATCAACTCCTGTGTGGCCCATCTAATAATGAAAATGGTGATGAAAGTATTAATAATGATAACAAAGAAGAAGAAGAATGGTAGCACCAGTATAGTAGTAGTAGAAGCAGAAGACATTTTCCCTCTTTGTCAAGGAGCTCAAAGCGCTTTGCAACAAACGTCATATACAAATTTTAAAAAACAAAACAAAACAAAAAAAAAAAAAAAACATGATCAACACATTTATACACAACACACAACAACCAAAAGAGAAATAAGCTGAAGTACATTAAAATAAAAAAGACATCCACACATTCTGCGATACTTACTCACGAGCGCATTTGCCGGTGTTCTCTCTCTCTCTCTCTCTCTCCTCTCTCATACACACGCACACACTGCTCTCTCTCTCACTCTCTCTCTCTCTCTCCTCTCTCTCTCTCTCTCTCTCTCATCTCTCTCTCCTCTCTCTCTCTCTCTCACACACACACACACACACACACACACACACACACACACACACACACACACACTCACACACATACATGTTCTCCTCTCGCTCTCTCACTCTCTCTCCTCTCTCTCTCTCTCTCTCTCTCTCTCTCTCTGAGACCATATGCTCGATTACTGAATGTTTAGAGACAGTGTATTATGTTAATTGGAATGGCCAGCGGTATGAGCTAAACTATTCCTGACAGATGGAGCTCAAAAACAAAAACAAAATCAAAAGGGGCGGGGTGTGTTGTGTGTGGGGGGGGGGGGGGGGGGGGGGGGGGGGGGGGGGGGGGGGGGGGGGGGAGGGGGGGGGGGGCGGCGAGGAAGATTCACCGAAAAGACGCAGAAGTGTCCTTTTAACCAGAAGAGCCAGCGAGAGCAATGGCCTTATCCCGGGTATGAAAGAGACTGACGCATACAGGCCTACTACCATCTGTCTCTCATGTGGCTGCACACCAAAAAGTAATGTGTCAAGGCCTTGCTTAAGGAGTCGAGTATTTATAGACCGGTGCAATGAGATTATTTTGAGAGTTTTTACTGCGTCTGAAAGTTGATTCACTTCATTTTCTTTCATAGGCCATCAAGGGACAAGCCAGGTGGTTCCAAGCCGACAGATTAAAGTCAAAGGAACGGGGACTATTGGGAGAGGGGCGGAGGGGGGGGGGGGGGGGATGCGGGCTTCCAGCTGGCGCAAAGACAAGGATCACGGGTGAACGCAAAGGCCTGAAATGTGACATCACCTATGGGGAAGGTCACGTATTTGAAGATTTGTTTGTGATTTCATCTCTGAAGATTCACCCAAACAAGGGAAATATTCAGCGAGGAGCTGTTCTTTTGGTCAGTTATCAGTTTCACATTACATGCTGGCTCAAATTTATGGTGGGCCTCAAAACGCTTACATAGATTTTATAGTGTTTTAGTACTTGCAAAGTCGTAGTTGTGGTGTGTGGCCTGTACACGATATAGATATGGCGTGTCAGCAATCTCTCCCTGAACCTACCAGACAGGTTGAAAATCAACCCAGCACTAGGCCTAGGCCTACCACCACTACACGGGCAGTGTCAGCCGCGCGGTTTTGGAGGTCGGTCGAACCTGATTTCAGATGGATCGTCTGCCATCACGACCGTACTTTTGACACGACTGGGTGGTTAGCGTGTGTTAGGGACACAATAGATCCAAACACCCCAGAGGATATGAGAGAACAGATCAAACATCCATCAGATGACATTGGTATTGATCACGCATGGAACAAAAACTAATGGCAAGCACATATCCTAATTAAAAACGAACCAGATTTTTTTTCAAGCGTTTATCACCATTTATCGTCTCTGTGGTCGATGATGGAACGGAGTTTTAAACAGACTGAACCGAATGAGCGAGTGGCTTGTTCAAACCCAGTGTTTAGTGTCATCATTATGTTTTTGATTCTCTACAAGGAAAAAAGAAAAAAGAGCATTGCGAAAACATTTTCTCCATTTTTTCTTTCAAACTATGCAAATCACATTCTGCGACAGTGAAGTCAACGAAACATTTCGCAAAGAAAAGGTTGTCTGTTGCCATATAAGCTTCAAATCTGGGTGTGACGTAAGCTTATGACGCATGCTTGGACCCCACGTCATGTACTTCATGGTTATATGACGTCTTGATCCATTCCCTGTCGCTGGCCGGCGTACTCTGTGTTGACGGTGAAAACGCTGTAATCTGCAAATTAAAAATGATTTCTTTTTCTTATAAAGGGAGAGCAGGGCATCTTTTTGTCAGTTTTGTTGTGACCAGCCAATACTAGCTCAGATTTATATATAGAAAAAGGGTAGACTATCCAATTATCC
>CM031608.1:47852691-47872980 GCA_018398815.1 Conus ventricosus | reverse complement strand
TGAAGGCATTTTACTTTGCTGTTGTGGAGGCATACACTTTGCTGTTGTGAAGGCATGCACTTTGCCGTTGTGAAGCCATACACTTTGCCGTTGTAAAGGCTACACTTTGCCGTTGTGAAGTCATACACTTTGCCGTTGTGAAGCCATACACTTCCCGTTGTAAAGGGAAATTGCACTTGCCGTTGTGGAGCCATACATTTTGCCGTTTTTGAAGGCATGCATTTTTGCCGTTGTGAAGGCATGACTTTGCCGTTGTGAAGCCATGCACTTTGCCGTTGCGAAGGCATGCATTTGGGCCGTTGTGAAGCCTTTACACTTTGCCGTTGTGAAGCCATACAATTTGCCGTTGTGAAGGCAGCACTTTGCCTTTGTGAAGGCTAAAACTTTGCCCTTGTGAAGCCATACACTTTGCCGTTGTGAAGGCATACACTTTGCCGTTGTAAAAGGCATACACTTTGCTGTTGTGAAGGCATACAGTTTTGTCGTTGTGAAGGCATGCACTTTCCCGTTGTGAAGGCATGCACTTTGCCGTTGTGAAGCCTAAAATTTTTGCCGTTGTGAAGCCATACACTTTGCCGTTATGAAGGCATGCACTTTCCCGTTGTAAAAGCCATACAGTTTGCCGTTGTGAAGGCATGCACTTTGCCGTTGTAAAGCCATACAATTTGCCGTTGTGAGCCATACACTTTGCCGTTGGGGAAGTCATGCACTTTTCCCGTTGTGAAGGCATGCACTTTACCGTTGTGAAGGCATGCACTTTGCGTTGTAAAAGGCATACACTTTGCCATTGTGAAGGCGTACAGTTTTGTCATTGTGAAGGCATGCACTTTGCGTTGTGAAGGCATGCACTTTGCCGTTGTGAAAGTATACACTTTCCCGTTGTGAAGTCATCACTTTGCCGTTGTGAGGCATGCCTTTTCAGTTGTAAAGGGGTATTCGTTGTGTAGTTGTAAAGGGTATTCGCTTTGCAGTTGTGAAGGTTTCGTTGTAAATTTTGTGAAGGTACTGACTTTGCAGTTGTGAAGGTACGCACTTTGCCGTTGTGAACCCATTCACTTTGCCGTTGTAAAGGGCCCATCACTTTGCCGTTGTGAAGGCGTGCACTTTGCCGTTGTGAATGGCATACATTTTTGCCGTTGTTATAAGCCATACATTTTGCCGTTGTAAAAGGCTACACTTTGCCGTTGTGAAGGCATACACTTTGCGTTGTGAAGCCATGCACTTTGCTGTTGTGGAGGCAGCACTTTGCCGTTGTGAAGGCATACACTTTCCCGTTGTGAAGGCATACATTTTGCCGTTATGCGCCGTTGTGAACCCATACACTTTGCTGTTGTGAGGCATACACTTTGTGTTGTGAAGGCATACACTTTGCTATTGTGGAGGCTTTGCATTTTGCCGTTGTAAAGGCTTTGCACTTTGCCGTTGTGAAGCCATACACTTTGCCGTGTGAAGCCTTTACACTTGCCGTTGTGAAGGCATGCACTTTGCGTTGTAAAGCCATACACTTTGCCTTTTGCGAAGGCATAACTTTGCCGTTGTGAAGGCCATACACTTTGCCGTTGCGAAGGCATGTACTTTGGGCCGTTGTGAAGCAATACAGTTTGCCGTTGTGAAGCCATACACTTTTGCCGTTGTGAAGCCATACACTTTGCCGTTGTGAAGCCATACACTTTGCCGTTGCGAAGACATGCACATTGCCGTTTGAAGCCATACACTTTGCCGTTGTGAAGGCATGCACTTTGCCGTTGTGAAGGCATGCACTTTGCCCTTGTGAAGGCATGCACTTTGCAGTTGTAAAGGGCATGCACTTTGCAGTTCTGAAAGCCATACACTTTGCCGTTGCGAAGGCATACACTTTGCCGTTGTGAAGCCATACACTTTGCCGTTGTGAAGCCATACCCCTTTTGCCTTTGTGAAGGCTTGCACTTTGCCGTTGTGAAGGCATGCACTTTGCCGTTGTGAAGCCATACACTTTGCCGTTGTGAGGCATGCACTTTGCCGTTGTGAAGCCATACACTTTGTCGTTGTGAAGCCTAACTTTGCCGTTGTGAAGCCATACACTTTGCCGTTGTGAAGGCATGCACTTTGCCGTTGTGAAGGCATGCACTTTGCAGTTGTGAAGCCATACAATGTTCCGCTGTGAAGCCATACAACTTGCCGTTGTGAAGCCATACATTTTTGCCGTTGTGAAGGCATGCACTTTGCCGTTGTGAAGGCATACGTTTTGCCGTTGTGAAGGCATACGCTTTGCCGTTGTGAAGGCATACATTTTCCCGTTGTGAAGGCATACATTTTCCCGTTGTGAAGGCATACATTTTGCTGTTGTGAAGCCATACACTTTGCTGTTGTGGAGGCATACACTTTGCTGTTGTGAAGCCATGCACTTTGCCGTTGTGAAGGCATACACTTTGCCGTTATGCGCCGTTGTGAAAGCCATACACTTTGCTGTTGTGGGCATACACTTGTGTTGTGAAGGCATACACTTTGGTTGTGAGGCATGTACTTGCCGTGTGAAGGCAAAACACTTTGCCGTTATGCGCTGTTGTGAAGCCATACACTTTGCTGTTGTGGAGGCATACACTTTGCTGTTGTGAAGGCATACACTTTGTGTTGTGAAGGCATTGTACTTTGCTTTTTGTGAAGGCATGCACTTTGCCGTTGTGAAGCATACACTTTGCCGTTGTAAAGCATACACTTTGCCGTTGTGAAGTCATACACTTTGCCGTTGTGAAGCCATACACTTCCCGTTGTGAAGGAATGCACTTTGCCGTTGTGGAGCCATACATTTTGCCGTTGTGAAGGCATGCACTTTGCGTTGTGAAGGCATGCACTTTGCCCTTGTGGAAGCCATACACTTTGGGCCGTTGCGAAGGCATGCACTTTGCCGTTGTGAAGCCATGCACTTGCTGTTGCGAAGGCATGCACTTTGCCGTTGTGAAGCCATACACTTTTGCCGTTGTGAAGGCATGCACTTTGCCGTTGTGAAGCCATACACTTTCCCCGTTGTGAAGGCATGCACTTTGCCGTTGTGAAGGCATAGACTTTTGCCGTTGTGAAGGTATTCGTTGTGAAGTTGTGAAGGTATTTGCTTTGCAGTTGTGAAGGTATTCGTTGTGAAGTTGTGAAGGTACTGACTTTGCAGTTGTAAAGGTACGCACTTTGCCGTTGTGAAGCCATAAAACTTTGCGTTGAAAAGGCATACACTTTGCCGTTGTGAAGGCGTGCACTTTGCCGTTGTGAAGGCATCCCACTTTGCCGTTGTGGAGGCATTACACTTTGCCGTTGTGAGTCATACACTTTGCCGTTGTGAAGGCATACATTTCCCGTTGTGAAGGCATACACTTTGCCGTTGTAAAGGCATACACTTTGCTGTTTAAAGGCATGCACTTTGCCGTTGTGAAGGCATACACTTTGCCGTTGTAAAGGCTACATTTTGCCGTTATGCGCCGTTGTGAAGCCTTACACTTTGCTGTTGTGGAGGCATCACTTTGTGTTGTGAAGGCATACACTTTGCTGTTGTGAAGCCATACACTTTGCCGTTGCGAAGGCATACACTTTGCCGTTGTGAAGCCATACACTTTGTGTTGTGAAGGCATACGCTTTGCCGTTGTGAAGGCATACACTTTGCTGTTGTAAAGGCATGCACTTTGGCCGTTGTGAAGGCATACATTTTGCCGTTGTGAAGGCATAAAAATTTGCCGTGTGAAGGCATAACACTTTGCCGTTGTGAAGGCATACACTTTGCTGTTGTAAAGACATGCACTTTGCGTTGTGAAGCCATGCACTTTGCTGTTGTGGAGGCATGCACTTTGCCGTTGTGAAGGCATACACTTTGCCGTTGTAAAGGCATACATTTTGCCGTTTAGCGCCGTTGTGAAGCCTTACACTTTGCTGTTGTGGAGGCATACACTTTGTTTTTGTAAAGGCATACACTTTGCTATTGTGGAGCATGCACTTTGCCGTTGTGAAGGCAGGGCACTTTGCCGTTGTGAAGCCATACACTTTGCCGTTGTGAACCCATACACTTTGCCGTTGTGAAGGCATACACTTTGCCGTTGTGAAGCCATACACTTTGCCGTTGCGAAGAATGCACATTGCCGTTGTGAAGCCATACACTTTGCCGTTGTGAAGGCTACACTTTGCCGTTGTAAAGGCATGCACTTTGCCTTGTGAAGGCATGCACTTTGCAGTTGTGAAGGCATGCACTTTGCAGTTGTGAAGCCATACACTTTGCCGTTGCAAAGGCATGCACTTTTTCATTGTTGAAGCCATACAGTTTGCCGTTGTGAAGGCATGCACTTTGCCGTTGTGAAGGCATGCACTTGCCGTTGTGAAGCCATAAAACTTTGCCGTGTGAAGGCATGCACTTTGCCGTTGTGAAGCCATACACTTTGCCGTTGTGAAGGCATCACTTTGCCGTTGTGAAGGCATGCACCTTGCAGTTGTGAAGCCATACAATGTTCCGCTGTGAAGCCATACAACTTGCCTTTGTGAAGCCATACACTTCCCGTTGTGAAGGCATGCACTTTGCCGTTGCGAAGGCATGCACTTTGCGTTGTGAAGGCATACATTTTGCTGTTGTGAAGGCATGCACTTTGCCGTTGTGAAGCCATACAGTTTGCCGTTGTAAAGGCATACACTTTTCCGTTGTGAAGGCCCTCATTTTGCCGTTATGCGCCGTTGTGAAGCCATACACTTTGCTGTTGTGGAGGCATACACTTTGTGTTGTGAAGGCATTACTTTGTGTTGTGGAGGCTGCACTTTGCCCGTTGTGAAGGCATGCACTTTGCCGTGTGAAGGCATGTATTTTGCCTTGTGTGCCTTTACACTTTGCCGTTGTGAAGGCATGTACTTTCCCGTTGTGAAGACATGCACTTTGTGAAGCCATACACTTTGCTGTTGTGAAGGATACAGTTTTGCCGTTGTGAACGCATGCACTTTGCCGTTGTGAATCATGTACTTTGCTGTGTGAAGCCATACAATGTTCCGCTGTGAACCCATACAACTTGCCGTTGTGAAGCCATACACTTTGCCGTTGTGAAGGCATGCACTTTGCCGTTACGAAGGCATGCACTTTGCGTTGTGAAGGCATACATTTTGCTTTTGTGAAGGCAGGGCACTTGCCGTTGTGAAGCCATACAGTTTGCCTTTTGTGAAAGACATACACTTTCCCGCTGTGAAGCCATAAAATTTTGCCGTTGTAAACCATACTACTTTGCCGTTGTAAGTCATGCACTTTTGCCGTTGTGAAGGCATGCACTTTGCCGTTGTGAAGGCTGCACTTTGCGTTGTAAAGGGCATACACTTTGCCGTTGTAAAGGCTACAGTTTTGTCATTGTGAAGGTATGCACTTTGCGTTGTGAAGGCATGCACTTTGCCGTTGTAAAAGTATACACTTTGCCGTTGTGAAGTCATACACTTTGCCGTTGTGAAGGCATGCCTTTTTCAGTTATGAAGGTATTCGTTGTGTAGTTGTAAAGGTATTCGCTTTGCAGTTGTGAAGGTATTTGTTGTGAAGTTGTGTAGGTACTGACTTTGCAGTTGTGAAGGTATTCACATTGCAGCTGTAAGGTATTGGATTTGCAGTTGTGAAGATAATCGCTTTACAGTTGTGAAGGTATTCACTTTGCGGTTATTGAAGGTATTCGTTGTACAGTTGTGAAGGTATTCGTTGTGCAGTTATGAGGTATTCGCTTTGGCAGTTGTGAAGGTATTCGCTTTGGCAGTTGTGAAGGTATTCGCTTTGGCAGTTGTGAAGGTATTCGCTTTGGCAGTTGTGAAGGTATTCGCTTTGACAGTTGTGAAAGTATTCGCTTTGGCAGTTGTGAAGGTATTCGCTTTGGCAGTTGTGAAGGTATTCGCTTTGGCAGTTGTGAAGGTATTCGTTTGGCAGTTGTGAAAGTATTCGCTTTGGCAGTGTGAAGGTTTCGCTTTGGCAGTTGTGAAGGTATTCGCTTTGGCAGTTGTGAAGGTATTCGCTTTGGCAGTTGTGAAGGTATTCGCTTTGGCAATTGTGAGGTATTCGTTTTGGCAGTTGTGAAGTATTCGCTTTGGCAGTTGTGAAGGTATTCGCTTTGGCAGTTGTGAGGTATTTGCTTTGGCAGTTGTGAAGGTATTCGCTTTGGCAGTTGTGAAGGTATTCGCTTTGGCAGTTGTGAAGGTATTCGCTTTGGCAGTTGTGAAAGTATTCGCTTTGCAGTTGTGTAAAGTATTCGCTTTGGCAGTTGTGAAGGTATTCGCTTTGGCAGTTGTGAGGTATTCGCTTTGGCAGTGTGAAGGTATTCGCTTTGGCAGTTGTGAAAGTATTTCGCTTTGGCAGTTGTGAAGGTATTCGCTTTGGCAGTTGTGAAGGTATTCGCTTTGGCAGTTGTGAAGGTATTTGCTTTGGCAGTTGTGAAAGTATTCGCTTTGGCAGTTGTGAGATATTCGCTTTGGCAGTTGTGAAAGTATTCGCTTTGCAGTTGTGAAGGTGTTCGTTGTGCAGTTGTGATGGTATTCGCTTTGCAGTTGTGAAGGTATTTGTTGTGCAGTTGTGTGACGGTATTCGCTTGCGCTGTGAAGGTATTCGTTGTGCAGTTGTGAAGGTATTCGCTTTGGCAATTGTGAAGGTATTCGCTTTGGCAGTTGTGAAAGTATTCGCTTTGGCAGTTGTGAAGGTATTCGCTTTGGGCAGTTGTGAAGGTATTTGCTTTGGCAGTTGTGAAAGATTCGCTTTGGCAGTTGTGAGGTATTCGCTTTGGCAGTTGTGAAGGTATTCGCTTTGGCAGTTGTGAAGGTATTCGCTTTGGCAGTTGTGAAAGTATTCACTTTGGCAGTTGTGAAGGTATTCGCTTTGGCAGTTGTGAAGGTATTCGCTTTGGCAGTTGTGAAGGTATTTGCTTTGGCAGTTGTAAAAGTATTCGCTTTGGCAGTTGTGAAGATATTCGCTTTGGCAGTGTGAAAGTATTCGCTTTGCAGTTGTGAAGGTGTTCGTTGTGCAGTTGTGATGGTATTCGCTTTGCAGTTGTGAAGGTATTTGTTGTGCAGTTGTGACGGTATTCGCTTTGCAGCTGTGAAGGTATTCGTTGTGCAGTTGTGAGGATTCGCTTTGCAGCTGTGAAGGTGTTCGTTGTGCGTTGTGAAGGTATTCGTTTTGTGGTTGTGAAGGCATGCCTTTGCAGTTGTGAAGGTTTTCGTTTTGCGGTGTGAGGTTTTTCTTTTTGCATTTGTGAAGGTTTTTCGCTTTGCGGTTGTAAAGGTTTTCTTTTTTGCGTTGTGAAGGTATTCGCTTTGGGGTTTGTGTGGTATTCTTTTTTCCCAGTTGTAAAGGGTTATTCGTTTAGCTGTTGTGGGTATTCCTTTGGGTTTTTGTTTTTATTCGTTTGGGCCCCGGGGAAGGTTTGGCCCTTTGCAGGGGTAAAGGTATTCTTTTTTTCGTGGGGGAAGGTATTCGTTTTGGGGCGTTGTGTTGGTTTTCGCCTTTGGGGTTTTGTAAAGGGTATTCTTTTTTGCAGTTGTGATGGTTTTCGTTTTGGGCAGTTGTGGGAAATTCGTTTTGCGGTTGTAAAAGGTATTCTTTTTTGCGGTTGTAAAGGTATTCTTTTTGTGGTTGTAAAAGGTATTGCTTTGCACCCGTGGAGGCTTTCCCCTTTGCATTTTGTGGGGTTTATCCGTTTTGCAATTGTAAAAATTTCTTTTTGCATTTTGTAAAAGGTTTCCGCTTTGAGTTGTGGGTTTTTTGCTGGAAAGCTGGGGAAGTTCTTGCTGTGCAGTTGTGGGGTTTTCTCGCTTTTGGCAGTTGTGGGGTTCTCGTGGGCAGCTTTTGGAAGTTTTTGCTGTGCGGGTTGTGGAGGTTTTTCGTTGTGCGTTGTAAAGGGTTTTCTCGCTGTCCCAGTTGTGGGTTCTCGTTTTTGAAGTTGGGGGGGGTTTTCTCGTGTAAGTTGTGAAGGTTCTCGCTTTTGGGGTTGGGGAAAGGTTCTCGCTGGGGCAGTTGTGGAGGTTTCGCTGGGCAGTTGTGAAGGTTTCGCTGTGCAGTTGTGAGGTTCTTGCTGTGCGTTTTTGAAGGTTCTCGCTGTGTAGTTGTGAAGGTTTTCGTGTGAAGTTGTGAAGGTTCTCGCTGTAAAGTTGTAAAGGGTTTTTCCCCGTTTGTGAATTTGGTAAAGGGGTTGTCGTTGTGCAGTTGGAAGGTATTCACTTTGCAGTTTGTTGAGTTTGCTCACTTTCCCATAGTAAACATTGCCTTTTGCGGGTTTTTGGGAAAGGCATTGCTTTGGCCGTTGTAAAGGCATGCACTTTACGGTTGCAAAGGTTTTCGTTTTGCGTTGTAAAGGGTTTTCCGTTTTCAGCGGGTTTAAAAAGGGTTATTCTTTTGTGCGGTTTGTGAACGTATTCGTTTGCAGTTGTAAAGGCAAACCCCTTTTGGGCGTTGTAAGGTATTCGCTTTCCCTTTTGTAAATTTCAGGCACCTTGCGCAAGGTTAAAAAAAACCCCGGCAAGGGGGTCTCGGATAACTTAGGAAGGTTGGGGGGATTTGGGGGGTAGAGAGGGGGGCGGGGGGAGCATTTCCGTGGTGAGAAAAGAGGTTTGTCATTTGGTCGGGGTTGTAAAACCCACGGTCGCACGTCTGCCGTGGCCCATTTTAGGGGGGCTACACCACATCAAAAAGGACAAAGGTTATTTGAAGGGGAAAGAACGGGGGACGATAAAAAAAAGCTGGGGAAACCGAATTTTTTGACTCTCTTTTCTCTCTCTCTTCTTTTCTTCTCTATCTCTCTCCCCCTCTCCCTCTCTCTCTTTTCCCTTTCCCTCTCTCTCCCGGGGTTAATGGCAGCAAAAATTTAGGAGGGGAGGGGGGGGGAGGAGGGGGAAAGGAGGGGGGTTTGGCCCAGAAAAGTTTTTAAAATTAGTCTAAAATTTTCGTGGATGCTTTTTTTGGGTTTACTTTCAAAGCCCAGTTTTTGGGTTTTGGGTTTCCTTTTTTTGCATACTCACACTTACTTAGTTTTTGACTCTCTGCTTTGGGGCCCCATTTCATGTTCGATTGCGCGCGCGCGCGCGCGCGTTTGTGTGTGGGGTGTGTGTTGTGTGGGGGGGGTGTGTGGGTGTGTGTTGTGTGTGTGTGGTTGTGAAATGCCCCACGCCACGCCCCCCGCGCGCGTTGGGTGTGTGTGGTGTGTGGTGTGTGTGGGGGTGGGGGTGTGTGTGTTTCTTTTTAAACTGTTTCTCCAAATGTTGGGGGAGTTTAAGGGTGCGATTTCCCCGTTTTTTTTGGTTTTGGGTTTTTTTTGGTTTTTTTTTTTAAAACCCTTTTAACCGAGATGTCTGTTCACCGTGCGTCTGTTTAAGCAAAATTTTTTCTTTGTCACGAAAAGTGTTTTTAAATACCATCAATTTGGGATTTTTTTTTAGTGTTTTTGGGTTTTATTCCCGCATATTTTCTTTTTTGAAAAAAAACGCCCCAAAAAACGTGCGGGAATTAAAAAAGTTGGACGATGCTGGAAGGGTTTTGCTTTCGTTGTTGGGTGGGGTTGTTGTTGTTTATTTTTTTCTGTTTTAAATTGGCCTCAACCAAAAGGCCCGGGTTTGACTTTAAAAAAAGTTTGAGCACAAAAATCAAACAAAACGGGTGGGCAATTTCTAATTAAAGGTTTGGGGGGGAAAAAAATGGGGAAACCGTAATTTTTGGATACACCAAAAATAATCGTTAAAACACATAAAACGTTCGGGTTTCAACAACCCAAAAAATCCTGCAAGTTTTATTTTTCAAAAGAATGGAGTGAATAAAATCCAGACCACTTTTTTTTGTTTAAAGGGAAATTTTCCTTGAGGCATAAACAAAAAGAAAAAACAAAAAACAACTGGGAAAATTTTGGAACCCTTTCTGTCCTTTCAAAAATTTGTCCCCTTTTTGTTTTAAACTAATTATTTTAAAAACCCCTTTTAAAAATTTTTTCATAAAAAGAAATAGGGTGAATTAATTTTGCCCCTTAAAAACAACTTGAACCCCAATTGGAAAAAATCTCTCGTGTGGGTTTATTTCCTTTTTAATTTTTGGGTTAATATTTTCTTTAAACTAAAAGAAAAAAAAAAAAAAAATAAAAAAAAATAAAAATTTTTATTTACCCCCACGAATCGCGAAACAGTTTTATTAAAAAAGAAGTTCTTTCCTTTTATGTTTCGGGGGAAAGTGTTCATGTAAATTTTGTATACTTTCTACGGCACCCTGGCACAAAGCGGGAAAAAAAAAAAATAGGGGTATATATTCTTTATATATTTCCCCCTTTTTTGGGTTTGGTTCTTCTTAAAAAACCGGGAAAAAAACCCGAGGGTCAAATTACCTTTTCAACCGGTCATGAGGAGAATTAAATTTAGGTTTTGAAATTTCGGTTTTTGGCCAGGATTTTTTGTTTGTGAGTTTCCTCCCCCTTTTTAGATTGTCTTCCCCTTGGAGGGAAAATAAGCTTTTCGGGAAAGGGTATTTTGGAAGCTTTTTTTTCCTTTTACCCCCTCAAGCCTTTAATGGGTTTGTTAGGCCGAATTTTTTTACCCCTGTTTATATGAAAGCTTCCCCCCTTTTTCTTCAATCTAAGAAATAAGAGCAAAACTTTTTTTATTAAATTTTTTTTCTTGGTCTTGCAACACCCAACTTTCTCTGTAAGTTGCTGGGGAAAGGTGCTCGGTTTTTATCCTTTTTTTAAAATATATTTTATTTATTTAATATTTTTATATTTATTATTTATTTTTATATTTCAAGAAAATTAAAAAATTCCAAGGATTCACCGAAAAAAGCGAAAAGTGTCCTTTTACCAGGAGCCGCGGAGCAATGGCTTACCCCGGGGATGAAAGAGACTGCGCATTTAAAGGGCCCACTACCAAAACTGTCTCTCATGTGGCTGCACACCAAAAATTAAGTGTCAAGGCCTGTTAAGGAAATCGAGTATTTTTAGAACCCGGGGCTTGAGATTTTGAGAATTTTTACTGTGTTTGAAAAATTGTTTTTCTCAATTTTTTTTTTATTTGGGCCCTCAAGGAAAAGGCCCGGTTTGGGTTTAAACCGGGAAAATTTAAAAACCCAAAAGGAAAAGGGGGCTATTGGGAGAGGGGCGGAGTGGGGGGGGGGGGGGGGGGGTGTCGGGTTCCAGCTGGCGCAAAAAAAGGATTTGGGGGGAACGCAAGGGCCCGAAATGTGAAATTTTTAAAAGGGGGGGAAGGGTCACGGATTGAAGATTGTTTGTGATTTTTTTCTCTGAAGATTCACCCCAAACAAGGGGAAAATATTCAGCGAGGAGCTGTTCTTTTGTCAGTTATACATTCACATTAGATGCTGGCTGCCATTATATGGTAGGCCTCAAAACGCTTACACAGATTTAATAGTGATTTAGTGCATGCAAAGTCGTATTGTGTGTGCCTACAAGATAGAATGCAGTGTCAGACAAGCCCAGATAACTCAAAGGAACGTGAAAATCGAGAGCGGAGGGGGCGGAGGGGCGGCGGGGATGCGGGCTGTCCAGCTGCGCAAGACGGTTTCAGGGTCGGTGAACGCAAATGCCTGAAATGTGACATCACCTATGGGAAGGTCAGTTTTGAAGATGGGTGAGTTTATCTCTGAAGATCACCCAAACAGGGAAATATTCAGAGGATAGAGGACATGATCTAGGTATCATCTATTACATTGTATGACATCGAAAATTAATTGGGCCAAACCTACATAGATTTAAAGTGTTTAGACTTTTTTAAAGCGTAGTCTGTGCATTGGCTGTACTCGATATGATATGGACGGTTCAAATCTCTGAACCATCCAGCATAGTTGACAAAAACCCATGTCTATGTGTCTAGCCTTACACCGATTACACGAAGGAAGAAAAAAGCGCTTTGGAGTCGGTCGAACCTTGATTTTTATGGACTTCACACATCACGACCGTACTTTGACACACGGAAACTGTGGTAGCGGGAAGGACCGACAAATGTCGCACCCGCAATGAGAATAACTCAAAATTCCATCAATACATTGGTACTGACACAGCATGGATCAATTTTGGTGTTCAATCCAACTTGGAAATATCCAGATTTTTTTCAAGGCGCTATCCACAATTTTCGTCTCTGTGGTCCTGATGGAACGGAGTTTAAACGCTCCGACCGATAATAGCGATGGCTTGTTCAACCCAGTGTGTCTCCATTATGTTTTGATCCTTCCTACAAGGAAAAAAGAAAAAGACATTGGAAAACTTTTTACTCGATTTCCTCCGTCTTCGTACCGTAGCTCAAATCCATGCTAGGACAGTGAACGACGACAACAATTCGAAAAAAATTTCGTAAGCCGATATAATGCTTCAATATTGCTGAACGTAACTATGACGCATGCTTGGACCCCAGTGCTTGACTCATGGTTCATGACGTCTGATATTTCCACGTCCTGGACCGTCGTCCTGGCGGTAATCTGATGACGTGAAAACGCTGTAATCTAAAATATAATATTTCTTTTTCTTATAGTAAGGGAGAGCATCTTTTTTTGTCATTTTTGCTGTGACCACCAAATACTAGCTCAGATTTATATATAGAAAAAGGGGTAGACTATCCAAATAAACTAATGTTTATGTCTCAGCCGAAGACCAAAGGTAGCTAAAACCTACCCTACGATGCCTAATCCCCTTGAAGCCGACATAGGAGAACAAGGGAGCGCCTGTCTTTCACTTTCTTTTGCCCCCTAACAATCTAAACAAACAACAATAACAAACACTCTCAAAGCAAACACACGCGCACAACACACATGCACGCACGCAAGCACGCACCTCCCCCCCCCCCCCCCCCCCCCCCCCCCCCCCCCCCCCCCCCCCCACACACACACACAAGACACACAAAAGCGCAAAATGCAGCATTTGCAAAAGAATAACTTGAATAAGAATAGAAACAAGCTGCATAATAAAAAAAAAAATTTGACCAAAAAAAAGGTTAAGTTTCATCAAGTTTCAATGCCACTAGTCTAAATACTAACACCACATCTGCTAAATTTTGTGACCACACTGCACACGATTCATAGCTGATGGATAAATTAATTAATGACACAGACAGACACAAAGACACACAGAGAAACAGACACACACTATGCTTCTGTAACGTACACAACCCTGTCTAATAAAAAAAAAAAAAGCCCTTACTGTTCTCAGTCTCACCAGGTGCTGTCCCCTGATATTTCCCGCCTTCCACGTGGCCGGTCTTCTTCAGAGGGGTCGGTGACGGATGTTGTCCGTGTCGTTTTGGACAGGAGTGTCAGCAACACCAGGCAAGGGGCCACTGACGCCAGGAGGGCCAGTCCTGAGAGGTAGAAGATGCCGTCCACTGGCCCGAAGTCCCTCAGGATGGCCTCTGGCGAGTCAAGGGAAAGGGTCTATGTTCAGGCTTTGTGACATCGTCAGCTATGGTTACCTACCCAAATACCATACTTCATCTGAGATCTTCATTTCCATCACCACCATCGACGGTCGTCGTCGTCGATCATCATCATCATCATCATCATCATCATCATCATCATCATCATCATCATCATCATCATCACCACCACACCACCACCACCACCACCACCCACCACCCCACCCCCCCCACAACACCACCAGCATCATCATCATCGTCTACTTCCATCGTCATCGTCATCATCAGCATCATCATCATTCATTCATTCATTTCCATCATTAACATCGACGTCGTCTTCGTAATCATCATCATCATCATCATCATCACCATCATCATCATCAATCATTATCCTCGCCATCATTGTCATCATCATAACTACCGCAGTTACGCCCACCAAACAACTCGCAAATCATGAGCTTCATCACCATCACCATTACCTTTGTCCAAATCCAAACCATTTATTTCACATAGCCCATCTTCATCCCTATCTCTTACTTCTCCTAGGGATGAATGAAATTTGACCAAAAAAAACAAACAAACAAGCAAAAAGAAATCAACCACAGCTAACGGAAGCAGACACTGGCGTACACCGACATAGAGAAATAATTCATTTCCTTTCATAAAAACAGAATAACATACACGTGGTGAAAAGAATTGATGAGCAAGCATGAAAAAAAATCATAGCCAGGAAGATACACATTCACATGCACTCGGCACTGGAGCCCACAATTACATATGCCAGTATTCATGCATATGTTCATGCCCTCACGAACACAAATACCAGGTGGACGGTTGGGTCACAGAGTTCTGCTGCTTGGTTTTGTGTCCAATTAACCATAAAATGTCAAAGCATTCAGATTTTCTTTTTATCAATAGTAACTCTAAGAAAATAAACTGTACTGAAACAGATAATAAAAATTGTCGCCTTATTCGTTTTTGCTACTTTTTTCCCAGATTTATTGTTTAATGTTTAATGTTCGCCCTCTTGGGGTTGTGTAAATCTATGGTCCTGTAACGTAAGAATGTGAAATGATTTTTTTTTCTGAAACCAGCCTATATTCAGTATTACTCTAAATATGTCCAGAGTGAAGTGAAGGAATCAAGTTATTAAGACATACTAGGCCTATTTATTCCCAGTCATTATATTGACGTCATTTTTACCTACGATAACGTCATCTTCACCGTCGTCTTTTCGGACGTATTAGGAGACAACAGCAATGCTTTGACGATGCGTGCACGCGTAGCGCAGGCTGCACACCAAAAATTAATACGCCAAGGCTTTGGTTAAGGAGTAGAGTATTTATAGACTGGTGTGATAAGATTTTTTTTTTTTTGAGAATTTTTATTGTGTCTGAAAGTTGATTCTCCTCCTTTTCTTTCATATGGCCATCAAGGTACAAGCCAGGTGGTTCCAAGCAGACGGATTAAAATCAAAGGAATAGACTATTTGGGCGCTTCGAGATGGCGCAAAGATAGAGACATGGGTGAGAGCAAAGGCTTGAAATGTGATGTCAACTAAGGGGAAGGCAATGTATATGAAGATTGTTTGTTATGTCAACGGTAGGAACCCCCCCCCCCCCCCCCAAAAAAAAAAAAAAAAAAAAAAAAATATATATATATATTAATATATATTATATATATAATAATATATAATAAAAATAAAAAATAAAATAAATGAAATAAAGCAAGTAAATAAATAATAATAATAATAATTGGTGGGGAGTTGTTGTTTTTTTAAATTAATTATCAGTTTAACATTAAATGCTGCCTCGGATGTATGGTGGGCCTCATGACGCTTACATTGATGATATCTAGTTTTACAGCAAAATCCTAATTGTGGAGTGTGGCCACAAAGAGACCAACATGGCGGGCTCTTTCATAGGAAGGGGTGGAGAGAGAACGTGCAAGCGAGGTCAGAGGGGTTGAGGTGGAAAGGGTGGGGTAATATGGCCTGAAGGGGGGTGGCGGGGTAGTGTTCTCACCTGCACTCTTGTCCGCAACCAGCGAGCCCAGACCACTGGAAGAGGAGGTGAGGCCGACCGCCAGGGGCAGATGGTCCGTTCCCAGCGTCAGCGATATGACGTAATACATCAGCGGCTTTCTGAGGCCTGGACACACACCAACATGAAAGGAGTGAATCAAACTCTCGGTCAGAATAACGGGAACACCTATTGAAGGTTACATTGAATGTTTTTTATCTTAGGCCTGAAGAAGGCCTAGGAGGTCGAAACGCGTCGAGTTTTGTCTTGTAGACTGGATTTAATTTGAATTCCTTTTAAAATTCATTGAAGGTTAGTCGCCCCCAACCCCCACCCTCCCCCGTCATCCTTGGCCTCATTGACTCTCCACCTTTATCAATTCATCTTCCCCGTCCCCCTCTTTCTTACACCCCCCACCCCCATTCAGCCCCTCCTTCCCCTTCCTGTCGCTATTCAGTCACCTTTAGCAGCCGAAGCCGGTCCCTTCTCTGGCGTCACGAGAGAGAGAGAGTGTGAGAGAGAGAGGAGAGAGAGAGAGAGAGAGAGAGAGAGTCAAGATAATTTATTCATATTCAGATGAAGGGGTGCAAGAAATACAATCACAGATAAACCAACATTTATTCAGAAACTATCTTAAGATAACAGAAAGTATGGGTGCAAGAAAATACAATCACAGATAAACCAACATTTTATTCAGAAACTATCTTAAGATAACAGAAAGTATCGCAGTTTGAACGCTTTAAAATACATAAATCGACAAATTTCTGACTGTTGTTTCATGAGTACATGCTAAAAGAAGTGCTAATCTGAAGTGTTTTTAGACTTTGTAATGCCTGAACCGTATGTACTGAGCTCTTAAATTTGCAGGACAGGACAGCTTAACACAAATTCACATCACTTTCTATCTCCTCTGTGCAAAGATGGCATGGTAAATCTGCATCGCTATTGAATTGATGACGGTAATAGTGCACTGCGATTTCAGAAATACCAAGTCTGAATCTAGTAGTTACATATTTTAAATGCCTGTCCAGGATTGGCAATAGATATGTTTTAACATTAAGACACAGTGCAAAAGACCTGTAAATATAAAATCTTTCGCTATTACTGGTATGATAATTACATTCTTGCCATCTGCACACAGCCAGTCTATCCCTAAAGATTCGGAGAAAATCATCAGTTGCACCAACCCCTTGGTTCAGCCAGACACAACCAAACCCATACACAATGATTTACAACGATCATCCAAATCAAATTACATACGATAAGCTTTATATGGTAATCTACGCTCATTCATTCTTGTTAATTTTAACCAAAACCTCACACATTTTATAACAGAATTTATGTAAATAGGGAACCTGTTCGTTTCTTCATACACCAGATCATTTACTGTTCGAAAGTCGACGCCTAAAAAATCATTTGAGCTCATAGAAATGTACTTTTTGTTTTATGCAATGTAATGCTGCATTATCCAGTCCCCATAACTCCGCACCTGCCGAATCTGTGCGTCAAATGATTTTAGAAAGACGTTCGGAGAATTGTTTTTCAGCTTACATAATCTTTGCAAAATGCATAGCAAAGCTTTTTTTTTTTTTTGCTCTGCCAGAAAGGATATTGGAAGCTGCTACAAAACTAAGCCAGGTAGAAAACTACATTTCCAGGTATGTGTGCACGTTGACAACACGCATTATTATTCTATTGTAAGTCAATTTCTCGCAATCACATAAATAACCCACTTTCCTACATACAGCAAAATTATTTTCATTCTCATTCACCGTCAAAGTAGTGCTGACACTGCACCATGCAAACTGTTAATCTGTCTTTGCAGACCAATAACTTTCAGCCAACAAAATGCACTTTATCAGCCAGTAATGACAAAAGCAGCTTAAAGTAATCATTCGTAAATATTGCACCATGTTTACCTCCTCTTATAACTTCTAAGGCTAATTCAGTGATAAAGGAAGAGAACAATATGGGGCTGCAAACGTCACCTTGTTTCATCCCACGAGTACAATTAATATACCGAGTCAGTTTAGCTCCACATCTGACCCTAGCTTTCACATTTATGTACATACTACGAATACATTTGCCCAACTTGCCTTTAATCCCATGTTTCAAAAGGATCGGCCATAACAAGCTTCTTTCCCTAGAATCAACCGCCTTTTCAAAATCAATGAAAGCAACGAATAGTTTGCAGGAGAAAGAGAAAGGGAGAGAGAGAGAGAGAGAGATAAAGAGGGAGAGACAGACAGACAGACAGACAAACAGACAGACACAGACCCACCATAGAACAAGCCAAAGATGGCACTGTAGGCAATGGCGTAGTAGAAGTCGTCCCTGATGATCTGCACGGTCAAGGTGAGGCCCCCCATCCCCGTGCCCCACACCGCCATCAGCACCAGCGACAGCAGCAGGGAGGGCTGGCACCGTGCCACACAGGCACTGACCAGGGAGCCCAGCAAGGCACCGGCCGCCATGCACAGCACCAGGAACTGGGAGAACAGGAAGAAGTCGCCGCCCGCCACGTCGATGTAGGATCGGGGGAGATCCGCCCCTGCGCGAGATGGCGACTCATGTCAAAAGATATTTGAAGTCACTCCGCCAATGAATAGGGACAAACGAATTACAGGACAAAACACAACACGTTTCGACCTCTGAGGTCTTCTTCAGGCGAGATAAACAACACTCAGGACAACGAAAATGAAGAACGAGCAATCACACATCTTCTCAATTTCGACGCAAGACGGGCGTTGAATCATAAGGCTCAGCCAGCCAGCCAACGAGCACGAGGCAGGCAGAGAGACAGTCAGAGCAACCGGATAGGGCGGATGACTTCAACATGCGCCACAGAACTCCACTTAGGGCAAAGATATGTGTCCTCTCCGTATATACCTTGCATAGTCTAATACTTTCTACATATCACCTCCAATAATGTTATGGAAAGGGTCTGTGTGCTTGATGGAAATAGGCAGGTGTTCCTTTCACTTTGTTTATTTTTTAGGGACAGCCCTTAACATATTAAACTTAATCAGTTAATTCTTAACAGGGCAAACTTTATCAGCTAATTCTTAACAGGGCAAACTTTATCAGTTAGTGCGCCGTCACTTTTTCTTTTTTTTTTTTTATAAATAGGGATAGGATACCTTTCTTTCATTTGAATTTTGCAGTAACCAACCCGCTGTAATTTTCGTCTTTTTTCTTTCTTTCTTTCATTTCTTTCTTTCTTTTTTGGTCTAAGGAACATACACAAGAATGTATTTATTCATATCTAATTTTTAATTGTGAAAAGAGGAATCACCTAAACCGGTGAAGAAAAAGATGGCGGCCAAGATATACACCAATGGCGACTTCAGCATTGCCAACCCACTGATGTTCAACATCCGGGCCCTTAGGCTCTCCTCAGGGGCATCCCGCATATGCAGATTGAGTGGGGTCAGGGTCAGGGCTGCAACGATGGCTATGGCGTACGTGGCAGCCTGATACTGGAGCAGACTTGCCCAGGACGAGCTGTCCACTCCGATTTTCGGGAAAAGTAAAGTCTGTGAGAGAAAACAGGCGTCTTACAACGCACGAACGCACACACACACACACACACACACACACACACACACACACACACACACATACACGCACGCACGCACACACGCACACATTAATCTACTGTGAGAACAATATAATGCTGATAAATCAATTTCACACAAACAAGGTTTTGTAAATTCACAGAATGCTTCTTGCAAATCCAATAAACAGAGTTTAGTGATGGCCAGTGCTCTCTCTCTCTCTCTCTCTCTCATCTCTCTCTCTCTCTCTCTCTCTCTCTCTCTCTCCTGTATGTGTGTGTATGTATGTGCACGCGCGACTGTGTGTGTATGTGTGTGTGGGGGGGAGGGGAGTGTAGGTGTGTGTGCATGTGTCTGTGCCCTGTTTGTGTGTCTCTTTGTTTGAGTCTGTGTGTGTGTAAAGGTGCGTGTGTGGTGTGTGTGGTGGTGTGTGTGTGTGTGTGTGTGTGTGGTGTGTGTGTGTGTGTGTGTGTGTGAGTGAGTGTGTGTGTGTGTGTGTGTGTGTGTGTGTGTGTGTGTGTGTGTGTGTGTGTGTGCGTGCGTGCACATGTTGTATATGAAGATGTGTGTAAAGGTGTGTGTGTGTGGCGTGTGCGTGTGTGTGTGAGCGTGCGTGCGTGCTTGAGTGTGTGTGGTGTGTGTGTGTGTGTCGTGAGTGACCCAACAATGCTCACAATGAATTCAGACCTGAACAAGAAAGAAGACAATGGTGGCCAGGTAACCGAAGCTCCTGTATGGAGAGCGCGCGCAGAGGACGTTCCCGGAAGTACTCCATCACGCCACCCACGACCGTCACAACCAGCAGGTTGTTCCCTATAACCTGCACGGAGAGCATCTTGACGTTCATAGAGAACACAAACAATACAGTATTGTGCGTGCGGGCGTAGCTTGTCCCTCCTCTGGCGCACGGCCATTCCCTCACACAACAACACACAACACACACACACACACACAAACACACGCGCGCGCGCGCGCGCGCGCACACCACACACACACACACATGCACACACGCGCACACACACAACACACACACCACACACACACACACACACACACACACACACACAACACAGACACACACACACATTTCTTCTTTTCATATTTCTTCGTTTCATATTTCTTCGTTTTCATTATTTTATCTAAGTTCTTTGTTTTGTTATGATGGCTGATGCAAAAAACAAACAAACAAAAACAGTTTCTCTGCTTATTCAATGTTCCATCTGGAATAAATGTTGACTGACTGACTTGACTGACTTGACTTCACAACACACACAACACACACCACACACACACAACACACCACACACACTCATCTCTCACTTTCACTCTCCACATATGGTCACACGCGGCACACACACACAACCAAC
>CM031608.1:47786363-47852591 GCA_018398815.1 Conus ventricosus | reverse complement strand
GAAGTGGTTAACATAGCCCCAAAAGAAAACAATAAAGGTTTGCTGAAGGGAGTCTTCACCAGCAACTATACCGTTTGTTGAAGTAGTACTTTATTACCGGGGAAGCAAAGGGACACTCGCATCGGGCAACAGATCCCGTTTGGAGTGTTGATCCATATGAAATAAAAAAGAATTGTAAAGATGAATCCGCCCGTGTATTATTTACGAGACTGACACAACAAAACAACCAGCCCCTCAAAGATCTTTTGTGAAAGAAGAACTGCAGATAATTCCGCCAGACACAGTTCCGCTTTTAATTAATTTACGTAAACATATTTTGGTTAAAATGGAAGGCCAGAAGGAAGCGCAGAACGAAACAAGAATGGTAAAGGAAGAGACCTTGAAAATGATACGGAATCATTTCAGGCGTGTAATGCTATTAAGGAAACATTTCGAGGATTAATCAATGCATGCTAAATCATCCAGATCACCTACAACTCAAACCCCCAAATTGGGAAAAAGAATATCTTGAAATAATAAAAAAATTCAAACTCGTCAAGCAAACATGAGAAAAGATTTAAATGAATTGGATGAAGCTATGATTGATCTTATAATAAAAGTTGATGAAAAATATAAACCCCCCTGTTTTATGCGGCCCCCAGTGCCCGATTGCATATGAAAACTCCGGATTAACAAACACACGTTTTGTGTTTTGTTCTATCTAATGACTTCTTTGTTACAACAGTTGTGTTGATCTCATGTAGATTAGATCGCAGTTTTACGTTGTCATGATGGAAAAGTCTTATTGCCAAACAATGCTTCTTTGTAGTTGTCATGTGATATGTTTGACTGCACAACGCTGCGAGATATTCCCTTTGCTTTCTTAATGATTTTCTCCTGGCTCGAAATACTGTACATTTTTGACCTTAAACCAACAAACTCCTTGATCACCTTTCCAGATAAATTCATCCTTCATCTTTCCTAAAACCTTCTTGTTAGTAATTGAATGTAAAGGCGAATCTTTAGGGTAATCAGATGTATCATACCATCCTGCATGCCCTTTAGCCACTTCGGTTTCCATGTCTTTATAGATGTCTTCAGTAGGGATATCTATAACAAAACTATCTGTATCTGTGTAAAGTACTCTGGACTCAGGATAACGAGGGCTTAAAGTAGTCATAAAGAAACTCTAAACATCAAAAGCTTTGATAATTCTAAAACAGTAAACCCAATAAAAACAGGTTTGTCTAATTTGACTTTCTTTTTTTTCATCATTATGCCAAAAAGCTGATCATGAAATCTTCTAAAGTCCTGATAATTAGGTTTTGAAGTTAGCTTAATTGCTTCGTTCTCTTTGGTGACTAATCTGACATCTTTGCGCTTGTGCGGATTCCATAGTCTTTCCAAAACAAGCTGTTGTTCATCAACTTGAAAAAGTCTTTTCTGAAGCATCTGTGGATTTAGTTCTGAGGTCAGTGTTCTTCATGATGTATGGTTTCATGAACTGTTCTTGATCAAAAGCGATTATACGATGAACAGCTGTCAACTTCAAACCATGTCTTAAATAAAATTGTAGAAGTCTGTAATGACAGACATAATTTTTTTGCCCCGAAGATTAGGCACAAGTTTAGGTGGTTCTCTTGGATCCATCTTAGACTTTCTGCTGCTAATGGATAGTCATTATGCAGGTCATGGAGTTCATGAGGATATTCTAAGTCAACTTCTAGAATGAAACCACGCTTGTGATCAGGCGTTAAACTGCCCAACCACTTTAATGCTTTTTGAATATTTTTCGGATCGCCGCCTGTGTACATTTTAAAGTTGCGTAATGGAAGTGATTGCGCCATAGCCCATCCATACAGATTGTTTGCATCTAAATACATGAGATAGTTAGACCTTTTACTCGGATTATAGTCGTCCAAGTATTTGTTGTTTGCTTTACATAATGATGCGACGCCATACTAATTCCTCCCACGCAATCCGTTTCAATCATCTGAATCATTGGTAAATCTGACAATAAATCAATCTGACTCCAGTAAACTTTAAGAAAGCATCCCAACTCATCCCGGCGCAGAAATGTAATGCGGGGGAATCCGGGCTTAATGTTTCATGCAGGTCTTTCTATAATTTTCAAAAACGTCCGCCAACAAACATGTATCAGCCATCAAGTAGGAGTCATGATAGTCTCCCATCGTTTTACAATCTAACTTTTGCCACGCATTCTTGAGCATGCTGGTAATCAGAATCACTGATGTCCTTTCCTCTAAGACTAGAAAAGAACGCGCCTTTAGGTGGGAGTGTATCTTCGTCAACCTTTCCCAACTGTTCATGTACTCAAAAGGGGTAAACGCCCCTTTCTAACAAGTGTTGGGTCAAAATATTCTTCCGTTATTGGGCAGGACTTAAGGACATAGCCAGTTCCCTTTCTAATGACCCCCCATCATGTGCTGCATAGAGTCGTAGAAAGACATGTTATTTAAAGTAAAAACACATGTACTTTCTGATGACTGTGCGATGCATGACACCCTAAAGGCATCGCTACTGCTTTCATTATAAGGTGAGAGTCGTAACCTCGCAAGTTATAAAAGAATACAGGCAGCTTCCATGTCTTAGGATCAAATTTATTTGAAGATTGCATTTGTTATGCCCGCTCCTCTAAACCCTTTCCGCTAATGTGATCATGGTCTCTTACTGTGGGGTTTACACTCTTGGGCGTTAGCTCAAAAACCAAAAATCCAACAGTGAGTGGCTGGGGTCATACTGTTGTTGGTCCTCGGGCGTCATCATGATTTCAGATAAATTCAGATTATTAGAACAATCATTACGCACTTGCTGCATGCGCTGTAAAAAACTTCTAGCCGCATTTTGGGCCCTCTGTATAATTCTGGTGCTGAATGGGCGCCATCCGCCTGACAACAATGAAGGCAAATGAACAAATCTGATGTTTACTCATTAAGACTGTTTTTCGAAGTTTTTGGGGTTTGCTGGCCCTTAAATAAGGAACAATAAGCGACTCGAAGTTGCGTAAACTACTATGGAGAATGTTGCAGTTTTTTTCCAGTTCTTAAAACTAACTTTAGATCCTGGCGGGGGCGTAATTAGTTCTGTATTACAGTCTACAGAACTTTTACAATGTTTTATATGTTCACTTCGCGGCTTGCACAGATGGCATTCTTGTTAAACATTTTCTGCAGAATTCTTGTTTGTGCCCATCTTTTGAAGTATGCTGCATTAGTTTACTCTTTGTTCGTATCAATGGTAATGTGGCAGCCCCGCGGGTGAAAAACATTAGTAGTAAGTCAACAATGATTTTGTCTGGCTCGCCAATTGTTGGACTGTTCTTGGACATTTTAAATTTCGGCTGTAGATTTGTTTCCTCATCCCATGTGTAGATATTGACGGTTATGGTTTGTTTTCCCTCTTCAAACTGATAAATTTGGTCTACACTAACGGGAAAAGGATATTCCATTGAAGTTAAGATCTTGGTGTATTGCCGTAGTTAGTCACTCTCTCTGCGTGGTCGCGGACAGATGCAGCCTTGCAAGAACCCCACCACATGAAACATTTGTTGTCTGAATTTTTTATTTTTAAAAAACTGCTCTCTTTAAAACCAACTCTCGGGGTAGCGGAATGTAAGCCTTGCCTCAATCGGTGCATACTTAGCCTGTTTTAATTAATCTCTAAGACTTCGCCCTCTGACCAACCAGAGCCTCTCATTTTAGCTTCTTCAAGCGGCAGCGCCCAAACTGTGTAAGCAGTTCGTCTGCCCAACCCGGTGTTAAGTCATTATGAGAAAGAATAGTCTGTTTGTTTAGTTGAGACCCAGACTTCTAGATTTTCTTCATTTATTTTTAAACATAGTCGATTAAAACGGGCTAACATTACTTTAACTGGCGGGTCTATTGTTAGTTTGCCTGGAACTTGAGAATTAGCAGGGAACAACACTTGCCTGTACGTTTGTTGGGTCAATGACTTCTAAATCAATATCATTCAGTGCTCTTGTAAACGCTCTCTCTCGGCTTTCCTTCCAAAAAATTCGTCTTGTCCTTCATATATCTTAGCCATGCTGTCTTTCTTTCAAGCCAACATATATTTTTAAAATTTAAAAAAAAATACAACGGCTTAATCAGAATAAAATATCGACGGTCTTTTTGCGCTTGGACTCATAAACTAAATATAAACACCTTTGGTGTTGTTAATGTAAAGCTGTTTTAGAAACAGAGTTTAATTTTCTCGTTACTTTTTTAAGCTTTCCCCTTTTTTTATCTGCTCGGGGTCTGGCTGTTGAGAAAAACTTGTCCTCGCCTTTCTTTGAAGATCAAACTTTTGTCTTTTGTAGTCATAAAAATCGGCCTGTAAACGATTAAATTCTTCATCCGTGATGTTTGAGTCAGCTAGCGCTTTATTTATTGTCAGTTTAAACGAGCTAAGTTTAGCCGTTATTAGTTGAACCATAGCTGTGTGCTTTTGGAGTTTATTTTTTTAATTTTTTGCCAGCCGCACTTACAGCTAATGAACACAGACCGAGAGCTAAAGACAAACCTCCTAGAGGTAAAGCTGCGGGTGCGCCTATGCCTGTTGCTAAGAGCCAACACTCGTTCCTGCTGTTTGAGCACTTATAGTCGATGCTCCAGATTAACATATGTAACAGCATTAAAGGCAGCAGAAACCTTCGTTTGGTTTGCTGTATTTTGAAAGGTCTTGCTCTAGTACTTGCTGCATTTGTGTAAATGTTGGTTAATCTGAAGGTTTTTATGTTAGGGGTTTCTATAACAGCAGAATTGCCTGCTATCTCTTCTTTTGGCGGCGCTGTAGGCACATTTGGATAAACCTGAACAGACATGCTTTTTTAAATAAAAAATAATTTAGTATATACATCTTTTAATCTGTTCTTTACAATATTCAACTGCGCATCATATATAAAAACAAATGTACATTAAGCGGTTTATCGGCTTCTTTTTTCTTTAAAATTTGAATGTTTATTCGTCTCTCACAGCTCCCCCCGCTTCCATGCAACTGATTACCCTCTGTTGACCTTAGGTCAATCCATAAACCGTATTTTGTTGTTAAATAATCATCAAGCCTAACATTGTGAAGATGTAAATCTTTAGACCAAGGTCAACGGTTGGATTTCTACACCCCCCGGGCCCCCAAACAGTTTTCTTATTTCATCAAAATGCTGATAAGGTTTAAGCCCGCTAGCGTAGATTTGGTTAGGACTGCCCTCAATCGAACATTTTTACTTTCGTTATTTTTGGATTAAAAAACTTTTCACTTCCTCTTTTGAATGGTTCTTCATCTTCACACAGCAATAAAATCCCTTTTAAAGCGATCTGCTGCAACACTAAAACTAAAATTCCATATAGTGTCTGCCTGCTTCTGGATATGTTGTATGATGAATCACTCTTTCGTAATATATTGGGAAATGTGACTCATATTGGTGCGCAATTAGCTCTGCTAAATTAGATTTGCTAACAACGTCAAACTCTAACGAGATGTCAGAAATGCTGTACTTTGCTTCGGTGTCTGATGATTTGATAACCCTTTTGTATTCATTAAAAAAGTTAGTTCAATGACAATCTGTCTTTTAATGCTCCTTGAAAGTATGGTGCATGCGTTTTTAACAACTCAAAATCTAAGGGAATGGAAAAGCGATTTCCATACGAAAAACTTTACGCTACATACTTTTTGACGTCTTTAGTTTCTCCAGCGCCTATTCTATGTTTTAGTGCTTTTTTCATTTCGATTCCTTGAAACGCAAGATCACCCTTTCATTCCCGGTTAGCCATAGATCAGAATAGGTTAAAAATATGTCTGCATTGTGTAAAGAAAATATTTCTTGCCCTAAAGTTTTATAGAAATTTTCTTAACGATTGCCCGCCCGATTCTGAAACAACTGTCCTGTTTGGGTCTGTTGTTGAAACGAGTTCTTTTTTAAAAGTAAGACGCGCAAGCCTGGCACAATCAATTCATCCGCTCCTAAGTCTGGAAATTTGACAGTAAGAATTTGATCTGCATAAATAGTAAGGGATTTTTTTGGGAACAATAATATTCCGTTTATTTCCCTTCACGCCATGGGGCTCTTTCTGTTTTCTATGCGGTCAAGAATCGAGCCATGTGCTTGTTGTGGCATTTTTATAAAACAAAATAAAAAGTTAATTATTTAAAAACATGGCAGGAATTGAAGGCGAAGAAGATTATGATGTTTTTGATCTTGGAGAGGGACATGAGTGAAATGATCCCTTTGACACAGCATCGCTCAAGCTCTCAATGCAGCGTGAATTAACAGAAAGTACGGTCGGAGCATTTTACAAAAGTTTAGGTCAAGAACCTCCCGAATTTATAGACCCAAATGATTTTGAATTAAAAGATGGTCATTTGTCTGTAAAAAACGATCAAGGGCAACTTGTTCGGCTTACAACTAAACCGACCCATCAAAGTTTTTAGCCGTGGGTTCAATTAGAAATAGACTCAGTGTGAAAGATCAAAATCGCCTTGGCATTGCTAGACCAAAATTAGATAGGGATGCAGTTGCTAAACTTCAAAACACACTACAAGAACTCCCGACAGATAACCAAATGCAAAACATGGAACTTAAAGAATTTAAATCAATCACAGGCGAATTAATAAATACAATAGAAGCAGAAACCAGTTTTTCAGGGAAAAAACAGCGTTAAAAACAATTAATGATTCCCCATTGGCCTATGCGAGAATTATTAGCCCTTGATCGTACTTTAAGAACCATCAGAGGCGAATTAACAACAATTTAGCAAAACTAGTGAACTAGATGGCATATAAAAAGAGAAAAGAAAAACTCGTTGAGGCTGATGACCCAATTAGGGCCTGATATTAAAAAGAAAGAATTAACAAAGACTAAAAGATCTTGAACAAGAGAGATAGAAGACTAGAAGTGACATGCTACCAGACCTATTAAAGAACTCAAGTGATTGAATAAGAGAAACTATCGAAAAAATTTTATATGAAGACGCAACGCTAGCAGAACGAATAAGAACATTGTTTTAGAGAGCAGGGGGTCACATTAGCAAAACGTTATAACAGCTTAGGATTTGCAATAGTACACTGGTGATGGCTATTACAGGCGGCGGTGGTCAAAGTTCATTACCTCCGCCGCCATCGCCTCCACCTAATAATCATGGGTAAAAAAACAGCTTGATCATCTTGCGAATTTATTAAAAAAATTAGCCAGTAAAGCTATAGACTCTTTACCGGGTATATTAGGGGTATTGTTAGCTGGCTTTTGTCTACTGCAAGCAAAGTAGTTGGCTTTATGGCCAGCACTTATGGGCATTAGTTCTTGTAATAGTTGGGTTACTATTTGTAAGATAAAGACCAAGTAACCTATGCCAGTTAATCCAAGAAACAAGCGCTGTCTTTTCATATTCATGGTCATCGCGAACAGAGTCCGCGAGCTTTGCTGAGTCTTCAATGACTTTGGGGGTTTGGACTTCGGGGATTGGATGACTTAATCTTGGATGTTCTTTTATTGTTTGTAATATTACTAGCTCAGAATTTATTCGTTTTTCCAACCTTCTGTTCTTTGCCGCTATAAGAATTTCATTATTATAGTTATTATTATTCCTACCTGGAGTCTGAGGTCAGAAGGCAGCATGTATAAACCAGTTGCCAACGGCAAAGTCTACTTTCGATCTTGCGTATTGTAAACATGTTTTGGTACCTTTGAATACTTGAAGGTAAATCAACTGTAGAATTAAAGGCTCCTCTAAATTTGCTAAGTATTGTTTTGGGGGCGTCAAAGCATAGAAGGATCAGTTATGCTTGATCTTGCCTGTGCTTGCGACCTAGCAAACACCAAACGTAAGTACGAATAGAGTCGTTTTTTCGTTCTATTCCCGCTCTAGTTAGGCCTTAGAAGCGTCTAAGATAAATGTTGTCCATGCTGTTTTATGCTCTTGCCTTAGGACGGGGCTGAAAAAATTTTGAAAGGGGAACGCCAGTCAAAGTTATACTTTCTGTGCGTGCCCTGAAAATAAATGACGCCTAGGCCATGATTAAGATCCCCAAATTTTGTCTAAAGTCTTGTCTTGATGTTAATATTGAATTCGTTACAGATCCTTCAAAAGCCTTCATGTCTATTCTGTTGCTGAGTGGATAAATGGTTTGTCATTTTGGGAATGGCGCTTGCAGTTCAGACAAAATACGTCTGAAAGGGGTAAAAAAAAAAAATCTTACACTGACCTCACCAAAGGTCATGGTGATTTAAATGATTAGCATACGACACTCCACACCCAGTTGATGCACAAGAACAGCAAAGTTTAACTGGTTCTGATAAAACTGCATCGGATGACTAAACCCCTTTCTGGATGTGCTCGTTTTCAATAGGGGGGTTAAGATATTTGGCTAATGGGGTACTCACCTTTTTATGAAAAGCAACAGTCTGGGTCACGCAATGTCGAGGGTGTCAGTTGCTATATTTTTAAGATTGGAGTGCGGCCCAACAGAATATTTGGCGCCGTAATTTGAATGCATCATTTTTTAATTTGTTTTAAAAAATGTTTGTAACAAAAACACTCAGACAGTCCTTCGTTTTAGAACCCTGCTATTGATAACAATTGCGGGGCCCAAAACGGTCGCGCTCCATGAAATATTTTACAAAGTCGAAGGGTTTAATATAAGCGAAACCAAGGGGACTAATAAGATTACAAAAGTTGTGGGGCTCAAAGCTAACCAGTTAACAATACCTGATGGTTATTACGGGTTTGCTCACTAAAAGAAGCAATGAGTAAATTCAGCATTTCTCTCAAACTTAACAATGCAAATCTAAAACAATATTAACATTCGAACCTGAAAAAGCAGATTACTTATTTGATAAAGAGCTAGCTAAAATGTTAGGCTTTAAAGTTGACACTCAGGTCCTAAAAGATTTGTTGTTGCGCCAAACAAAAATACTTTTAAGGGGGAAAATCCGCTCGATCTTGCATTACATTCATTACTTTATGTTCATTTTGGGTGAGCTAGCACTGATGAAAACTTATATGATGGAAGGCCCCCAAATGTTTTAAGAGCTTTACCGGGGGGGAAAGCGCAAATTTGCGATTATGAAATTATACAATTCCCTAATTTACAGTTTTAAAAGATTAGTTTGTGGGAGGGTTGGATCATTTTAATATAAAAATTGCAGACAAAGCAGGGAAAGTTGTGAAATGCAATAACCTACACATTGTTTTGGAAATAAAATAATAAACTGTACTAAAAATGTCGCGTGGGCCAGAAGAACCGGGAGTTACATTAGCGCCTGTGAGGTGTATAACCTTAGAATTAAAAGACCTTGCAGACGTTGCGGACTTTGAACAGAATGGTGAAATAGGCACTTTGTATGGTTTTGAGTACACTAAAGATGGTGATTATAAACCAAAGAGGTTGGCGACAGCAAAAAGTTTCCTAAACTAGAACAGCTGCGCAATCTAGAAGCAAAAAATGTTGGCCAGTATGAATATAAAATAGTTCGAAGCCTGACCTCAAATGGCACTTAGAACAAAATTTAGAATGGGACATAAAATTTGAATTCATAAGCCATTTACATATTTTAGCCATCAAAAAAGTTTTCAGAAAAGCATTCAACTTGGCCCTTTACATGTAAGTCTTATGCCAGACGACAATAGTCGAAAGAGATTGAAATAAAAGCCGTATGGGAAAAAAACAGTACAAACCTCCACAGAAAAGAAACGGTTTTAAAGGATGCTTCTACAAAATTACAGTTCATTCCGCAAAATGAAATTAGGAGATGCGTTCACAATGATATTTGAAATTCTGTCTTAAAAGATAAGGGGAGGGATGGGGTTGTGGGCGTTAGTGACGTCCTTTTAAAAGGAATTCTAATTAGCTGGCAAAACTTAGACGTTGAAAAACTTTAAAATTACCGTCGTCATTCTTCACAATGGCGAGGATATTAAGGTCATAACAACAAGCAACAAAATCAATATTAGTCTAAAAAAGAAACAATCTTACAGAACTGAATTGGATTAATCTTACACATTTAGGCCTCATAGGGTTTTATTACCCCTGAACAAGTTTTGACAGAGAGTATGATAAAAACAATAACTGGATTAGATTAAATTCTGTTATAAAACTATGGAGCAGTTAAACCCTTTTTGACAAAAACCCCTCATTGTTTATTAATTTGTGGGCAAACTGTTTGGAAAAAAAAATATTTATCCTCAACCTGTTACAAACAGTTTATCGTTATAATTTTAATCATATTGTGGTTTTCTGTCCAACTTAATGGAAACAAAGCATATATAATAGAAGGTTTATATGGACAGATGATGACATAATTTAGTTGATCCTAGCAATAAACTGAGTGAGTGTTTAGAACAGTTTTATAGACTGTTTGAAGGAACGCAGACACTATTTATTTTAGATGACTGTTCAGCAGAAAGACATAGTTTAAAAAGAGAAACACTTGTCGAAACTAGCTTTCAGCGGAAGACATGCTGGGATAAGTGTGTGGATTTTATGCCAGAAATATAAAATCGGTTTTTAAAAGACTTTAGAAAAACAGTTTAAAGACTGTAGTTTTATTTCACATGAAGACAGAGACTCATTTGAAGAATGTTTTCGCGAAAAATGATGTTATTGAAAATGACCAGGAAAAAAAATAGGGTTAAACAAAAACTGAAATCTGAAAAGTTTAGTAAATTAGTATTGAAAACAGATAACCCGCACAGTATGTTTGTTTGTAAGGTCGTTTATTTTTTTTGGTTATTGAAGTCTTACTTGTCAGAGAACGGGGAAATACCAATCCTGGGTTTTCTTTCGCCCGAAATGGGTGAGGGCGAAGTGGCCCAGGATTGGTATTTCCCCGTCCTCTGGGTTTCTTCTTCTAAATGACGGTGATCGGGGCCTGGGTTCACTCGATGTCTCCACTAAGGAGAAGACGTCTCACACACAGCACAGCATTGGCGGCATATAGGAACAAAAGGGCGGGTACAAACGGGAACGCAAGGTGTTGGGTCCATGTGACTGGCATGACAGCTGTACACCTGACATCTGACATTGTTCCTCTTTAGGTTTCCCCCTCCACTGCCACAAATGCATCGTTCGAAGTGAAGAACAGCCCGAAAGATAATCACTATGCCATGCAGTACAGCCACCGCCAAACAGAATGCAACCCCATACCGTGATAATGTCACACAGTGTCACCTCTACCGTGCAGTCACTTGAACAATGGCGCCGCGACCCAGATTTCACGTTTGGCACTGCACCACGAAAAAGTCCGATGCGCGCTCTCCACAAAACTAAGTCAGTCATATTTCCCTATAGTCCACTGGATATGATTGTTGGATATTATTTAAGACACTCTATTCTGCTGTACCGGTCCTTGCAGTATCTGAAAACTTCAAACTGGTAACAGCGCCTTCATGTAAGGTGTTTACTTGTCGCCATCTTGATGACGTCCCCCCAGAGAGAGAGAGAGAGACAGACAGACAGACAGACACACAGAGAGAGAGAGAGAGAGGAGAGAGAGAGAGAGAGAGAGAGAGAGAGAGAGAGAGAGAGAGACTTCTCTTTCACTACCATTCTTTGCGCACGCACGCGAACACACACAAACATGGACACGCGCATACGCGCGTGGGCGCGCTCGCACGCATGCACGCAAGCACGCGCACGCACGCAATCAGACACGCAAACACACACACACACACACACACACACACACACACACACACACACACATACACACACACACATGCCACACACACACACACACACACACACACACACACACACACACACACACACACACACACCTGGCAGCACCCCAGCAGGAAGACCATGGCGGCAGTGCCAGAGCCAGGCAGAAAGGCGGCCAGCACACAGCCCAGGCCGGACACCACCGCTCCGCCCACCGCCGTCCCCCGGTAGTTGACCACAGTGATGGCCATGCCACTCAGGATGCCTGTCACCAAGCAACCAACCAACCAGAGGACAGAAAGTAACAGGGAGAAGAAAGCTAATCAGTATGGGAATAAGTATGTTGTCGAACTGGTTCAACTGCATTCCTTAAATGGCCATCACGCAATGGGCGCCGCACACCAGAAATCAATGCGCCAAGGCCTTGCTTAACACTCGTTGTCCTGTGCGTTGTTTATCTTGCCTGAAGGAGACCTAAGAGGTCGAAACGCGTCGTGTTTTGTCTCGTAATTCGTTTGTCCATGTCATCTGGCGGTTTTTTTCCCCAAACATCTTTTAAAATGTGTTTAAATGTCCGCCTGCAGTCCCCTCAATTTGCAACATGTTTAATAAGGAGTGGAGTATTTATAGACTGGCACAGTCAGTTCGTTTTGACAATTTGTTGTAATTGTGTCTCAAAGTTCATATACCTTTTTTCTTCGCATGTCCAGTAAAGTACATGCAGGTGGTTCCAAGCAGACAGATCAAAATGAAACGGAGTGGGACTATTTGGGAAGAACCAGTAGGCGTAAAGATACGGTTACGGGTGAGTGGGAAGGCCTGAAATGTGACGTCAGCCAAGGAGAAGATCATCTATTTGAAGATTGTCAATGATGTCGTCGGTGGAAATCCACACACACACACACACACACACACACACACACACACACACACACACACACACACAGCTACCCCCACCCCCACCCCCCCACTCCCCAAAAGAAGAAAATAACAGGTGAACTGATTATCAGTTTAATATCAAATGCTGACTCAAACTTACGCTAGGCCTCAAAATGCGTTCATGGATTATACATGGTAATTATAAAAGCAAAATCCTAATTGTGGCGTATGGCCTGTCTTCACCATACAGATGACCAATGCCTCTGATAGTGTCTTATGTCTGAACAACAGATTCACTTTCACTTTCATCAAGTGCCACTGCATGCGGATTAGTCCATGTACGCTACACCACAACTGCTTAAGTTTTGAGACCCCACAGCCCACGATTTACCGCCGATCAATAAATGAATTAATGATTAATATGACAGAATTGAAGACGAGGGTCTCATACATACGATGAAGCAGATGTCCGCTCTGCGCATTAGCCTAACTCGCTGGTCAGACCTTGGCGACCTAAACAACATTGTCTGCGCCATTATCATCATTGTACGTGTGTCTGTGCGTGGCTGAGCACGTGTGTGTGTGTGTGTGTGTGTGTGTGTGTGTGTGTGTGTGTGTGTGTGTGTGTGTGTTTACGCGCGCGTGCAAGGGCACGTGCATCCATGTGTGTGATCTGTGGGCTTGAATGTCCATGCTTCTGCATACACGCATGTGCACATGCGTAAGTACATATACGTGTATATGTATGTGTGCGTGTGTGCATGGGCGTACACGCATGTCTGTGTGTGTGTGTGTGTGTGTGTGTGTGTGTGTGTGTGTGTGTGTGCGTGTGTGTGTGCGTGCGTGCGTGCGCGCGTCCGTGCGTGCGTGCGTGCGTACGTGTGTGTGTGTGTGTGTGTGTGTGTGTGTGTGTGTGTGTGCGTGCGTGCGTGCGTGCGTGCGTGCGTGCGTGCGTGCGTGCGTGCGCGCGTCCGTCCGTGCGCGCGCGTGTGTGTGTGTGTGTGTGTGTGTGTGTGTGTGTGTGTGTGTGTGTGTGTGTGTGTGTATGGAGAAAAGAAGAAAGAGTGGACGACCTGAAAATTAGTTGTAACGGATTCTAGGGATACGTGGACAGTAGAAGATGTCCAGAGAAGAACCCACATCCATGCAAAGTGTTCTGGCTCTGAACATCTTGAACGCTGTAAATACCTTTGCATGCAAGCATGAAGAGCATGGCAGGTGACCGCCGACATTCGGGTCACAGGACAGAGGCAGGGGAAAGTGAGAGGTGGAATGGAATGGGGAGGGGGGGGGGGGGGGGAGGGGGGCTAAGAAGCGGACCGCAAAGAAACACTTGTCTTCACATTTTGCCCCACGCCACTGCCAGAACAAGACTGAACTGCCGGGAACACGTCTATCAAGATCTTAACGTTTCTAGCCCAAAACCTCACCCTTTCCTCGCTTCCAACACCGATGGCAGCGTGTGTCACTGTTCTTGTACATACCAGACAAGCTGTAAATGATCTGGTAGGTGTTAGGTTTACATATCAGACAAGCTGTAAATGCCCTGATAGGTGTTGGTTTACATATCAGACAAGCTGTAAATGTAAAGACCAGACGAGTTGTAAGTGCCCTGGTAGGTGTTGGTGTACATACCAGACAAGCTGTAAAAGTCCTGGTAGGTGTTGGTCTACATACCTGATAAGCTGTAAATGTACATACCAGAAAAGCTGTAAATACCCTGGTAGATGCTGGTGTACATACCAGACAAGCTGTAAATGTACATACCAGACAAGCTGTAAATACCCAGGTAGGTGCTGGTGTATATACCAGACACGCTGTAAATGTACATACCAGACAAGCTGTAAATACCCAGGTAGGTGTTGGTGTACATACCAGACAAGCTATAAATGTACATACCAGACAAGCTGTAAATACCCAGGTGGGTGTTGGTCTACATACCAGACAAGCTGTAAATGTACAACCAGACAAGCTGTAAATACCCTGGTAGGTGTTGGTGTACATACCAGACAAGTTGTAAATACCTGGTGGGTGTTGGTGTACATACCAGACAAGCTGTAAATACCCTGGTGGGTGTTGGTGCACATACCAGACAAGCTGTAAATACCCTGGTGGGTGTTGGTGCACATACCCGACAAGCTGTAAACACCCTGGGGGATGTTGGTGTACATACCAGACAAGATGTAAATGTACATATTAGACATTGAGACAAGCTGTAAATACCCTGGTAGGTGCTGGTGTACATACCAGACAAGTTGTAAATATCCTGGTGGGTGTTGGTGTACATACCAGACAAACTGTAAATACCCTAGTAGGTGTTGGTGTACATACCAGACAAGCTGTAAATATCCTAGTAGGTGTTGGTGTACATACCAGACAAGCTGTAAATATCCTAGTAGGTGTTGGTGTACATACCAGACAAGCTGTAAATGCCCTGGTAGGTGTCCACCACCACCTGATTCTGTGAGGGAGCCCCGGCCGACTGCGATGGACCATCACTGTAGTTGGTGTAATCCTCGCTGACGGCTCTCTTGGCTCGCCTCCCTGTGAGCTGTGTGGTCCTCCCTGCCTCAGACGGACGTGAGTGTTGAGGGGTTGGAGAGGTTCTCTGTCCTGCAGACGGCAGACAACTCGTGTCTGTACCTTTGGAAAGGGCTGAGAGATCACACGTCGTTGTGGGCCTTGTTCTTGTCACGGGTGGAATGAGAGCGTCAGTACGTTTTCCTTCCAGCTGTGCTGGAGGCGCACGTTCTCCTGCTGCAGGGAGAAGTGAAAGAGGAACGACCCCCTGTTGGTCTGGCCGGGCAGACCTTTTCTGTGACCAAGTGAACGTAAAGCCGTAGCAGATTCTGACGCTTTGAACTTGTTTGAATGTTCGTCCGGGTGTTCTCTTTCGGGTGACTCAGAAATCGTGGAGGTACTTTTTCGTTCGAGGAGGGCTGAAGGTGTGACTGTGCTCGTCCTTTGTTCAGTCGCTGTGGAAACCATGCCATCGTCTGCGTGTTTTTTGGAGGCTGGCGGCACGGGAGAGCTGATTTGTAACCTTGCTGAAGCTCTGTCCATCGCTGATTTGGAAAGCTCCGACATGTTCAAATGACTGTTCATTTTGTCTTCTTCTGCCTGTGGATTTACGAGTTCTATGCTGGATAATTTCAACCGAGAATTGCTCATTCTGGTGTTTCCATCTTCATACACTTCTGTGACTTTTGGTTGAATTTGGGATACTCTTCTCGTCACATAGAAGCTGATTGTTTCAAACCTAAACGTAGTGCCCTTGCCATCTCTGGAACTAAACCGGGCCGTTTTTTCTTTGTTCTTTGTGCTGGTAGATGACGGTTGCGTAGTATAGGCAACTTGTACTTCTGATTTATTAACACGGTCTCAGATAATGGCAGTTTCAACGATTTTGCGGTCGGCGATGGAAATATGTTTTTGGAGGAAGGAAAAAAAGGAAGGGTCAGCTTCATTTGTTGTCCTGAACTGAGAGGCGGGGCATTTCTAGTGCAGCGTCTTCTCTTGACGCTTGGAAATGAACATTTTGCCCGGCTGTCCTGTTTTCGATGCTCTCAGTGATTCAGATTGATTTCCTGTTTTCTGTGTCGAGCTATTGACAGCAGACTTGTTCTTTTCTTTCGACGGTGGTCTCCGGAAACTGAACATGGACAGAGATGTCATGTGTTCGAAACCATCCTCCGTCTTCATTGGAATCACCCGTGAACTTAAGCTCTTTGTCTCCACGGACGTCATAATTCCAACACACACTGACGTCAGAGCCAGAACGTCACACAGTGACGCAGACCTCTTCTTCCTCCTTCCAAGGGGACTGTGGCTGGTGCTTGTTGACCCCGGCACCATGTCCATCCACTCCCAGCACAGAGGGTCTTCGGGTACAGCTGGCAGTGGAAGTAAGGGTCGAACGAGGTGGTCCCCCATGAATCGGTTGTCGTCTCCGTCTCACTGTCGCTGATGATGAAAGAGAGGACAGAGCTGAACACGTTGACGATAGGCAAGACGAAGAGAGCCGCTATGATGATCATAGATTTTCGGCAGCAGGTTACTTTAGCTTGACCGTTGTCGATGTCGGCGTCGTCTATGACTGTCACAGTGACTCCGGTCTCCAGTTCGATTTCTTCTGGGGCATCTTCATCCTGTAAACAATATATGACTCCAGGATGTGACAAAATAGTGTCTTTAGCCGTCAAAAGGGATTCAACCTGATACAATGATTTTTTTTCCACTGTTGTTTTAGTTGTTTGAAAGAAAGGATTCGTTTCTGTCTGTCATGTAATTGTTAGTACCGTTTGCCGTGTTCGTCTTCTGTTGCTGTTTACTTACTCTTGTGCTGTTCTTGTCGTTTCTGCTGTTGTCGCTTTGTGTCCGACTGCTGTTTTTCGTGTTATAGATAATGATGATGAGATGATGATGATGATGATGATGATGATGATGATGATGATGATGATGCGTGATGATGATGATGATGATGATGTTAATGACGTTGATATTGATGATCATGATAATGGTGATGATGATGTTAATGATGATGGTAATGATGATGATGATGACGATCATATTGATGATGATGATGATGATGATGATGATGATGGTGATGATGATGATGATGATGATGATGATGATGATGACTACTACGATATGAACATGATCATGATCATGATAATATTGTTGGAACTTTCATTGAAATAAGCATTTTATTCTGTCCACCACCAGTTTCACATATGTGTGTATCACGTGCTTAGACACGTGCGCTCGCGCGCGCGCGCGCAACGCAGCACACCACCACACACACACACACACACACACACACACACACACACACACACACACACATGAACACACACACACACACACACACACACACACACACACACACACACACACACACACACACACCACACTCACACACACTCACACACACACACTCTTTCCCTCTCTCTCTCTCTCACACACACACACACACACACACACACACACACACACACACACACACACACACTCAGACACTCTCTCTCTCTCTCACTCACTCATACACGCCCCACACACACACACACACGCGCGCGCGCGGGCGAGCGCGTGCACACACACACACACACACCACACACACACACACACACACACTCACTACACCCTCTCTCTCTCTCTCTCTCTCACACACACACACACACACACACACACGCGCGCGCGCGCCAGCGCACGCACGCCGCACAAGCGCACACACGCACGCACACACACACACACACACACACACACACACACACACACACTACTGACTTACCTGCTCTTCCTCTTCCAAGGCCAGGGCAAAACCAGACGACAGAAAATCACCCAGGCCCAAGGCTCCCTCAATGGCTTGAACAGAAGACACCATTTCTTCTTTAGCAGCGTCTTTCATGGCAGACACTCCGTCATCCTCCTCCCCCTCCTCCTCCTCCTCCTCCTCCCCCTCCTCTTCCTCCTCCTCCTCCTCCTTGTTCTCCTCTGTTGTACTTTGCTTGTGTTCCTCCCGTTCCTTTTCTTTAGTTCCCTGCTTCACGCACGCCCATTCTGCCTTATCTCCCTTGCTGCATTCTTCAAACGTTTCTCCAACTGTCGACCCTGGAGTCGAAGCAGACGACAGATGTGCGCTCGCTGGGTTGAGAGTTTGTGTGGTGAACTCGGTGCTGGATGTTGTGGTTGGAGTTTTGAAGTCAACATCGTTGTGCTCTTCCTCATCGGAGATCGTCTTCTCTCCTCTCGTCGACAAAACGGGTCCAGAACCAGACGACACGTGATTGTTTTCGTCCAGCGATTCTTTCGTAGTTTGCTGAGAATGCGCCATTTGCTTTTTAGAGGGAAACGAAGTGATACCCAGTTTGTTACCTGTGAAACGAAGCGGAAATTATTGTTATTCGTAGAGTGTCGGCTAACGGTGCTAAGAGCAGTGCGATTTTCTTTTTTCTTTTCTTTTCTTCTCTTTTATCCTGTTATTCGTCATCTTTGAAGGAAAGAGGTTTTTTTTCCCCAAATTCGCTTGTCTGTAGAGTAAATAATCAAATGATTTATACCTTGCCCATTTTGTGCCATCTGTATTTTAAGTTATGTCTGTCTGTCGGTCTGTATGTATGCATGAATGTTTATCTACCTAGCTATTCATTCACCTGTCTGTCAACGTGATGTATGTCTGTGTGTATGTATGCATGCATGCATGAATGTTTGTATGTTTGTATGTATGTATGTATGTATGTATGCATGCATGCATGCATGTCATGTATGTATGTATGTATGTATGATGTATGCGTAGTTTCAGACCAAAGCGTGTAGGCTACTGCTGCAGTCATCACAATGATCTTCATGCTTATCGAGCAACAAAATGTCAACATCCGTGGCCCTTCCTTCAAAGTTCTCATGGTGGAATAGATCAACTTCTTGTCCACTCAAAGGCGTGTGCATAGTAACAAAATGACATACTTTTCACATTGGCAGATCTATTCATTTCGGTCATCGTTCGAAATATGTAACAATTAGACTCATTTCTGGTGTACACTCACATAGTAACAAAATGACAAACTTTTCACATTGGCAGATCTATTCATTTCGGTCATCGTTCGAAATATGTAACAATTAGACTCATTTCTGCGTGTACACTCACACAATTATAACCGCTGCTGCTGCAACGCCAGTTCCTTGCATCACTCTCATGTATCTATTGCTGCTGCTGCTGCTATCATTACAACTGCCAGTATTGTCAATGATACGCTTTTGCTTTTTCTATCATCAGCAGCACAGCTATTAATTGCCACTCACTAAGCTTATTACTGTTGGTGCTGAGTATTTGCAATAACATAGCTACCACTACCAGTTATGTGGAGGAAGCTGGTTGCGAAGTCTTCTGTGGCGTCCCAACGGTCTTCAAGACTCCGGGAGAGATGATAGGTGATACCTACCACTATGGCTTTTGCTGTTGTGGCCTCCACTCCACATGACAGGGCAACAGTAAGACAGGCAGCCTGCAGGAGAAGCCAGTCCAGTGCTCACTGTCGCAGCCACCACTGTAGAGACGACGCTGGGTGTGGCTCATGTCTCACAACTGCTGTCGCTGTATCTGTTGGCCAGTTGCTGCTGTTGCTGCTGCCACTCCTACTTCTACTGCTGCTATTGCTGCTGCTACTGCTGCTGCTAATGCCACTTGCCGCGCTGCTACTACAACTGCTGCTCCTCCTACTACTACTACTTCTACTTGTGCTACTACTGCTGCTGCTGCTGAGACTACTACTACTACCGCTGCTGCAACTACTACTACTACTACTTAAGCTGCTGCTACAACAACAATAACAACTACTACTACTGCTACTACTACTACTACTACTTTTGCTGCTGCTGTTGCTGTAACTACTACCGCGGCTGCTGCTTCTACCACTATCACGACTTCTAATATTGGTGCTGCTGCTGCTACCACTCTAAGGACGACTCATACTGGTGCTGCTGCTGTTTTTGCTCCTGCTTCAGCTACTACTATTGCTGTAGCTGCTGCTACTGCTCCTGCTGCTGCTGCAATTTCTGTTGCTGCTGCAGCTGCTATTGCTATCACTGTTTTTGATGTTCTTGTTGCTACTGTTACTGCAGCTATCATTGCTGCTCCTCGTCATCCTCCATAAACGTCTGCTGCCTGTGCTGCTCGCTGCTGCTGCTACAACCACTACTTCTACTACTGCCATTGCTGAAGGAACTTCTACTACTTGGCTACTGCTGCAGCTGCTGTTAAATTGCTGTTGCTCTTAGTCCTCTTCCTACAACTACCCACTGCTGCTGTTGCTGCTGCTACAACACCTGCTCTTGTTACTATTCCTGTTCCTGCTGTCATTACTGCTGGGGCTACCGCCGTCACTACAACAAGAACAACAACAACAGCTACGACAGCTTCATTACTACTACTGCTCCCGCTGCTGCTGCTTCTGCTGTTGCTGGTGGTACTGATGCTAGTACTTCTGCTACTCTTCTGTTGCTGCTACTACTACTACTGCTGCTGCTTCTGCTACTGCTTCTACTACTACTTCTATTACTGCTGTTCCTACTCCTGCTGCTACTACTGCTATTGCTGCCACCACCACCTCCACCACCACTACTACTGCTGCTGCTGGTACTACTGCTATTGCTGCCACCACCACTACTACTGCTGCTGCTACTTCTACTGCTGCTGCTGCTGCTGCTACTACTACTACTACTACTACTACTACTACTACCACTACTACTACCACTACACCTACAACTACAATGATAAGAACAACTGTTGCTACTCTTACTCCTACCACTACTACTGCTACTACTTCTACCACCACCGCCACTACTACCACTGCTACTTCTATTCCTACTGCTACTTCTACCACTACCTCTCTACTACCACTGTTCCTGCTGCGGCTGCATCCGCTACTACTACTAAAACAACAACAACTACTACTACTACTGCCACCACCACCACCATCAGCTCTACTACCATTGCTGCTACTATTTCTACTACTACTGTTGCTGCTATTACTACCACTACCTCTTCAGCTGCCACTATTACTGTTGCTACTGCTGCTGTTGATGCTGCTGCTACGACTAAATACTGCTGCTGTTGTCGTTACTGCTACTGCTGCTGCTGCTGGTGCTGCTACTATTACCATCACCACCATCACCACCACCACCGCCACCGCTACCATTCCTCCTCCTCCTCCTCCTACTGCTCCACTTCCTCTCGCTCTCACTACTACTACTAACTACTACTACTACTACCACTACTTCTACTGTTGCTGCTACTGCTGCTTCTTCTCGTCCAAAATGCAACGAACCATAAACACTGCCACAACTGTGCATGCAAGAACGGAAAACCCGAGTAGGAACGAACGAACGAACGAACAAACAAATTAAAAAGAAAAGAAAAGAAAACAAAAACTTACTTCCACAAATTCACCACTTACTTCATCAAAGCCTTGCCCGAGCTGTTCGCGTATCCTATGCTCGCAGACTAATCACTGAAATGAACGGGAGCGTTTCGTTCGCTTTTGACCACAACATGTCATACATAATTGACATATACTCCCCCCCCCCCCCCCCCCCCCCCCGCCCCCCGCCCGCCCTTCTTCCTATCCCTCTGTTTTCTTTCAAAGCAGTGCCAATCGATGGAACTCTCAAACATATTAGAAACGGTTACTCTCCATTTAACGCCCAAGTACTCATGCGTAGCTACTCTCTCTCTCTCTCTCTTCTTCTCTCTCTCTCTCTCTCTCTCTCTCCTCTCTCTCTCCTTTCTCTCTCTCTCTCTTCTCTCTCTCTCTCTCTCTCTCTCTCTCTCCTCTCTCTCTCTCTCTCTCTCTGTCTTGTCTCTCCTTCCTTCCTTCATCCCTCCCTCTCTCTTCCCCTTGTGTCGTTCCAGGCCTCTCTCTTTCTCTGTCTCTCTGTTCCTGACATTGTTTATCCGTCTGTCTGTCTTTCTGTCCGTCTTTCCGTCTGTCTGTCTGTTCATTCTTCTCTTGTCCCATTCTCTCTCTCTCTCTCTCTCTCTCTCTCTCTCTCTCTCTCTCTCTCTCTCTCTCTCTCTCTCTTCTCTCTCTGTTCCTGACTCTGTTTATCCGTCCGTCAGTCTATCCATCCATCTCTCTCTTCTCTCTCTCTCTCTCTCCTCTCTCTCTCTCTCTCTCTCTCTCTCTCTCTCTCTCTCCCACTCCACCCCCTCCCTCTACCCCCGTGCCCACCCTCGACGCGGCCTCTGACTGAAAGGCAACTGACTGAGGACGTTGCAGCAGATGAGTGGTTCAGGCAGACTATAACCATTACCAAAGGAAGAGGCCGGCTGGTCAGCTTGCAGTCTCCACGGGTATCACAGACCGCCAGTCAGCCAGTTGGCACCTGGGCTATAAACATCAAATATACATGGACAGCGTTAGCGTATCTCTCTGTCTGTCTGTCTGTCTCTCTCTCTGTCTGTCTGTCTGTCTGTCTCTGTCTTTCTCTCTCTGTCACTGTCGGTCTTTCTTTCTCTGCCTCTGTCTTCATCTGTCTGTTTGTCTGTCTGTCTGTCTCTCTCTGTGACTCTTCTCTCTCTCTCTCTCTCTCCTCTCTCTCTCTCTCTCTCTCTCTGCCTCCCCTTAATCTCTTTCCCTGTCTCTTTCGCTCACTCGTGCACTCGCCCTGTCTGTCCAACTGTCTGCCTGTATGTCTGTCTGTCCATCTGTCTCTTTCTGTCTCTGTCTGTCTGTCTCCCTTTCTTTCTCTCTGTCTCTGTCTGTCTCTCTCTGTCTCTGTCTCTCTCTCTCTCTCTCTCTCTCTCTCTCTCTCATACACACACACACACATAAAATGATAGGACATAAAAATATGAGTGACCACACACACACACACACACACACACAACACACACACACACACATATATATATATATAATATATATATATATATATATATATATATATAATATATATATGCACACGCGCGTGAGCTTAAGCACTCACGTACGCACATACATACACAAAGATGCAAAATGCGCATACAATACCTTTCTGTCCGTAAGGAAACCAATTTCATTCAAACGTGAGGAAGAGAAGGGTGTGACAGGAGTGTTTGTGCGAAGGAGATAGGACTTAGGGGAGGGGGGGTGGGGGCGTCTTGCAGGAAGATGGGGAAGGACATTATCTGAATTGGGAGGGTGTAGGGAAGGGGGTGGGGGGTGGGGGTGGGGGCAGGTCAAGGACGTTGAACAAGTCGATTTGTCTGATGAATCGACCCTGAAACCATCGATGACTGACGTCCCGTTTGCTGATTTGCTGGGGAAACAGCATGTTTACTCGCATTTCTTTCTTTCTTTGTGTTGCCGTCCCATCTTCTGTGCCACCTCAATGGCAGTGCAACCACGCCTCTCATTCCGACCCCTGTCTACAGCCACAGTCCGGCCCGGCCCGCCGCAGCCCCGACACCGGCAATCCACGGGGAGCAGGCAATGCCAAGTCGTCAAGAGGCAACCCACTGGAGGAGACACTGCACTGCTGCCGAGTCACTTCGGTAGTGTTCAGTGGCGCCTGTTCTCATCCACCATACGCAGGCCACCACCAATTAAGCCCCCCTACTGACGACAATCATTGTTTAGTCGCGGAGCCGGCGTGAGTGGGTTCTCCCTCCGGAGGGCGCCACTACACCCGTCCAACGACAACCCCCATGAACCCGGTGACCCCGACCGAATCAAACCAAGGCTACAGACGTGGAGAGGACATTAACACTGAGGTCATGCTTACTCGCATGTTGGCTGGCTGGCCGGTTGGTTGACGAACTGCTTGGGTGTCTGGCTGACCGGTTGGTTGACGAACTGCTTGGGTGTCTGGCTGACCGGTTGGTTGACGAACTGCTTGGGTGTCTGGCTGACCGGTTGGTTGACGAACTGCTTGGGTGTCTGGCTGACCGGTTGGTTGACGAACTGCTTGGGTGTCTGGCTGACCGGTTGGTTGACGAACTGCTTGGGTGTCTGGCTGACCGGTTGGTTGACGAACTGCTTGGGTGTCTGGCCCTGAGGGCCGGCTCTTGGTTATGAGACTGTGGTCTGGCTCTGGGCGTTTGTTATTGTGTGGTTGTTGGTTGGTTGTTTTTACACGGCTAGCTAGCTGTTGGCTGGTTGGTTGGTTGAATTTTACATGGCTAGCTAGCTGTTGGTTGGTTGGTTGAATTTTACATGGCTAGCTAGCTGATGGTTGGTTGGTTGGTTGGTTCTTACATGGCTAGCTAACTGTTGGTTGGTTGGTTCGTTCGTTTTTACATGGTGGCTGGCAAGCTGTTGGCTGGTTTTTACATGGTGGCTGGGTAGCTGTTGGTTGGTTGGTTGGTTGGTTAGATTTTACATGGTGACTGGCTAGCTGTTGGTTGGTTGGTTGGTTGGTTGGTTGGTTGGTTGGGTTTTACATGGTGGCTGGCTAGCGGTTGGTTGGTTGGTTGGGTTTTACATGGTGGCTGGCAAGCTATTGATTGATTGGCTTGTTGCTTTTCGTATGGTGGCTGGCAAGCTGCTAGTTGGTTGGTTGGTTAGTTGGTTACAACATGGTGGCTGGCTAGCTGTTGGCTGGTTGGTTTTTACATTGTGACTGGCTAGCTGTTGGTTGGTTGGTTGGTTTTTACATGGTGGCTGGCTAGCTGTTGGTTGGTTGGTTTATACATGGTGGCTGCCAAGCTGTTGGTTGGTTGGTTGGTTTATACATGGTGGCTGGTTAGCTGTTGGTTGGTTGGTTGGTGCTTGGTTGGCTGTTGAGGGGTGTGTGTGTGCTGGTGTTTTATTGGCTGTTAGTAACTGGTCGGCTGTTCATTGCTTGATTGGAGACTGGTCGGCTGGTTGGTTGGCTGGTTGGTCGGCTGGTTTTCTTTTGGCTAATGCTTTGCTTGCTGCTTGCTGCCGATGGCTCGGTTGGTGGTTGGCTGTTGGTTGCTTGATTGGCTGGTGGTTGGTTGCTAAATTGTTGGTTGGATGGTTGATTGAAAGGCTCAGCGTTATTTTGCCAGTCAGTACATTAGTGCACGTTGATCGATTAACGGATTCGTGGCGGTTGGCTCAGTCAGATTGAAACCTGCGTTTCTAACGCATTGTTCGAGAGCAGAGACGAGTTCGCTTCGGCACCGCACTGTTGCTGTTCGTGGTTTGGTGTGCCTCGGCGTTGGTGGGTTCAGGACGTGCAGTACAACAGCAACACCATCAACATGAACATGACGTACAAGAGCCTCGGAGAGAACGAGGGGGGAAAGAGGACGAGGGTACGAGGAATAAAGGTGAACGGGAGGCGGGAGCATGATGGAGTTTTGCACTTTTTTTTTCTGAGGGGGTGGGGGTGGAGGGGTGCGTCAGCACTGGTGTGTTTTGTTTGTGTGTTTAGCTTTTGCACTCAGTCTTACGCTTTCAGTTAAAACTATATCAAAAATCAAAGCAAGACATTTTAAAAGATGTAAGTGTAACACCCCCACACAAACACACACACACACAACACACACACCCAAAACACGCACGCCCGCACGCCAACGCACGCACGAAACCCCCACGGGTGTGTGTGTGTGTGGTGTGTGTGTGTGTGTGTGTGTTTTGGGGTTGTGTGTGCGCGCGCGCGTGTGCACACGTGTGTGTGTGTGTGTGTGTGTGTGTGTGTGTGTGTGTGTGTGGTTGTGTGTGTGTGTGTGTGAGTGTGTGTGTTGTGTGTTGTGTGTGCACGCGCGTGCGTGCATGCGGCTTGCATGAGTGTGTGCATGTGATCCATCAATTTCCATCTATCGTCTGTTCGATCGTCCATCTAAAGTATCCAACCGTCCCTGAAAGGGGGAAAAAGGAGCTCCATATGATGATTTTTTTCCCTTTTAAAAAAATAAAAATGTTGATTGTGAAATGAGAATTTACGAAGATGATACTACGGATTTCCATTCCGGTCAGAGTCTGCATGACAGGTCTGTATCTCCACGTTTACTTTCAAAATATATCCCGGCGTCAACCAGGCCCGAGAGATACAGACACCTGCAGTGTTGGTCAGGAAATTTGAGCAACACTCTGAGAGATCTATTCATTCAGTGGATGAAACTCGACTGTGTGGTCCCAGTCTACTCACCTGAGCCCGTAGAGCGCCGATCAGGGCAGAACAACCCACATGGCTCTGATGGGAATGGAATCCGCGACCTCAGGCCGGGAGATCGCGACGCTAACCACTTAGCTGGTGAATATTTAATTATTTGTCCCGCGCATCCTTCGGCCCCAGTTTCAGGTCGTTGACACGCACTGTACCGAAACACACGTCAACTGGTGGAATCTGCAGACTCAGTCCCGGTGATTACCTCCCCTGGGGCTGAGTGTGTGTGATTACTGCCTGGATAATACCACAGTCACGATTCTACAGTTAGAGAGGTCAGTTAGAGAGCCGGCCTGCGGAACTGACGGCCCTGAGTCAGATGGTTTCCTGTTTGAAAACCTTCTCTCTGTCCACACAGCAGTAACGAGTACCTGATTCAGATCAGGGAAGGCTGAAGGCGGCGGAAGGAGAAGGATGGGCACCACATCCATCATACCATGCCCCAGACATATTGACTCTCTAACAGTTTGCTGCTCCTACCGCCAACGGAATTGCTTCTTCTTTTCTTTTTTTAAATTTCTTAATGAAAGTTTGGTGTTTCTTATTGTTGCTGTCGCATACTAAATGAGATTAGCACATGATTCGTGTATCTGTAAAGCTGCCAATATTCATTCTGCGGGCTGCAGGGGAGCGTGGAAGTTTCAAGTAACAGACCAAATAAGTCGCGGTTGGAGAGAGAGATAATAGCTATAGACGTTTGGACTCCAGCTAAATAAAAATATTAAAAAAAAGAAAAAAAAAGAGAAAAAGGTAAAAAGAAAAAACATTGGCGTTTGCAAGAGCTATTTCTACCATTTCCCACTTTTGATCCGATGCCATGCATGTTTTGTGAGTGTGCAATGTCAGCTCCAGGAAACAGTATCAGGAGTGGGCAGAAAACAACTCTTTAATTTCAAACAAATTCTCAGTGTAGACATTTTAACTACTTCAGAAACGTCTTTCCAAATCCCGAAATACAAACTGAAAAATCTGAGTAGTTAAAATGTCTTCTGTAAGAGAAGAAAAATGTATTGGGAAAACCTTCGATCAGAAATTCAACTTCTTAAGCCATTGTGAGGCCTTACATATTCTTTCCAAAATGCCGTAAACATCCTCCCTGTCGCTGCAGACACCAATATCTTCTTTCCAAATACCGTAAACATCCTCCCTGTGACTGCACACACCAATATCTTCTTTCCAAAATATCGTAAACATCCTCCCTGTGGCTGCAAAAAACCAATATCTTCTTTCCAAAATACTGTAAACATCATCCCTGTCGCTGCACCACCAATATATTCTTTCCAAAATACCGTAATCATCCTCCTTGTGGCTGCACACACCAATATATTCTTTCCAAAATACCGTAATCATCCTCCTTGTGGCTGAACACACCAATATCTTCTCACCAAAATACCGTCAACATCCTCCCTGTCACTGCACATACCAATCAGAAGGCAGAGCACAACATAATCTACCCCCTGGACACAGCCTTGACCCGTTCAAAAATGAACCGCTGTTGTGTGGTTTATGGATCTGCGAGACCGTCCTGTCAGAAGGTGCTGGAAGATATCCATCACCAAAGGCTTGCACTCTGCCAGTAACAGTTCCAATCTACACCCTACTTACAGATGATGATGGGGGGCCCTTCCTCACAAACCGTTAGACTTCACTGACACTGAACTTAGCACCGGAGCCTGTACTCTGAAGCAGAAAATCCTGTGCCCTTGACAGCATGTTAGGCTACATGCATAGTAACCCGGACCCGATCTACACAGCGTAGAGGTGCGTCCCTTGGTTGGTGGATTAGGGATCCCTCAAGCCTTGTGCTTTTGGGGGTGCACCGGAAAGCACGGAAGAAGGTGCCGCGACCAACATAGCGAAGAGAAGTAAACTTGGAGTCCAAACCCCCACTGTCTGGTGTACGTTAGCCCGTATTAACGGGGTAACCAGGCAACCATGAGCTGCTCTGAAGTCGGAATGTGTCGGCTGAGGCCAGCGGGCAGACCTGCAGAGTGACAAGCACAGAGAAGACCAGACACTGCGCATTTCACCCAATATGGCCATCTGCAGCGCAAACTACCCTGTTACTTGAGAATTTTTTGAAGCGAATACGTCTTTCTTTCTTTCTTTTCTTTCACGTTCCTGGCCATGCTAGATCCTCAATCCGATTATTAAGGTGAAGTCAGCATTACTCCACGCAGCGACCCCACCAATCCCCACAGCTTCTCCTGGACCTCAGTCGGACTGGGCCATGTCTGGCGTCTACACGTCTTTCAAAAACGAGGGCAATGATAAAGATTCACTTAGTGGATTCCTGGTCACGCTGGCCATTGGAGTAATGAAGTCGCTGGTCAGCTTGCCAAGAATGCCTTCAGAGATGACCTGTCAGAAAGGTCTGTTTCCTTCACACACCTTAGATCCCAAATTCAGAGATACGCCAAAAAAAAAAAAAACACTGGCAACAGGAACGGAACGCACAAACGTACAATAAAGTCTGTTTTGTCAAATTTCGGCCAGATCCAACGATATTCCCTTCATCAAGCAGGAGGAGCGGAACGCACAGGCAGACAATACAATCACTCAGATTGTCCAGACCTCAAAACATTCCTCTCATTTGTGTCTAGAAGTCATAAGGAAGAAGAACGAAAGACAAGAGATGAAACAAGACAGAAAATTTATTTTTGATAAATCTTGGAGGTACTTAGAGATACATAAAAAAGAAAGATGTTCACTCGGTTGTGACCATTTTCGGTCAAACAATTTTTTTATAACAAATTCAGCGCATCACATTCTGCACACAATTCACATTGCTCAGCCAGCAAACACATCAATACATGAAGTACACTATACAGCTTTATGTGACAAACTAACCCGAACTGAAACAACCCGAAAATTATAAAGCAATGAAAAAATAGTTTGGATGAAACAAAACACAGGGTTCTCAAGTGACAAATTATCCAATAAAGTTTATAAGAACAGCAAAATGATCCATAGTTGAAGATCTAGAATTTTGAAAAACTAAGCGCTTCAGAGGGTTTTCTTTTCTCGTTAGTTACGTATCAAGTTCAAAGGCCTGTACTTTTTTTTAACACAGATGAAGCGACCAAGATGGCGTTTATTTTAGGATGTGAACGAGTTATATTTTAACACAATTCAGTTTTGTACTGTAAACTTGATATACACATTGCTCTTGCTTCTTCAAAGGCAGGGTAATACTTTGGTAAAAATACTTTTCTTATTTTCTTCAAAGCGGGTAAAACTTTGTAGACATATCTTTCTTGTTTCTTCAAAGGCAAGGCATTGAATACACAATGGAGCTCGACACCCACGTCACCGCGATTATGTCTTAAACGAAATCTTTCCTCACGTGGAACATTAAAAATGCTCCCCCTTTGATTGGGAAGTTCGTGATTCAGCACCCTGAATCTAGCAAATGGGCCCACAGGGGCAGATGCTTTCGATAAAATTATAAGATAACTTTTGAAAGAAGAACATTATCTTTACGTAATCCATAACTGTTAGTTTAATCGTTTTAGTCCGAAAACCAATGCTCTATGATTATCGGTGCCTAAGTCATCTTGCATCTTTGGTAAAGATGGGGGTGAAGCCGTGGAATCGATAATCACTCCAGCCAATGTTGTTTGGTGGTGTATTAGCGTAGAATAAATGCAAGGATTGTAATCTTCACAGGACTTGAAAAACAACAACAACAACAACAACAACAAAAACTATATATGGCGTATGAAGATTTGTTGTGATTCGTGTCATTGACGAGTTTGAACCCAAAATTTAACATCCTGATTTTTGCCTGGATTTTCCATGACATTGTCCCAAATCACCATATACCATGCAGTGTTATTTAGCTGTGCCTTATTTTAATATAATCTTAACGAAGCGAAGCTGTAACGTTCATGCTATGTCAGTCATATCAGAGCACTATGATTCACACCGACACCACAATTTTTGAATAATCGTCAAAAGTTCTGCTTTAATGTCTGAATGTAACATTATTTTCTGAGCTACATCAAACACATCGTTATAAATGAAGCAAACGCCTAAATATTAAAGACTATAAACAAAAGTTCAATATTTCTTCCGTTGGAATGAAACTTTGGAACATTTTGTACTTTAACGAGAGGATAATTTCTGTTTTAGATTAATTAAACTTCAAATACCAGTTTTCACAGTAATAACACAAAGCATCTAGCACTTTTTGAAGCCTTTCTGCGGATTCGATACAAACAGTTGTGCCATCTTCACACAACAAATAAACATTTTTAGCATCACATCTTGGCCATGTCCCTCTCAGCCAAGATCTCTAGCTTCTCGTTTTAGGACCCTAGATCCACCTATTTCGTCGGATATACATGGTTACAGATCGTTCAAGTGCACTTCAAATAACACAGGTGACAAATTTTCACCCTAGCGGACGCCTTTCGAGAAGAACAAAGAGTCTGAACCCTGCTCCTCCGCCCCTCAGTCTTACCATACCTGTCATTACTACCCTCACAACAACCTTGTTTTCCTTTACAGATACCGTCTTCGTGATTTTAACAAGCATTATCCAGGGACCATGACAATGGTCATCCTCACAATCATCACCACAATTGCCATTAACTTTATTGATAATTTTGTCGTGATTACTGCCACTACTTTTAACACGACAGTCACCATTGCTGTCCTTAACACTCACACCCCTTTTTTCTATTTCAATTCGAATATGACCATAAATGATCCCACAGTCGAAATGTTTACCATGGTCATTATCTCTGTTACACATACACTCTTTATCATCATGGTAATTTACAACAAAATCGATCTACATTCACAATCACCGGGACCTTGAGGATTACATTTTTTAATGGTAGCAGCAATAATCACAAAACACTATATTCACAATTACTGTGACCTTTAGAATTGTTCTTTTCATGGTAGCAACAGTGATCATACACACTACATTCACAATTACTGTGATCTTTTGAATTGTTCTTTTCATGGTAGCAACAGTGATATAAAACATTTCATTCACAATTACTGTGACCTTTAGAATTGTTTTTTTTTCGTGGTAGCAATAGTGATCATAAAACACTTCATTCACAATTACTGTGACCTTTAGAATTGTTTTTTTCATGGTAGCAACAGTGATCATAAAGCACTTCATTCATATTTTACTGTGACCTTTAGAATGGTTCTTTTCATGGTAGCAACAGTGATCATAAAACACTTCATTCACAATTTCTGTGACCTTTAGAACTGTTCTTTTCATGGTAGCAACAGTGATCATACACGCTACATTCACAGTCACCGTCATCTCAAGAATTATTATTTTCATTCTTTCGACGGTATGTAACTCAGGCAATAAAGACTGTGGATCACAACAAATAAAATCACCAACATCACCATCATCGTTATCACTGTCATCATGGTCATCATCACCACCAGTAACATTCTTAGGTCATCGCATTTCATATGACCACGCCAGTTACAACCAGAGTCGTCAGCATCTTCGTTATAATCATGACACAATCATCATAATCGCCGTTGTTATAACCATGATCGTTGCAACATTGTCGCCATGATCATCACAGCCACCATGAACACTATCAATGTGTTTGTCATGCTCCGTTTCGTGGCCACCCTCACAACCATTGTGTTCTAGATCATTACGACTTGTATGTTCCCAGTCAGGATCATCGCGGTCAATATCTGCATCACCATCACCTGTCGTTGCAACCTTCATGCTCATCAGTATCATTATCTTCACTGTCATTACAATTCATGATCATGGTCATCACAATTATTAACATCATAATCATCATTTTCAACCTTATCTTCACAATGTTTACTTCCATTAAGATTCCCCAAATCCCGCTTTTTTTTTTCTTTTCTTTTTACGATCACGTTTAGTACGACTATCACAATTGTTATCTTTACGATCATTATGCTCGTTAGGATCATCACAATCATTATCTTTATGATCATTACGCTCGTTAGGATCATTACAATCATTATCTTTATGATCAATACGCTCGTTAGGATCATCACAATCATTATCTTTACGATCATTACGCTCGTTAGGATCATCACAATCATTACCTTCAAAACTTTCATTTTCACTATGATCACAGCAATCATTATCTCCATTGCATTCACTACAATGAAGATATACGTCATCATCACTGCCATTATGACAATCACTCTCATTAGGATCACCACAACCCTCATAGTCTTAATCATCATTGTCATGTAAATAACCACAATCATTATCTTCAAGAATGTGATCGTCACTACCACTATGATCACGACATTCGTTAAAAAAAATCACTGTTGTCGTAACCCACATGGTTATCTTTGCAAGAATCATGATCACAGTCGATATATATTATCGCCAAACCCACTGTTACCAAGATCATGAGGACAGCTATATGTACTTAATCACAATCATTATCTCAATCCTCACAAGCATAATTATGTTTCGTGATCATTGTCTCAGGCAAGAGAAAAGACAGAATTGCTGCGCCGCCAAACGAAAAATTTTTTTTAAAGAAAATTGCATGTTGACCTATTTGTCCTTCTTCCAAACAAGACAAATAACACTCATGACCATGAAAAAAAAGGAAAGAAAAACGCATGTCGGCCTATGTGTCCTTCTTCACGCAAGACAAATGACATCATGACTATTAAAACGAATGACGATCCGTCAATGATCTCTACAAACTGGATGCAAAAAGGATACAGAACAGAACCAAGGCTGAAAGGGAGAAACATAGGTTAAGATAATAATGGTGATAATAAAATAAAAAGAAATCAATGCTACTAATAACAATAAAGACCGTAGTATTATCGTATAACAATGCTGACAGCCGTGATTCTAGCAACTGTAATAATAGTAATAACGATACCCCCAGAAAGGAGATGATAGTTACGGTAATACGGCTATAGTACAATAGTAGCTGTACTGGAAAGAAGAAGAAGAAGAAGAAGAAGAAGAAGAAGAAGAAGGATGAGGAGAGGAGGAGGAAGGAGGGGGAGGAGGAGGAGGAGGAGAACAAGAACAAAAGAAAGAGGAGGAAAAAGAATGAGAAGGAGGAGGATCTAGATCATGGAAAAGATAGTAAGCTAGAATCTATGAAATATAACAATAGCTGTAATAATAATCATGATCGTGATCACAGAAATAAGATAATGATGTGTGTATATGTGTGTGCGTGCGTGCGTGCGTGCGTGTGTGTGTGTGTGTGTGTGTGTAAATGTGCACATATATATATATATATATATATATAAATATATATATATATATATATATATAATATAATATATACATACATACATACATACATACATACATACATATTATTTCCGTCGCAACTATGTCCCTTTCGTGACTGGGACCATCGTCTTTCTGACGCTCATCATCTTCATCATCCATCATCATCATCATCATCATCATCATCATTATAATCATCGTCATCATCATGGTCATCATCATCATCTATATCATCATCGTCGTCGGCATCGTCGTCGGCATCACCATCATCATCGTCGTCATCGTCGTCGGCACCATCATCATCATCATCATCGTCATTATCATCATCATAGCAAATTTGTTTCGAGCGTGTTGCGCTGTCATCAGGATGTCTCTGGCCCACCCACCGCCGATGTTATATAGCGTGTGGGCTCCCGTTTTGCGGTTGTTTGCACGTGCGGGTTGGCTGCACGTGTTTTTTTGGGGGGCTTTCAGTTTTATTTTGGGTGTGTTCACTAACAACGATTTCCATTTATGCCTGCAGTTGTTTACTATTTCTGTTTTGGTGTTTAAAGTTGCTAAGTGTTGTTTGCATAGTATTAACCATTTTTCAGTTAAACATAGGTTGCACCTTTTTGAAACATTGCTGTATGGTGATGCTCTTTTTATGATTTTCCAGGATATATTGTAGCTTTTTTTGCGTCTTTAAGTTTCCAGATATATTTGCTCAGTTCTGTTTGTTTTTATATTTTTCTTTATTAAATGACTGTTTATGGTTTGCATATCTGGTTTTGAAGTGGTTTTCAGTGATCCCTATGTATGTTTCTTTTTCATTTTCTGATGTTACAGTAGCCTGGTATACAATGTTGTTGTGAAGACATTTATTGTTTAGTGGGCACTGCTCCTTTCTGGTGCAATTGCAAGATTTCCTTTCTTCACCCTTCTTTGCTGTGTTGATTTTCATTTTGTTGGATGCGTCAATCAGGTTATTGAGGTTGGGCATACATGAGTACGATAGTTTGACAGTGTTTTTGTTAAATATTTTGGACAGTTTGTGTTCTTTTGGAAATGAAGTTGTTAGGATTTTGAAGAATTCTTTCCCTATGTTTGTTTTGAGTTTTCCGTCGTATGGGGGTTATACCATATGATTTTTCTTTCCTATTTTTCTTGCTTTTGTTTGTGTTGTTGTCCGGGTTGTATTGTAATTTGTAATTGTATCCACTTTTTGTAGTGCCTCCTGGTATTCTACTGCTGCATTATTGAACACTCTCTCATTGCATGACAGGTTTGATAGTCTCTTGTTTATGCCATGGGGTATGGTCTTTAATACAGATGGGGATGGTTACTTTTGGTGTGTACATAAAGAGGTGTATCATTGGTTTCTTGTATGGTTTATATATATGATTGTTGAGATCCAGTGTTATGTCTAAGTAGTTCACTACCTTTTTGTTTGCTTCAATGGTAATCTTTAAGTTGTGGTTTTGGAAGATTTTGCATAGTTTCTTTCTTCTTGTTTTCGATGGTTCTTGGATTGTTGTTTAGTGCAGCAAGGCCATCGTCTCTGAAATAGTCCGACTTGTTTTCCGAGTTTTTTCTTGATGTTAGACAGCATGAATAGTCCGACCATTCACATGTTTCTGCGCCATCATATGAACCCATGGTTACGTCGAATGTTGAATTTCTGTTGGTTTTCCTGATCCAGGTTTCATTTCTGCTGTGTAGTAATGTTTTCTTGGTGTGGAGAATGATTTCCATTTCTGACCCTGTTATGTCTGTGTGGTTACTGGCAAACTTCAGGGCTTTGGTGAGTAGTTCCTCATCTATGGATGGGTAAAAGTCTACTATGTCAAATGTGATGAATACTGTATTGCTTTGTTTATTGAGTTTTTTGAACCATTGGATAACTTCGTATGTGTTCTTCCAGAGGTTGTAATCAAGTTTGATTTTATGTCCTTTATTATTTTTCCAGAATTTTCTTGCTTATTTTGCCTAATTCAGATTTGGATGGGTTTATTAGTCTACATGTTGGATTATTATGAAAGTTGGGCTTGTGGTCTTTGAGTGTTATGAAAGCTTCTTTTGTTGCTGTCGCTTCTATCCTGTCACTTAGGTCTATGCGCTCTGCAAGTTCTTTTTCTTTAGTGCAATGCTGTCATGTATATTTTTATCAGCTTTTTTGTAATTTTTCTGATGTTTTTGTCAAGGAGTTGAGAATATTCCTTTGGTTCCATTTTGTAGTAATTGCTAGTTTTATCAGCCTTCACAAATATTTTTTTGTCATTTTGTACTTGTTTTATTTGTTTTTTTTAATGTTGTTTGGAAATCGTTGTTAGATTTTTTGAATTCAATCTTGGTTATCATTCTCTTCATTTGATCTTCAAAGGGTTTCATATCGTCTATGACTGGTGGTGATCGCCATGATTTGAAATCGTAGGTATTTTTGTCCTCTTTTTTTGCATTCGGGTTCAGGAAAAAGAATGCTTTCCATCTCATATTGCGTACGAACTTTTCAGTTTGTTCTATTAATCTTTTTAAGTAGAATTGTGGGTTAGAAAACGGTATGTTTTTTTGTTGATGCCTAAAATTGATTTCCTCCATTTTAAAATCTTTCAGGCCACAGTGCTCAACGTGAGGAGCAATTAATTATATTCATCTATATATATATATAATATATATATATATATAATAAATATATATAAATATATATATATATATATATATGTGTGTGTGTGTGTGTGTGTGTGTGTGTGTGTGTGTGTGTATAGATATATATTAATAAGTACTATATACTACGTTTTGTTTACTATTTAACGTCGTCCGTGACCTTGGAGTCACGATAGAATAATGGTAAAGTAAAGTGTGTCTGTGCAAAAAAAAAAAGATGTTTGATTGAATACATTGTACGTTAATTACTAGATGGATTGCTGAGCCTTTACACATTGTACCTTCGTTACTAGATCGATTGCTGTGCCGTTACACATTGTACCTCCGTTACTAGATCGATTGCTGTGCCTACATGTCGTAATGGTAAAATGTATTTATTTGTAAATGTGCCAAAAATGAAATTAAAAAAGAAAGATAATGATGATAATGATGTATAAAATGGGAAAAGGTAGTAAGTTACAATCTAAGAAATATACTGCTAATGCACATACATTTAGAAAATACAAATAGGCCTTAAAATCACGATAACTGCTGCACCTGTTATAATTCGCTATGGCGTAGAAATCGAGGATCTCACGACTCCCTTGACTGTCACCAACACTGTTATTTACTATTAACAACAATTTATTATTTCCGTCGCAACTATGTCCCTTTTCGTGACTGGGACCATCGTCTTTCTGACGCTCATCATCTTCATCATCCATCATCATCATCATCATCATCATCATCATTATAATCATCGTCATCATCATGGTCATCATCATCATCTATATCATCATCGTCGTCGTCATCGTCGTCGGCATCACCATCATCATCGTCGTCATCGTCGTCGGCACCATCATCATCATCATCATCATCATCGTCATTATCATCATCATAGCCATCGTGGTCATCATCATCATCATCATCATCACCATCATCATCATCATCATCATCATCATCATCATCATCATCACAATCGTTATCATTGTCATCATTACCATCTTTGTCATCACCATCATCATCGTCATCATCATCATCGCCATCATCATTATTATCACCACCACCACCACCATAACCAGTTTGTTAGTCATCGTCACAACATACCTCAGTATAAATATAATTCTTGTCGACATGATCAAAATGATCATCATTATCACCACCAGGATCTCGTCTTCATCATGAACAAAGTCGTCGGCACAGCCACTAACAGTATCAACATCACCTATCAAAGGATTCTTCTCCTTTCGGGCAGGATTTTCGCCCTTGCCCCTAAATTTGTCATCGCAAGTGTAGCTCTAACTAGAATTTTCCCCACCCCCATGTGTGTGTGTGTGTGTGTGTGTGTGTGTGTGTGTGTGTGTGTGTGTGTGTGTGTGTGTGTGTGTGCAGCCGGGCGTGCAAATGTGTGTGTGTATGTGGGGTGTGTGTGTGTGTGTGTGTGTGTGTGTGTGTGTGTGTGTGTGTGTGTGTGTGTGTGTTGCGTGCGTGCGTGCGTGCGCGCGCGCGCGCGCGCGCGCGCGCGAGTGCGTGTGTGTATTAAACGTTCAGAAATACTAGTATATATACATTGAATGCCTGGTATTTCGTTTGTTTGTTTTAAACAATATGTTTGAGTGATATTTTTTTTCATGTCATGCACTGTGCGGTCACTTCTAGGATCTTAAAGCTATTTGTCTTACGCACCTTGTGTGTTTATTGTATATTATTTTATTGTACCTCTCTTGTATTGTTTAACCTTAAATGTTTAGTACTCTTTTAAACACACAATGCTAACGTCACAACGTTGTCAGAGATCTTGGGATCTGTGTATGCAGGATTAGTGATGTGGGTGCAGTGCAAGGTCATTTTGTTTTAGAGAATTGTTCATGGATTGGTTCATGTAATGTTCCCTGTTGCATGTATTTAAACTGTTGCACTTGGTGTTAATTTCTCATTTATAAGATAATAAAGTGATTTTGACTTTGACTTTGCATGAATTTGACATGACCTCTTTTTTTTCTTAAACAAAAAAATCTGAAAAAAGGTTAAATCTATACAAATAATTTTCTGTGACGGGGAAGAAAACATGATAAATATTGCAAGAAAATTCCTTGTTTGCCACATTGGAGCTTTTTAAGTCTGAATGCTGAGTATAATATCTATGTATAGTTTGACAAGAACACTCATCGTGGCTTGGGTGCCACGTAATGTTTGACGTCATTGATGTTTGACGTCATAATCCAGATTTCTGTTGCGTGATCTCGGATTTCCTTACACCGTTTTGATCGTGAAGACTCCGTCATCTGTAAATAATACATAAATGATTCATCTTACACAGATTTGGGTGGGTGGGGGACGTCAGGGCAATCCCCCCCAACCCCCACCCCTCAACCCCCAACCCCCACCCTTTTTTTGGCAATCAGTCATAACAGTAACCCAGTCACACACACTTATACACACAAGCACGCGCACACACACGCACAGAGAGAGAGAGAGAGAGTGAAGGGTGAATGGGAGAGTTCAAATAATGTTGAATTAATTTAAGAACAACTACAAGCAAGGAGATTCTCTGCGTTAAGGGGTGAATATTTGATAGTAAGGATTAAAGATACGCAGACCTACCCAACGTGGCCTAATCTAGCCTGTGCCAGAAGTTGGGGAAACAATACCTATCTTCTGCCCCTGCTTCCCCTCCGTCACCACCTCCCCTCCCCTCTTTTAAAATGAACAAAACACGGAACTCTAGAAATGAAAAAACAATAGAGAGCACACAGAAAAAAAAACAAGGTGACATCTCCCCTCCCCTAGAAAACAAAAGCACTTTGTTCCATATTTGCCTAAATAGCCCATGCCTGACACATCTCCATAGCAACAAGAACTGGACAAACGAACAAACACAGTTTAACATTTATTTAAGGCTGGAACAGGCTTTTCGAGCATCCGTAGAGTCAAACAAACAGACGGACGAACAGTAGCAAATACAGAAAACCTCGGTTTGATTGGCACGAAAGGAAAATTAAAAATGAGGCAGAGAGCAATGAACAGTAAATGACAAATTAACTCTTGCTCCCATGATGAAATAAATACTCACCCCTAACTCCAAACTCTACTGCTTACGACACTTAATCGCCTTGTTATTTCTGCTGGGCGATTTTGGTGTCGAAGGCAGCATTTGTTTGGAATTTGGGGCGTGGGTTTATTTCATGTCATTATGGGAGCAAGAGTTACCCTACTTGTTCGTTATTGACTATTGACTGTTCCCTGCCTCAACCCCTTCGACGGACTCACACACAATATCAATACCACATTGACAGAGTCATCCACAAGAAGCTACCCACCAAGAACTAATGCGCCAAGGCCTCGAGTATTTTTAGACTGGCGTAATTAGATTGTTTGAAAATGTTCTTTTATCGTGTCTGAAAGTTGGTTCTCCTCATTTTCTTTCATAATGGCCATCAAGGTACAAGCCAGGCGGTTCCAAGCAGAGAGATTAAAATCCAACAAATGGGACTATTTGGGTGCTTCCAGCTGGCGCAAAGACCACGGGTGAGTGCAAAGGCCTGAAATATGACGTCAACTAAGGGGAAGGTCGTGTATTTGAAGATCGTTTGTGATTTCATCGGAACATGGGACATAACTGGTGGGGAGTTGTTCTTTTTATCAATTATAAGTTCAACATACAAATGCTGGCTCAAATTTATGGTAGGCCTTAAAACACTTACATGGACTATATAGTGTTTCAGTGCAAAATCCTAATTGCGACGTGTGGCCTGTACAAAGGACACGTATACAATATCAACATGGACCTAGAATCTACGCAGCCCAGGATCTTTTTCACATGCGGAAGTGGCGATCATTGTCCGAGTTGTCGCTAGGGCAAAATACAGCAACAACAATCATACAGATGGACAAACCTCTGATCTAATATCTTATTACCAGTGCGCATCAACTATCACACGCACGCACGCACGCACGCGCACGCGCGCGCGCGCAAACACACACACACACACACACACACACACACACACACACATTATTTGCGTCAAAATACAATTCATTATTTCTGTTCTGAGTCTTAAATCCATGCGGCAACTGCGATAAAAGAGATGGGGGGGGGGGGGGGGGGGGGGGGGGGGGGGGGGGGGGGGGGAGGGTTGGGAGTTGGGATTATAACTCAAAAGCTTCAGACCATTTTCCCTAGCCACGTACTTTGTGAGGAGTGGAATCTCGCAAAGGGACGTAACAACGGTGATTAAGGGAGAGCTGGGAAACCGGTGAGCATGATATAAACTATGGGAACAGAAACAAATGTGACTAAATCTGACTAGATGGATAATCATGAGAGAGAGAGAGAGAGAGAGAGAGAGAGAGAGAGAGAGAGAGGAGAGAGAGGGGGGGGTGAAGACAGACAGAGACAGACAGACAGACAGACAGAAACAGAGGCAGAGACAGAGGAACGGAGAGGGATAGACAGACAGACAGAAACCTTATAATTCACAAGGTATGCAACCCTGTCAAAACATACACTTCTCAGTCTTACCCTGTGCTTCCCCTTGATCGTTCACGCCCTCGCCCGGCGCGAGGTTGTCTGCGGAGGGGGAGATGGCAGGGGCCACGGGAGTGGTTTTAGGCAGGAGCTTCAGCAGTAACACGCACAGGCCCACTGACGTCAGAAGAGCCAGTCCTGACAGGTAGAAGATGCCGTCCACCAGACCGACGTCTTTCATGATGGCTTCTGTTGACACGGAGGAGAGAGAGAGAGAGAGAGAGAGAGAGAGAGAGGAGAGAGAGAGAGAGAGAGTAGAGAGAGAGGGGGGGGGGGGAGGATCAGAGGTTATTTGCGTTCTGTTGTTGTCATCGTCATATTCACGGTTACTGCAGATAGCTTATAAAAAATTATAAGGTTGAAATCGTTTTCAAAATCCTTACACTACTATTACTTCTTCTTCATCATCTTCCGCTTCAACCTTTAGGGAGACAGGTGGCAGAGTGGTTAAGACGTTCGCCTGCCAATCCAACGTGTGAGAAGTGCGTGGGTTCGAGCCCTGCCTTTCTCGCCCTTTCTTTCGCAGTTTGAATGACAAATCGAACTGAACGTCAAGTCCATCGGATGGGGACTATAAGCGAGTCTAACCCGTGTGCCTTCCTGGCCCCCTGCACACGTTAAAGAACCCACGGCAGTTGAAAATCGGAAAGAGCAGCGGGGTTCCCCGCTGCCCTGGCAAAATTGATATAGATTGAAGATAGCCACCTGGTATTTCTTACCAAGCCATAAAAATTGTCACTTACTGTTATCGTGTGCTATCATGTACCGGTGGAAATGGAGGACATGTGTATAAAACATCGTATGCATCCCATGTGAGAAACTGGAGGAATAAATGAGATAAATGAAAATGAGTGACTGATATTTGAATGGTACGGGAAACGACTGAATGAGCGCCAGTAGGCTGCTCTTCGGCCGGCTCTACCTGGGTAGGCAGACCGTTGAGTGAGTGAGGTAGTGTGTTTATTGTAAAGCGCTTAGAGCTTGGTGACCGAGGATAGGCGCTATATAAATACCCAATATAATAATAGGAGAGAGAGAGAGAGGGAAAGAATGTTACTTACAGTGCAAAGGGCCATGTCAGAGCTGTCAGGGCCAGTCTTTAGGTGTGTCACAGGCAGGCGAAGACATAAGGTAAAGGCAAGCTGGGCTGCCTCTTAAGACTGACAGGCCATGAAGATGCAGGGTCTCTGACACGCCCCTCCCCCTCCCGCTCCACCCTCCATTCTCTCCCTTCAACCGTGTCCTGGAAGATATTCTTTCAGTCAGACCACTGAATCCTGATAGTTAGGCGTCTCCACGGGTAGTTTTCTTTCTTAATTAAAGCATGTCAGCCTATCTGAATCCTGATAGTTAGGCGTCTCCACGGGTAGTTTTCTTTTCTTAATTAAAGCATGTCAGCCTATCTCCATATGACTGGTGTGCCGTTTGATGGTCGGGCGCACTTCAACAGAGTAGCAGCATCTTGCAACACCACTTCGTTTTCATGGCTTGCATTCTTCTGTCAAGGTACGCTATGAATGTTTCTGTTTAACACGCGAGAACTTCGATCTTGGTGTTTCATGGAAGTGACTTTGACTTTCCAAGAAGTGTTCAGTCTGGACCCACTGATGTTGCCTTTGGGGACTTGAGGACCCCACTGATGTTGCCTTAGGGGACTTGAGGACCCCACTGATGTTGCCTTTGGGGACTTTGAGAGGATTTTTCGGTTTGGATTCCTCATGGGTCCCAGGTAAGTTAAAGTGAATATACCCCTACAAACATAATTGTGGGTGAAATAACTGACAACCTGAGCTTACTATTATCATTCACTTACTATTATCATTCACTTACTATTATCATTCACTTAATCATGAACTTTGACGACATTCACTTTCTGGGAATGAAATAAGGTGAGTTGCTTCGTGATCAGGAAAAGAAACTGACTAGGTACGAATCATGGAAATCGTCGCCAAGGCCGACATCGCTTTTGTCACATTGTTGACACAGCGTGTCTCTTCTCGGAATGTCATATTCGTCCGGAGTGGACTGGACATCCGAGGATTCATATTCCTCCGGAGTGGACTGGACATCCGAAGATTAAAGTCGTGAAACGAAGGATGCGGAAGAGAACCTTTTAGGGGTGGAAATCGTTAAAGAGTTCACAAAACTAAAACGGGTTGTCTACAACTGAAACGAAGGATGCGAAACAGAACCTTTTTGGAGTGGGAATCGTTAAAGAGTTCACAAAACTGAAACGGGTTGTCTACAACTGAAACGAAGGATGCCAAAGAGAACCTTTTTGGAGTGGAAACTGTTACATAATTCACAAATTGAAAGGGGTTGTCTATAACTTAAACGAAGGATGCGAAAGAGAACCTTTTAGGGGTGGAAATTGTTAAATAATTCACAAAGTAAAACGGGTTTTCTATAACTGTCATAGATTCCATTAGTATCAATATGAAACCACCAGTGACGCAGATATTTATCTTGAAGACCACGTTTTATTCAGGCTTTCAAAGCCACATCGGAGGTATACGTGCAAACAGCCCAGCAGCAATGGTAGAGTTTCACTAAACTGCGCACGCTGGCACTTTTCTTCTTCCTTTGCGGGTGGGATTACATGTTCTAATCATAGACTCCGATCCACTGGATCGGATGACGTGGCTTTGAGTAGTCAAGTGTGTGTGAAGTGAGCGTAGTTACTGATTCAGACATTTACCAATTAAATCCGTGAAAAACTTTCATCACACCATCATTAGCGTCTCCTCGTCCTCATCAACATCGTCATTTTGGATTCATCAGGAGTTTGTATGTATGTATGTACGCATGGCACTGCCACATGACGGTCGAGTCATTGAAGTTTAAGGTCCCCACCAAGATATATGTACGTATGGCACAGGCATATGATGGTCGGGTCATTACATTTAAGATCTCCACCAATATATATGCACGCATGGCACAGGCACATGATGGTCCAGTCATTGAAGTTTAACGTTCTCACCATTATGTTATACGCATGGCACAGGCACATGATGGGTCATTGAAATTTAAAGTTCCCACTAATATGTATGTATGTACGCACGGCACAGGCACATGATGGTCGAGTCATTGAGGTTTAAGATCCTCACCAATATGTACGTATGTATGCACCTACGCACGTCACAGGCACATGATGGTCGAGTCATTGAAGTTTAACGTCCCCACCAAAATGTATGCACGCATGGCACAGGCACATGATGGTCCGGTCATTGAAGTTCAACGTCCCCACCAATATGTATGTACGCACGGCACAGGCACATGATGGTCAGGTCATTGAAGTTAAGGTCCCAACCGATGTCAAACAATACGGCAAATGACGAACAAGACGGGGTACTTTTTAGTGAAAAGGGTGGAAGGGAGAACGTGAGAAATAGCAAGGGGCTTAGGAGGAAACGAGTGATAGGGTCAGGAGAGAGTAGGGGGGGGGGGGGGGGGGGGGGGGGTAGTGTCCTCACCTGCACTCTTGTCCGCTACCAGCGAGCCCAGACCACTGGAAGAGGAGGTGAGGCCGACTGCCAGGGGCAGATGGTCCGTTCCCAGCGTCAGCGGTATGACGTAATACATCAGTGGCTTTCTGAGGCCTGGACACACACCAACATGGAAGGACAGAATCAAACCCCAGACAGAACAACAAGAACAACCGTTGGAGGTTATACTGAATGTTGTATATCTCAGGCCTGAAAAAGACCTAAGAGATCAAAACGCGTCTTGCTACCTGAGACCTGGTCACACACCAGCATGGAAGGACAGACTCAACTCCCTGTCAGAACAACGATAACACCTAGTGAAGGTTATACTGAATGTTGTTTAAGGCTGAATGAAGAAGACCTAAAAGGTCGAAACGCGTCGTGCTTTCTGCGACCTGGACACAACCATGTTCGGAGACTTGTCACATTCCAGTCAGAGCAATAACAACAGCCGCACTGAAGTTCAGTCGGGCCCCCTCCCCCCCCCCCCCCCCCCTCTCCCGTCCCCTCTCATTGAGTCTTCCCCAACCCCTCCCCCTCCCCACCCCCCCCACCCCCACCCCCCACCATCCCCCATCCCAACATCAAAGTCAGGCTGGCGCGGTGGGATGGAGAAGACGGGGGGCGGGGCTGCCTCCTCCTTCCCTTCACCCCCTTCTGTCCTCCTCTATCCCTACTCTACAGTAACATGAAACCGTGTCGATACCGCTGGGAAAATCTTGACTACGGCGACAACATCGAGGGAAAAGGTTCAAGTTTCATTATAACCTGTTGGTCAATGCAGGGGCCCTTTCAAGGCTTAGAGAGAGAGAGAGAGAGAGAGAGAGAGAGAGAGAGAGAGAGAGAGAGGAGAGAAGAGAGAGAGAGAGAGAGAGAGAGAGAGAGAGAGAGACGGACAGACAGACAGACAGAAAAACAGACAGACAGACAGATGGAGACAGAGAGAGACAGAGATCCAGCCAACCAGCCCAACCAGCCCAACCAACCAAGAAGAAAGAGAAAACTCACCGCGTACCATAGAACAAACCAAAGATGGCACAGTAGGCTATGGCATAGTGGAAGGTGCCCCTGACGATCTGCACGGTCAAGGTGAGGCCCCCCATCCCCGTGCCCCACACCGCCATCAGCACCAGCGACAGCGGCAGGGAGGGCTGGCACCGTGCCACACAGGAGCTGACCAGGGAGCCCAGCAAGGCACCGGCCGCTATGAACAGCCCCAGGAATTTGGAGAACAGGAAGAAGTCGCTGCCCGCCTCTTCGATGTAGGAGCGTGGGAGATCCGCCCCTGCACAAGAGAGAGAGAGAGAGAGAGAGAGAGAGGAGAGAGAGAGAGAGAGAGGGGAGAGAGAGAGAGAGAGAGAGAGAGAGAGAGAGAGAGAGAGAGAATGTGTGTGTATGTGTGTGTGTGTGTGTGTGTGTGTGTGTGTGTGTGTGTGTGTGTGTGTGTGTGTGTGTGTGTAGTGTAGTGTGTGTGTGTGTGTGTGTGTGTGTGTGTGTGTGTGTGTGTGTGTGTGTGTGTGTGTGTTCATTAGAAAATTTCTCACCTTCTCCTCTTTCCTTCTGTTTTTGTCTCTGTCTGTCTGTCTGTCTGTCTGTCTGTCTGTCTCTCTCTCTCTCTCTCTCTCTCTCTCTCTCTCTCTCTCTCTCTCTAACAGATTGTTACAGTCTCTTTCTCCCCCGCGTTCAGAGTAAACACATAAACCTGCCACAATTGACAAAAATAAAGATAAAATGCTATATCAGATATCAACTGAGATGAATCCTCACTTTCTTTCTTTTTTAACAAAACATGTTTTGTGATAAGAATTTGCTTTCATTTGTATTACCGTTTTGTCAAAGGTAAGTACTGGCAAACGGTTCAACTGACAATAAACTGGTTTCAGTCAGGAATTTTGTGTATGTATGGCACATATGAACACGGGACGTGATGGATCGCTTAACTTCGACACCTTTCATCGTCAGACCACACACACACACACACACACACACACACACAGAGGCAGAGAGTCAATTAGAGAACAGGAAATGGGAGATGACTTCAAAATGCAACACAAAACTCCAGCCAGGGCAAAGATATGTCCTCTCCCTATATATCGTGCACAGTGTAAGACTTTGTACATGACAGCAGCAGACCACTTCACTGAATACTATTGAACGGGTCAGAGTGCCTGATAGAAATAGGTAGGTGTGCCTTTCATTTTATTTCATTTAATTGTTTATTTTGTAACAGCCTTTAGCACAGTTCATACGATGGGAAAACCAAACTTGACTCAAAAGATTAAAGTTTATCATTTTATGCATTGTGACCTGTTTTTCTGTACCTAGGGATAGACTACCTTTCGTTTCATTTAAAATTGGTAACAACCAACACGACATGATTTTGTTTATGTCAACCTCATCACAGCCATTATTTTTCTCCAGGGAACAGGCACAGGAGCGTCCTCGCTCATATCTAATTCTTATTGGCAAGTCAAGTCAAGTCGAGCCAAGTCAAGTCAAGTCAAGTCAAAATTATCTTTATTGAGGGTTGAAGAATAAGCTTTTCAACTTCTGTACATCCTGCCCTCATAAAAAAGGAAAAACATACAACATATGAACACAAGCATAAACAACATTTTCAAAAGCAGAAAAGGTGTACCGTGCAAATACATTACTCTTATATCATGTATCAAACAAGAATAAAACTGTCGTTGGGACATCATTTCAAATGTAGAGAGACAGACAGACAGACAGACAGACAGACAGACACAGGCAGACACAGGCACAGACCAAGAGTGAGAGAGAGGGTGATAAAGGGATCGTATTGATGGAAATGGCCTTTACTTGCTGCGCAGAGTTTCCTTTAGATGCTTTTTTAAAAGTCTGTTTCGAATGAAATGATTTTAAGGAGGAAGGCAAATGATTGAATGCGATCCCTCCAGGATAAACAAAACTTGATTTATAAACATAACTTTGGGGTCTGGAAAAAGACGGTTTGTGTGTATATCTATTTCTATTGATGACAAAGCTTTCAATTTTTTTTCGGAGCTGATCCATTCATTACATTGTACATGCACAAGCTTTTGTGGAAGTAGAAACGATCTTTAGATGGAAGAATATTAAACTTTTTGATCACTTTTTGTCAAGGTATTGGATTTCAACAGAATTGATTCAATGGCCTTTTACGTTTATGACTTTTGTTTCAGATTAGTTTCACTAGCATTATCCCATAAAGGGGATGCATAATTGATAGAGAAAGGACATGCGCATGAAAGAATATCTTTCTGAAATGAAGATTTAGAAAATGTTTAATTTTTGCAAGTTGACATACTCACTTAAAAATAAGCTTTCCAAGATCCGCATTGTGGAAAGTTCAAGATAAATTGTTGTCAATGATAACGCCTACGACTTCATGCGATGTAACCTCTTCAATCATTTGTCCTTGAGCATGTAATGGTGCAAATAAGGAACTCCAGTTCTACCGTTTTTGACGTGTTAAGACATACATGTAATCAGCCTGTTAATACTTTTCTTCTCCTGTTACTTACCAGTTCAATAGGATTACTACTGTGAGATTATAATGAGGTATCAACAAACATTTCACAACAACACTCTATATGTAATGGTAAGTCATTTTTAAGAATAGAAAAGAGGAGGGGCCCCAATACTGACCCTTGAGGGACACCAAATTTTAAAGGGAGCTACTTTGACTTTTTGAATTAATTTCAACGAACTGTTTACGATCAGTGAGAAAAGAAGAAATAAACTTGAAGACTGTATTCGATACTTTGTAATATATAACCCTTTTTTATTAGAAGGGAATGGTTTATATGCGTCAAATGCTTTTGCAAAATTTACAAGCATAATTCCAGTGAAAAGGGGACTCACCTAGGCCAGTGAAGAAAAAGATGGCGGCCAAGACGTACACCAATGGCGACTTTAGCATTGCCAACCCACTGATGTTCAACATTCGGGCCCTTAGGCTCTCCTCAGGGGCATCCCGCATATGCAGATTGAGTGGGGTCAGGGTCAGGGCTGCAACGATGGCTATGGCATACGTGGCAGCCTGATACTGGAGTAGGCTTGCCCATGACGAGCTTTCCACGCCGATTTTCGGGAAAAGTAAATTCTGTTGGAGAAAAGAGGAGAAGTTACAAAAAAGGTTTGGGTGGAAGATTGGATGGTATATGATTTGTTTCTTTTGTACAAAAAGGTCCTGCTTGAAATTTTGAGCCGAAAATCTCTTGTCTGTATGATAAAATGATACATAATTAGATTGACTGGATTTCGTTTTTAGACGGTCTCGTTGTCTTCTCTCTCTCTCTCTCTCTCTCTCTCTCTCTCTCTCTCTCTCTCTCTCTCTCCATAATGTCAAAAAATAAAAATCTATTTAATGAAAACACTTGCTAACAATTCAAAACTGCGCAGTTAGGACAGTTATTACCTTCAGCTATTCTGATGGGAAATAGTTTTGTAGGTTGATGAAAGCCAGTTTTTTAAGTTTGCCAAGTTTCGTTAATATGAATTACGAGTGGCTGATTTGACGGTTCGGTGGCTTTGTTCTTACTCTGCAACATTCTCATTCCTTTTCAAAGTGTACACTTCAGCCAGCCATTGCTTCTGTCTGTGTTTTCTTCGATTGAAGATTACAAGTCATGGGATTCCAGTTAACCCATCTCTCTTCACGGGATAACGAAGGAATACAAATTATTACTGCAGAATCAAGATGATCCTCCTCCTCAGTGAGTTTTCAATTTAATTTGCTTGCCAGGATGGACAGTCGGGTGACACTGTGCATTGCCCTTACCTCCACACCCTATAAAAGAAATCAGAATCTGAACATCTTCGCAACCTAGCCGCCGTAAGGATTATCCGTCTCATTTTGACCCAACAGTGCTTACAATGAAATTCAGTCCTGAACGAAAAAAGAACATAGACATGAACGAAAAACACAGACCTGAACGAAGAACACAGACCTGAACAAAGAAGAACACAGACCTGAACGAAGAACACAGACCTGAACGAAGAAAAACACAGACCTGAACGAAGAACACAGACCTGAACGAAAAAGAACACAGACCTGAACGAAGAAGAACACAGACCTGAACGAAGAACACAGACCTGAACGAAGAAAAACACAGACCTAAACGAAGAAGAACACAGACCTGAACAAAGAAGAACACAGACCTGAACGAAGAACACAGACCTGAACGAAGAAGAACACAGACCTGAACGAAGAAGAACACAGACCTGAACAAAGAAGAACACAGACCTGAACGAAGAAGAACACAGACCTGAACGAAAAAGAACACAGACCTGAACGAAAAAGAACACAGACCTGAACGAAAAAGAACACAGACCTGAACGAAAAAGAACACAGACCTGAACGAAAAGAACACAGACCTGAACGAAGAAGAACACAGACCTGAACGAAGAACACAGACCTGAACAAAGAAGAACACAGACCTGAACGAAGAACACAGACCTGAACGAAAAAGAACACAGACCTGAACGAAGAACACAAACCTGAACGAAGAACACAGACCTGAACAAAGAAGAACACAGACCTGAACGAAGAACACAGACCTGAACGAAAAAGAACACAGACCTGAACGAAGAAGAACACAGACCTGAACGAAGAACACAAACCTGAACAAAGAAGAACACAGACCTGAACGAAGAACACAGACCTGAACGAAGAAAAACACAGACCTGAACGAAGAAGAACACAAACCTGAACAAAGAGAACACAGACCTGAACAAAGAAGAACACAGACCTGAACGAAGAACACAGACCTGAACAAAGAAGAACACAGACCTGAACGAAGAACACAGACCTAAACGAAAAAAAACACAGACCTGAACGAAAAAGAACACAGACCTGAACGAAAAAGAACACAGACCTGAACGAAGAAGAACACAGACCTGAACGAAAAAGAACACAGACCTGAACGAAAAAAACACAGACCTGAACGAAAAAGAACACAGACCTGAACGAAAAAGAACACAGACCTGAACGAAAAAGAACACAGACCTGAACGAAAAAGAAGACGATGGTGGCCAGGTAACCGGAAGCTTCCTGTATGGAGAGCACGCGCAGAGGACGTTCCCGGAAGTACTCCATCAGTGCCACCAGTACTGACGTCACCAGCAGGTTGTTCCCTATACCTGCACGGAGAGCAGTCTTGACGTTCACACAGAAAATAAACAATATAGGTATTGTGCGTGCGAAGTTTATTCTATTCCACTACCATTCTTTACACACACACACACACACATACACACACACACACACACACACACACACACACACACACACACACACACTCACACACACACACACACACACACACACACACACACACACACACACACACACACACTCTCTCTCTCTCTCTCTCTCTCTCTCTTCTCTCTCTCTCTCTCACTCAGACACACACACACACACACACACACACACACACACACACACACACACACACACACACACACACGCACGCACGCACGCACGCATACACACACGCACGCATACATACACACACACACACACACACACACACACACACACACACACACACACACACACACACACACACACACACCTGGCAGCACCCCCAGCAGGAAGACCATGGCGGCAGTGCCAGAGCCAGGCAGAAAGGCGGCCAGCACACAGGCCAGGCCGGACACCACCGCTCCCCCCACCGCCGTCACCCGGTAGTATGACCACAGTGATGGCCACGCCACTCACGATGCCTGTCACCAAGCAACCAACCAACCAGAGGAATGAGCGAAAGAAGAAAGAGAAGAAGGAGGGGAAACAACAGCAGGCCTAGTATCAGCCTGATCAGACCAGCTACACAAATTCCAATCTTAACCCTCACCAACTAGCGCACCACGCTGATGATACTACATTGTGATCGCACAAAAAACACAACAAAAATGGGACGAGAGAAAAGGATAGATGATGGAGAACAGTGAGAATTAGTCGTTAGAAACTCCAGGGAAGAGCTAGATAGGGGGGCAGATCTTCGAAGAAGAAGACACTCATTCAGTGTCTCAGCCCTGAACCTCTAACACTCTACGGGGCTGGGCCACATCCACATCAGGAATCCAGGATACACCCCTCCCCCCCCCCCCCCCCCCTGCCCCTGCATCCACCCCGCCATTCAGACTAATAAAAAAAACAAACAAGAGAGAGAAGAAGAGAGAAGAAGAAGAAGAAGAAAATCCCATCATCAGCTTTCGAAAGATAAGACCAGTGTGGCAGTTGGTATGGATGACGTGTATACACATAGCATGCACCCTGCGTGAAAAATCGAAAAAAATGAAGGAAGTAAGGAAATTGAGTGAACTATATTAATTGGATGACAACGGAAACGACCGAATGAAGCGCCGGCAGGCAGCTTTTCAGTCAGCACTACCCAGGTAGGCGGCCCGTTGTGTACACAAGTGTGGATTGTCAGTGCCTAGAACCTTTGGTAAGGCGCTATATAAATGCTACGTTGTTGCTCTTGTTCTTGTTGTTGTTGTTGTTGTTGTTGTTATTATTATTATTGTTATTTTTATATCATCATTATTATCATTATTGTTGTTATTATTATTATTACTATTGTCATAAAGAAGAAGAAGAAGAAAAGAAGAAGAAGAAGAAGAAGCAGAAGAAGAAGAAGAAGAAGAAGAAGAAGAAGAAGAAAGAGGGGAAGATATGAAAAAAAGTATGTGATCAAGTAGGCAGTGCCAGATAAAACACCTCCTAACAGAACTATCCACTGCCCTTAACGGTTCAACTTCGTGATCTGTGAATCTGCTGCAATACGTTTCAGACCACATCAATGAACTCTGATGATTAAATCAACGAAAGTTTACACAAAACCTGTACTGCGTACCAACTGCAGCGCAATTCAGTACAAACCATACTGAATATGCTACATGAGAAAAGAGGATATCAGACGTGTTGACGGTCTTGGCATGAGTGTGGGTCCCCTACGCTAACAGTTGCACCGGATCCTTACAGAAGTCCCAAACAGAGCTTTATGTGTGTTTTTTTTTCCTTTCCTGGCACTTTTGTTGATTAATAACAAATGTGTGTTGTGATTTGATTAATGTACTGAGTATAGAATCCACCGCAAAGACAGGATACTCACAAAGAAAATGCGCCTTCTGTCGAAAGAAAAAACACAGAAATGCACCCCCCCCCCCCCCCCCCCCCCACACACACACACACCAACACGTAGTGAATGAAATCATACCATTGTATCGTCTGCTTCACGTGCGTGCAGTGAGTACCAGGTCAGTGCCTCTGTCCTCACTACCTCTGGTCACTATGAGAGAGAGAGAGAGAGAGAGAGAGAGAGAGAGAGAGAGAGAGCCTGCATGCCGGTAAAGTATGATAAACAGCTTTTTTCCCGAGCGCGGGAATTTCACTGAAGGCGCGCGCTATACTGGAACTGGCTCTGTGACGTGCCATGCGCGCGGCTGTGGAAAAGAATGAGTAGACTACATCCTCAAGGGAGTGTGCATTGCTGTTAGCTTACGGTCAGCTGTTAACGTAAGATTCCAACGCACGAAACTTGCCGAAGGTTCGACTAAGATTTCCTCATCTACGCTCACAGCTCTTAACATTTTCCCCACTTCGTATTGTAGACAAGAGTGGGGTGGGGATGGAGGCGTGCATGAGGGGTGGGGTAGTGCATGTGGGGTTGCAGATATGTTGCCACTCTTTCCACATCTGTCCAACAATTCTGTTGTGTTAGAGTTTCCCATTTCATTCATAGCAAGCCAGAGTGAGAGGGAAGAAGGAAGTGACGTAATTTAAGTTTACGAAATGGCGGCAGCCTTTTATCTTTAACTATATGCAATCCAGATTTAAGATTTGGGATAAGTTCTTTCTGTTAGAACGTCAATGATTCATGACAAAAATCAATGGAGAACAACACCCGGTCAGTCATTTTCTTTCCAACAAAAGGGTCTATCTACTATCTATCTATCTATCTATCTATCTATCTTGCCATATATCTATCTGTCTGCCTATCTATCTGTTTGTCTGTCTGTCTATCAATCTATCTGTGTCTATCTATCTATCTGACTGACTGTCTGTCTTCCCATATATCTATCTGTTTGTCTGTCTGTCTATCAATCTATCTGTGTCTATCTATCTGTCTGTCTGTCTTCCCATATATCTATCTGTCTGTCTATCTATTTATCTGTTTGTCTGTCTATATCTATCTATCTATCTATCTATCTATCTATCTATCTATCTATCTATCTATCTATCTATCTATCTGTCTGTCTTCTATTTGTCTCTCTATCTCTCTATCTGTCTGTCTGTCTGTCTGTCTATCTATCTGTCTGTCTGTCTATCTATCTATCTATTTATCTATCTATCTACCTCTGTCTATCTGTCTACTGTCTGTCTGTCTATCTATCTATCTATCTCTGTCTACCTGTCTGTCGATCTCTTTCTCTCTCTCTCTCTCCTCTCTCTCTCTCTCTCTCTCTCTCTCTCTCTCTCTGTCTGTCTGTCTGTCTGTCTGTCTGTCTGTCTGTCTGTCTGTCTGTCTGTCTATCTATCTATCTATCTGTTTATTTATCTATCTATCTGTCTGTCTGTCTGTCTTTCTTCCCATCTATTTCTCTCTCTCTCTCTCTCTCTCTCTCTCTCTCTCTCTCTCTCTCTCTCTCTGTCTGTCTGTCTGTCTGTCTGTCTGTCTGTCCTCTCTATCTCTGTACTGTCGGTCAGTCTGTCGGTCTGTCTATCTATCTGTCTGTCTATTATCTGCCTGTATATCTATCTATCTGTCCATCTATCGATCTATCTGTTTGCCTATGTATGTATGTATCTATCTATCTATCTATTGATTTATCTATCTTTCTGTCAGTCTATCCCTCTATCTTTCTATCTCTCTATCTACCTATACTGTCTATCTATCCATCTATCTATCTATCTGTCTGTCTATCTACCTATCTCTCTACTTATCCATCTATCTATCTATCTATCTATCTATCTATCTATCTATCTACCTGTCTATGTATGGCTGAGTCAGTGAATGCTCTGGTGAAATCAAGATATTAATTACTCTGACAATCAATTTACCACACAAGCATCCCCTCTATCAATGTGGACATGTGTCAGTCGCAAACAGACCCAACCCAAACAATGCAGATTTCATCTGTTCACAGGGTTACCACAGACAGACTGTTCTCTGTTCAGTCTGTGTCGTCATAGCAGCAGCTTGCACCTTGGGGTGCCCAAAGAGTAAACATAAATAAATGAATGAATAAATAAATTGAATAAATAAATGAATAAATGAACAATTAAATCTATGGCTTGTAACCCTTCAAAACCATCAAACCAAAAGACTGTGTTGATTGGTTGACACAAACCTAGCGCGATAGATTTATCCTTAGTTTCACCTAGCGTTGCAGTAAACTGTAATTGGTCTATAGGAGAAGATTGTTTGGGAAGTGATCACCTCCCCATCACTATAATCTTTAATGATGACATAAATAATGATGTAACAGACATCGAAGACAAGATTCCAAAGTTTAATTATAAACTTGCCAACTGGGATGCCTACCAGATCTTTCTTGCATCGTATAACACACCATTTATTGAGAATGATGATGTTAATTTATTTTATTCTAATTTCAGCAAAGTCATACTGTTAGCAGCCGAGCATTCTATCCCTAAATGTAAATTTAAAAAGATTGGTAAATATATGGGTAATGCATGGTGGACGGAAGAATGTAGACTAGCTGTTAAATCAAAGCGAATATGTTACAAGACTTGGTTACGAAATAAGACAGAAGAAAATTTTGTCTTTATGAAGCAAGAAAAGAACAAATGTAATAAAATTATTGCTCAAGCTAAAAAGAAATACTGGGCAGAATTTTGTGAGACCGAAGTAAAAGAATCGAAGGATATGTTTAAAGTTTGGAAAAAAGTAAAACAAATAAAAAATTGTTACAAAACACAAGCTTACCCTGTAAAATTAACAAAAGAATTTCCAAGCACAATGGATAAGGTGGAAGCTTTTTCCCATTTCTTTTCGGAAAATAGTCGAGCTGTAAATCTTCCAGCAGAAATCAAGTACCATAGACAAAAAGAGGAACAAAAAGAACAATATAAGAGTCCCATACCAGACAATAATAACTACTTAAATTCTCCATTACAATCATCAGAACTTCTTGAAGCGATAGAATCCATTACATCTTATGATTCAGCAGTGGGCCTAGATGGTATTTCTTACGAGCTTCTTCGTCACTTGCCTTCTTCGTGGAAAATATTGCTACATTCGTTGTTCCAAAAATGTTGGACGTACGGCACTCTTCCTACAATCTGGAAAAGTTCAGTGGTAGTACCGGTACCAAAAAAAAGGAAAAAACGAGAACATCTGTAAATAGCTATAGACCCATTGCTTTAACATCCCATTTTGGTAAACTTCTTGAAAAAGTTGTACAAACACGTTTATTATATTATTGTGAAAAAAATGACATTATTCCAGTCCAGCAAGCTGGATTCAGAAAAGGGCGTTGCACAACTGATCATTTAGTGAAACTATCTTCTCATATAAAAAAGCAATTTTCACGCAGAAAAAGTACATTAGCTACATTCTTTGATGTAAAGAAAGCATATGACCGTGTTTGGCATGCTCGATTATTGTATAAACTGAAAAATATTGGTATTTCTGGGAATATGTATGATTATATAAAAAAAACTTTCTAGAAGGAAGAAATATATGTACACGAATTGGAAAAATATATTCATCAGTCAGGAAAATAGATATGGGCATTCCTCAGGGATCTGTTATTGCACCTTTATTATTTACGATCCTTATACATGATCTCCCAAAGGCATTATCAAAATCCACCAATGTAGTGCAGTATGCAGATGATATTGCCATTTGGATTAATACTTCATTAAGGAATCACTCGAATAAAAGGGCAGTAAAATTTGTACAGACAATGTATCAAGGAGAATTGGACAGATTGTCTGCTTACATGAAAGAGAACGGTCTTGAATTATCTGGTGAGAAAACTTGATTAATGCTTTTTAATAACGGCGAAAACCCAAAAGCTCTGCCCAACCTTAATTTGATGACAATGTTCTACAATATAAGCAAACAGTCAAATTCTTAGGAGTGTTTTTAACACCGAAGCTGAACTGGAAAAAGCATATTGAAAATTTGTTAGATAAAGCTAGGAAAAGATTAAATTTGCTCAAAATTATATGTTGTCAACCATGGGGTCAAGACTGTACTGCACTTTTACATTTATATACATCGTTAGTACGATCAAAATTAATATATGGACAGGAAGTATACTTCTCTGCATCTAACTACCTTGCAAAGAAACTACAAAGCTTAGATAGCAAAGCTTTAAAACTAGCTTTGGGTGTTCCAGTGCACACAAACACAATGAAATGCTATAGGGAGACAAACATTTTACCTCTTAATGAACAACGAACGTTGGATGTGTCCAAATACGTTGTAAGAGGCCTAGCTGTAAAAAAAAAAACTGCTACTGATGAGATTCTTATGGATTCCAATAAGGAATACCCCAAAAGGTCTAAAAATATATCGTACATAGAGCCGATTAGAAATTTCACTTGTGAGCTTATGTCAGAATGTAGTATTGATATTGATGCAATTTCGGAGGTTCCCATTTTTCCTCAAATGCCCCCATGGGAGCATCTCAACGCAAAAATTGATGATGAATATACTACTTTGAAGAAAGATGACAATGTAAATATTCTAGTATATGAAGTTCGAGAACATCTCGAAAAGACTTATCCAAATCATTTAAAAATATTTACAGATGGTTCAATAATGGAAACGTCTGACAGTGGTGCTGGACTCACTATACCATCCTTAAATGTGCAAAAGTCTTTCTATCTCGGCAGAGAATTTTCAATTTATACATCAGAGCTATATGCAATTATGAAGGCTCTGAATTATATCTTATATGACACGCCAGTATCATTTTATAGTGTGCTGTTTTGTGTTGATTCAAAATCAGTTTTACAATCATTAAAGCACTGGAACTCTAAAATTACAACTGATATTCTTTTTTAAATTAAGCATCTATTATATTGTTTACTTTCCCGAGGTATAGCTGTTGATTTTTGCTGGGTTCCTTCACATTGTGGCTTAAAAGGGAATGAATTAGCAGACAAATTGGCAAAACAGGGAGCTTGTACAATTTTTGAAACACCCTTCAACAAAGTCTTAAATTTTTTATCCGCATGAATTGATCCAGCAATTGGAAAAGAATATGCGGAAGAAACATCTTAATGAGAATTTATTCGTCCTGCCATCATGTCCAAGGTATCTAGCCAGATTAATTCATAAATTACGGTTAAATACATGGAATAAAAAATATTCACGAGGCATAGCGTGTATATGTCAGGAGAATATTTCAATTCGTCATCTTTTATTTGAATGCCCTATACTAACCCCAGCTTATAAGGAGAAGAATATTTTAGAAATAATTCTGACCATGTTGATAGTGTGGTAAATAACCCTTGCTTTTTTGATATTGCTTTGGTTATTGCTCAGTCCCCAGTTGCAAAACTATTGTGAAAAAAGCCATTTGAGATATGTGTTAATAGTGTGTGTGTGTGTGTGTGTGTGTGTGTGTGTGTGTGTGTGTGTGTTTGGGGGGGGGGGGTGCGGGGTAGGGGGTGGGGGAAGGTGCTGGTAGTACAGTGGAATGTACATTGCAGTTTAAAGGTCTAAGATCATCTTGCGATGAAAAGACGTTAAATAAAACTACTGAACTGATTGACTGGTCGAGTTAACTTATTTGACCAGCACTATTATATAGGAAGCACTATCAAATTAATTGTGTGATTGAAAATATGTTGCATTACAACACTTTGTGTGCAGAGTATTGTGTATGGCCTACCATTGACGTCTAAAAGCCACAAGGTGCACCAGACAGACGATAGTTCTTCATACAAAGGAGTCAGGGATTCATCCATTCACACCACATGAATTGCTCTGCAGTCAGTGCGACTACTTTGATACATACCAGACAAGCCGTAGATCCTTTGATAGGTGTCGACGACCACGTGGTTCTCTACAGCCGCCCTCCCTCCGGCGGACAGCTGGAGACCGTCATCGTAGTTGGTGAACTCTTCCACTGCTCTCTTGGCTCGCCTCACTCTGGGCTGCCTCGCTGGACTGGCCCACTCTGCTCCGGGCAGGGCTGAGGGGGGTGGGGGTGGAGGTGGCGTTCTGTGTCCTGTCAACTGCCCAGAACGCCTGTCTGGGTCTGTGACACCTGAAAGGTTACACGTACTCTTCCGTCTGGTTTTTGAAAGGTTACACGTACTCTTCCGTCTGGTTTTTGTTACAGCTGGAATAACAGCGGTGAACTGCGGCGGTTTTTCTATGTTGTTGCTGGTGGTGGTGGTGGTAGCTGCGGACTGTTTAGCGTAGGCAATTGACGTTTCGGGGTTTTTTGGCTTCAAGACTGTGAACGGCGGTCTGAATGGCTCTGCGAGTGATAACACGGGTGTCTTGCCGGAAGAGGTATCATGGGAAGGAAAAGGAGGCATAGGGTTTGTTTCTTCCACTGCGCTATCAGGAAGGACCTTTTCATGTGGATCGTTCCCTCTTGCTTCTGGAATCGACGGAATTTCGGCTCTGCAGTGACGTCATTCGGTGGTGTCGATGGCTGGAACGGACCTGGTATTTTCTGTGTCATCCTCCTGACAACGGATTGCTTCTCTCGCCACTGTGATCTCTTGAAACGGAAAATAAATCGATGTTCCGTTAGATCAAAGTCATCGTCTGTCTTCGTTTGACCCACCTTTGAGCATAAGCTCCGTCTCTTCACAGACGTCTTCATCCCAACACACACTGACGACAGAGCCAGAACGTCACACAGTGACGCAGACCTTTTCTTCCTCCTCCCGAGCGGACTCTGGCTGGTGTTCCTGAAAGCTGACGTCAGCGCAAGCCACTGCTGGCAGTAAGGCTGCTCAGGGTACAGGCTACAGAAGGAAGCAGGATCGAACCCTGTGGGCCCCACAGGCACTGTCGTCACCTCCGCTTCCCTTGGTACTGCTGTATCACTGGAGATGAGGATGAAAGAGAGGACAGAGCTGAAGACGTTGACGATAGGCAAGACGAAGAGAGCTGCCATCACGATTCTAGTTTTTCGGCAGCAGGTTACTTTGGTTTCACCGTTGTCAACCTCAGCATCGTCGACGGCTGTCAAAGTGACTCCCGTTTCCAGCTCTAGTTCTTCTGGGGCGTCCTCGTCCTGTTGAATATGAGGTTAGATCATCAGAAACTGATCTTCAGCTGTCAAAAACGCATGGAATTTGAATAAGCATTCTTTTTTTGCGATTCTAGAAAGTGTTTTTTAAAAGAAGGGATACGTTGCTGTTTGTTTTTATATAATGGTAATGTTGTTAGTTGTCTTCATGTTGGTTTTTTAAAATTTTTTTATTCACTTTCATTCCGTTCTTCTTGTTATTATTGCTGTTGCCGTTTAGTGTTAATGTTCCGATTGCTTTTTTTAATGCTGTTATTGATGATATTATGACATATTGTTGATGGTTTTGATTGTGTAAGCATTTTGTCCTTCTCATTGTCGGTTTCACAGTTGCGTGTGTGTGCGTGCGCGCGCGCGCACGCACGCACCCACGCACGCACGCACGCACGCACACACGCACGCACGCACGCACGCACACACACACACACACACACACACACACACACACACACATACACACACACCACTGACCTACCTGCTCTTCCTCTTCCACAGTCTTGGAAAACCCTGACGACAGGAAATCACCGAGACCCAGACCCCCCTCCAAGGCTTGAACAGAAGACAGCATCCCTTCTTTAGCGGCGTCCTTCAGGACAGAAGCGGCCTCCTCCTTCTCCTCCTCCACTTCTTCCACTGTCAGGCTCTCCTTCCGTCCCTCTTCCTTTTTCTATCGTTGCGTTTCGTGAACACCTGCTCAGCCATCTTCTCTTTTCCCAGCTCGTCGTCTCGCTCGAGCCCTGGCGTCAGAGCAAACGATAAACTTGTGTGTTATTCGGTGTGAAACGATTAAGTCATGTTTCTTCAGTACCTGGTGTGGTGGCTGGTGCACTGTGATGACAGTTTTAATCAGGCTCCTGACTTGACCTCTTCTTCTGTCTCTTCGTTGCCATTACTTCTTTTCGGGTTTGTTTGTTTGTTTGTTTTTGTAGTCCGTGAGGACCAGTTGATATGTTTAATTTGAAAAATAAGTACGTCTAATTGATTTTGTGAAATAAAGTAGAAATAATAAGTTTAGACATTAATCAAAAGGGGAACCCTCTTTTTTTTTTGTCTGGTGGTCATTTGTCGAAGTTGTGCAAGTTTTTAAAAAAATTAAGAAGTAATTTCAGTAAATTTGCCAGACGACAAGGACAAGCAAATTACAAGACAAAACACGACGCGTTTCAACCTCTTAGGTCTTCTTCAGACAAGATAAACAACATTCATGACAATGAAAACGAAGAACGAGCATGCAATCACTTATCTTCTTGATTTCGGTGCAAGATGGCGTTGAATGAAAAAAAGCTTGTTGAACGGCAGGGCAAACCTCGAACCGAAGCTTCAGCTTTAGAACCATTTCAGTAACTTCCCATGTAGGGAAAGTCATGGAGTAAGTCATAAAAATCAGAATGATTCATTACTGTGATGGAAATAAAGTGCGCGTACACGCGCGCGCACGCGCACGCGCGCGCGCGCGCGTGTGTGTGTGTGTGTGTGTGTGTGGTGTGTGTGTGTGTGTGTGTGTGTGTGTGTGCCTGTTCAAGCCAGATTTAGAAAAGGAAGATCTATGATCAGACACCTGACACGACTTAATATCCAAATTAAGAAATAGTTTTCCCAAATGTAAAAGTGTTCTTGCCTCCATCTTTGACCTCACTGAAACTTTTGACTTAGTGTGGTACAGCTGACTGTTGTGTAAGGTTGAAAAAAAATGTTTCTCTGGTCACGTCTACAATTACATTAAATCCTTTCTCACTGGAAGACATACACTGACTTCCATAAAAAACGCGAAAAATTGAAAGGCTATTTTTCGGGTGAAAAGGGGTGAATATACAATATTGAACCATTGTGGCAAGTTGTTTGGGTCCAAGACTCACGTGCAGTGAAAAAATTGTGTGAGCAACACATCATTCCCGGCATTGGAGGGTCAACAAAAATGGCAAACTGGTTGCTGCATGTGAGGCACGTGCACACCATGCAGAGCAAAGTTAACCAGCGACAAGTACGCAGGCATGCAGCCTTTATAAAGCCGCGCTACAAGGTTCAGATAACGACTTGCCGTCTGAGCGCTACAGAGATGCCAAGACTATGAGCAGAGGAACGCAATCGTGCCCTAGGCCATCTGGAGGCTGGTGTGGATGCCAGGCAGGTCGCCAACATCTTTAACGTCCACATCTCAACCATCTATCGTCTGCAGCACCGCATGCGAGTCACTGGTACCACTGATGATCGTCCCCGGCCAGGCCGTCCTCGGGTCACCACACCAAGAGAGGATCGCCATTTTGTTCGAACCCATCTGCGGGACAGGCGGCAAACAGCCGCTAACACTGCTCGACAGGTGCCTGGGAATCTCCAGCAACGAATCAGCCTCAACACTGTGCGGCGGCGTCTTCAGGAGAACGGGCTGGCATGTAGGCGTCCTCACAGAGGTCCGGTGCTGACAACCAAGACACCAGCAGGACAGGCTGCAGTGGGCACAAGCCCGAATCAGCTGGCGCAGGCAGCAGTGGGGATGCATACTGTTCTCAGATGAGAGCCGTTTTTGTATTGACATGGCTGACGGTTGTGTCAGAATATGGCGTCGACCTGGCGAACGCTATGCTGACTCCTGTGTGGTAGAGCGGAACCCCTGGGGATGCCCGAACGTTATGATATGGGGTGCAATTGGCATAAACCACGCTATAGGACCAGTCATCTTTCAGAATATTGGCCCTGGTCGCGGACAGGGTGTCGATGCACAGCGCTACATCCACCAGGTGCTCAGACCCCATGTCGTTCCTTTTTTTGCGCAACACCCAAACTGGACATTCCAACAGGACAATGCAAGACCACACACAGCCAGGACCACCCAGCAATTTCTTCAGCATAACAACGTCAATGTGCTGCCCTGGCCAGCCCTCAGTCCCGATTTAAAACCCAATAGAACATTTTTGGGATGAACTTGGCAGACGGTTGGACCTCCTGCGTCCACGACCAGCAACAGCGGCTCAACTTCACCAGGCCATCGTCCATGTGTGGGCTGGTGTGCCAAGGGGACGCATCAACCACTTGGTCCACTCAATGAGCCGCAGGTGTCAAGCAGTTGTCCATGCAAATGGTGGCCACACACGGTATTAGGACTTCAAGCGGGTTTGTCACGTGACCTTGGATTTTCCACACAAAGACATATTGCTGATGACATTTTCACACATTTCCGGTGTAATGAATCAAATCACGTTGAATTCTCGCTTCCACTCTGTACAGTTGTGACCAATAAAATTCGCCCCTAACTTTCAGCTTGTTTTGCTTTCGCGTTTTTTTTTTTATGGAAGTCAGTATATATAATGATTTAAGCGGGAGTCATTATATCAACTGCTAGGTCTGTAAGTATGTGGTGAGAACACCACAGAATTATGGACTGTGGTGTGTCTCTGTTTGACGCCAAAGTACAGGCACAAACAGCGTGTCTCCCTGATGAGTCCGATCCAGCGAACGAAATGCCTAGGTGCAGGCAATGCACATAGATCTGCCTTCAGAAGGAATTACAATGGTTCCCTCATGCAGCTAGTGAAGGTTGTTCATATCTAAAAATGTAATTTCTTAATTTTATGTTCCCATTTTCAACACCCAACCTCCCCCCCCCCCCCCCCCCCCCCTTTTTATTATTTTTAAGTTCAAATCTTTGCCAAGGCATTACATAATGACGGAAGAATTGTTAGCCTGCACTTGTTTCAACCCACTACTTAATTGTTCAGCATTATAGGTCTGTAAGTATGGGAATCCTACAAAGTTCAGTAATCTCCCCATTGTTATTCAACATTATGCTGTATGTTTTAAAGACGTGTCTTTCAACATCTACCAAGCCGGTACAATATGCTGATGGCATTGCAGTTATTATGGATTCACGCATCTTCAAGTAAAAAAAGCAAGCTTTCGTTAAATTTATTCTATACAGAAACTTTTTCAGAGAGAAAATAAATTGAACGACTATTTGCGTATGAACGGCTTCGACTTTTCTGTAGAAAAAAGCGCACTTTTGATTCTTTTCAATAATGGTTATAATCCATGCAAACTACATCAGGACTTTTTCTTCTTTTTTATTTATTTTTTTTTTTTTTGGGGGGGGGGGGGGGGGGGGGGGGGGGGGGGGGGGGGTGAATAGCAGAAGGGGGGCGGGAGGGGGGGTAAAGAATTCTTTTTTTTTTCCTTTTTTTTTTTTTAATGAAATAGAGAAAATTTCTCTGAAATGAGATTTTCTTGGAGTGCTGCTTACTTAAAGAAAAAACTAGCGTCGCCACATCAAATTAATTGTGACAAAGCTATTGAAACTTGAATTTCCTTGAAATTATAAACAACTCTCTTTGGGGAAAAGGATCCTAAAATTCTGCTGCATTCAACCGCTATCGTGCTGTCGAGACTGACCTATGGTCAGCAAAGTCTTTTGGGCTCCAGCATTATTATTTCGAGCAACTCCGAATTATTGATATCAAAACTGTGAAATTGGCTATGGGAGTATCTATACATAATGAATCCAGTCCAGTTAAAACAATTTTTGCATCTAAAAACAAACAAACAAACAAACAAAAAAAATCAGCATCAGCCCAAAATGATTTGGGGGGGGGGGGGGGGGGGGGGGGGGGGGGGGGATGTAACAATCATTTGAAAGCCTCCCTTGAAATTCTATTCTGAACTGTAGACGGTGCAATTTATATTTGTTATTCAAGATTTAATAACAAAAAAATCATATAAAAAATGGACTTCAATTTTTACATCTGAGCTGGTCGCTGTTCGGGTGGCATTAGTTGTTTTGGCCGGTGACAATCGCTTATATCCTGTTTCGCTTCGATTCTCAATCAGTTGGTTTTTTTAATTTTATTTCTTTTTAAAGAATGATCAGAGAGAGAGGGATTATTATGTGAAATTAAACCTCTGAACAACTTCTTTGTATCAAAGGCACTAATGCTGGGGTTTTTGTTTATTTTTTGTCAGATTCAATCCCACAAGTTTTTTTTTTTTTTTTTTTTTTGACAAAGTATACGCAGCAGAAAAAAAGGTGAGCAAAACATGTTTTGGTGGTATCATTGTCATGCTAGTAAATGATTAAAATACCTGCAAGAGGCTGTGCAATTCAGATTTGAAGCGACTGAGGTATTATACTTGTTTCAGACGTCATTTGTCGCAGGGCTGGTGAAATTTGACACGTCACAATTCATGATTTCGGTGCTCCGACGCTCGATCGTTTTGTTTAAGAATACAGTTTCCAAACCGTGAAAGAACTGTGCTGGATTAACAATCCATACATTATGGCAATGTCCAGAGGTGATTTAAGTCCATTAACGTTAGTAGGTCGTTCTTTAAATCCCCTCTGATGTTCATCTTTGACCCCTCCCCTCTGTATATCATTTTTCCATCCACACACTAATAAACATGTTTCCTTCTTCTCCAGCCTACCCCAATTCTGCCGCATTTCTCTTCATCATAACATTCTAACATTGTAGATTTTCAAAATCTGAACTTGGATGCCTGCTTTACCTTAACGTCTACCTCCTCTCGTACCTACCCCAGTCCTCCCACACTTCTCTTTTTCTTTATCATAACAATCTAACATTGTAGATTTTTAAAATCCTAATTAAATGCCTGTGTTACCTTAATGTCTACCATTGCTTTGATGCGTGCCGGGGCGTTAATAGAATTCCTCCCTTGGAGGAAGAAGAAAAAGAAGGCTACAAGTAAGGCAGAATGGGACATAACTGCACAGTGAATTTGGGGAACATTCATATCTTAATGATGTCTTTTTACTATGGCGAACTTTCAGACAAAAAAAAAAACAAAATGTATATTCTTGCCGCTATCAGAATCATTCTCATTTCTATCGTGAGACGTGAAGGCACTGGCATTGTTACAATACCTGTGGCCGTTGCTCTCATGGATTACGCTTCCACGTAAGCACGGAGACTCAATGTCACATTTTCATAACGTCAACAGATTCATTATAATGCCTGCCTCTGCGTCGCATGCTGATGCATCTCTCATATACCACCTATTGCTTCTGCTGCTGCAATAAAGTGCTGCTATTGCCGTGAAACATGCTGATGAGCATCACCAGCGCTACTGCTAATACTAATGCTACTGTTGGACTTGGTGTGTTTGAAATAATCACAGAACTGCTACTAACAACTTTTTTTTGCTGCTGCTGCTTCTACTCCACATAACGGGTAATGGTAAAACACGTAGCCTACCAGGTAGCTATCCCAAACGTCACTATCGCATCCACCACTGCAGACGGCATTGCATTTGCTACTACAGTGCTGCTACTACTACAACTACTATTGCCGCTTTTGCTGCTTAAGTAACCGCTGCTGCCGCAACAAAAACAACAGAATCACCATCAACAACAAAACCAACAAACAACTATGCTACTATTACTACTATTAATACTACTACTTCTATTCTGCTGGGTATTACTACTACTACTACTTACTATACTACTACTACTACTACTACTGCTGCTGCTGCTGCTGCTTGCTTACAGTGTAGACAACTAAATACTATCTATTGCTGTGCTATTAACTACTACATACACACACTACACACTACTACTACGCACTGCTTACGGAACACTACACTACCACTACTACTACTACTACTACGACTTGCTTACAGTGAAAACGACTACTGTCACTACCACTACTACTACTACTACTACTTTTGCTGCTGCTGCTGCTAGCTGCTGCTGCTGATGCTGCTAACTACACACTACACTATTCGACTACCACATACTAGAGTGCAACACTTATAAACCACTGCTACAACCGTCGCACCAACAGAAACAAAACAACATGGGATCAACTCACATACAAAATTACACAAACTTACTTAAAATCAAAGGTAGCACAACTGTGAGAGGTGTCCCACGCCCTGTAGACCTGTTACTGAAATGCATGGAAACACTTCCCTCGCTTTTTACCTCATCACCTCATACA
>CM031608.1:47766363-47783863 GCA_018398815.1 Conus ventricosus | reverse complement strand
ACTGTGTGAGGAGGAAAACGGGTGGGGGAGAGGGTGGATGTCAAACGAACTGATCCGTGTGATGAGTTGACGGCATAAACATCGATGATCGAGATCTCTCTGTAATTGGTTTCCTGGGAAACGACTCGCGGGTCAGGCTGGACTGCTAGCTGGTTAATTGATTAGTAGGCCTGACTGATTGTCTAGCTGGTTGGTGGGTTGACTGCTTGGTGGGTTGGCTGATATCTGGTTGTCTGCTCGGGTTCCCTGTGAGCTGGTATAGCAGTGAAGCACCAAGGGAGAGGTGGTAGCTCTGCTTTGAGGGACACTGACGTGAGAGGTCAGTGTCAGGCGGCTTAGTGTTCCTTCCAGCCGTATGGGTGACGACGGGTCTGCCCTGTGTCACCATGGGGACGGCTCTTAGAGATGTTGGGCGATCGGCGATGGAGCGCTGCCTGACTACGATTACCATGCCCTGGGATACCGTGCTTTAGAGGGCCGGGCATGGGAGTACCCTTTATTGAGGTGGGCTCACACGGCACAGGACCATCGCCTTCCGAACACGGAGAAGGCCGCTAGATGGCCCTGAAGACAGGCGTTTCGGTACGGGAGTGGAGGGGGGAGGGGGGGGGGGGGGAGGCGAAGTAAACCGACGCCCATTGTCGGCAGACCAACACCTGAATGTGTACCCAAGTTCACAAGGAACCAGAGCTGAGAGAGCGACAGACAACGGCCGCCACACGGAAGCAGGCCCACTATTGCCAACGACAACAACTGCCACAAAGTATGCAGACTTCAGTCTGCGACTATATCCTGTCCTTAAGGGCCACTGGCCAATATTTTAGGACGTTAATCTTCTACTACCATGTCACATGAGAACTCTTCTGCGCGTGTCAAGAAACCCGATGTCCATGCGGACAGTTTTGTCCCGGGAAGACTTAGGCTGCACACCAAAAATCAACGTGCCAAGGCCTTGCTTAAGGAGTTGAGTATGTAGAGACTGGCACGATTAGATTGTTTTGGGATTTTTTTTTTTATTGTGTCTGAAAGTTGATTCTCCTCAATTTCTTTCATATGGCCAGCAAGGTACAGGCCAGGTGGTTCCAAGCCGACAGATTAAAATCAAAGGAATGGGACTATTTAGGGGCTTCCAGCTGGCGCAAAGAGAGGGTCACGGGTGAGTGCAAAGGCCTGAAATGTGACGTCAGCTAAGGGGAAAGTCATGTATTTGAAAATTGTATGTGATGTCATCTGTGGAAATCCCTGATTCAAGAGAAATAATTGGTGGGGAGTTGTTTTTGATCAATGATCAGTTTAACATTAAATGCTCAAACTTATCTTAGGCCTCAAAAACGCTTACATGGATTATGTAGTGTTTTAGTGCAAAATCCTAATTGTGGCGTGTGGCCTCAAAAACGCTTTCATGGATTATGTAGTGTTTCAGTGCAAAATTCTAATTGTGGTGTGTGGCCTGAGGCGTGAGCAGAGCATTAGCGATGTTCTGATCAGCCGAACACCTGCGCATTTAAGTTTTCAGACGTGAAGAAACTCTTGAAACAGGAGAATCAGACTGGGTTGAAAAATAAACCTCCATTTGGTTTGTTGGCCTTCACTCTGTGGCTGACTACATGCTGATTGGTTCGTTTGTTGGTGGCGAGTTGGCTGTTGGTTTTTAAGTCGGCTGTTGATGACTTGATTGGTTGGGTGGCTGCCTGGCTGACAGACTGCTTGTTGGCTGTTGGTAGTCGGTTGTTGGTCAGTTGATTGGTTTTGGTGGTTGGTTGGCTGTTAGTTGATTTATTGCTAGCTGGTCGGCTCTCGGACAGTTAGGTGGTTAGCTGGTAGACTGGATGATTGGTATTTTGACTGTAGGTTCAATAAGACAGAGTCTGTACCTTACAAAAAAGAGGGAAAAAAAGGTTTAAGCAACATTTTGCTCAAGAATTACACGGAAATGGGTCTAGGTGACATAAATGATGAATCATTCAACTAGTGCTTTCCTCCGTTTTTTTTTCTTTTCTTTTAATTTGAAATAATTGCTGTCATAGTTATAAAACGTATGTTGATGTTTTACGCTTTTTTGTGTGACAAACTTTGAGTAACAAAGAGACATTATCTGAGTAAACACGACTGCATAGCTAAGGTGAAATGTAAACACACCATACCAAATACAGCTACGTAAACTTAGTCCTACCTGAATTTATCACATTCTGTGCCTCAAACAAGTGAAGTGCCACAGATCTAAAATCAACAAAACGCCAATGAAAACAAAGAAAGAAACAAACTATCAAAGAACACGTTTAACATTACGGTATACCTAAAACCGTCCGTTCACAAGAAAGGCGACTTCTTTTTTATTTTATTATTTTTTTTTTTTTTTTAATCAATGCTTATGGTAAGAGAGTCACGGTTCAAATGCGTAGGGATTGTGTTCATTTCTTTAAATCTGTTTAAAGAATTGCATTTCGCCTCATCTTTTTTGAGACCCCCCCCCTCCTTATATTCCCCCCTCCACTCCTTCGACGTCTCCGACCGTCTCTTTCTACTTCCAAGTGTAAACAGTGGTCCCATGAACAGCTGTCATATGTTGATAGTTTCACTCAGAAAACCTCTTTGATTTGTTTTAAATATCCTGTCACCTCACCTATCACCTATCCAGGAGACTTGAAGACCATTTAGTCGCCACAGAAGACTTCTCAACGAGCTTCCTCCACTCCTCCCGCGGCCGGCTCTCAGACGCACTTAGGCGGTTGCTGAGTGCGAGGCCAGTCCATTCACTGATGTTGTCCTCCCATCTCTTTCTCTGTCTTCCTCTCCTTCTGCCTCCTCGCACTGTTCCTTGTAGAACGTTTTGGCAAGTCCTATTGATCTTAATACATGATCAGACCATCTCATTTTCCTTCCTTTCACTGTGAATGACAGGTCTTCATATGGTCCAGTGCCTTGCCTTACTCTGGGCTGGACCTCCAAGTTGGTCATGTGGTCTTTGTATAAGATGCCAAGGATCTTATGGAAGCATCTCACCTCTAATGCCTGAATCCTTCTCCCAAGTTCAGCTGTCAAGAGTCCACGTTTCACAGGCATAGAGAAATATGGCTATGACCAAGGAGCGCATGAATCTGATCTTGGAACTGATTGTGACGTTGATGTTTCTTTCATTCTAGACGGGTCTTAGTCTGATGAAAATTTTTAGAAGATGAGAACCAAGATTCAGTTTAGATATTACTGTTGAAAAAAAATAAAGCGAACAAAGAAATAAACCACACACACACACACAAATCTATCGCTCTGTCTATGTATTCATTCGTCTGTCGTCTGTTCGTTCGTGTATCCAAACATCCATTCAAACACACACACACACACACACACACACACACACACACAGGGAGAGGGAGACCTGTACCATCATGATTACATCCTCTTTCTAATAGTGCCTACAGCGTAATAATTGACACCGGCCAGAGCTCGGCCTTTCATCAGCACAGGTTCATCGCTGACACTATTCGATTGGGGTATGAGGGTGGGGGTAGGCCAGTGGTAAAAAGGATGGATAGAGAAAGTCGAAGGGATGGAGGGAGCGGTGTCTAAACTGCTGCTCCTGGTAATGAATATTTACGTGTATGTGCCGTGAGTTCCAATTCAGGGTACTGACAAGCATCGTTTGCATCTCAACATCTGCAAGCTGATAGAATCTGCGACATCAGTCCTGGTTAACTCACCCCTAGCCCCACCCTCCATCCCCGCCAGCCCTCAGCCTGGGGCTGAGTGAGTGTAATTACTAGCTAGGGTGGTACTACACGTTGTTGTTGAGTGTTAGGTGTGAATGGAAGAGAGCATAGAACACGTGCATCGCTTGTGCTGTGTGCACTCTCTATCCAATATCATCCTACTAGGTGCAGTGCAGGGTGGACGCCCTAGAGGGAGACCGACCTCCACCCCACCAACCAACCAACCCTCCAACAAACAAACCAAAAACCCAACAAACCAAGCAAACAAAACCCACCAACCGAACCAAACCAAACCAAAGCAAACAAAACAAACCAACAAACAAAACAAACCAAACCCAACAGTAGTATGTAGCCAGTATTTCCTCTCTGGGCAGATTGGGGGTAAGGCGTCAAGGTACCGGAAGTCGTGACGGAAGCGGAAGTTAGAAGCAGAAGCGGAAGTTAGTAAGGGAAGTCGTAAAGGGAGAAGGGGGTGATAGGTGGTGAGGGTGAGAAAAGAACAGGAGAGAGGATGACATCATATTTTATTTCTAGTAACAGAGATGATATTATGTACGATCTCGTGATCATGTTAGGACATGTTTGAACGTATTTTTAGCACTTACACCTGAGGCATACTTTAGAATCGACGGTTAGCATAATTGTGCACGCAGGCATACGCATGCACGCGTGCATATGTGTGTGTGTGTGGTGTGTTGTGTGTGTGGTGTGTGTGTGTGTGTGTGCACCAGCGGTTTCTTTTGCTTGCTTTTATATCAGATTATCTGTTTATATACTGTATGTGCTTTTTTAAAAGTCGTAACCAGTCATGCATGCTAAAAGTTTATGTATGTTGACAATAATATCTACCGCCTCCTCTGTGTTTATGCAGGGTGGAGGCCACCCGTTGTGATAACATAATGTCCACATTAGGCGAATCTTCCTTTTGTTTATTTTTCAATCGAAAGATGCTTTGATGGTCGAAACTTATGACAGGGGATTCCGTTTATATCAAAAGTGGGAGAGTGCTGACTCCATCTGCTTGTACCTGTCTTTGACGTGGAAAAAGGACAATGAGGTTCGGCTTTGTTCGTAGCTGAACATGGCTTTTCCGTTGGTCCTGAATCCACGGTTGATGCCACCTCCCTGGTTTCTGGTTTGCTGGACACGCAGGAAGTCGTCTTTGGAGAAATCGTTCAAGGTGTGGCTAAGTCCTCTGCTGCTCTTCTTGTCGCTGTGTTGCCCAAACAATGGTATGCTTTGGAGCACAAGGCTATGGCTCTGTCTCCTTTGTATTCCAACTTAAATAGCCTAAGAGTTCGTTTGTCGAACTTGAAACGTGCTTGGCAGTATAGACGAGGATGTCAGTATTGCTGTTGAGTCTTGCAGTGGACAAACTCGTCATAATGACCATCGCAGGCTAAAGAAGGGAACCAGTCCCGAAAGTTTTAGGTAGAAGGACGAACTCCTGTTCGTAGGGATGAGGCAGGTGGTGTTTTATCCTGATCTAATTCGAAAATGTTGATGCTGATCTCGAGCGTCTTTCCTAAGGCTGGCAGGTCGTCCATGGTAACTCCATGGAATTCTTGAATGTCAGTTTTCCATTGTTGAAGGAGTTCCATGTTTTGGGTTTTTGGGTTTTTTTTTGTGTGTGTGGATTTTTATGTTGATAGCCTCTATGCATCGCCAGCACCTGAAAAGCAGAGGTTGTCCTTGTAGGGAGAATGGGCCTTCTCACCTTTCTCCAAGGAAGCAATGAATCTGTTCTTGATGATGTACTCAGGGAGGGGCTTGTACCAGCATCCGATAGGAAAATCTTGAAGGGGGTTGATGTAGAAGTCGTGGTCACGATGGAGTGAACTGTCTACGTAGTGTAGGGTCTTGCTTGGCAAGCGTGCTCCAAGGCGTCTTCATTGTTCATCTCTTCCTGGAACTGTTAAAAATCCTCTCGATCGTTGATGAGCCTGGGTCGTTCCATCACTCTGGCGTTGTTCCGGCTGGAGTGGAAGAAGCGATATTTGTTCTTCTCTTTATGGTGCAGAGTATAAGAGTGACTGGCATTGATCTTAAATCGTTTGCTTTGTGACTCAAATATGTTGAATTGCTTCTCGTTCCTATCGAGGTGCTCCTCCTTCCCAACAGATGGTGTAGATACCTTGATGTTTTCCTAGAGTGTGGCGCATTTGAATAGCTCCCCAGTGGTCCTTGTAGATGTCGCTGACTTCAGGAGGGACATCGAGAGGCGGTTGATCTCCTTCAGCAGAAAGGCGCAATCGTTTAGGAGGGGGCGTGGGAGGAGGGGGATTTCTCTCTTTTTTTTTTGTCGTAGGTATAGAGATGACGTTGACAGGCGTCCTCGTTTGTGAAGCTCTTGCCGCAGATCTCACAGGTGAGCACAAGACGACCATGAGCGGAGAGATGATGTCGAAAATGATCTTTTCGGCGGAATCCACTTGCCGCACACCTCACAGGTATGTGGGTATGATGCATTTCACGAAGATGGGTTTGTAAATGTGTGTTTAAATTATCTTTCTTTTTAAAGTTTTTTTTTCACGCTGAGAGCAGTGGAAAAAAGATAGGATGTCATGAACTGTTTTTATATGTCTGTTCATATGGAGATGTCTTTTGATGACCTTGTCGCACAGGGTACAGGAAAACTCCTTATTCTAGTCTCTGTCTGAACCTCACACACACACACACACACACACACACACACACACACACACACACACACACACACACACACACACACACACACATGTAGTCTCACAATAACAATCTTTTTTCTTTTTTTGTTAGTTGAATATCACATTCTTTGATAGTGAGTGTAATGTTACAGCTGACCCCATATAAAAGCTGTAATAGGCTATAATTCAGCATCAGATTGTCGCCGTGAATGGTTAACGATTGTCGGTAGCATTTCATACGATAATGGGTATAATACAGAAGCAGTATGCCGCCGTGGATCGTTAATGATTGTCGGTAGCATTTCATACGTTAATAAGTATAATACAGCATCAGTGTGTCGCCGTGATCGTTATGATACAACAGCATTGATACGATCCAAAAGGTCATTAATACGCAAAGAGGTGTACGTCTGTCAGGCGTGTGTGGAAACATTTGTTGTCTGCGCGTACTTGCCTATATGTATAGTTGTATCATAGCGTGTGCATGCATGCATCTGTATGGTTGACTGTATATTATTCTTGTGTTGTTGTTTTTTCTTGTTTGTTTCAGATGAAAAAAGACCACCAGGAAAACATATCCGTGCGTGTGTCATCGTTTTGTTTTCGCATCATACGTAATAACAATGAAAGAAAAAAAGAAAAGCATCGTTTTTTTTTGTTTTTTTTGTGGTGGTTTTTGTTTTTGTTGTGCATGAGTGCGAGTATGAATGCGTGGAGAATGCGTACTAGTGTTTGTTTTTGTGTGTGTTACGCATGCGTGAGTGTGATTAAGTACGTGTGTGCGTGCGCCAAGCTTTCAATTTATAGTCCAACAAACTTTCTTTTTTTTGCACAGGCCTACATAGCCATCAGTCAGATTGTAAATCTCGTTTCAGGTAAAGAATATACAAAGTTGAGCAATATCAGACAAAAACGCTATAGTTTAATCCTCTCTCTCTCTCTCTCTCTCTCTCTCTCTCTCTCTCTCTCTCTCTCTCTCTCTCTCTCTCTCTCTGTGATGGACAAAGAATGAGCAATAAAACAATTATCTCTCACACACACTAACTCTCTCTACAATCACTCAACGACATAAGCCGAAAAAAGAGTCACAAAAAATATTTAACCAATAATAGACATTCAAAGAGCCGTTTTTACAAAATGCTTCGTCAAGACTAATACAACGATTATACACGTTCCGTTCAATAGCTTTTTGAAGTGGAATACATTTGTCTTACTTGCAAAGATACAATTTTCGTAATAAATCATTAGCTGAAATAAGTTTTGAAAAATGGAGCCATTCCCCCCTTCTTCTCTCTCCTCCCCTCTCTCTCTCTTCTCTCTCTCTCTCTCTTCTCTCTCTCTCTCTCTCTCTCTCTCTCTCTCTCTCTCTCTCTCTCTCTCTCCCCAATTTCGAAAAAAATGTCCCTTACTGTCACTGTTCTCTCTATTAACGCAAGAAGAAAAAAGGTAAGTTGCTGTTTTTTTTTTTCCCGTTTTCTTGGTCTGAATAAATTTTTTTGATCATTCATCGCCCTTTTCAGCCGAACTTCATGAGATAAGGTGATTTCTCGTTCTTCATTTTCGTTGCCCTGAGAGTTGTTTATCTTGCCTGAAGAAGACCTAAGAGGTGGGAAACGCGTCATGTTATGTCTGTGATTCCTTTGTTCATGTTTGGCTGATACAATCTTAAACTTTTTTTTTTTTAAAGATTTGTTTAGATTTCCGCCTGCAGTCACCTCATTCTGCAAAAATCCGTCTCTCAAGTTCAGGTGTCAGGAATCCACGTCTCACGGGCATAGAGAAATTTTGGCAATGCCCAGGGAGGCATCAGTCTGACCTTGGAATGATTGTGATGTTTCTGTCATTCCAGATGCGTCTTAGTTTGATGAAAAGTCTCAGAAGATGAAAACTAAAACTCAGTTTTAGATGTCACTGTTGAAAAATACGCTGGGTATAGAGCGAACAAGACACAAAAAGCAAAACAAACAAAATCAAAAATCCATTTGATCTGTCTATCTATTCATTTTGTCTTTCGTCTGTTGTTCCGTTCGTTTAACAAACATCCATCCATCTGTTCTCACACACACACACACCCCACACACACAACACCACACACACACACACACACACACACACACACACACACCTGTACCTTCTTGTTTACATCCTGTTTCCAATAGTACCCGCAGGGGTAATAATTGACACCGGCCAGAGCTCGGGGTTTTATCAGCACAGGTTCATCGCAAAGGCTATTCGATCAGGGGATGGAGAGATGTGGTGTGTGAAAAGGAAGATAGAGAAAGGCGAAGGGGGAGATGGGTTGGGGGGGTGGGGGGTAAACCGATGTCTAAATGCGCTCCTGGTAACGAATATTTACGTGCATGTCATGTCCCGTGGGTTCCAGTTCGGGTACTGACAAGCATCGTTTGCATCTCAAAAATCCTATGTGACTCAGCTGGAAGTGAAATTGAAACAGACATTTGCAACACTGGATGAAAAGACAGAAAAAATAGAATGTTCATCAGACGTGACAACCTGCGATTTTTCAATGTGCCCGGCCCTCCTCCACTGGATCACACGAAGAATGTGTCAAGTCTGTTTTAAAGAGTGCTAGAGGGGTCAGTGACTGGGAAAACTTGACCCAGATGATATTATACGTGCACAACGCTTGGGACGTACAATGATTCTGATGGTCGCCCCCCGCCCATGATGGTAAAATTTGCGCGCTGGTCCGACAGAATGTCAGTTCTCAGCGAGGGCAGTGTGGCACTTCGGAAGAAAAATGTGACGGTAGCTGCAGACCTCACGGACCGGCAAAGAGAGACGGTGCAGCAGTATCGGCGCCAGGGGTTCCATGCCTACTACCGTGGCGACAGACTGGTGGTGGAGGAGCAGAACCAACAGCGCTACCTACGCCCGCCATGGAAACGAGGCCCGGTGAGCCACGACACCCGCTACAGGAACAGCAGCTACGCTGGCAACAACTACAGCGAACCAGCCGCCGTGGCGAAGTGGTTAGCGTCGCGGACTCCCGGCTGGGAGGTCGTGGGTTCGAATCCCATCAGAGTCATGTGGGTTTTTCTGCCCCGACCGGCTCCTACCCAGAGTTGAGTTTGCTGCGGACTCAGTTGGGAAGACTGGGACCACACAGTCGAGTTTCATCCACTTAATGGACGCGTTTCTGAGAGTGTTGCTCAAATTTCCTGACCAACACTGCAGGTGCCTGTATCTCTCGGGCCTGGTTGACGCCGGGATATATTATGAAAGGAAGCGTAGAGTACAGCCCTGTCATGTAGTCTCAGACCGAAATAGAAATCCGTAGCATCATCTTAATCATCCTCATTCTCATCGATCAGCATTAAAAAAAAAAAAAAGTCTCAAATTCTGTGGCCCTTCATGCCCTGCTCTCATGGTGACCTCAGTTTCGATGTCCTCTCCACGTCTGTGGTCTTGGTTTGGTTCCGTCGGGGTCACCGGTATCGGCGAGTCCATGGGGGCTGTCGCTGGGCGGACGTGGTGGCGCCCTCCGGAGGGAGAGCTCACTCGCGTCGGCTCCGCGACTAAGCAGTTATTGTCGTCAGTGGGGGCAGGGGGGGGGGGCTTAGTAGGTGGTGTCCTGCGTATGTTAGATCAGAACAGGCGCCACTGAACACCACCGAAGTGACTCGGCAGCAGTGCAGTGTCTCCTCCGGTGGGTTGCCTCTTGACGACTTGACATTGACTGCTCCCTGTGGATTGCCGGTGCCGGGGCTGCGGCGGGGCCGACCGGACTGTGGCTGTGGACGGGGTGTCAGAATGAGCGGCGTGGGTGCACTGCCTCTGAGGTGGCGCAGAGGTTGGGACAGAAAAAAACACAACAACAAAAACAACAACTACAGCGATTACAGAAGCAGTAATTACGTTGGCGACAGCAGCAACGACTCCCGCTACTTCTGTGGGAATGACAGACGCTTACACTATGATGGCGCCCGCATTGAAAACCACGCATCCAATGTCGACAGAGACAGTGAGTACACGGACATGAGACAGTGTGATGAGGTCAGTGGTTTTCAAAACTGGCAATACAACTGCCAACCGTACCCGTACCCAAGTTCGATGTATCATTTTCCGCCTTTGACGACAACACAGGCGTCTAATAGTAATGTTCAGCAGAACATTAACAACACCTGTCACACTGTTATAACTCAGGGTACGACAGAGAATGACATGACAGATCGATGTGAAGACACAGACCACGTTGTGTATGATACAAACGGTGTTACTTGCACAGACAAAAGTAAACAGAGGGACTCAAGTCAAGTTGATATCAGCACAGAGGAAGAACAGAACAATGCCGACATGGACAGTCTGACAGGAAAGAACTCAAATCTGGTTGAAGTCGGCGTAGAGAAAGTTCAGAATTATGTCACTTCAGACACTGGGGTGATGAGTGATCTGAATTGTGTTGAAGACAGTACGAAAGATCTACGACATGACTGTGAAGAAATGAACTTAACAAAGAGAGGGATAATCGGAAATCGTACAGATGACAGTGCATGTGTGTTACAAAGTACCGACAGTGTATTCAACATGACAGGGGAAAATGGACTAAACACGGCTGACCTTCACACAGAGACAGAGACTACTGATAGTGAGGGAATCAATGAATCTACATATAATCTGATCACCGACTCCACTGACATGCACAGATCTGAATCTGAACTTCAACATACAACACATAACCCAGACGATGACAAATCGACGGCACCGCTGACGGCCAAGGACACAAAAACGATTGTAAATAAACCAAACAATAAGGCTGACTCTGCCAAACCCACAAAACCACATACAGTGCGACCAAACACGGACCAGAGGAACGACGACAAAACCAAAGAAGTGTGAGAGACGCAGTTCTACGGGCAAAGCTTCACAGCCTGCAACCCCATCAAGAAGCGCCTCCTGCACCAACTCTGCCTCCAAACGACAAACCACCATTCATGAAGTGGCAGGTGGAAATGCCAAGCAGGCCAGCTTATAGGGACACGGCCGGACCCATGTCACGAAGAACATAAAGTTCGTAACTTATAATATTGATGGTCTTTCCCGTGTGTTTGACCATGAAATACGCTCTTATTTACAAGACTTTGAGTTTTGTTTACTTGTTGAAACTTTTCCCACCGTTTTCCTGATCACTTATTTTTGAACTATGACACTTTTATTGTACCAGGTATCAAACTGTCCGATGGCATTACAGCAAGATTATCGGGAGGTTTAGCGCTCCTTGTCAAGAAACAGTTTTCACGGTACGTTGAACAAGTGAAGACTGAATATGATAATATAATTGTGCTGAAACTGTCCAAAGATATTTTTGGCACAGACACACCAGTGATGCTAGTCGGTGCATATGTACCTCCTAGCTCTTCTGACTATTACCGCAACACGGATCTATCTAATGGTATTACGATTATAGAACAATGCATAATGGATTTGTTTGAATCTTTTGGAAATGTGCCTTTTCTCTTGATTGGGGATTTTAATGCACGCACTGGGGGGTTGAATGGGAAAGAAGGGGATGATGATTTTAGTGAAGGTGTGCCACTGAAAGATGACGACGAACGGGAAGTGAGCCGTACTTCAAAAGATAAGGTGATAAATGATTTTGGTAATTTTTTTTTATTGAATGTTTGTGGCTGTTTTGATCTATTTATTTTGAATGGCGCTGTCAAGAATGATAAGGATTTTGGTCACTTTACATATGTGTCACTAGGCAGATATAGTATTATTGACTATGCTATTGTGTCACGATGTTTGTTGAAGTTTTGTGTTTCACTGAATGTTCGTCCCAAAATTGAATCAAAACACATGCCTGTTGAAGTTGTGTTTAACTCACAGGTTAATATTGATGAGGAAACAAACGTAAACGCGAGCAGTTTTAAGCTTGAAAAAATTGTCTGGGACCAAAACAAATTTGAAGATTTTAAGAAGAATATTACATCCAATGAATTTAAAAGCAGTTTAGGGACAGCATCCTCTTTAATAAATACTGACATTAACGAAGCTCTTCAGATATTTAAAGAAGCGTTGCTCAGTACTTGTTTATGTATGAAGAAAACGATAACAGTAGGAAAAGGAATATCAGACCCATGGTTCAATCAAGAATGTAGTCAATGTAGAAGGGAACTTAGATGTGATTTGAGACAGTATTACAGACATGGGGATGACGATGTTTTAAGAACTGCATATAACGAGAAACGAAGAGAATATAAAGAGCTCCTGAGGATTAAAAAGAAAAAAACCACCGTACGTCGACATTGCAGGCATTACATGGAAATATTAATAATCCGACAGGGTTCTGGAATAAGTTGCGATCTTGTATTTCTAAAAAGTCTGTAGTAAATAACATTAGTAAAGAGCAGTGGTACACACATTTTTCCCAAGTATTTCAGTCAAATTCTGACAACGTTTCAAATACAGTGGACAGTGAAAGTAATGAAGAGGATGATAACGGCCAGTGGACCGATGATGACGGTCAGCACGTGAACACAGATTCTCTTGAGTCAGATATAACAGAGAATGAAGTTTTTGCTGCCGTGCGTTCGTTAAAAAAATGGCAAGGCAGCAGGTCCTGCTGGGATCACAGGCGAAATATTTAAAAATTCTATCACCATAATTGCTCCTTTTTTAGTTGCATTATTTAATGTAATGTTTACCACAGGAACCTATCCGTTACAGTGGTCTGAAGCCTTTATACAGCCTCTCTTCAAAAAAGGCGATCGGAGCTTACCTGATAATTATCGCGGTACTTCGTTATTGAATGTCTGCAGTAAGCTATACAGTCATATATTAAATGAAAGATTATCAAAATGGATTGAACACAATAATGTGATAAACGATTGTCAAGCAGGCTTCAGAAAAAAATACAGCACTGTTGATCATATTTTTACGTTGTTTGCCATGGTGCAGAGACAAGTATTGTTACACAAAAAATTATATGTTGGATTTATAGATTTTAGAAAAGCTTTTGATTCTGTCGCTCGCTCGAAGTTATGGGCTGTCCTGAAGAAAAGGGGTATTCGAGGGAAAATGTACCAGGCTATAACTAGTACTTATAACATTGTTAAAGCAAAAGTTAGAGTTGACGGTGATCTGACTGAAGCATTCACGTGTCCCACTGGTTTAAAACAGGGAGAAAAATGCAGTCCTGTCCTGTTTTCTCCGTTCATAAATGAATTGGCGGAAGAAATCGTCCAAAGAGGAAGACGGAATTCAGCTTATTCCTGATGTTTTGGAAATTGTTATTCTTATGTTTGCCGATGATATTATTCTAGTTTCTGATTCGATCACAGGCTTGCAAACCCAATTTAATGTGTTGCATGAGATGACAAAAAGGCTTGGTTTAATCGTGAATTTAGATAAGTCAAATATTGTCATCTTCAGAAATGGCGGCTATGTCTCTGAACATGAGGTATGGTATTATAGATGGAATAAAGTATCAGTTGTTAATATGTATAGATATCTTGGTGTCATTATGTCGACTAGGCTGTCATTTACTCACTGTTTGAACGATTTAGCCAGTCGAGCGAAAAATGGGGTCACAAACATTTTTAAGCTGCTTTGGTCACTAGGAGAAAAATCTCCAGTCATATTCTTTAAACTTTTTGATGCTCAGATCCAGCCTATGCTTAGTTATGGAGCCGAAGTTTGGGGCATCATAGGAAATCTTGATATAGTAGAAAAAGTGCACTTGTTCTCACTAAAAAGATTTCTAAATGTCAGCATAAGAACTCCTAATGTGATGATTTACGGTGAGTTAGGACGTTTTCCACTATATGTAAACTTGCACCTCAAAAGTGTTAGATACTGGTTAAGAATTTTGAAGATGCCATTTCATCGTTTGCCTCACAAGTCGTATAGAATGCTACTACATTTTCATAATAACAACAAGAATACATGGGCATCGGCAGTTTGTTTCTTCTTGTACAAATATGGATATGGGAGGTTTGGGAGAATCAGGGGGTTGAGGATGAGAAGGCATTTTTGAGAGCATTAAAAAACAGTGTTAATAATATAATGATTACAAGATGCAATGGTCTCATGACATGGAACAAAGTGATCGTTTCTTGTTGTATCGAACGTTCAAGAGTGAATTGATTCTATTTGAATGTACTTAATCATTTGCGAGCAAGAATCAGTTTGATTAGGTTACGGTTAGGTGTCTCACAGCTGAACGTGCACAAGCTACGCTTCCGTAGAAATATAACGGAAAACGATATGTCATGTCCGTTCTGTGTTTCGCAAGTGGAGACCGAAGTTCACTTTGTTTTACATTGTCCGCGGTATCAGGATTTAAGAGAAAAGTATATTCCTCATAAATACTATAACCAACCTTCGCAATTGTACAGGTGTGTTTGTATGCATTATTACAGAATGTATAAATTGTGTTTCTGCACTGATACAAATTGGTTCTGTTTGTAACCACTCCCAATGACATGGATCTATGGCCTATTCATTAAATTGTTCAGAGTTCTTCTCTCTCTCTCTCTCTCTCTCTCTCTCTCTCTCTCTCTCTCTCTCTCTCTCTCTCTCTCTCTAACATCGCATGATTTTGTGAAAAAACAACAACATAAAATGAAAATACTACTCCTACAACAACTACTACTACACACAAACCAACCAACCTACCGACCGACCAATCATCCACCCCTCCCGTTCCTAAAAAAAAAAAGAAAAGAAAAAGGCACACAACAACACACACACACACACACACACCGCCCGCAAACAGTAGCGCTGTATCCTTACAGCACTCTTAAATAGAGCATTTTGCGGCACTTTTGTCGATTAATCATAAACATGTGCAATGTAATTAATGCACTGAGTGTCAACCGCTAGAAGGGCATTTTAGAAGAATACACGATTTCTGTAATGAAATACAGGAATGAAGACTCACCACCTAATGAGTGAATACACACCATAATAATTATTGTCAGCTTTTCGCCCATTCAATGAGAACCGGTGTCGTATAATATATGGGAACGCGTTCCCAGATTTCCTGAACTTCCAATCGTGAAATCTGGGAACTGGTGTGAATTCATGCCAAGAAGTGATCTCAATTGCACCTAAATAAATTGTTTCCTACCTTATCTCGAAAATCCATTCTTTTTTCGTCTTCTTTCTGCCCATCTGAGCTCTGAAAGACCACGTTCCCAGATATCACGGGCCTTCCCAGATATCACAGTACATTTTGGGAACGCGTTCCCCAAAAATCTGTGATATCTGGGAAGCCTTCCCAGATATCACGTTCCCAGATTTCACGCGACACCGGGTCACTGCCTTTGTCCGCACTCTCCCTGGTCACACAGAGAGAGAGAGAGAGAGAGACAGAGAGACAGAGAGACGAGAGAGCTGATCCGTGCAAGAATTTCGCTAGGTCACTGTACGTGGATTCACAGCTTGCAACTTTTCCCAGAAAGCACAGGAAACCTCTTGTCGCAAACTGTTCTATTATAAGACACTGGCTCTTTTGTGAACATATTTTTTAAAAGGCTTCATCTTTTTTAACCTGTTCTTGCAAATTTTATTTAACAGTTTCTTTAATTTGCTTGTTTTTATATTTGCTGGCTCTATTTCTATTCGGTTATTCTTATACGGTGCAGATTACATTCAGAAAGTAGTCTATCTTTAGATCGACCGTTCGAGAAAGTCAGTCATGGCGGCGATGTTGCGTCGAAACTACACGTGCCTGTGGAAACACGTCAATTCAACGGCTTTGGTGTTGAATGTTACATCAAAGTGTAGATGTATTTCGTGCATTCAAGAAAGAAATTTCTCTCACGCAAAGTGTGACAACCGTTCTGGCACGTCGGCAAGGACGCGGGAATGCTCAGCAAGGTTGCATGATCAGTCGTCTGCTTCGTCACCGGGCTCAGGAAGACGTTTGATAAAGAAACGGTTTGCAATATCACCAGCACGATCAGGTAGACAAAATGCCACTCCACGCGTGGAAAGTGGGTACTTGGATTCATCATTGGCTTTGTTACAACCAAATAGGCAATATTCTTCTCTGCCGTGGCTTTCGAAACAACAATCATTCCTGACTTCAAGGGTTTTCAGAACTTGCATCATGTACGTTTTCTGAGATCTTCCCCCATCAGTGGAGGTGGGGATGGTAAAGAGTCAGGTAATGGTAATGGTGATGGTGAAGACAAGGAAGGACAGAAGATGAGGCTTCCGCAGTAGACACTGAAGACGATGGTGCCCAACCGCAGCAGCAGCCTCTCGGTCCTTTGATGGGCGCCTTGTCCACAATGAATATACCAGAAATCTTTCCTCGAGTGCCAGTTATCGCAGTTTCACGAAATCCAGTTTTCCCAAGATTTGTCAAAATGATAGAGGTATGCCTGCAATTGTCAGAGTATCTAGAATAAAACGTGGTTTTGGGTTTTAATCATAACCAGCAATTGTTGTGCTCAACATTCTACAAGGTTTCTTTATTGATTTTGACCATGCATAGTGAATTAAAAAAGAAGTACAGAATACGTTTTTCTAATGAGAGAATCTCCTGATGGAAAGAGTATAAACTATAATCATTTGACATTAACAGGAAAATTGACAAAATTTAAAGGGCTGCTTTCCTCTCTTAAAATTAAGTTCAATGTGAAAAAAATAAGGCATGGATTGCCAGAAGATGAACAGTTAATATGCTTCTGATGAACTGTCTAGGTAGAACAACACAAGGTATATTGTTAAATGTTTTTAAAGCGGTCAGTTCGGGAATCCGAGTGATTGAAACCTATCCATTGAGATTCCCAATCCCAAGAACCAACATATCAGACTTGCGAGTGACTAATTAATCTAAAATGTATTCATCAGATCAGGCCAAGAATAAGAAGTTGTTTCTTTCTGGTCAAGTAAACAACCCTGAATATTGCTGGTGACTCTAAATTTTTTTTTTTTTTTACTTGTGTGACAAAAAAAAGAAAAAGTAATTGCACGTATCATACCATGACTTCAAAGTATTGATAATCTAGGGCAATTAGATATTAAAAAAAAGAAAAAGCCAGAATAAAGGAGAGGGTGGCGGGGGGGGGGGGGGGGGGGGGGGGGGGGGAGAAGAAGACAGTCCAACCTCTGTTACTATCGTGACTCTCTTCACCTGTTTACTTGGATTTT
>CM031608.1:47688863-47763863 GCA_018398815.1 Conus ventricosus | reverse complement strand
GAATAGACTGGCCTCACACTCAGCAACTGCTTGAGAGTGTCTGAGAAGCGGGAGGAGTGGAGGAAGCTGGTTGCAAAGTGTTCTGTGGCGCCCCAACTGTCTTCAAAACTCAAGGATAGGTGAAGGTGAATGAATGCTAATCATCACCATTATACTATGACCATAGGTCATAGCTAGGTAAGTTTCCTGGTTCACATGTTTGTGCATTAATAAGACCTGTGAGCAGTATTAGCTTAGACTTAGAGCTACATGCATTTCCACACACTAGTAGAAGTTGCTGGCCTCCCTTCTGTATTGTATACTGTTTATTTCCCTTAAGGTTGAACTCCCCCCTCAGTTTAAGGTTTCCCTGTTAGTTCTGTGACTAAATGTTCACACATTGCCTTGTTTTGAAATTAAAACAAACAAGCTTTTCTGTATGCTAGCTTTCACAAGTTCTGTTTTTGTTTATTGCTTTAGATATCTTCCCAGGTGCAGTTAACTATTGCTGAACTGAGTGGGTGACACAGTTTAACACATAGTGTGTTTGTGTGTGTTTGTATGTCACATGTGTGTGTGTGTGCGTGTGTGTGTGTGTTTGTGTGTGTGTGTGTGTGCGTGCCTGCCGTGATGCATGCATGCGTGTGTGTGTGTGTGGTGGTGTGTGCGCGTGTGTGTGTGTGTGCGCGCGTGTATGTGCGTGCGTGCTTGTGTGTATGTGTGTATGTTTTGCAGTGATGAATCAGAGGTGGTGGACCAACTGGATCAGATCTACAGCATCGGATCGTTCGTTCAGATCACAGAGATGCAGGACATGGGCGACCGACTGCGCATGTTGGTCATGGCCCATCGCAGGTACTGAGCCATCCATTCGGTCCATGCCATGCTTGGTGATGATGGCTGCTGACGTTTGCACCTCTGGGTGAAAAATGTCTGGGGTTTACTGCTGTTTGTCTTTTTCCCTATGGTACATTCACTGCTTTTCTTTCCCCCACTGAAAACAGCATTGCAGTAATCCAGGGAAGTGGTTCCCTGAATATTCTGGTCAGAACAAGAGGCTCACGTTTTTGTAATCAAAGTTACCCCCTCACCCCACCGCCCACTTTCACTACCCTGCTGCTTGAAAGTCATCCCTCTCCCCCCTTTTTTTCTCCCCACACTTTTACAAAGTTGTAGATTACAAAATAACTTCTCCACCTTCAACCCCTTCTTTTCTCCCTTCCCACCCATCATGCCATGGTTATTTTTATTTTTGTTTGTTGTTGTTGTTTTTTTTGTCTGCTTTGTTTTCATCCCTATGTGGTCTACCATCAGAGTTGCCAGGATATTGTACGCACAGCCTTCACCCCACTCCCACCTCTCTTCCTTTCTTGCAAAAAGCAGCAGGTAGAAAAATTGTCCTTTTAAGGTGTGGATCTGTCGGTGAGTTGGGGAATATTTCATCAGCATGAAAGGAAACTCAAAATAAACTTGATGTTCCTGTCATTGTGGAGAAATAAAGAGAGACAGCTCTTGAGTTGAATATACCTTTTACTCTAAGCTTAGAGAGATGAATCTCCTTGTCGAAGAAAACTGTGAATTAATTTGTACCAATATCTGGTTGTGAGTGGATACACAAACCAGATAGAAAACAATCAGCAAATGATGTCATGATTTGTGTGATCACTAAGAACAGAAACCATTCTTTTTTTGTTAAGGCATGTTATACTGAAAGCCAACTTTGCTTCTCAGCAATAGCTAAGGTGGCTTGAATGTAGCGTATGTTTGTGTGTTTTTATTCATGTGATGGGTGTGTTTGATTTGTTTGTTTGTCAATTTGACATCTGATCACTAAAGTAAAAGTGAGGGCGTGCATGGGCATAAATGTGTGTGTGTGTGTGTGTGTGTGTGTGTGTGTGTGTGTGTGTGTGTGTGTGTGCACGCATGTGATGCGAACTGATAATCAAAGAAACAAAATCTATTGCTGTCCATCAGGATCAAGATTACAGACTTGGTGCTGGTAGACGAGGAAACCGTCTCGGAGTCGGGTATGGGCAGATTATTTCACCTCACTTGTGCACCTACTTGCTTGCATAATAACTAACCTCTGTAAATAGTATTAATCTTTAAGTATCTTAACATGACATTTCTGTAACACACCTTAGTTTGAGTGTTGAATGAACACTTTTGAAACTCGGACACATAGCCTTTGCTATACATCGCCTAAAATTTTGTATGCCATACGTCACAGATTTCCAGAGACCCAACCTGTTTTTGTGAAGAAATATAAACCTTTGCCAAAATTGCACCCAGTCATCAAGTGGAAATCATGAGTGTGGGTCATTTCAGGCCCTCAGTGTATGGGAAATGTGAAAAATGTCAAATAAAAATTTTGTTTCTGATCACTTTTTTTTTTTTTCTAAATAAAAGATTTAGTAGTGGGAACACTTTGCTGTGCGTGTGTCTGTTTTTGCGGTCATGACTTTGTAATCTTGAGACTGACTCCCTAAGCATACCTATACAGTCCATAGAGCTTTCTGAGCCATTCATATTGACTCATTGGCATTTCAGCTCTGTGATGTCTACAGTCATGGTGAATTGACACTGACAGTCACCATAGCTATAAGTCATTGCCAGACTTGATTTGTGAAACGCATGCACACACGCACGCTGCTGTCCTCAAATGACCCTTCTTCTTAATGCTGAAAGCTTTCCAGACCCCCTGCATGAAAACTGAATGTAAAATCACCCTGGTACGCAGAAGAAGAGGACAGATGGTTAAATATGGTGGACGGTTGCCGGTGCCGGGGCTGCGGCGGGGCCGACCGGGCTGTGGCTGTGGGACGGGGTGTCGGAATGAGCGGCGTGGGTGCACTGCCTCTGAGGTGGAGCAGAGGTTGGGACAGCAAAAAAAAAAAAAAAAACATGGTGGACGGGCCTTCCTAGCCTTGCTGAGTTCTGTCAGAGTTGGCAGAATCGGCAAGTTCATGGCTACTGTCGCTGGATGGACATACTTTCTGAAAGAGGATACTGGCTTATGTAATCTCTATCAAGAGGCAGTAGGAATGGTATGCTCCATTTATGTTGGATCAAACAGGCCCTGAACACAATTGAAGTGCCCAGGCAGTGGTGCAGAGTCTCCTCAGGTGGGCTACTTTCTGGTGACCGGCTGGTGATTGCTCCTGTGGGCTGCCAGCACTTGGGCTGCAGACTGATAAACCGAGTACAGCTGTGCTGTGGATGGGAGTGCTGGAATGACCGAATGGCGCTGTTGAAAAAGGGGCACAGAAGATGAGACAACAACAACAAGAACTTTAGAACAACACCAAATTAAAACAGGGTAAGGAAAACAACAACAACACCAACATGAAAAAAAATCAGCATTTGAGGCAGTAAACACCCTGGTACACAGTAACAGTTGTGCAGTAGTGTTTGTTGTTTAGTAAAGAGATATTGGAGTGGATTGGCAATTTTAAAACCGAGTTAGTGTTATGGAAAACTACAGTCAGCAGTTGGGTCATGCAGAGGAATATGTCCTTGTGACCGATGATGGTGAAGTAGATGAGTTCAGTGGACACAAGGGCGAGAAGGTGACACTTGTGTCGTTGTCATGACAGACACTTTCTAAGGGTGTTTATACCAGTTCAGCCTGTTTTCTTTTTCATCTAACTCCACAGAATCTGAAAAGGAGGAGCCTCCTCACCGTAGGCGAGTACGACGCAGGAATGGGGAACGCAAAGAGGCGGAGACGCCTGCATCTCCAGGGCTGGACGGAGACGGAGACGAAGGGCTGGGAGACAAGAAGGAAGGGGTGACCACTTTCACCAAAGTGCTGATGGTAGAGACGGAGAATGTGGAGCATGAGCCTTTTGAGAGCAACAGCGAAATAAAGGTCAGAATCGTTGGATGTGTGTGTGTGTGTGTGTGTGTTGACGTTAGAGATGGAATTCATTTTAATGTTTCGTCACATACAGCTGATTATAGACAGTGAAGTGAAATGATTTTGCATTGAATTACATGTTATTAACATAGAAAACAGGGAGAGGGTGGTGCATGAACACAAAGAGAGTGGGGTCATAGAGTGCAGGGAAAGGGAGAGTCAGACAGACAGGTAGAATGACGCAATGAGAGGAGGATAAAGAAAGTGTAGAGGACAAACTAAATAGCTTGTTTTAGTGGACTTCGAAGACAACTGGTAGTTAATTTAACCAATGAAGCAACTGGAAGTGAACATACCAAACAAACAGAAATCTACATTGTTATGAAATCATTTCCAGTATAATTGGGAGACCAGATAGAATGACACAATGAGAGGAGGATGAATGAAGTGTCGAGGACAAATGAAAGAAACTTGTCTTAATGGACAGTGCAGGGGACTGGTTGTTAATTTAACCAATGAAGCAACTGGAAGTGAACATACAGAAAAAAGAAAAATCTGCTTTGTTACGAAATTGTAACCAGTGTAATTGGGAGAGGTGGGTGGGGTGATTCTGGCCAAAACTAGTGACTGTCGTGGAGGTTTACACGCGTATAAAGAATCTGTATAGAACGCCACATCGAGCCGGACTAATTCTCGTGCAAGATGCAAAGTTTGAACGAGGGAATTTTTCGTGCAGGAGATGCTTGTCTCATGTGTGGCTTCTTGAGTGCACTTCTTATGACACCACTTGTGACACAAAAAACAGTCACAAGGCTCTGTATCCATAGCACAGGGCCTGGAGGATACAGAAAGAACACAAGACTGTATCCATAGCACAGGGCCTGGAGGATACAGAGAGAACACAAGACTGTATCCATATCACAGGGCCTGGAGGATACAGAAAGAACACAGACTGTATCCGTATCACAGGGCCTTGAAAATAAAGAGAGAACACAAGACTGTATCCATAGCACAGGGCCTGGAGGATAAAGAGAGAACACAAGACTGTATCCATAGCACAGGGCCTGGAGGATACAGAAAGAACACAAGACTGTATCCATATCACAGGGCCTGGAAAATAAAGAGAGAACACAAGACTGTATCCATAGCACAGGGCCTGGAGGATACAGAAAGAACACAAGACTATTGATAGCACAGGGTCTGGAGGATAAAGAGAGAACACAAGACTGTATTGATAGCACAGGGCCTGGAGGATAAGAGAGAACACGAGACTGTATCCATAGCACAGGGCCTGGAGGATAAAGAGAGAACACAAGACTGTGTCCATAGCACAGGGCCTGGAGGATAAAGAGAGAACACAAGACTGTGTCCATAGCACAGGGCCTGGAGATAAAGCGAGAGCACAAGACTGTATCCATAGCACAGGGCCTGGAGGATACAGAAAGAACACAAGACTGTATCCATAGCACAGGGCCTGGAGTATACAGAGAGGACACAAGACTGTATCCATAGCACAGGGCCTGGAGTATACAGAGAGGACACAAGACTGTATCCATAGCACAGGGCCTGGAGGATAGAGAGAACACAAGACTATCCATATCACAGGGCCTGGAGGATACAGAGAGAACACAAGACTGTGTCCATAGCACAGGGCCTGGAGGATAAAGGGAGAACACAAGACTGTGTCCATAGCACAGGGTCTGGAGGATAAAGGGAGAACACAAGACTGTGTCCATAGCACAGGGCCTGGAGGATAAAGGGAGAACACAAGACTGTGTCCATAGCACAGGGCCTGGAGGATAAAGAGAGAGATGCCCTGGTGAAGGAAGGCAGAGCCAAATGGCGGGAGAGAAGCGGTGACAGAACACATCTCGCTAAGATTTTCAGACAAATTTCTCCCTTGTGAAGGGGTATACAAACTTCCTTATCCAGAGTAAACATGAGTATAAAAGGCCACTTGTGAGGAATCTTTTGCACTGAAAAAATAAGTCCAAACTCAGAAGAACAGAGCTGTTGGGTGGGTTGGTGATTGATTGATTGGTTGTTTCGTAAAGTGAACTCACAAAGGGTGATCACTCTGTAAGCCTAACCAGTTATGGAGGCGTGGTTAGCTCCCAGCCCTCTCAGAAGTATGCTATTCTTGAAACATATCTGTCCCTCCTTGCTGAAATCCAGCATGAATGAGCTAGTTGATTTAAGTATTTATAACATTTTTAGAACAAGTGTGTGTGTTTGTGTGTGTGTTCAACACAAAGAGAATAAAAGTAATAGAATGATTTGAAATTAGTTTGCGTTGATCGTCAAACCTGTTGGCCACACAGTCATGATACTGACACATGTTGCAGGCGTTGACCTCGGAAGTGGTGAAGACGATACGTGACATCATTGCCATGAACCCTCTGTACAGGTCAGTGATCGTTGTTGGCACTTAGTGTCTGGAAGGGTCGAAGTGGCCAACTCTTCTTTCTCTCTCTCTCTGTTTTCATTTGGACCATCCCTCAGTTATCAGGGGCATCTTTCATCAGATGAATCGTGTTGGCCACTAATGCTAAAGAAGAATAGAGGGAAAACAAATCTGTTTCTTAAACGTTAGACGCATGCGTTTATATACTGTTCTTCATCTACTTCTTCTTCTTCTTCTTTTTCTTCTTCTTCTTTTCCTTCTTCTTCTTAATCCTCTGACATCATCACTGTGGTAAGCATTAATACCACTCACCACTTTAATATTTGCAGCATTAAGTGAGCTAATGGTAGCAAGTCTTCATCTTCCTCTCTCTGTCCCCCATTTTTTTCTCTCTCTCTCTCTCTCTCTCTCTCTCTCTCTCTCTCTCTCTCTCTCTCTCTCTCTCTCTCTCTCTCTCTCTCTCTCTCTCTCTCTCTGTATCTTTTCCTCTATCTGTCTGACTGTGTCTATCTGTTTCTTCTCTCCAGCGCCCTTTCTGTCCTTCTCTGTCTTTTATCTTGAATTTAATGAGTAGATGAATCGTTGGTGCAATGCTGAGCCAAATGTATCCCTTTGAATTTTACTAACAGAGGAGCTCTTTCAAACATGGTTACTTTAGACGATGCTACTGTCTGCTACATACTGATGCTAGAGGGGCAAAAAGTTCTATCATAGAAAGACCTGTTGAAACTGCCTGGAAATGATGCACAGGGTGCTGAGAAAACTGTTATGTTTTAAACCGGAAGCTGTTAGAAAATTCAGTTGGAATGGTTACAACAGAACTGCAAAAGATGTTTTTTTCTTCGATATGTTTTGATGAAAAAACAAGGAATCTTTAATCAAACATTTTGTGTGTTCATACAAGCAAAAGTGGAAGTTTCGTTCGATCTCCTTGATGTGAGAATAGCTCAGCAACAACAAGAAAAGAACCAATCCACATGTTTTATAGACAACTGAACCCCCCCCCCCCCCCCCCCCCCCCAGTGCATTTCTGTTATTTTGCTTCTTCCCATAACCAGCTAGGGAACGAAACGCATGTGCCACAACCTAAGGATGACCTCACTTCAAGCCCTGTCCTCACATTACAATTCAAGATGATGGCCGATGGATAAGCTGATGGATAAATGAATTAACAACTAAGATGAGAAAATTGAAGAAGAGGGTCTCGTAGCTACAACTCAGCAGATGTCTGACCTATGCATTAGCCCCATGTGCTGGTCAGACCTTGAGTGCCTACCTAATCATACGTAGTGTGGTCTCAAAACTTAGCGGATGTGGTTGTAGCGTATATGGACTAATCTGCACGCAGTGAGGTCTCCTTGATGAAACTGAAACTGAAATTGATGACGGCCATCTATAGACTTGGCTTTACTGCAAAAACTGTCAGAGACCTTTTCATTGTCCTGAATGTTGTTTATCTTGTCTGAAGAAGACCTAAGAAATCGAGATGTGTCGTGTTTTGTGTTGTAATTTGTTTGTCCATGTGAACCGGCGGAGTTACTTAAAACTTCTTTAGAAATTTGTTTCAGTTTCCACCTGCAGTCACTTCACTTTAAAACTAACTCCCATTGATGGACGCAAGGTACCAGACCTTTTATCAGACAGCCACTGGCTTGTAGGTATCATGTGGCCCAGACTTACAGTCAGTGTGGGGGACCCACTGGCTTGTAGGTATCATGTGGCCCAGACTTACAGTGAGTGTGGGGACCCACTGGCTTGTAGGTATCATGTGGCCCAGACTTACAGTGAGTGTGGGGGGACCCACTGGCTTGTAGACATCATGTGGCCCAGACTTACAGTGAGTGTGGGGGGACCCACTGGCTTGTAGGCACCATGTGGCCCAGACTTACAGTGAGTGTGGGGGGACCCACTGGCTTGTAGGTACCATGTGGCCCAGACTTACAGTGAGTGTGGGGGGACCCACTGGCTTGTAGACATCATGTGGCCCAGACTTACAGTGAGTGTGGGGGGGACACACTGGCTTGTAGGCATCTGTGGCCCAGACTTACAGTGAGTGTGGGGAGACCCACTGGCTTGTAGGCACCATGTGGCCCAGACTTACAGTGAGTGTGGGGGGACCCACTGGCTTGTAAGTACCATGTGGCCCAGACTTACAGTGAGTGTGGGGGGACCCACTGGCTTGTAGACATCATGTGGCCCAGACTTACAGTGAGTGTGGGGGGACACACTGGCTTGTAGGCATCATGTGGCCCAGACTTACAGTGAGTGTGGGGGGACCCACTGGCTTGTAGACATCATGTGGCCCAGACTTACAGTGAGTGTGGGGGGACCCACTGGCTTGTAGACATCATGTGGCCCAGACTTACAGTGAGTGTGGGGGGACCCACTGGCTTGTAGACATCATGTGGCCCAGACTTACAGTGAGTGTGGGGGACCCACTGGCTTGTAGACATCATGTGGCCCAGACTTACAGTGAGTGTGGGGGGACCCACTGGCTTGTAGGCATCATGTGGCCCAGACTTACAGTGAGTGTGGGGGGACCCACTGGCTTGTAGACATCATGTGGCCCAGACTTACAGTGAGTGTGGGGGGACACACTGGCTTGTAGGCACCATGTGGCCCAGATTTACAGTGAGTGTGGGGAACCCACTGGCTTGTAGACATCATGTGGCCCAGACTTACAGTGAGTGTGGGGGAACACAAAAGCCGACAGAATTCTGTTGTCTCGCTGCTGGGCCATGTCATTCATGTATGGTTGCTGCAAATCAATCAGCTAGCAGGCTGAAATGCACTGGAACACCCCCACCTCAGCTTGTTGGGAAACTGTGTGATGAAGCTTATGCATGCTGACGCGTCTGACAATAAAAATAAACACGGCTGGGTAGGAGAATGTTTTACAGCAGTTTTCCAGGTGAAAAAAGAAGCAGAAACAAGGTGAAAAATTGAAAAGGAAAATATTCTCTGCATATGGGCTGTTTTCCTCTAAATTTAGAAAAGAAAAGAAAAAATAGTGCAACCCCTGATGAGTATCTCGTTGACATTCAGATGGAGACACAGGTCCCCCACCCCCAAAGGTTTTTCCTTCAGCAGGATAATGAGTTAATGTGATTCCTGAAGGTTGGCAAGTGTGATGGTGTTTGTGTGCTTGACTTGTTGTTCAGGGAGAACCTGGCTCAGATCATCCAGGCCGGCCAGAGGGTGATTGACAACCCCGTCTACATCAGTGACCTGGGTGAGTGCCCAGTCACCTCCATCCATAGTCTTTTTTTTTTGTTTTGTTTTGCGTTCCAACCTCCAGTTTTTTCCACTTTTTTTTTTCTCTCTTTTTTTTTTGGGACAGTGGGGTCCTCCATCCTCCTATTTTTTTCCCACTCATTTTTTTTTCTGCAATTGACTCATACTGACCATGCATTGTCTGTGTGTTTTTAACAGATGGACATTCACTTGCTGATCTTAATGTTTTGGCGTTTGATACAAAGTGTCTTGGTTTATTCGTATACTAATGTGTGGTGCACCAACACTTTTCAGTTCATAGTATACTTTTAATCAAATGAAATACACGCTCGCACCTCTTAGTGTCATTTCCATAGATCAGATCTACACTTCTGTGAGTTTTAAAAAATTTTATTATTGCTGTCCCATCTTCTGTGCCACCTCAGTGGCATTGCACCCACACTGCTCATTCTGAGCCCCATGTCCACAGACAGCCTGGCTCGGCCTGCCGCAGCCCCAGCCCCAGCAATCCACAGGGAGCAGTCAATGTCAAGTCGCAAGAGGGCAACCCACTGGAGGAGACACTGCACTGCTGCCGAGTCACTTTGGTGGTGTTTAATGGCGCCTGTTCTGATCCAACATATGCAGGACACCACCTACTAAGCCCCCTTCTGATGACAATCATTGCTTAGTCGCTGAGCCAGCGCGAGTGAGCTCTCCCTGCGGAGGGCACCCCCCCGTCCACACTTTTGTGAGCTGATTAAGCCTTTCCAATACATCAGATGTACACTTCCATCAGTTGGTTGTGCCGTTCTCATAGATACAAAGCAGGCTCGTCTGAGCTGGTAGTGCTCTTCTGATAGATCAGAAACAGATGTCTGTGCATTGGAAATGCGTTTATGGTAAATCAAATGCAGACTCAGTTAGTTGGCAGTGCCCTTCTGATAGATTAGATTCAGACACTCTCAGTTAATAGCGATCAGACAGAGTCAAATGGGTTGATAATGCGGTGGACTTCTACATGGTAGTAGCATTCTTTTGATGGATCAGGTGCAGTGTTTGTTGAAACCCCATTCCCCTTTTCATGGAGAGGCTTGTGCGAGTGCATGTTACTCTTTATCATTAATTGGAAAGAACAAAAAAATCTTGAAATGTTGAAAGGAATATAGGGCTAAACGTGATGTGAAAGCAAAAAAAAAAGAAAAAAGTTAAAGAAATAGAGTTAAAAAAAAAAGAAAAAAGAACTTCAAGACATAAATGACGTTTTGATTGTGTGTGTGTGTGTTACAGGTGCTGCTCTGACGGCAGGTGAACCGTATGAGCTGCAGGAAGTGCTGGAAGAAACAAATGTGAGTCTGGGGGGTGGAGGGTGGCGGTGCTCCTTTCAGTGTATGTGGGGAGAACTTGTCTGGGAAATGCTCCTCTGATCAGCATGAGATCTTGAGTTCAAATCCCCAGCCAGCGGTGATGTTAGTGTATTGCATAAGACCATAAAACGAGGCCTATGCACGGCACAGACAAAAGTCTGTTGTAGTAGCAGAATTGGCCAAAGCAGATTGGGTGTGAGACGGTCCACTTTTGTTTGGCGATCATTGCTTGGCAAATGGGACATCATCCAGCAGAATAAGACTCCAACAGAAGCAGAAAATAACCACTGTAGTGGAAAGTCTGATGGACCCCACTGGGATGATGATGGGTAAAGACCCCAGACATCACATTTCACTGTCAGAATCAACATTGCATAGGAATATGCACACAGTTATTCACTCTCTGTTGATGACACATGTTACTAACGTTGATGCATGAGTCTGGATTCCTTGAATAAATGATTAGCATAATCGGTGTGGAGTGTTTTGTGAAGTGTGGTTGTTGTTTGCTTCTCTTCTCTTTTCCGTATCTTGTCTATCTTATGGTGTCTGTGTTTTAGCTTGTGTGTGTGCAGACCTGACTACTGCTACGATTCGGCCGTAGCAACTACGTATTTGAGGGGTCTGCTACGGAGCTACGACGAGCAATAATTTTGCTACGTTTTTTTTTCAAAGTTAAAGTCGATCATGGCGTTTTAGTAGATTTTGCACTTAGTGAGTAGAGCAGTTCCGTTAGACGCGAGTGTTGAGCGGACTCGGTTTTCCTGTTCCTATCGCGCATGCGTGCAAGTCATTCAGTCTCTTCGAATCGATAATGGCGGCACCGGCGAGCGAAAGCGATTGTGAGAAGATTTCAACACCTCCACGACCTGGTGAAAGACGGTGTCTCGAGGGAAGTGAAAGCGGGCCGAGCAAATGTAAACGTAAAAGAGTTCGTGCGGCAGAGCAGACGTTTAGGCAAAGTTACACGGAAGAATGGCCATGCATAGTGAAAAGTCATAATGGCGATCCACACTAGGCCTATACCTACTGTAATTTGTGCAAAGTTCAGATCTCGGTGAAACACGGGGGCAGGAATGATGTCTTCAACCACGTAGAGACGAACAAACACAAATCCAACAATTGTGAAACAGAACAAAGCTATTGGATCCTACTTTGTTTGAAACCTGGCCGAGGTAGTGGCTACTGGTTAGAGGGTCTTGCTACTGGAAACAGAAGTCTGTGCTACTGGAAATGGTTTGCTGATGTAGTCAGGTCTCTGTGTGTGTGTGTGTGTGTGTGTGTGTGTGTGTGTGTGTGTGTGTGTGTGCAAAGCAGTTTATTGGCAGAATGTGTGCAAGGGTATGCATGGGTGTGCTTAAGCACACACACATGTGTGTGTGTACTTCTTTTTTCATATATGTTGATAAATGCTTTGATATGTTGAAGTGTTGTCCTTGACTTCTTTTTTCATATATGTTGATAAATGCTTTGATATGTTGAAGTGTTGTCCTTGACTTCTTTTTTCATATATGTTGATAAATGCTTTGATATGTTGAAGTGTTGTCCTTGACTTCTTTTTTCATATATGTTGATAAATGCTTTGATATGTTGAAGTGTTGTCCTTGACTTCTTTTTTCATATATGTTGATAAATGCTTTGATATGTTGAAGTGTTGTCCTTGACTTCTTTTTTCATATATGTTGATAAATGCTTTGATATGTTGAAGTGTTGTCCTTGACTTCTTTTTTCATATATGTTGATAAATGCTTTGATATGTTGAAGTGTTGTCCTTGACTTCTTTTTTCATATATGTTGATAAATGCTTTGATATGTTGAAGTGTTGTCCTTGGGAATGGCGGATGAAAGGAAAGGCAGCAATTCAAGGAGGACAGCACTCTGTTGGAGGGAGAGAAAGAGAGAGCGGGGTGGGGTGGGGTGGGGTGGGGTGCGGTGCTAGTGATGTGAAGGGAAGATAATAAAATGCAATAAAAATAGAAAGAATGGGGAGAGTGTCTTTTCCTGAATTTTACGTTATTAGATATTACATTGGTTGTGTGTTTGTTGTTGTTTTTTCTACCGTGTGTGTGTTTGTGTGTGTGCAGATCCCCAAGCGCTTGATGCTGGCTCTGTCGCTGCTGAAGAAGGAATATGAGCTGAGCAAGCTGCAGCAGAGGATTGGCAAAGAGGTATCCCCTGTGTGTGTGTTGTGTGTGTATGTGTTCTGTGTGTGTGTGTTCTGTGTGGTGTGCGTGCGTGTGTGTGTGTGGAATAGAGTGACTGGTGAAATGAAATGACTACTGAAATGGAGTAACTTTTGAAATCGAGTGACTGGTGAAGTGGAATGACTGGTGAAGAAGAGTTACTTGTAAAAGGGAATGATCTGTTGGTTACCTGTAAAAGGGAATGACGTGCTGGTTACCTGTAAAAGGGAGTGATCTGTTCGTTACCTGTAAAAGGGAGTGACCTGTTCGTTACCTGTGAAAGGGAATGACCTGTTGGTTACCTGTGAAAGGGAGTTACCTGTTGGTTACCTGTGAAAGGAATGACCTGTTGATTACCTGTGAAAGGAATGACCTGTTGATTACCTGTGAAGGGAGTGACCTTTGGTTACCTGTGAAAGGGAGTGACCTGTGACCTGTTGGCTGGCTGTGTGTGTCAGGTGGAGGACAAGGTGAAGAAGCAGCACAGGGAGTACATCCTGAGGGAGCAGCTGAAGATCATCAAGAAGGAGCTGGGGCTGGAGAAAGACGACAAGGACGCCATCGACGAGAAGTTCCGTGGGAGGCTCCAGGTTTGTTGGACCCAACTGAACTCAGTACAGGGATGAGAACAGCTCCGCCGTTCTCCGCCGTTCCGCCGTCTTTTAAAAAAATCTCCGCCGTTCGAAAAAATCTCCACCGAAAAAAAAAAAAAAAAAGCTATCGCGATTTTTTTGCTCCCAATCTCGGCGAGACGCCTCCGGCGAGATTCCCAAATGGGCTGGTTTTTACTCGGTTGACTCGGCCAACTACTGCACATCCGCTTACAGCGCCGATCGACCGAGTGTCATTTGTGAGTCATGGCGTCGAACGAAATCGCAAAAAAAAGGAAACAATATCCCAACCGTTGGAAAGAAAACTGGCTCGAGGAAGAGGTGTGTGGGAGTAGAGTTGGAGATAGCATATGCAAAAGAAAGACAAATCAGATAACTATAATAGTCTGCAAGAAAATTTAAATTGCCTCCAAAACTGGTCAGACAAGTGGAATCTATATTTTAATGTTGAAAAATGTAAAGTTTTGCATGTTGGCAAAAACAATCCTGAACATGAATACAACATGAAAATAGATGGTGGAAATAGGCTGGTACAGAAATGTGAGGAAGAAAAGGATCTGGGGGTAATCTTTGATAAAGATTTACTCTTTGATTATCACATTCAAAAATGTATAAATAAAGCAAACCAAATGATTGGATTAATAAAAAGAACTTTTATTTACCTAAATAAAGAAACGTTTTTAAAGTTATATAAAGCTATGGTTAGACCGCATCTTGAATATGGCAATATAATTTGGTACCCACACTTGAAAAGACAGTCAGTAGCAATTGAAAGAGTACAGAGAAGAGCTACTAAAATCTTGCAAGAATGTACAAACATGTCTTATACAGATAGATTAAATTACTTAAATTTGCACTCTTTAAAAGGTAGACGTATTAGAGGGGATTTGATTGAAGTGTTCAAAATATTTCACCAGCAAACGGACATACAGTGGGACTACTTTTTTGAGGCTGTTAAAACAGATAGAACAAGAAATTCGGAAGGCAAAATTTTTGTTAAGCAGTTTCATACTAACATGGGGAGATTCAAGTTCAGTAACAGAGTTATTAGTAACTGGAACAGTTTGACAACTGCACTTAAATTTGCTAAAAATACTAAGTTTTAAGAATTTGCTGGATGAAGACTTGAAATTTAAAGTACAGTTTAGAAGCTTTGATGAATAAGAAGGAAAATTTATATTGCATGCATTTTCAACCCTGTCATAAAAGTAAAATAACACGAGGGGACATTGAAAGGCTTAACGGCCTATGTATTGATTACGTCCCTACACTACTACTACTACTAAAAGCAGTGAAGAGCAGGCGTTATGTGTTGCTTGCAACAAGAAAATCAGCTTCGGAAGTCGTGGCTTCATTACGATTGCTGGTGTTAAATTAGTGTTGATTTTGACTAAGAATAGCATTAGTTAGTATTAAAAAAAAAAGTTCAATGAGAGGTGTAATTTTGGACTAAGACTCAATTGAAAGACTTCATTCAGTGGTGTAGGTGTTTCACAGATCGTATGAGGCCTACACTACAGATCAACCTCTTGAGAACTGTAAATAAAGAAGTATCGAAAGACAAATGCCAGCATAGAGTGTGATATTCTACCAAGGACACACTGAAGCAGAAAAGAAAAAAGGCCTACTTCTACTACTACTAGCAGGTAAGGCCAAATTGTTTTGTATTTATGTGCCTTTTGTGAAAAACTGAAATATAGTTTAGTTTTTAATAGTAATGCCTTGTGTGAAATGTGATTTTAATAACAGAATGTAGATAAATTTAGTTCAATTTAGATAAGGGCTAGAAACATATTTTGATGGTTTTAAATGTGGATTTTTCTTGTTTATATATTAAAAATGCTTCAGCTTCAGGGGGCGCTGCCCCCTGACCCCCGCAGGGGCGTTGCCCCTTGACCCCACTGGGGGCTCTGCCCCCAGACCCCCAACACAAAAATCTCCTCTGCTTTTTTAAAATCTGTTCTCATCCCTGTCAGTAGCGTCGTCGCCTCATCCTTGTTTATCGTGATAATGAAATGTTTAACATTTTATGATGTTTCACGACTCCAGTCTCTCAATGACCTCAGTTCAGTTCCGATTTTTGCTGCACATCCAAGTCTGTTGTTATTTTGTCAGTTTACAGTTTATGAGGAGGAGGATCGTTCGACAGGCTTAATGGTGGTTTATTACTGAAAGGGGACTCTCAGTCACCGTGGGTCCACAAGTCAGCAATCCTTGTGGTCATTAGGAGGATCAGTAGGTGTTGTGTGTATGTGAGATTGAAACAGGCAGCAGTGGACACCACTGACGAGATTTCATCAGCATTGAACACCACTGAGGTGATGCTGCAGTGCTGCTGTGTCTTCACTGGCAGGTTGCCTCATGGCAGTTTGACATTGCCAGCTCCCTGTTACTGCTGGCACAACACTGTCATCCTGAGGTGATCGGGGGTGTGTGGGTTGGATTAGGGTTTTTGGAAAGAAGAGGGGCAGGGAGGAGAAGGGAGGTGGAGGGGGGGAAGACTGGAATGAGGTTTTGGGAGTCGTGCACTAAGAGGGCACGCAAGATGAGATCTTTGGAAAAAGAAGGTGGGGGAGGGGAGAATAAGAGGTTTAGGAAAGAAGAGGGGGAAGGAAGGTGGAGGGAGGGGAGGATGGGATGAGGCTTTGGAGTCATGCATTAAGAAGAAGGCACAAAAACCGGAAAGACTTTCTAAACACACAGAGCAGGGAATCACTAGACAGAAGAGATCTGCTCTGCACACAGAGACCAGCCCTTTGTGTTTGGAAGTTAATCAGGAATGGGGTAATCCTTTGTTTTACTCATTGATCAGCATAGCCGAATACTGAGATGGACTTGAATAGAGTTGGTGCAGACTTTTGGTTACATTGTGACACGGTCATCACACCCATACCTCTTACACCCCCCTTCCCCCTCCTCCACCCTGTCAACCGCATACCTGACCCAACCATCCATCCACTTGCTGTCTGTTCCTGTCCGCTTCTCTCCCAGACTTTTCCACCTGGTTACACAATCCCGGGATGCATGAATGTTGCACAACAGACCTCTGTAGACCACTGTGTGGACAGTCGGAAGGGGATGGGGAAGGGCATCCAGGGAGTACACTGAATTGTGAAGCATTGTGCTTAAAAAAAGAGAAATCACAAAATAGCCATTAATGAAGTAGATGAAGTATGCAACAGCAGTGGAAGGACTGCACATAAATTAATTCTTTCCAGCCGAGCGCGGCCTCGACGGCACAATCCCTGCTGCCGCGGGCCGCGCACAGCGCTCATTCCCTGCCGACGCACAGATTTGGCCACTTTTTAATTTTTTTTACGGTAGCTCTACAACAACTGACGGTCTTGTGTTAGGTGTCACAGGAAAGAACAAACACTCAACTCCAATCATCACCAGATCCACTTTGTAATACGATTTCAAGCGCTTCATTGCGCGAGAAATTGCTACCACCCTTTGCCTGACTGACATTTTTTTCTGGCACAGGAAATACGTGGCGCGCGCCACGTGGCGGTGCCGTCAGTTTCTTTGTTTCAAAGCTCCTGGGGTCAGCCAAGTTCACAATAGGCCACTGAAAGTATGGTCGACAACTCGTTCCAACATCCCCAAGACTAGTTACAGAGGTTATTTCCCTTGGACCATTTCATGGAAAGTGTAGTTACAGAGGTTATTTCCCTTGGACCATTTCATGGAATTTTTTATGTTCCCGTCGTCTGATTGTGGATGACACGGCAGAATGGATTGCTGTCTGTCCGTCATCCGGACTTGGACAACACGCCTCAAGGGAGAGAAATCCTGTCGTCCACTTTTGTCACGACTCGGCTGGTAAAGGTTAACCCTCTGCCAACCTCATGACTTTGTGCTATATGAGAATGCTATGCCAAGGGAGGTAACTCCATAACACATACACACTCGCTACAAAGAAACCTCAATACAAAATTTTGTTTTTACTCACCAGTCGCATAAATTTGATTATAAAAAAGTTCCAAAGACATCACTCCATCCAAAAGAGCCATTTTCCCCCATATGTAGTGAACTGGTACATGAGGAAAAAGCCAACACAAAATGAACAGACTAATTCTACTTTAGTGTTCTATCAATTTCGGCCTCAAAATCAGAGATTGACATCATACTTGTCTTGCTTTGAATTTTCTTTAAGAGTGTAGCCCTCAAAAGCACTCTCTTCGACACTGTCGTATCTGAAAATGGATTCTAGAAGTAATTAGTCGCACAGTTACTTGATGAGCCATTTTCCCAGAAAATCTTCATGAAGAAAAAAGCTGAACTTTGAAAATTCACAGCAGCAAACTCTTGTAGCACGAAATGGCACCTGGAAATGGTCCTAGCGGAAGAAGACTCTTTTGTCAGGAATACATTCTGGGATTTGCGATGTGAAAGTGAAAGTCGTTGACCTACTATTTGGCTGTCGATCTTGGTCGATCCAGTATTGAGAAAGAGGAAACCTCATGGTCAATCTTGGTCAATGCAGTAGGCAGTGGGTTAATGTGAATGATATCAAAAGAACGTAATTGAACACAACTGAAAGTTTTTGTCTCTTACCACCTGCATAGTGCAGATGGTTTGGTTTACCTGTGATTTCAGAACAAGACAGTGCCCAAACATGTGATGGAGGTGATCGACGAAGAAATGAGCAAGCTGGGGTACCTGGAGAGCCACTCCTCAGAATTCAAGTGAGTCTTTCAGACCTTGAGCTCTTCTGTTCCCAGTCAGAAAAGTTTGAAATTAACACGAATGAATAAACACACATACACAAAGGAAAGTAAGAAAACAAGGAAAAGACATTATTTGTAATTAACCAACAACACCATGAGTGCAAATGCACAGATTCACAAATGATCACTTTTACTCTATTAGGTACAGATTTAAAAACAAATACTTGCTTAGGCAGTCAATATCCAGTATTCCTAAATCTCATGAGGGATTTGGTGGTCCAGTCTTTGGCTTTTGTTTGTTTGTTTGTTTTGTTTTGTTGTTTTTCAATCAGTCTGGTTTTTTTCTTTCTGGAGAGAGTAGGAGATAAATTAAGAGAAGGGGAGAGGACAGAGAGAGAGAGAGAGGTGGAGGAAGGAAAACGAGAGAGTGAGAGTAGGAGATGGAGAGAGAGAGAAGTAAGAGTGAGGGAAGAGAAGAGAGACGGGGAGATGGACAAGGGAAAGAGAGAGAGAATCGGAACTTAGTAGAGAAGGAATCAGAACCTGCTGGGAAAGGAATTTGATTTGTTTTGGGATTAGATTTGGCCTGTTGAGGAAAGCAGACCTGCCTGTCCATAAGCCTTTGGTGTATTTTGTATGCCATTTTACACAGAATACAACAATATACCTCTCATTTGAAAAATATGCTGAGCAAAAAATCTAGCAAAGTTTTGCATTGTACAAAGGGGCCGGAATAGCTCAGTTGGTAGAGCGCTGGACTGGTAATCTTGGTGATCCTGGCGGTGCTGGTTTGAATCTCCACCTGACCGTTCAGGTACAAAGTGATTTTCCTTTGGAGTTATTGATTCAGACTGTATTTCCCAAAGAGTCCTTCAAATGAAACTATGAACCAAGGTTCTGTGTGTGAATGCACGCATAACATCTTGCACACATGTTAAATGCCATCACCAACTTTTGGAAGAGAAGGCCGGTTTGGCTATTGGTATGGATGACATGTTACGCATAGCATGCGCCCTGCGAGAGAGAAATTGAAAGAATGAAGGATGTAAGGAAATAGAGTGAATGATGTTGACTGGATGACATGGGAAATGACTGCATGAAGTGCCGGCAGGCAGCTCTTTAGTCTACACTGCCCACATAGGCAGCCCATTGTGTACTCGAGAGTGTTGATTGTCAGTGCCTAGAATCCTGGGCAAGGCACTTTATGAATGCTATGTTATTATTATTATTATTATTACAGTACATTGGACAGTGCTTGAATTCTGAATCTGTCAACTCTGACCACCGGATTTTGTTTATAGGGACTGTGTATGTGTATCCATTCTTCCGTTTGTACTCGGCGCCATTTTTGGTCAGCGCGGCTCAACTGTATTAGTTTGAGAAACGGTACAATGCAGCTAAACTGACAAGTATTGGATTTCGTGTTTATTGAAACTGCTTCAAAACGAAAGTGAAATGCACCTTTTTTTTTTTTTCTTCCAAAATGCATCTGTTTATGTGAGAAAGTACACCATAGACAATTTTTGGGGTAGGCAGGCCTTGGAAAGGCCTCTTACAGAAAGAATCAAGCCTTGTGGAGAGAAGGGTCCTGTTGAGGAAAGCATCAGAATAAGGAGATGAAAGAATCAAGCCTTGTGGAGAGAAGGGTCCTGTTGAGGAAAGCATCAGAATAAGGAGATGAAAGAATCAAGCCTTGTGGAGAGAAGGGTCCTGTTGAGGAAAGCATCAGAATAAGGAGATGAAAGAATCAAGCCTTGTGGAGAGAAGGGTCCTGTTGAGGAAAGCATCAGAATAAGGAGATGAAAGAATTGACATGGTGGGGGAAGTGATCAGCACCTGCAGGGGACAATGATTACATACAGAGCAAGGCACTGCATGTACATGGGAGGGGATCCTGTGGAAAAAAGTTCTGGGAAGAAGGGCAGGGTTCATACGCCCCTTGAAGACCCTTGAAAACCCTTTAAAATACAACTGGGTCAAAAAGGCCCTTGAAAACCCTTGAATACTGCAGATATCCCTACCATCCCTTGAAATCCCCTTAAAAATCGTTTTCGGACCAAAACTGACCGTAACATTTGAAGACGAATCGGAGAACAAACGCGAACAAGACTTCGGACATCGATTTTCGCCTCTCGAATCGTTCTGTGTGTCGTCTGCTTTTCAAGCAAAGGGAAGCAATTCAATAGTTGGTTATCGTTTGCGCATGCGCAGTTCGACTTCCGACAAAGTGCGCCATGCTCCCTAATCTTCGGTGAATGCAAACACTGTTGCGTTTGTCATCATGCCTAAGGGAAATTGCGCATTTGATCCGTTGTGGTTACAGAAGGAAGAATATCGAAGCTGGATCACTGAATGCAGAGACAACAAACATGCGTTTTTTCCGTAAAGTGTGCAAAAAGACCGTTGATGTTCGGGCAGTGGGCGAATCGCGGTTGCAAGTCACGGAAAGAGGAAAAATATGTGGAATTGGAAAACGCGAGTAGGCTGGTAGTTAGTCTTACGGACTTCGTTCGGCAATCATCAAATTCATCAACATCAGGTCAGACCCTTTCCTCAGTAAGAATCGTCAGCCAATCCACAATAACAGCAAGTGGGACAGATGTGTTAAAAGTTAAAAGCTGAAGTGTTGTGGACGATTCATGCCATCAACAATCATCACAGTTTCCGATCTGCTGAAGACGACACGAAACTGTTTGCAGCAACGTTAACATATTACTCGTTGCGACGAACTATCGGCGTGGGGAAACTAAAATTAGATATTTTGCAACTTTTGGCATTGCTCCTTTTTTCTGTTAGAACTGAAAAAAGAGTGAAATCATATACTGAATCTTCAAATCAATCGTCACGTCGTCTCCATAGACACTAAGTGACTCGTGTGTGCACATTTGTAATTTTAAAAAAAAATCCTACTTTCTTGTTTAAAAGACAGCATTCATACCACACACCCCTACCCCCCCCCCCCAACTTACCTACCAGCTAGCCTTCCACACACACACCACACACACACACACACACACACACACACACACACACACACACACACACAAAACACACACACAACACATACACACACGCACACATAGAGGCACACACACACACACACACACACACACACACACACACACACACACCACACACACACAGAGAAAGACGCACACACACACACACACACACACACACACACACACACACACACACACACACACACAGAGAGAAAGACGCGCGCACACACACACACACACACACACACACACAACACACACACACACACACACACACACACACACACACAGACGCACACACAGAAAGAGACAGAGAGAGAGAGAGCACACACACACACACACACACACACACACACACAGATACACCCACACACACACACACACACACACCACACACACACACACACACCAAACTAAAAAACAGTTCAAAAGGCCACTTTTGCTCCCGCATGTAATCAAGTATTTAGTATTTTTGTGTTACACTACATAATTATGATTGATATAGGTCTTGTTTGCCCATGTACTCTCCACTGTGTTTTACAGCTTGTTTGTCCAACATCCAAAACTGATTTAAAGCATGTTACTGAAAGCATTTGAAGTCATGCACAAACCCAACCCAATCTCTCTCTCTCTCTCTCTCACTCCCCCACTCCCTCCCTCCCCTCTCTCTTTCTCTCTCTCTCATACTTTTTTTTCTAGCTTTATATTTAATTCACTTATAATGAATATGATTTCTTTTGTGTATTTGTTATTGTCATTTTGTTTAAAGCAATTAAAAAAAAAGTTTAAAAAAAAAAACAAAAAAAAAACCCCCAGTTCAGTGTGGAGCTGCAGGAAGGCTACCCACGTTCACCTTTTTAAGAGGAGTTATCCCGCTCCCGATCCTGCCCCAGAACAAGCATTAGGCTAGTCCAGGCCCGCCAACCATTCACACACACTTCCACACAACACATACAGTGGCTGTATTTTAAAAGTAAAGTTTGCAGAGCTCCCTCCTGAAATGTGCCAGAGAGGGGGCCTCCGCTGCAGCTGCCAGAAGAGAATTAATGAATATGTCATGCTTTTGATGAATCATTGAATAAGGACTTGAAACAGAAGCAGCTGGACATCCCATGTCAGATACTGGTCCAGAAAGCAGATTGAAAGTTTTTCTTTTCTGATTTCTCAGTTTCTGTATAAAGACTTCATTTTTTATTTTTGGTATATGATATTGAGCATGGAAAAGACTACAGAAGTGTAATCACCTTATCATCATGGCTGGATTACATACATGTGTAAGGTAATTATCACTTTCATCTTTTTTTTTTTCAATCGTACGGCTAAATTTGCCCCTTTAAAAATTAAAATATCCCCTTTAGAAACCCTTGAAAAACCCTTGAATTTTTGTCCTGTGAAGAAGTGGGAACCCTGAGGGACCAGACTTTATGGTGGAAAAGTGTTGGATGATGTGGTCTTTCAGTGAAGTGGTAGGTATGATTTTAAGTGACTGGGGCTAGTTTTTCCATAGAACGGTGGGGCGGCGATGAAAGGTGATGTAACCCCTGTCCAGTTTGGAGCTGCCGACAGAGACGTGTCATGTGGTCCGACTGGGCAGGAAGATTAAAAGGAGGTGCCGAGGCACAGGGAACCGCTGTTGTCCCTGTGTGTGATTCTCCTCCGACAGGGCTGGGAGAGGGTGTGTGGTGTGTGTGTGCGTGTGTGTGTGTGTGTGTGTGTGTGTGTTTGGGCTGGGAGTGGGTGTGTGTTTGTGTGGTGTGTGTGTGTGTGTGTTGTGTGTGTGTGTGTGTGTGTGTTTGGGCTGGGAGTGTGTGTGTGTATGTGTGTGTGTGTGTGTGCTTCTGTGTGTATGTGTTAGCATGTGCGATAAATGCACGCATAGCTTAGGTGTGTGTGTGCGTGAGGATGGGACGGGATGGAGTTGTGGGTGAGATATAAGTACAGTTTCTGGACTGAGGGTGTAACTGAAAGATTTTTCTGTGTATAGTTCTGATTGTCATGAAAATGAAGTGCACTGGCAGCCCAGTATACAGTTTCCATGGGATATTTTTGTCAACAATGTATTAGTTTGTAAATTTTGACTTAGTTTGTTAGTGGAGGATTGCTTTAGTTCTTAATCTAGATTGTGCATGGTTTGTCTGTTCGAATATTTAGACACAAATTTTACCATGTTGGGGAATGGGGGATTTAAACTGTAATGTAGAACCCATGGATAGAAGAGCTGGTGGTTTTGCTGCACAAGGAAACTTTATTCATGAAAAAGAGGGCTTCAGTGCAGAATTGGACAGTGAGTGGAAGGGAATCGAACACCACCTTCAGATCTTCTGGTTGTTTTCAGTCATCATAGGACTCCTCAGGCAGCTTAAAGTGCTAGGACAAAGCACAGAAGTTTCAGACAAACTTTAAATTGATATCTCAGAGCTTTCATACAGTTGTAACCAGTCATTAGCAGTAAGCGCTGTGAATATGCTTTCATTGTACTTTTTGCTTGGTGGACACCATGTCTGTGTAGACTATTCATCCCACTGGTGTGTGTGTGTGTGAGAGAGAGAGAGAGAGAGAGAGAGAGAGAAAGATGTGAGGGTGGGGAGAGACAGAAGTGCTCATGTACAATTGTGATATTACACACACACACACATACACACAAAAAGGGGAGTGGAGAGAAATAAGGAAAGGTGGAGGGTGGGTGGGGTGGGAAGTAATGAGAAACGGAGATGGGTGTGGGCGAGGTGTATCTGTGTGCGTTGTGGTCCTGTACTGCTACATGAAGGAAGATTTCTTATAAACATTTGTAAACTGTAATGTTTGATTTGCTGGGGAAAAAAATCCATGTTCATGCTCTGTTGACCACTTTGTGACACTGCCAGTCTTCTGTGGCATTTTTGTTGCTGCGTACTGCATGGCACAATGAAGGCAGCATATATCACATTGCAAGGTGCAAAGGGACGCTACTCTGTTCTTCTTCCAGTCCTGATCTCTTGTCGATTGTTTCAACTCCATATTGATCAAACGTTGATTGTTTCAACTCCATATTGATCAAACGTTGATCATTCTTATCTCTGAATGAACTGTGGTTGTGTGGCAGCCACTATTTTTCGCTTCTGATCCTCCTCAAGATCGAATGAAGGAGAGAGAGACCGACCGATTCTCACCTCAACATTACGACAAAAGGCATGCGACAGCGTGGCGCACAAGCTTGATATGTGACTTGCCATTTACAAATTTGATGCAAAAGTACCTTGGGTGTGCAGAAGCTCTGCATTATTCATGAAGTATTCTATGTGTGTGTGTCTTACTCAATTACTGTACATGCATGTGTGTGTCTGTGCATTTTACATGTGTCTACTGCTGTCTACGATAACATTATACATTAGGTAGCCATGGGCGAGCTTTTCTTTCTATTCATTTCTTTCTTTCTTTTTTAAAATAATTTTTTAACTGCCTTTGGGGCAGGGGACAAAATTTTCACCTGCTCTTTAAGCGAAACCTGCCCATCAATCAGCGATGATTTCAAACTCTATAAAGTTCTAAATGATGAGGAGACAGGATAGCACAATGCATATAATGCAAACACACACATTTGCAAAGTCTCTCTCTGACGCACATCTATCTTTGAACTTGGTCTCACACAGATTCACAGGGATGCACCAACAGTTACACTGAAGATAAGTCGATGTGCGTCATTACTATGTTTTTTCATTTTTTAGGTGGAACAGCAGAAAAGGAGGACAGAACTGCCCAGCTTGCGTGATCCGTTTTGATCAAGCCTTCTGATCCACCCAGTCACATTGCATTATACTTAATAATGTCACTGTTGAAACAGTACCTTAAAATGGTCATTTTTGTGAAGCAAAACCTCTGGCTGTTGGCGATGGTTATCTGATATCAGCAAAATAATGCTGAACATTTATTTTTTGAGATGCAGATATTTAGAAAATATTATTGTCACTAAAAGAAAAAGAAAAAAAAAGAAAAGAAAAAGCCAGATGAACAATATTTGAAAGATATTGCTGTATCTCAGAAAACAACAACCCAAAGAAGCCAAGTGACACTAACCCCCCCCCCCCCCCCCCCCCCCCCCCCCCCCCCCCAGCAAAACACACACACACAAAAAAAGCCAAAAGAGCGCTTGAAAAGAATCGTCAATATCTAGCACATTATTAATGTGTGTGTATTTGAAGGATTGTGTGTGTGTGTACACCAACTTATGTTCGTAAGAATAAGCAAGCTAACATGGGTGTCAGTGTGACGCGCAACTACCTGGACTGGCTGACCACACTGCCCTGGGGTCAGAACAGCGAGGAGTCACTGGACCTGGATAAGGCCCGCGAGGTGCTGGACGAGGATCACTAGGGCATGGAGGACGTCAAGAAACGCATCCTGGTCGGTGGCTTTTGGGGGCTCTGTCTGGTCACATGATTGTAAACCTCAGATTGTGTGCCAGTGATGAATGAAGTCAGTGTCTTGAAAGGGGGGGGGGGTGGGGTTGTCCAGGACGGGGGAAATCGTGATGGTATTGCTTAATGCACTAAGTTGATGTATTATTAGTCAGGTTTAACACACCAAGGTATCGTTGCACTCATACACGCATATGCAACACTCATGTGCACACTAAACATTCACCTCTCTCTGGGAAGGGGATGTCACGCATTCGTTTCTCTCCTAACACGACTGAGAACAAGAAATACAATTTCTATGCTACTTATAATCAATCATGTACAATCAAATCACAAACAATGAAATATCAAAACATAAAAGATCAATACATCCTAATCCCGGTTATAATAAAATGACTCTTACCTGGCCAGTTTTCACACACACAACCACGCTTTCACACCACACCACAGTTCTTGAAAAAAAAGTCTCTTCACGTCTTCTTCAGCACTGCTTGATGGTGATGCCCTTGGTTGACTGGCTCCAGGCTTCAGGACTGGGGCTTCGTGGTCGTCTCTGGGATCTCGACGTCGAACTCTTCTTCTTCGTCTTCTTCACCCACCTCTGGGTTTCAAATTCAGTTTGTCTGTCTTCACCCACCTCTGGGCTACAAACTTAGGTTCCTTCTCTTCCAGCTTGTCTTTAACTCTAAGACCTTGCTGTCTCTTCTATCTCCCAGACCACGTTTCTCCTCCCAACCCTTTCTCTGTCCTGCTCACTCCTCTCCTCTCTCTCTCTCCTCTGCCTCTCTCTCTCTCCTCCTGGTGTTGTTCTCCTCCCTCACGTTGTTCTCCCTCAGTTTATATAGGGTGGGAAACAAAGGATTCCCTTTCGGGCCATGCCTTTGTCCACACTGCTTCTCAAACCCCTAGTTCACAAGTACCCTGAATTCTCCATTCGCTACATTCTCCCACACATCAGCATTTACACACCCCCCTACCTAATGATTAGCAAACACACACTTAGCCCCAGATGGACATCGAAAATTCCCGCCGACTTCGGGGGTTACTTAACACAGTAATTATCTTAAGGAGGGCTACACAACCTCCACACGCATTCAGCCAGCCTGACAATAGAACCAACACAGTGACCCACGGCAACACCATCCGAACGAAATCCAGAACCCCTGCTCTTCAAATGACTGTTTACAAAAGAACCTCAGCTGACCGAGCATTAAACGCTCACTTGGAGCGGGCCCAGGTCGTAGTGGTTACATCCCTTCCCCCTTTCGCCACCGGGCAGGTCCGAACTCTCTCCTAGGGGTTGTTTGTCATCTGACCACTTCGGCCTTCTTTCACACAGTTCGGCCGTGTGCGATGGGTAAGGTACCCTGGTTAAATTTGGGCTAAATTTCCTATTTGTATACTACGTACAACGTCCCTTTTCCTCCAAGCGTCTAATGCCTTTGTAAGGTTTCACGCTCCTTGACAATATTCCCCCCCACTCGAAGACAATGCCCTGCATTGGCTAAAACTTTTAAAATTCAAGGAGATGAAACTCTCATAATTTTCCCATTTAAACCAGTGCTAATAAACGGCCTCTCATAAGCCTACTTACACCAAGAACGCACGCAAGATGTGTCTTTCAAAAAAAAAAGAGAAAAAATCAATACATACACACTATCCAAGCAAATATCAACATAAATCTGGAATCTCCCCCACTCTTAAGTCGTGTGGCCATAAAAACCATTATGTTCAAAGGAGATTCTCTCCCCTTCTCCTCATACACGTGGCCCACAACTAGCCACGTCACGCATACGCGACACTGCAAAAGACACACCCACCCACTACCTGACTTCTCGACCGACCATTTTATTTTGGCCAACTTTTGGTAAGACCAGTCTGATCCCCCTTTCTGTACACACACCTTGCCTACCCCGCGGCATGTGCTGCATTGTGCACAGAAACGCCTGATATCGCCAAGGATACCGGGCCAGTAGTACTCTCGCGTCACCATCTTCTGTGTGGCCTTCTTACCGAGATGGCCCGAGGCTGACGTCACATGTTTCTCGGACATCACCGCCTTTCTGCGTTGCCTAGGAACGACAACCTGCTTCTTCGTTTTTCCCGAACGCGAATGAGTAAAAGTTCGGTACAATATGCCGTTGCAGACCTGACTACTGCTACGATTCGGCCGTAGCAACTACGTATTTGAGGGGTCTGCTACGGAGCTACGACGAGCGATAATTTTGCTACGTTTTTTTTCAAAGTTAAAGTCGATCATGGCGTTTTAGTAGATTTTGCGCTTAGTGAGTAGAGCAGTTCCGTTAGACGCGAGTGTTGAGCGGACTCGGTTTTCCTGTTCCTATCGCGCATGCGTGCAAGTCATTCAGTCTCTTCGAATCGATAATGGCGGCACCGGCGAGCGAAAGCGATTGTGAGAAGATTTCAACACCTCCACGACCTGGTGAAAGACGGTGTCTCGAGGGAAGTGAAAGCGGGCCGAGCAAATGTAAACGTAAAAGAGTTCGTGCGGCAGAGCAGACGTTTAGGCAAAGTTACACGGAAGAATGGCCATGCATAGTGAAAAGTCATAATGGCGATCCACACTATACCTACTGTAATTTGTGCAAAGTCAGATCTCGGTGAAACACGGGGCAGGAATGATGTCTTCAACCATGTAGAGACGAACAAACACAAATCCAACAATTGTGAAACAGAACAAAGCTATTGGATCGTACTTTGTTTGAAACCTGGCCGAGGTCTTGTCTTGTTGCGTGCATGGATGAGTGGAAGGAAGTTGCGGGCCTGAGCTGCCTACTGCAGCCTGGGGCCAGCTAGTCCATAGTAATGAATGAAAAGCGACCGTGGTAGCCTGCTGGCAGCTCCGCACTTAGTTTTTACCTTTTTTGGGGGGTTTGGGTTTTTTGTGTAGGCTAGTGAGTAGGTAAGTTAGGGGTGGGGGGTGTCACTTTGTGGTATGAATGTGTGTAATCTCATGTTTATGAAAAGGAATTAGAATAGGGTTTTTTTTTTTTTTTTTTTTTTTTTTTTAGCAGATCCCCCGTTTATAGTCTCATAATAATCAGCCTGTTGATTGTGGAGACTCAACGGAAGAAGAAGAAGAGGTAGTGGCTACTGGTTAGAGGGTCTTGCTACTGGAAACAGAAGTCTGTGCTACTGGAAATGGTTTGCTGATGTAGTCAGGTCTGCCGTTGTCTAACTCGAACCCGATTGTACCCTCTTTAACATTTTTCTTCTGCCCTCTGTGAGCAAAACCAATCAGTTTTCTGAGCGAGTAATCGCCCTTTTGTTCTGCCCGTAAGTGAGTGGGGTTAGTCTCCCCGGACACGCTCCAGTGCTTTCTGAAGTGTGTGACCGCCTGGGGCCTTTCTCTCCCGTGATTTCTTTTCCCTGATTCAACAGAGAAGTCAGGGTTTGGGTTTTCGTACCCACGTGCTCCTGAAATGTTTCCAATTACCAGATCATACGGCGGCTTTGGAACAGTCAAAGCCTGCACAACTCCACTATAGAATGGTGTATCAATGAACACCAGGGCCGTTTTGAATTCTGTTACTGTCCCATCTATTTGTCTACACCTCTGTGTTTTTTCCTGTGAATTGTCCCTTCTTAACCAGGGATTCCTTCACCATAACACCAGTGCACCCAGAGTCTCTAATGACATTAACCACTTTGTCCCCTACTCTGCCTTTGTGCACATCCATGTTATCGCCTGAATCTGTGAACACACAGCACAATCCAGACAAAATAACACTTTCATCTTGTTCACCTTTTTCTACCTGCCTCTCTCTTGGCCTGACCCTCATTGCTGCTGCCCTCTGTGACTTAAATATACAATCCCTAGCCAAGTGTCCCGTCTTATTGCACAGAAAACAGGCACGCTCATTCCTAGCCACGTGGCTATTGGTTTTCACCCTTGTTTGCTCACTGACGCCGTGGGCCTATCGGGTGTGTACCACTGACTCATTATGTGAGTCATGTGCTGGCCTGCTATCCTCTGAATATGCTTCCGGGCTTTCCTCTTGTTCAGGCAAATCACGCCTCGCTTCCCGTAAGTCTCTGCCGTCTGAAGTACCTCAGCTATTGTGGTTGCACCTTTTTCCTTAATGTGGATTGTGAGGCCCGTCCCACAACCATCGAGTATCTGTTCTTTCATCACCAGTGTCTTGAGGCCTTCAAAATCACTGTCTACTCCACAAAGTTCTACCCATTTGTTGAAATAGTGATCCAGTCTAACACTGAACTGTGTGTATGTCTCACCCTGTTCGATTCTCGCCTCGCGAAACTTACGCCTAAAACCTTCTTCAGTCAAATCATATGCCTTTAGTACTGCTTGTTTCACCTTGTCAAAATCTCTCTGATCTCCTTTGGGTAGGGTGGAAACTGTGTGTAACGCACGACCTGTCAACAAAGCGGACAGGTTTATTGCCCAGTCATCTCGGGCCAGCCCTCGTGCTCGGCAAACGATTCAAACCGACTGATATAGGCATCGATCGAATCAGTTTCTTCTCTGAACAGTGGGAGTTTAGGTCTAGGTGCGCAACTTAGTCTGCGGCCTACTGACTCAGAACTGGTGTCTATTTCACTACGATTTTCAGATTTTATTCTTTCCAACTCAATTTGTTTGGCTAAAATCTCTGATTCCACTTCTGCTCTCACTCTGGCAGCTGCACTCTCTGCATCTGCTCTCGCCTTTAACAGCTATACACTCTGCATCTGCTTTAGCCTTCGACGCAGCAGTTTCAAGTCTAAGTCTCTCAGCCTCAGCGTTTGCTGATTCTGTTTGAAGTCGAAGTTTCTCAGCCTCGACCTCTGAGTTTCTTTTAACAGCATCGAGCTGTTTCCTTTTCAAACTTCCTTCTTTCAGCCCTTTCATCTCTCTCAGTCTTCTGCTGAGATTCAATGAATCTACGCAGTTCATCTCCTGTATATCCCATTTCTTTCCCCAAACTTACCAGTTTCTCTATGGGGGTAAAACTTTCTTCAGCCATTTTCTTTTCTGATATGTTTTAGCACCACTAAAACAGTTACGCTTATAGACCCGGAAAAAGTTAGTACACAGTTTATCTACTAAACGTTACGAGTACATCAACCAGTGGTAGTGTTCCTAACATCACAAAGGAGCCTTAATCTTAAACCACAGCTTCGGTGAGAGTTAAGACTAGAACCTCGTTCTTCGTTTCTCTGAACGACCTTTGATTAATACAACCACCCTACACACAAGTCAATACTCAACACTCAAAGAACTAAAGGAAATAATTAGAAGAGCTAATTAAAATTGCCTTTAATGGACGCTTCGCCCCAGTACTACTCTAGTACTCACTTTGTTTCCCTCCTGAAACTAATTTGGGCCATGCAATCCTGGCAGGCTCGCCACTTTGTCCAGGACGGGGGAAATCGTGATGGTATTGCTTAAGTGCACTAAGTTGATGTATTATTAGTCAGGCTTAACACACCAAGGGTATCGTTGCACTCATACACGCATATGCACACTCATGCGCACACCAAACGTTCACCTCTCTCTGGGAATGGGATGTCACGCATTCGTTTCTCTCCTAACACGACTGAGAACAAGAAATACAATTTCTATGCTACTTATAATTAATCATGTACAATCAAATCACAAACAATGAAATATCAAAACATAAAAGATCAATACATCCTAATCCCGGGTTATAATAAAATGACTTCTTACCTGGCCAGGTTTTCACACACACAACCACGCTTTCACACCACACCACAGTTCTTGAAAAAAAGCCTCTTCACGTCTTCTTCAGCACTGCTTGATGGTGATGCCCTTGGTTGACTGGCTCCAGGCTTCAGGACTGGGTCTTTGTGGTCGTCTCTGGATCTCGACGTCGAATCTCTTTCTTCGTCTTCTTCACCCACCTCTGGGTTCAAATTCAGTTTGTCTGTCTTCACCCACCTCTGGGCCGGCTTCAAACTTAGGTTCCTTCTCTTCCAGCTTGTCTTAACTCTAAGACCTTGCTGTCTCTTCTATCTCCCAGACCACGTTTCTCTCGACCCTTTCTCTGTCCTGCTCACTCCTCTCCTCCTCTCTCTCTCCTCTGCCTTCTCTCTCTCTCTCTCCTGGTGTTGTTCTCCCCTCACGTTGTTCTCCCTCAGTTTATATAGGGAGGGAAACAAAGGATTCCCTTTCGGGCCATGCCTTTGTCCACGCTGCTTCTCAAACCCCTAGTTCACAAGTACCCTGAATTCTCCATTCGCTACATTCTCCCACACATCAGCATTTACACACACCCTACCTGATGATTAGCAAACACACACTTAGCCCCAGATGGACATCGAAAATTCCCGCCGACTTCGGTGGTTACTTAACACAGTAATTATCTTAACCCTCTGCCCCTTGGATCGCCCACTGTGGCCCGAAACGCGATGCCTTTCGTATCCTTGTAACGTCCGCTGTGGCCCGAAATACACTGATGCCGTTTGGCTGCCCCTAGCAGACGAATTTTTCCCACAATGCTTTGCGGCATTATACAGTGACGTAGTATCCGGTTTCCAACTTCCTTCCAGTCCAAACAGTGCGTTTTTTCATGGAGGACTTCGGTCGCAGTGATTTTTTGAAGTTGAGAGCAAGTTTGTGATCGAGATTTTCGCTTCGGCAAGATGGACGACGAAACTGTGGAGATGTTGGCGAACATTTTTGGTGGCAGTGACAGTGATGAGGAGCTATTTACTGGCTTTAGATTAGAAGAAATAGTGAAAGGAGAGGAGTCCGATGTCGATTTTGGTGGCTGATGGAGGCGTCTCTCGGCGAAAATCTTAACATTAACTATGCCGATTACGATGGCGTTTCATGCAGTTCGGTGCCGATTACGATGGCGTTTCATGCAGTTCGGTCAGTAGTGTTGAACTTAGCATAATTTTTTTACACCATTTTATCAACAAAGATATAAGCTTTGATGCATGTGGAATTTTACTTCAAAATGTTAACTTAATTTTGGAGCAAATAAAACATATTTATGACCAAGGTTTGTATTTTTTCTGATTTTTTATTTAACATCAGTACATCCAATTTACGAGTTACTTACCTTCCCTTAAGATTTTGATACTAGTAAGCACTCAGACGGTCCAAGGGGCAAAGGGTTAAGGAGGGCTACTACAACCTCCACACGCATTCAGCCAGCCTGACAATAGAACCAACACAGTGACCCACGGCAACACCATCCGAACGAATCCAAGACCCCTGCTCTTCACTGACTGTTTACAAAAGAACCTCAGCTGACCGAGCATTTAGCGCTCACTTGGAGCGCCGAGGTCGTAGTGGTTACATCCCTTCCCCCTTTCGCCACCGGGCAGGTCCGAACTCTCTCCTAGGTGTTGTTTGTCATCTGACCACTTCGGCCTTCTTTCACACAGTTCGGCCGTGTGCGATGGGTAAGGTACCCTGGTTAATTGGTCTATTACCTATTTGTATACTACGTACAACGTCCCTTTTCCTCCAAGCGTCTAATGCCTTTTGTGAGAGGTTTCACGCTCCTTGACAGGGGTTGTTTCTGGAAAGAAGGGACTTTGCAGAGTTCATACGGGAGTAATAAAATTTGTTACAGCCAAGTGTAGTATTTCTCCTTCACAAGAAAATGTCCAGAACAAGTGATTATCATCTGTAAAGATGCCAGATATGTGTCAGTGTGGAATTTTATTCAGAAATGGAAATTTATTAGCACTGTGCTAATAAAGCTATGGTAAGGTATGTGGAAATTTTGTAGAATTGGTAACTGCCAAGTAGATTATTTCTCCTTGGCAAGAAAACGTCCAGAACAAGTGATCATTATCGGTAAAGATGCCAGGTAAATATCAGTTAGGAATTTTCTTCAAAGGCACTTGAAAAGTCAGAATTTGCTATAACTAAACATATTTTTTTTATTTGCAAGCTTGTGTTCAGACCAAGGTGACAGTCCTTACAGATGTATCAGTGACTCAGATCTGTTTATTCTTTGCTTTTGATGTTATAAGTTATGATTTTAAAGGCTCATTCTGCCGTTGCATTTTCTTCTACTGCATTTCGCTTTACAGATCACCAAAAATCATACTGTGGAAAAACTGCTTCACAGTCACACTGAGTGAGAACGTAACTGGCTCATTCAGTATTATGACCACCCCCATAATTCTCTGTGTGTGTGTGTGTGTGTGTGTGTGTGCGCGTGTGTGTGTTTGTGTGGAATTTATGATGTAGGCCTTTTCTGTGGGGAAAAAGTTTTTTTTTGTTTTTTTGTGTGAATTCATTCTGTAGCGTTTATGACTGTTCTGTCAGGCATTTGCCACACACGAGGCATGACCTGTGACCTCTGTGTGTGTGTCCTGTGCAGGAGTTCATTGCTGTGAGTCGGCTGAAGGGCAACACATGAGGCATGACCTGTGACCTGTGACATCTGAGTGTGTGCTGTGTGCAGGAGTTCATTGCTGTGAGTCGGCTGAAGGGCAACACATGAGGCATGACCTGTGACCTGTGACCTCTGAGTGTGTGCTGTGTGCAGGAGTTCATTGCTGTGAGTCGGCTGAAGGACAACACATGAGATGTGACCTCTGAGTGTGTGTGTGTGTGTGTTGTGTGCAGAAGTTCATTGCTGTGAGTCGGCTGAAGGGCAACACATGAGGCATGACCTGTGACCTGTGACCTCTGAGTGTGTGCTGTGTGCAGGAGTTCATTGCTGTGAGTTGGCTGAAGGACAACACATGAGATGTGACCTCTGAGTGTGTGTGTTGTGTGCAGAAGTTCATTGCTGTGAGTCGGCTGAAGGGCAACACATGAGGCATGACCTGTGACCTGTGACCTCTGAGTGTGTGCTGTGTGCAGGAGTTCATTGCTGTGAGTCGGCTGAAGGCAACACATGAGGCATGACCTGTGACCTGTGACCTCTGAGTGTGCTGTGTGCAGGAGTTCATTGCTGTGAGTCGGCTGAAGGACAACACATAGAGATGTGACCTCTGAGTGTGTGTGTGTGTGTTGTGTGCAGAAGTTCATTGCTGTGAGTCGGCTGAAGGGCCACACATGAGGCATGACCTGTGACCTGTTACCTCTGGGGGTGTGTGTCAGGAGTTCATCTGTGTGCTAGGCACCAGAGATTACCTCATGGTGTCTGTGAGTTCATGCGTGAGGCGAAGGGCCACACATGAGCATGACCTGGACCTGTGACCTCTGGGTGTGTGTGTTCGTGTGCAGGAGTTCATCGCAGTGAGTCGGCTGAAGGGCCACACATGAGGCATGACCTGATGACCTTGGTGTGTGTGTGCTGTGCAGGAGTTCATGCAGTGAGTCGGCTGAAGGGCCACACATGAGGCATGACCTGTGACCTGTACCTCTGGGTGTGTGTGTGTCTGTGTGCAGGAGTTCATCGCTGTGAGTCAGCTGAAGGGCCACACATGAGGCATGACCTGTGACCTGTGACCTCTGGGTGTGTGTGTGTCGTGTGCAGGAGTTCATCGCTGTGAGTCAGCTGAAGGGCCACACATGAGGCAAGATGACCTGTGATTCCTGTTGACCTCCTGGGGGTGATACTTAGTGTGTGTGTGTCGTGTGCAGGAGTTCATCGCTGTGAGTCAGCTGAAGGGCCACACGCAGGGCAAGATCATCTGTTTCTATGGACCTCCGGGGGTGGCAAGACCAGCATCGCAAGGTCCATCGCCCGAGCCCTCAACAGAGAGGTGAGACCTTCGCCCCCTCACCACCTTTACCATCACAGAACGTTAAGAGTTTTAACCTGTTTACCTGTCCATACAGATGCCTTGTGTCTAGTCGGTGTGGAACACCATCACCATATTATCAGGATCCCCTAAAAAAAAAACTTTAAAAAAAACTGGGAGAGTAGAGAGCTAACCTTGGCGCCATACTTAGTAAGGCGGAAGGAGCTATTGCTCATGGTGAGTTATCTTCCTTGCGTCATATTGAGACATAGCTCAATTTTGTCCTTTGCCTTGGTGAGAAAACGCATCCCCCTCTGTGCTCAGAATTCAGTCTCAGGTTTTTTTTGGCATTCTTGGATCCTGTCAGGCAGCCTTTTACACTTGCTTTCATTTCAGCTGAGAAAGGTTGTTCCTCTCTCTTCCTTCATGAGAGAGAATTTCATTGGTGTAAAGTCTGGCAAGTTGTGCTCCATGTCTGGCATTGGGCTGTGCCATTGGTATGCACCATGGAGCCACTTGTATCATCCTCCATTCCCTTTAGTTCAGATTCAGAGTCAAGCATCTGCCGTTCCTGTTACCATTAGCCCTTTCGCTCCTACGCTAACAGGACCTACATCTTTGCTTTGAATGTTCCCTTTGAGCCTTACAACTCGAATCACACAAGCTTTCATGGTCCGCCAGTTTTTGGCTTGAAAGATGCCTGCTTTTCCTGGCTACACCAGTTTGGTTGTGGTTCTTCTGTGTCAACCCCTCAGCGCTTTAAAAAGTGATTAATGGTTGCTTGGGCAAGGTGTGTACATGGACACGTGCATCAGTCCTTTCCCCAGGGAAGGCTGAGGGTTGGGGCAGGTGTGTTCATGGGACACGTGCATCGGTCCTTTCCCCAGGGAAGGCCGAGGGTTGGGGCAGGTGTGTTCATGGGACATGTGCATCAGTCTTTTCCCCAGGAAGGCTGATTGTTGGAAGGTTTCTTGCTGTGGCCCCCTTTATGGCAGGAAACAACAGTCTGGAAAAAAGAGTCGGATCAGATGTTGCTGAAACCTTCAGACTTGATATCAGCCAGAACGCATTCCTATCGGTACTTATGGCACATTGCCTTATCTCCACAAGGCGTGGAACAATGCCATACATCAGGATTCCCATGGAAGGATGAAAAATGGAGAGCAAGGAGCTGACATTTCCCTTTAACCATCAGGCCAACAAGAGTAGTCTCCCATAGAGAGATCATCTTCAATTCACCCTTACAGCTAGGTGTCAGTTTACACTTTTTGGGGAGGGGGGAGGGTGTCCTAGTATTTGGGCAGGTAAGTATGTCATATTACTACTTTTAAAAGTACAATTCCTCTCTGCTTGCAAAAGCCAGGAATTCATCCTTCCTCACCACTGACCGACCTTTGGAGTGACCACTTTTTTGTAGCTCTCCAAGCCAGTGCCTTGACAAGGTGGCAGACTCAGCCGAGGCCTACATGGCAAATGTTCAGACACCACCAGCTCCTCACTTCCAGGCGCCAGGGGATAGAGGGCGCACAGCGTGCTGGGGTGGATGGGAAGGGGAAGACGCTGGCCTGTCTCCCCTGGACTCGTGACCGTAGGCAGGACAGTGAAGCAGGAAGCATCACTCATTGCTGTTGCCAAAACCGGCTGACCATCAAGACCCTCAGGACAAGAGCCAAAAATTGTGCGCCATGTTGAACAGGTCCAGTGTTCACACGAGTTGCATGGAGGGCAAGGGAACAGCCGGAGCAGCTGAGGCAGGGTCAAGGTCGGAGACAGCTTTCCAACCTGATGAGCAGACTCTGGAAGAATGAAGAGGAGATGAAACACTGGTCAACTTGGTGGACGCCAGGGAGCTGTGTGACAACTGACTGTAATGACATAGTTTTATTGTATTCCATTGGCCAAGACGAAGTGTTTTCTGCCTGAAAGGGGAAGGATGACTCAAACGACAGCTTTAGAGAGTACATGATGGAAACCGAATCTGAGAAGTCCACTTGAAGGCACGTTTCCTTGCCGCTTCGGAAAAGGAGAAAACTGAATTCAAGCTGCAAGAGTGAATGGAGTATGAAATCACTAGAGAGACTACTCCTGTTAGCCTGATGGTCAAAGAGAAGACTTAGCTCCCTGCTCTCCATTTTTTTACATCTTTTTATTGGAATCTTGATGAATGGCGTTGTTCCACTCCTAGTGGAGATAAGGCATTTGTTTGGACAGGTAAGGATATCATAACACTACTTTAAGTTTGTAATATTCCTTTTGTCCCCAATTTTTTATGTGAAAAATACACATAAAAGCAGGGGACATACTGGAGCATGTTCACACAAACTCTTGGCATTGAATAACATTGTGATAAACAGTCAGAACTCATGTGGAGATGAGAAAGGAAACACCTCTTTTTGTTTGTCAGACTTTCATTTCCTTGCAACTTTTCGTGTGGGTTGATCTTTGGTGGATGTGAATGACGCTTGTTGGGATGTAATCTCTTCAAGAATCATTGACGGTCCCACTGAATCCTGTTTTCTGCCCAAACACCAGCTTATTTTCAAATGTTCCAACATTGAAAGTTGATAAAAAAGCAGTGGTGTTAGATGATTCAACATACGCTATACTGCTTTGCCAGTTTGTGACGGACTAGTGTGTGTGTGTGTGTGTGTGTGTGTGTGTGTGTTTACATTCTTGTGTGTGTGTTGTGAGAGTGCATGTTTACATTCGTGTATGTATGTGTGTTCATGCAATAGTGTGTGTGTGTGTGTGTGTGTCCCTGTTGATGCATGAGTGCATATGCTGATAATAAAGACTTCACTGAGAGAAACGGTTATGTCTTCTCTTATACTGTGAAGTTTTTTTTTTTTTTTTTTTTTTCAATTTGAATGTAATTTCTTCTTTTTTTTTTAAACAGTATTTTCGCTTCAGTGTGGGTGGCATGACAGACGTAGCGGAAATCAAAGGTCACAGGTGAGCGTTCATTTACTTCATTCTCTGTGAAAATATTCTAACTTCTGTAAACAAATCTGTGCGGGCGCTTTTGCATATTGTGGCAGAATACGATATATTTTTGTCAATAAATGTAACTAGCAGACGTGGGAATCTTCCGCCTTTCGGCGGAATTCCGCCTTTTTGGAGGCCTCAGAGGTCATTTTGAGATCGATGCAAATCCGTTGAGAAAACTGGGGGGTGGGATGTATAGTGAGGTTTGTTTTTCGTAAGCAAAAGCTTGGATCGCGATTTTGTTCTCGATCGGTTTGTTCTCAATGGAAAACTTCCGGGTCGTTTGGGGCACCCAGGACAGATTACATGAATAATGGAATTCGGCTTACCGAAACTACAAAGAAGGGAAGTAATCACTTAGCTGTGAAAAGTGCCATTTGCGGATTCCGGCGCCATATTGTCTTACAAGTTGCACGTCCAAAGTTCCGAAGTCGTCAACATGTTCCGACAAATCACCGAGAATGAGAAAGTTTTGGCCACGGAGATCGATTCCTCTGTGAAAAACAAGTGGAACTGGAAGTGGCTGGAGGAAGATGTGCGTACAACAGTGACTTTATATCGTGTGGTAAAGAGACCGTTAGCCACGAGGTGAAGATCCGTGTGGGAAAATAGAATAAAAAGCTTGTTATTTTATTTCTTTTTTTCTTGCCAGTTTATGCATTTCTTGGGGTGATTTTTAGATACTGAAATATGAAAAATGCTCAGCTTCAGGGGGCTTTGCCCCCTAACCCCCACCAGGGCATTGCCCCTGGACCCCACCGGGGCCTACAGCGGCGGCCCCCGACCCCCGCCTAATTTTCCGCCTTTTTCACTTTTTCTATTCCCACCTCTGAACTAGGTTAATGGTTTTGAAGATTATAAATATATGAAAATTAGACTGTGTGGACTATTCTCATGGGCGTTTTCTTCATTTATATTGTTGCCTCCTCTCCCGGTTCTGGAGCACATACCTGTGTCGATAAACAGTTTATAGCAGACATCACTCCAGTAGTAGCCTGAATCTCCTCCAAAATCCTTCAGCTGTGAGAGGTCTAGTGAGCATTCCTCCAATGGAAATCTATTTGTTGTTCAATCTCATAGGAATAACTGAATACCATACCTTCATTTTCTTTGTCTCTTTTACTGATTTATTTGTTTTTTGTTTTTCATTTTGATTGTACATGTTATGCAGTTTCATTGGAATAACTGTGAATGGCATGCCTTTTATTTTCTTTTTCTATTTTTTTGTTTTTTGCTTTATGTATTTTGTTGTTGTTGTTTTTTGCTTTACTTCCACACCATTCATTCCAACTCCTGTAGTAAACAGCCATACCCAGATCCCCACACTAAGTGCTAGTTGCCATCAGAGAGCAATCAATTTGAGACCTGTCTACCCATATTGTTTCGCAGTATTTGGTACACCTTTTGTGAAAAGACGATGAATACGACCTGCTGAAAAAAGAAAATAAAAAAAATTATCTTCAGTAGTAATTGCATATATCCATTGTATTAGTATGGTATGACCAAAGAATGACAACTCTTGCTAATTCTCGCATGTAAAATTGCATCTGGTTGCATCTGTCATCAATGACTTGCCAAATACTGGAACAATAGCAGGGGGACCACAGGCCCTGAAAAATTGAAAAACAAACAAACCCCTGGCAAAAGAGCCTGGAGATAATGAAGCTACATTCAAAACTGTCCACAAAGATAGCAGTTTATGTGAAGAAAGGAGGACAGCTGCTGCATAACAAAAGAGACGAGCGAGAAAAACCCGGTGCCAGCAAGCAAGAGCAGGTCTCCCACATTCCCTGTCCAAGCTGCCACCGCACATTCCGTGCATGCAACGGCTTGATTAGCTACCTGCGTATCCATAAATATCATCTCAGCCCCAAGATGACAGAAGTGGTTCTTGTTGACTCGACGGATGAACACAACATGTTACCATTTTTCTTAATCCCCTCAAAGAGCTTAAAAGGTTAGTGAGTCAGTTACATTCAGGTGAGACTCGCACACTCCTCTTAGGTTCAAAGGATTTAGCTGTTTGTTCTCTGACACCGATTGTGGTGTGTCAGATGACTGACAGCTGTGTTGTGGGATGCAGGCGGACGTATGTGGGGGCCATGCCCGGCAAACTCATCCAGTGTCTGAAGAAAACCAAGGCAGAGAATCCTCTGGTACTCATTGATGAGGTAAGACAACTCTTTTTCTTTTTTTGGGTGGGTGGGTGGGATGGTGTTTGGGTGGGGTGGGGTGGGAGGGGAAGTGGATGTATGTCAGGGAATGGGGAAAGATAGAAGAGATGGTTTGGGGTTTTTTTCCGTCTTTTTGTTGGGAAGTCTTGAGCCCTAGCCCCATCGTCATCTTCTGGCTTTTAGTATTGTGTTTTGTTTGTGTGTTTGGCTTTGTTTATTTTTTTCCGTATAGTTTCCATTCTTTTTGTGCATTTAAAAACAATTTTCTGCCATGTTTTTCTACCAGCTGATTGTGTTCTTGTTGTGCGTACTCAGCATTTATGTGCCTGTGGGTGGATAGATGGTGTCGGATGCAAGAACATTAACATGTGTTCACAGATGAAATGATAGACGAAAGTAAAAATCAAATGAATAAGAAAAAGGGGTTACAACCCAACCTGTAACAAAAGTGACTAGCACTTCGCTGATGTAATGTTTTGTATGGATGGCAGGTAGAGAAACTGATGTTATGCTGAAAGCGTCAGCATGCCACACATCAGCACATGAGAAAAACCCAGATGCTTTGTTATCAAACAACAAATATTTAAAAGCGACAAGCAAATGTCCCATTAGTAACTGAACATACAGGTTGTGCATGGTGAGTAACTGTCAGGGTCTTTCTTTAAGTGGAAAAAATAGGATGTTTGAGGCACCACTTTAAAAAGAAATACATGTTTTTGTTTATTTATGAGGCTGGAGGATTAGGAAAAAAAAAGAAAAAAAAACGCTGATGCAATGCATTGTGTGGATGGCAGGTGGACAAGCTGGGCCGGGGTTACCAGGGCGACCCAGCATCTGCTCTCCTGGAGCTGCTGGACCCAGAGCAGAACTCCAACTTCCTGGACCACTACCTGGACGTCACGGTTGACCTCTCCAAGGTCAGTCAGTCTCTCCAGTCATGTGTGTCATATCTCATGGAACGTGACTTGATGGAAGAACCCGGATGTGTTGTACATGACCATTTTTTTTCATGGAGTTGATTCATCGTTGGTTGATTTATTGATTGACAGAAAAAAGCAAGCTTCGAAAAAAGAATTTGTTTTGCGGTGAGTGTGTGTGTGTGTGAGTGTGTGTGTGTGTGTGTGTGTGTGTGTGTGTGTGTGTGTGTGTGTGTTGAGACTTTTATGACAATTTCTTTTTTATGTAGGTAGTTTGCATGACATTTTGTATTTCTGTTTGTTGAATGTGGTTGTGATGTGTCTGCTTGTGTATGGACATGCAATTATAGAGATGTGTGTGGGTGTGTGTTTAAGAGAGAGAGAGAGAGAGAGAGAGAGAGAGAGAGTAGAGAGAATGGTGTGTGTGTGCGCCTGTGTGTGTGTGTGTATGTTTAAGAGAGAGAGAGAGAGAGAGAATGTGTGTGTTTTGTGTGTGTGTGTGTGTAGAGAGAGAGAGAGAGTGTGTGTGTGTGTGTTTAAGAGAGAGAGAGAATGTGTGTGTGTGATCTGCAGCGTTTGTGTGTATCTGCATATGTGTGGACTGTAGTGTGTGGATATATGTGTGTAGTGTGTGTTTGGGTGCATGTGTTTGTGATGCACATATGTTAATGAGTGCTAACATTTCTTCTGTCTTTCTTCTGTCCTTCAAAATGTTGCCATTGTTTTTTTCCTGTCCTGTCTTGTTGCACACACCTGTGTGTAGAGAATGTCTTAGCACCTGTTTGCCGGTGATGTGTTCATCACCACACATCTTTCTGCCTGTGGTGTGTTCATCACCAAATATCTTTCTGCCTGTGATGTGTTCATCACCACACATCTTTCTGCCTGTGATGTGTTCATCACCAAATATCTTTCTGCCTGTGATGTGTTCATCACCACAAATCTTTCTGCCTGTGTGTGTTCATCACCAAATCTTTCTGCCTGTGATGTGTTCATCACCACACATCTTTCTGCCTGTGATGTGTTCATCACCACACATCTTTCTGCCTGTGGTGTGTTCATCACCAAATATCTTTCTGCCTGTGATGTGTTCATCACCACACATCTTTCTGCCTGTGATGTGTTCATCACCACACATCTTTCTGCCTGTGATGTGTTCATCACCACACATCTTTCTGCCTGTGATGTGTTCATCACCACACATCTTTCTGCCTGTGATGTGTTTTTTTTTCTATTCCACCACATATCTTTCTGCCTGTGATGTGTTCATCACCACATATCTTTCTGCCTGTGATGTGTTCATCACCACATATCTTTCTGCCAGTGATGTGTTCATCACCACACATCTTTCTGCCTGTGATGTGTTCATCACCACACATCTTTCTGCCTGTGATGTGTTCATCACCACACATCTTTCTGCCTGTGACATCAGGTGCTGTTCATCACCACGGCCAATGTGATAGACACCATCCCTGAGCCACTGCGGGACCGCATGGAGATGATCGACGTGTCCGGCTATGTGGCCGAGGAAAAGCTGAACATTGCGCAGGTAGGAGTTCGTCCAGCAGGTTGGGTGGTGGCTGTATTGATGGACGACTAAGATGGTTTAGTAGAATGAGAAGTTAGGTTAATTTTATATTGCTACTCCTTTCCTTTTTTTTTTTTGCCACCCATTGCAGTGAAGATTATTTTTGGTTACAGAGAAATTAATTTCTTTGCATGCTGTTCAGACAAGTAGCATCAGGCTGTTCAGGGATGGTCAGTGTGTGTGGACCATAGATAAAACAATTATCCAGACATTATCAGTGATAATGAATTGGAGCTTCATTAAGAAGGCTGAAAAAGACCCCTGTATTGCTTAAAAGAAGCCAAATGTATAAAAAAAAACATGCAAAAATGAAAGGTGTAAAGTACTGTTTGTTTGATATACAGAACTAAAACAAACAAATGCGATTATGCCTATTGTCCAGGTATAGCAGTATTTGTTATTGAAAAAAAAAAGAGTTGAAATCTATGGCTGTTGTGGGCATACTGATTACAACGACATATTATTGGGGGAAAAAAACATCACTCAAGCAAAAGCAAATGGGAGTACATTTTTACACAAGAGGACAGCAGACAGGAAGTTGTAATTCAACACTCTGTGAATGTGCAATTAGTCGATAGCCATTACGGAAGCGACCAAACTGGCTGAAGTTGGGAGAAGGCACCGAACTGTGGAAAGTAGATCAGAATGTCTAAGACTCACAAAGTTGGACAGCGGATCTCACCTTCGAGAAAATAGAAGAAAGAAAATTAAGGCTGCTAGACTTCCAGAAAGGAAGACAACAAACAGCAGCCATGCATACAACTAGGATGGAAAGGGAAAAGTTTGAAAGGAAATCCAAGATGAGGCAGGGAACAGTAAACAGTAAATAACAAGTAAGGTAACTCTTGCTCCCATGATAGAACTGCAGGTGTGCATTCTGTGACGCGGCACAGTCACGGCAGCTGTGGTGATGCCAGTGTGGGAACATGCACATGTGTACTTCTGTGCGACTTCACATTTGTAAGAATATCATGTGGTCTGGAAAATTCTTGACAGTTTCGGTTTTCGCTGATAACTATATCATCGGTGAAGGTTTTCATGAAATGTACTTCTTCCCACAAATAAGAGAGACAGACATATGCAGGCGCACACACATGGGCCTTAGCCCACACACCCATACACACACACACACACATGTACACTCACCACTCACACATGGGCCTTGGCCCACACACCCATACACACACACACACACACACATGTACACTCAACGCACACACATGGGTCTTAGTTCACACACACACACACACATGTACACTCAACACACACACATGGGTCTTAGTCCACACACCCATACACACACACACATGGCCTGAGCCAACACACCCATACACACACACACATGTACACTCACCACACACACATGGGCCTGAGCCAACACACCTATACACACACACACACATGTACACTCACCACAACGCACACATGGGCCTTAGCCAACACACCCATACACACACATACATGTACACTCACCACACACACATGGGCCTGAGCCAACACACCCATACACACACATACATGTACACTCACCACACACACATGGGCCTGAGCCAACACACCCATACACACACACACATGTAAACTCACCACACACACACATGGGCCTTGGCCAACACACCCATACACACACATACATGTACACTCACCACACACACATGAAGCCAGCTGGTGAATGTCATTGTGAATCTGAAGATTTACAGGTCGAAAATTCACTTGCCTCTTCCGCATTTTGAATTCAGCAAATGTTACTTTGCTCCTTAATTGTTGGTTATTTGTATTTTTCCTTGGAGTGTGAAGTGGTCAGAGGTTTTATGAGCTTGTCCTCTGAAAACAAGTTTTTTTTAAGAAAGGAAAAACATTTCTGTCTTTCGGAGAGGATGAAAGTTATGAAACATGATACTCAGATTTCATGACTGCTAAGGAACAAGGTTAGGACACAGGGCAGACAGGAACGACTTAGCTTTACACTAGTCATACACATGACACCTTTGTTTTGTGACATTTTACACTGCCCAAGGGACAACATTTATAGCAAAGATTTTTCTTTTCATTATTCGTAATGAAGAAATTATTTGATCGAAAGATGTTTCCTGTTTTTGTCAGTTCATCGTTTACAGACGGACAAACCGACAGACAATATAACCTTGGCAGAGGTCACAGACACTGTGTGTTGAGTCTGAGGTTTTCTGCAGGGAAGACAGAGAAAGCAAACAGAGCAGAACTAAGTGGGACAGGTACACTGAGAGCAGACTGTTGGGTTTGGCTGGCTCAGGTTGTGGGGAAGTAAAGTGCAAATGTTAGTGAGACATGGTGGTCGTTATTGACCCTGCTTTGTGAACAATCCCATTCCCTGACTCCAGGGCTCAGTCGTTCATATGTCCCTTACCCTTCTTGCAGTCTTGGTACAAATACTCTCATTTGCATACTGTAGCTGTGTTTATTTCAGCTGAGCAAAATTTGTGTTCCAAATAAGTTTTGAACAGGGAAAATATGTGCCATGCATCAGTAGTATTTCAGATATGTTTGCTTCTTGGGTGACCTTTTTATGTATATATATATATATATATATATATTATAAAATAATGATTAAAAGCAAATCTTAAAACCCGGGACGACAAACTTGTTTCGAGGTCCTTCCTCTCTTCAGATCCCGTGCCATATGCAGATCCACGGGATCTGAAGAGAGGAAGGACCTCGAAACAAGTTTGTCGTCCCGGGTTTTAAGATTTGCTTTTAATCATTATTTCATTATTTTAGCTGCTCCCGCATGGTTGAGCACTTTTTCAAAGAAAAGCCAGAAATTAATTACCAGCTATATATATATATATATATATATATATATATATTGTGTGTGTGTGGTGTTTTGCTTGATTTTTTTTTTCTTTCTAGATAAACAAGCTTCCTGTTTCATTCCTTCTTTAGTCCTTTCCTTTCTTTCATTAGTTTCATTTGTTGAACTTTGTTTTTTGTTTTCTGCTTTCTTTTTTTGACTGTTGTAGAAGCAAAGCTGTGTTCTCAAAGCTAAGATGTGTTGTAGAAGCAAAGCTGTGTTTCAGAAGTACAGCTGTGGTTGTTTCCACAGTGAGAGTGCTGCTCAGCTGGAAGTTGGATGGATGTCTGGTTGCAGAAGTATCTGGTGCCCAAGCCCTGACGCACTCGGGTCTGTCGGAGGCCATGGTGGACGGACTGACGAGGCCATGACCAAGCTCATCAAGTCCTACTGCCGGTAGAGCGGCGTCCGCAACCTGCAGAAACAGGTGGAGAAGGTCAGTGGGCGTCAGAGCTCTGCTTTTCCCACCTCCATCATGATAACACCCACCTCCGTCATTGAAAAAAAAAGGTGTTATTCATAAGGGGCATACATCCCTGGGGGATAGCTAGCCAGTGTTTTCCTTCCACAGAGAAAGAATGGTCATTTCAAAGTTATCTTGAATCTGAAACAGTTTGATACATGCATTGAGAAAAATTCATTTCAGCACAAACATTAAAAAATGCAGGCAGTTTGAAGACACAGAATTGCTTTTTTGCTTCCATCAATGTATTGGATGCTTTCTACTCTGTCAATGTCACCTTTTAAACAGTAGAAAATTCTTATGATTTTCATACCAAATGGTACTTTTTTCAGTTCAAAGCACTTCCTTGGGGATTGCATAATTCACCAAGAACGTTTACAAAAATCCTAAAACCTGTCTTTGCCCATCATCATAAGCATGGTCGCACTGTGATGATCTACATAGATGACACATTGCTGCAGGGTCACACTATGAGGTTTGCTTGCAAGCACTGCAGGATAGGGTTCACATGTTAGACAAATTGGGTTTCTTCATACTTGCCTTATCTCCTACTATGTGTAACACAGCAACATCAGGAATCTTCACAAAAAAGTCTTGTGGGGAAGAAGGCAGCATATGTATATAATGATGAATTTTCATTTGTGACCCAGCGTAGCAAATGGACGATCCATTACATCCTGGGTGAACACAGTTGTATTATTGTCATAAAACATATGATGTTAGCTGTGTTATTCGTTTTGTCATCCCCTCTTCCCACCCATCCCCCGCTGCTCTCCCTTCCCCTCCCCGTCTCTCCTGCTCCCCATCCCCTCTTCCCCCCCCTCCCAACCCCACCTCACCATCTTCAGTTATCTCTGCCCTTCCCCATCCCCTTCATCTCTTTTCCCTTCATTTCCCTCTCTTTTATTTGACTGTGTTATCCCCCTCCTCATTGCCCTTGTTCCCCTCTCCTTCGTTCCACACACCTTCATGGAAGTTGTCTCTGTCTTTCCTTCTCTTGCTCCTCACTCACCTTCCTGTCTTGGCGTTCGGCGCCTGATCATAATTATTGGCCTTAGGCCGGTGTTGAAGTCTGACTTTTTTTCGAGAGAGATTGTTGCCAAAAAAAAAAAAGTGGTTGTCTAGTACAAAATGACTTGCTGTTGATCTGCCCAGTAGGCTTATGAGCCACCATGCCAGTGTTAGAGGAGTTGATGTGAAAATGTAGATGTATATATCAGAGCTGCCTGTCTGTACACTTTTTGCGTATTTTGTACACCATTGTACACAGAATACAACAAAACACCTCTCAAATGAAAAATATGCCAAGCAAAAATTCAAGCCAAGTTTCGTTTTGTACACTACATCGGACATTGCTTGAATTCTGAATCTGTGGACTCTTACCACTGGATATTGTTTATAGGGACTGCACATGCGTAACTGTTCAACCATTTGTACTCATTGTCATTTTTAGTCAGCACGGCTCTACCGTATTTGTGAAAATGCAAAATGTGACTGAACTGTTAAGATATTAGATTTTAGTATTTATTGAACTTGCTTCCAAACGAAAATGAAATGCACCTGTTCCCCCACCCCACCCCCCCAAAAAAATACACCTGTTTGTGAGAAAGTACACGATAGATAATTTTTGGATGGCCAGGTCTGATATATGAAGCAAGATGACAAACACCAGAACATAATTGATAAAATGCTGTCGCATTGTTTTATTTGATTCATGAAACATATCTGTTGATAATTAGCTGTTTTTGGCTATCAGGTCATGTAAACCAGGTATTGTTTATTTAAAGTGAAGACTTGCTTAGCAGTTTTTTCTTTGCCTGAACTAAAAAGAAAGTTTTCACACGAGTGAAAATGACAAGGAACATGATGTTAAATTAAGAACACTTACTTTATTAATCATTCAACACCCATCTTGAGCCAAATTTGATTTTAGATAAGTGATTCCTCTTTCTTCATTTTCATTGTCCAGAGTGTTGTTTATCTTGCCTGAAGAAGACCTAAGAGGTCGAAACATGTCATGTTTTGTTTTGTAATTCGTTTGTCTATGTAATCAGGTGGGTTGTTTCAAATACCTTTTAAAATTAATTAATCTAGAAGTGGATCAACTCCCCCCCCCCCCCCCCCCCTCCCCCCAAATTCACAGATCTACCGCAAAGCGGCCTACAAGCTGGTGAGTGAGGGGCTGGAGAGGATCACGGTGGACAAGGAGAACCTCAAGGACTTTGTTGGCCGACCCATCTTCACCCATGACCGCATGTACGAGCAGACTCCTGTGGGCGTCATCGCCGGCCTGGCCTGGACATCCATGGGTGAGTGGTGGGTTTTGCAAAAGACAATGAAAGAAGAGATGTATGGTGCGGTGACTAACATTGCAGGCCTGGAGAATGTCAGGGAGTGGTGGGTTCTGTAAAAGATGATGAAAGAAGAGATGTATGGTGCAGTGACTAACATTGCAGGCTGGGAGAATGTCAGGGAGAGGTGGGTTCTGTAAAAGATGATGAAAGAAGAGATGTATGGTGCAGTGACTAACATTGCAGGCTGGGAGAATGTCAGGGAGAGGTGGGTTCTGTAAAATATGATGAAAGAAGAGATGTATGGTGTGGTGACTAAAATTGCAGGCTGGGAGAATGTCAGGGAGTGGTGAGTTCTTCAAAAGACGATGAAAGAAGAGATGTATGGTGCGGTGACTAACATTGCAGGCCTGGAGAATGTCAGAGAGTGGTGGGTTCTGCAAAAGACGATGAAAGAAGGGATGTATGGTGCGGTGACTAACATAGCAGGCCTGGAGAATGTCAGGGAGTGGTGGGTTCTGCAAAAGACGATGAAAGAAGAGATGTATGGTGCAGTGACTAACATTGCAGGCTGGGAGAATGTCAGGGAGTGGTGGGTTCTGTAAAAGATGATGAAAGAAGGGATGTATGGTGCAGTGACTAACATTGCAGGCCGGGAGAGTGTCAGGGAGTGGTGGGTTCTGTAAAAGACGATGAAAGAAGAGATGTATGGTGCAGTGACTAACATTGCAGGCCGGGAGAGTGTCAGGGAGTGGTGGTTCTGTAAAAGACGATGAAAGAAGAGATGTATGGTGCAGTGACTAACATTGCAGGCCGGGAGAGTGTCAGGGAGTGGTGGGTTCTGTAAAAGACGATGAAAGAAGAGATGTATGGTGCAGTGACTAACATTGCAGGCCGGGAGAGTGTCAGGGAGTGGTGGGTTCTGTAAAAGACGATGAAAGAAGGGATGTATGGTGCAGTGACTAACATTGCAGGCCGGGAGAGTGTCAGGGAGTGGTGGGTTCTGCAAAAGACGATGAAAGAAGGGATGTATGGTGCGGTGACTAACATTGCAGGCCGGGAGAATGTCAGGAGTGGTGGGTTCTGTAAAAGAGATGAAAGAAGGATGTATGGTGCGGTGACTAACATTGCAGGCCGGAGAATGTCAGGGAGAGGTGGTTCTGTAAAAGATGATGAAAGAAGGATGTATGTGTGGTGACTAACATTGCAGGCCGGGAGAATGTCAGGGAGTGGTGGGTTCTGTAAAAGATGATGAAAGAAGAGATGTATGGTGTGGTGACTAACATTGCAGGCTGGGAGAATGTCAGGGAGAAGTGGGTTCTGTAAAAGACGATGAAAGAAGGGATGTATGGTGCGGTGACTAACATTGCAGGCCGGGAGAATGTCGGGTCTTCTCAGCGGCATTGCATTATGAGAATTCTTGTCCTTGAGTTCGGCATGGTGTGGCTTAAGTGGGAAGCCTGGAAACACTCGGTCGACTTGCATCCTTTTTGTGGACGTGTCTCTTAGAGTTTGGCTCCAATCAAACCAGCACTGCAGGTGTCTGTATCTTTCAGGCCTGGTTGGCGCTGGGGTGTTTATGAATTGTTGCATGGAGTACAGCGCTGTTATCTGGAGTCGGACCAACCATGGTATCATCTTGATCATCCTTATTAATCATTATGTATACAAAAAAAATTAAAATTCATCTGTGGCCCATCATGCCTGTGTGGTGAAGATCATTGTTCTAAGTTTGTCTCCATGTTGGAGTCTGTGGTGCAGCAACAAGTGTATGGGAACTGTATTTGGATGCAGGTTTCTACTTTCAGTGGTGCCATTGCTCAGTGACACTGGCTTATCAGCTAAGCAGCCATTCCCCCAACCCCCACCCCCTTCCTCAGTAGGGGACTTAGTAGGCTGTGTCCTACATGAATTGTGTCAGAACAGAAACCACTGAACACCACTGAAGTGACTCTGCAGCAGTGCAGTGTCTACTCCGGCGGGTTGCCTCATGATGACTTGCTGTTGGTTGCTCTCTGTGGACTGCTGGTGTGCAAGCTGTGATAGGGCACTCCACGTGTGGCTGTGTATGGGGAGCCGGCAAGAGCATCATGGGAATGATGCCACTGAGAGGGCACTGACAGTTAAGACCCTGGGAGAGGGAGGGAGTGATGAATGGATGGGTAGGGTGGAAAGAGATTATTCTTGGTTTTAGGAATGTCTGTGCTTTTTTTTTTAATCTTTTTTTTTCATGGAGTGGAGAGGGAGTGGGGAAGAATGGGGAGAAGACAATTCATGGAGTATATTTTGAACAATTTTTTTTTTACATCATCATAAGAAACTGGATTTGCACACAGAGTGGTAAAAATAAGATGGGAAGGGGTTAAAGATCAGGGGCTGTTCCTTTGTTCACTTTTATTGGCTGAGAACTGGCACTCCTTGTGTATTCTATGTATTAATAAATGCATAGCTTCGGGGATCATACTGTATAGTTATTTGCTCATGACAGATTACCATTAGTGATATCTAATACAATGCATTTTCCATCGGTATACGGGAAAACACCTAAAGAATGTTATGTGTGTCTGTTGAGAAAGAACCAGCCTAGATGCAATTCTGTTTGGAGCAAGTCATATTACTTTTATGCTCCACTTCATTCATGTAAAGCATAATTATTCAGTTCTTATGCTACTGGTCTGCATGCAAATTGTAGAAAAAGCCCGTACCATGTAACTGTTAACAAATCCATGACTGACTATGTATGTACTTGTAATCAGCCAGTAACGCACATGGGTGAACTATAAGTACACTGGTACCAGTTGTTTAGGTACAAATCTCGTGTATGGTTTAATCGCAGGCACTTTTGGTGGCAATTGAGTTGCTTCCCTTGTGGTTAGTATTGTTTGGGAATGTGAAGTTTGAAAACATGATTTTTTTGTGTGAGTTTGAAATGAAAAAAATTGATAAAAAAAACGCCCAATTGCAAGAGAAGAAATTGGTCAACTGCTAGATCGTGACAAGCCTACCGACCAGAGATTCTGATGAGTCTTGCATTAAAAAAGTGATAGTAGTACTGAAAGTGATGAAGATTGTGTAAAACTGCATCAACATCGGATTTTAATTTGGTATTCAACACCAGAGACCAGACTGACGGTGGTATAGATTTATACATTATGAATACCAGAGCTAAGCTCGGCATCTGTCTGTCATGAAGTACACCACATTTGGTGTTGAGTGCACCATATTTAGAGCTGCTAGACAGGTTGTTGTTTACGACTGTTTTAAAAAAAAGTTTTTAGAGGCAGGTTCAGGCTGGCAGGAAGATTGTGCAGAGGCAATGCCATTTACAGTAGTGTTGAATGCTGTATGAGGTTTCTGATGTAAAAGATGTCTCTGTAAACGGGTGAAAAGAAAGCCATTACCAAAATACTCCAAAAGGTTCATTTAAGATGGTTCACTGTTACACCTCTGTTGTTTGTCTTTATACAGGGCTTGGATTTGGAGACAGGAACAGACCACTACATTACTGAAAACAACCCAAAATACACAAAAGCATGTACAAATGTACACATTTACAGACAGGAACAGACCACAACATTACTGAAAACAACCCAAAATACACAAAAGCATGTACAAACGTACACATTTACAGACAGGAACAGACCACAACATTACTGAAAACAACCCAAAATACACAAAAGCATGTACAAACGTACACATTTACAGACAGGAACAGACCACAAAATGTATTACCGAAAACGACCCAAAATACACAACAGCATGTACAAACGTACACATTTACATACAAACACATCACAGCTCGCACATACTTTTTGGTTCATGAGATCAAGTCCTTTCTTAATCTCATTCCTCTATTTCCAGTGTTCGCTCTGTTTTCCCTCCCCTGCTTTGTTGTTGTAACTGTCCTGGCTGTTCCTATTCTGCATCCTCGTTTTCATGCTAACTGCGATCTGGGGAGTATTGATACCTGCATTTTCTGTAGTTTGTATCGCCTGAAGAAGACATAGCTGTCTGTATCCTATTGTTTATTACAGTAAGCATTACTTTGCATCTTGTTTTCGTGTGTGTGATCGTATTTTGGCTTTCCATGCCTTTGCTTTCCATTTCTAGTAACTTCTTTTTTATAATACCATGCTCCATGGAGAGTTAGACACACTTACTGAAGTCATGTAAGCGAAAAGAAAAACACACACACACACACACACACACACACACAAAAACTGACATTTTTGTTGTTGTTTTTCTGGTTCCTGGTGGCAGGGGGGTCCACGCTGTTCATAGAGACGGTGCTGAAGAAGCCGTTTGATCCCACAAACACCGGCCCTGAGACGGGGACGCTGGAGATCACGGGCAACTTGGGCACTGTGATGAAGGAGAGCACCAACCTGGCCTACAGCTTCGCCAAGACCTTCATGGCCCACCGTTGCCCTGACAACCAGCTACTGCAGAAGGCCAGCATCCATCTACACGTGCCCGAGGTAGGAGCTGGACTGGTGGCACCCCCTGGTGGGGTGGCTAGAGTGTGGCCTGATGGTCAGGGGCCCCTGTGCGCTGCAGTCGCTTGAACTGCACTAAAACCCTCCCTGGGTGTTGCTGTGGTGAGGGGGGGGGGGGAGTGACCAGAATGAGCCATTGTCAGCCGGCTTCTAGGAGGCTTAGAAAGAGAGGGGGAAAAAAGAGAGAAAAAAAAGGAAAACGTTAAAAGGACAAGTAATTTTTGTGTGCATTGTATGATACTTGTGTTTCCAGGTTTGGGGAGGTGGAGGGGGTGACAGACAGAAAGAGGAGGGTGTGGGTGGTATGCGCTGTGAAGAATGCACACTCAGAGAGGCAGATGCCTGGTTTGCCAGTTTGAAGGGTGAGAGGACTGGGAGCAGGGCTCTGTTTGATCTTTACCTCAGAGTGTAGGCAGCCACATTTCATGTTAGATGACTGTCACGTTGATGGTGATGATGATGATGATGATCAGTAATGATGATGATAACAATGGAAAAAAAATCACCCTGTTTGGGTTGTGCAGAAGAAAAAGTCTCACAGAAAAGATCCAAAAATGATGGTGAATAATGATGATCATGTTCAGACGGACTATTTAAAACTTTCTGTTAATTTGTGTTTAAAAATCTGTTGAAAATAAGCAAACAGATAAAGCTGATGAATGCATATCAAAACAGTTATCAGTTATCCCTAGGATAGCTGTGACCTTCAGGGATAACAGTGTAACGCTGCACTCCTAAAGGTTACAACCTCGGGGATAAAAGCATAACACTGCTTCCTAAAGGCATGGCTGCCTACCGTCCCGGAGTATCCGTATTTGTCCCCCGAAATAATGAAGTCATGCAGCCTGTCCCTGGAAACCACTTTTTTATTCTATGTTCCGTGAAAATAAAATTCGGGAGAAAACAACAACAACAACAACAAAACGAAGTCGAGTTCGTCAGCTGATCACCGACTGACCGACTTCAGTCGTGGCCATCCTGACCAAATCCGTCGGAAAGACCCGAACATTGCCGAACTGACCAGTGCGCATGCGCATACACCATCTTCCCGAGTTTTGAAAGCGAGAAAAATGGACGCGAAACACGAAAGCGTAAAAATGCCGACGGCGATCTCGACTATGGGGCTTCTCTCAAGAAGAAGAAACGTCGGCAGACATTCCTGTCAAAATATACGGAAACCTGGCCGTTCATCAAGCGTGGCAAGATCGAGACTTACGCGTCTTGTGAAATTTGTGCGTGTGAGTTCTCCATCGGATCTGGAGGTAGGGATGAAATAACCCGTCATGTCGCCACTGAAAAGCACAAGAAGAACACAAAAATCCGTGAGAGCGAGAAATCTTGTAACATTAGCGGATTCTTTCAACGCGCTCAGACGTCAACCAGTCAGGAAACTTTTGACGTCATAAGAGCTGAAACGATGATGGTTGACCTTGCAGCTGAACTGAATTTGCCCATGGCTGCGCTGGACAAGCTAAACAGATGCGTTAAATTGATGTTTCCTGACTCGGACATCGCAAAGAAGTTTCAGTGCGCTAGAAGCAAAGTAGCATTGTAGAAGTTGTACACAGTGTAAATAAAGGTAAGCTTTCACTTTAATGTTGATGTGGTTGTGATATGTGCTACCGCTGCATGTGTCCCTGGAAATCAGTCAGTGTCCCTGGTTTTGAAAAAGTATGTCCCTGAAAGAGGCAGAAGGGGTAGGCAGCCCTGTAAAGGTTACAGCCTCAGGGATAACAGTAACACTGCTTTCTTAAAGGTTACGGGCCTCAGGGATAACAGTAACACCGCTTTTTCTAAAGGTTACAGCCTCAGGGATAACAGCGTAACACCACTTTCCTAAAGGTTACGACCTCAGGGATAACAGCATACAACTGCTTTCCTAGAGGTAACAAGGTCAGGGATAACACTGCTTTCCTAAAGGTACAACCTCAGGGATTACAGGGTAACACTGCTTTTCTAAAAGTTACGGCATCAGGGGATAACGGCATGACACTGCTTTCCTAAAGGTTACGACCTCAAGGATTAACAGCAAAGCACTGCTTTCTTAACCCCTTAGCTGCTATCATATTTTGCTAAGTCCCATGCTAAGAAATTTTTTAGAAAAACACAAAAATCACGCCTATGCTTTTCATTTGCTTATAATTCAGAAGATATTGAAGATAGCTACATAAAAGTATATATCAAATGAAAGGAAATTGAATGAAGAATCTGTTTGTAACAATAACAAAATGGAATGATATGCTTGAGTGACACATGAACTCCTTGAAATGCAATACAAAAAAATGAAAAAAATCAATCATTATGTTATTAGGTGATGCTGGAGCTCACAGCAGTTCATAGCACATTTTGTATTGAAGATTTACAGTGTACAATGATCTGGGAAGCAGTGTCCAGTCACAACATAGCACAGTCTAGCCACACAAAGAATGAAAGGCGTTTATCTCCCAGTTTCTGTCGCCTGTAGAATTCCGAAAAACACAAAAATCATGCCTATGACTTTCATTTGCTTATAGTTCAGAAGATATTGAAGATAGCTACATAAAAGTTATATGAAAGGAAAGTGAATGAAAAATCTGTTTGTAACAAAAATATAATGAAATGGTATGCCAGAATGTCACATGAACTCCTTGAAACGTAATATAAAGAAATGAAGACGTCAATCATGATCTAATCAGATGATGCTGACCTCATAGCAGTTTATAGCACACTTTGTGTTGGAGTTATACAGTGTACAAAGACCCATGAAGCAGTGTCCAGCCACACCACACCACAGCCTAGCCACACACAGAACGAAAGGTGTGTAGATCTCCCAGTTTCTATCGCCAGTAGAAACACTGAGTGTGATAGTTCCGGTAGCAGTCTTCCAAACACAATCCTGGTTTGCTGGGGCAGTCTGGGCAGTAATATCTGGTGTCTTTCCTCTGCCCTTTCTTCCAGCAGACACGGCACCTCTTTGATGGCCGTGCTTTATGTTGGGTAGGGGGCAGCACACAGATGAAGTGTTGAGCACACAACCTGACAGCATGGTCGTCCTCAGCATTAGCTGGATCTTTGTCGCCCAAAATCATCTCATTCATGACTTCTTTCTGGAAGTCAAGGAAGGAGCTGCTGTGACCATCCTTCCTGAACACAATGTGTGTATTCTGCATCCATCACCAGCAGGTCCAGCAACAGGCCCAGCACCAGCAGGTCCAGGCTGAACATCATCTCCATGCTGCATCAGCCTAGCTGTAACACATTGAAAGCAAGAGTCCAATTTTCCACAGAAATATTTCATGAAATAAAAAGAAAATGTACCACTCACACACACACACACACACACACACACACACACACACACACGCACACACATGAACACACACACACACACACACACACACACACACACACACACAGTGTAAACAAGCCACACCCCCTTCTGTTAGTCCAATAAAACTCAAATAAACAGCACACAAAATCACTTCAAAATGATAACATTTTTTGTATCTACTCTTGCTTTCAGTTCATGAAAATATTTACAAACACATACACACTATAAGCGAACAAACATACACAAACTGAAATTGGGTCATTAGCATGCCACGCCCCCTTTCATTTTCATCAAGCAAACACTGCAAACAATCCAATGAGTTATGCTTCTGAACAAGTAACTTCACTGCAACATTGTTTAGATCAGTGTTATTTATCACTGTGTGCTTTCTGTTTTCTAGAAAAAGTATCATCAACACACACACACACACACACACACTCACACACATACACATTTCCCCCTACTCCCACCCTGCCCCTCACACGAACACACACAGGGATTAGTGGAAGAGTTGTAAGAAACACTTGTAAACCCCAAGCAAACCAAACACACGCAGCGTGACTGAGAGCGAGCAAGCGAGCGACTGACACTGACACACGAGCCCAACGCCTTGGAAGTCGGTCAAGCACACTGGTCATTGATGACCGGCTCGCTCGCTGACGCGGCCCCGATCAGCAGTACAGGCATACAATACACATACTTGGTTGTTCTGTTCACAATTATACTGAAAAGAAAAGCAACACCATTATGTTATAAAATTGAACGAATCTCTCAAATACACTCACCTGCGTCTTGAATGATTGGATCGCCATGCTCTGAGTCTGACTCAGACGACGAGTCATTCAACAAAGCTTCTTCCACTTCCAGATCAAACTCTGGGTCGTTTGCATCAACTTCACGAAGTTCGATGCCAGCTGGATCAAAATCTTCATCTCGGTAAATTTCGTCAATAACCTCTGCAACTGTATACCTTCGTCGTGGGGCAGCCATGGTTTTGAATACTGAAAGTAGGACTTCACAGTACCTTGCTGATCGATCGTCATAAATTATGTAAATGAACCAATTATCTTGAACAAATGGTACACCAAAAGCAAAGAGTGGTCAAGGGAGCTTATCAAATCATAAATAGAGGGATTTTCGGCAATGCTGGATGAAACAGTGTTGAATCATGACGGACAATGTTCGTCAACAGCGCATTGCAGACGGCACTTTTCATGACGGACACTGTACGTCAACAGCGCAGTGAAGAGGTTAATGGTTACAACCTCAGGGATAACAGCATAACACTGCTTTCCTCAGGCAAAGAGGGAGAGAAGCTATTATTGCCATGTGAAGCCAGCATGCTCTAATAAACATCAAGATAAAATGAGTGTAGCGACTGGCTGTCCTAAGAAGGGGAGAGGGGCCATGAATTGCACAAGAGAAATGAATCGTGATGATATAATTATACAAGAAAAAAAAAAACAATATATATATACATATATATATATATATATATAGCTGAACAATTAAGTAGTCAGAGAAAACAAGTGCAGGCTAACAATTCTTCAGTCATTATAGTAATGACTTGGCAAAGATTTACACTTTTAGAAAGAAGAAAAAAAAAATTGGGGAATGTATTATAAATATGAGACCCTTCACTGGCTGCCTGAGGGAACCATCACAATCCCTCTTGAAGGCACATGTATTTGTATTGCTTGCTCCTAGGCCTTTCGTCTGCTGGATCAGACTCATCGGGGAGACACAACTGGTTGTGTCTGTGCTCTTGGTGTCAAATAGAGACACACCACAGTCCATAATTCTGCGGTGTTCTCACCACCAAGGGTTCAAAAAAGAATCCAACAGCACCCCCAAAGCAGCCAGCAAAGGGTAGTAAATGGAACAAAACGGAAGTGTGGATAGGAAAAAAGTTGCTGAAAAACTAAAAGCATTATTCAAAGAGTATAAAATATAGGGGACAATCTTTGAGCCTATGCTTGAGGATCCATTCAAGGATGCAAGGGAGATCAAAAGATTAGGAACAGTCTGAGTGGTCAGCTCTGCTGTTCAATAACCCAAGCATTGTGAGTGGCTAAGAATTGTACAGAACAACCTTTACTTGGATCTCCTAAGAGATGCTATCTCCCACTGATTGACCATACAATATAATGCTGAACAATTAAGTAGTGGGGGAAAACAAGTGCAGGCTAACAATTCTTCAGTCGTTATAGTAATGACTTGGCACAGATTTACACTTTTAGAAAGAAAAGAAAAAGAAAAGGGAAGAAAATGGGGAATGTATTATAAATATGAGAAACCCTTCACTGGCTGCCTGCGGGAACCATCGCAATCCCTCTCAAAGGCACATCTATTTGTATTGCCTGCTCCTAGGCCTATCGTCCGCTGGATCGGACTCATCAGGGAGACACGGCTGGTTGTGTCTGTGCTCTTGGTGTCAAATAGAGACACACCATATTATGATATAGATATGATGTATATGTATATATACACACACATATATACATATGGATATAGATATGAAATATTAAATATATTACACACACACATACTCATATATATATTTATGTATGTATATATATATATATATGAAATTAAAGTGTAAAGTGTAAAGTGTAATCTGTCTGTCTATCTATCTGTGTCTGTATCTCTCTCTCTCTCTCTCTCTCTCTCTCTCTCTCTCTCTCCTCTCTCAGCGAGGTAAATTGCAGAACTCTGCAATAAGCACATTCCATTACATGCCACACATCACAAAACAAAACAATAGAACGCCATACAATGTAATTCAACAACATCCCAATCCACAACATCGCAAAGCAGTACAGCGCAACAGAACACAAACACAGCACAACAGAAAACGGGTGCTGCCTGTAACCAGCCCGCATGTTTGAACACACAGTAGAACAGCTCTGGAAGTGTCTCACACCCCTCGCCATGACTCTCTGACCGTTGCATTTGATGCCTGCCTGCACAGGGAGCCACGCCAAAGGATGGCCCCAGCGCGGGGTGCACCATTGCCTCCGCCCTCCTGTCCCTGGCCCTGGGCAAGCCTGCCCTGCAGGACCTGGCAATGACCGGCGAGATCTCCCTCACTGGCATGGTCCTCCCTGTGGGAGGCATCAAGGAGAAGACCATTGCTGTGAGTGCACAGATGCATGGTTTTTTTTTTTTAGGGGAAGGGGATGGATACAAGGTAGAGGGGAAAGGGGGGGTGGGGGTGCTTGCAGGTGGAGAATGGATGCAGGGACAAGTTTCAGGATAGAGGAGTGTGTCTTGGGAGTAGCTGCCTGGATTGAAGGATTATGTCTTAGATGTAATTGTCTTCATTCACTTACTTGCCAGCGCAGTCACACATACATGCATTCACTCTCTCACACACACATGTTCCTGCACTCGCGCATGCACCACACACACACCACACACACAACACACACACACACACACACACCACACACACACTTAAACACAAAACTTAAACACACACTAAACACACACACACACCACACACACACACACACACACACACAACACACACACTTAAACACACACACTACACACACACACACACACACCACACACACACACACACACACACACACTTACACACACTTACACACACACACACACACACACTTACACACACACACACACACACACACACACACACACACACACACCACACACACACACACACACACACACACACACACACACACACACACACACAGCACCACGGACAACAACAGCCATGTAGACCAAATGCAGATTTATAGGTATATCAGTTTTATGCATTGCATGCATCTGCACACTCTCACACAGACACAAACATGTGCACATACACACACACACAAATACACATGCAAAGCATGCGCATGCACGCAACGCACACACACACATACACAAACACGCATGTGCACGCGGGCGCATATGCACACCCAGCATGATCAACATCAGTCATGTCAGCTAAGTGCAGACATACATTTATATTCATAATATGCATTGCATGCACATATGCTCATGAACACACTTGCAGACATGTACACACACAGACACACACACACGCGCACACACACACACACACACACACACACACACACGCACGCACTGGTTCTGACCTGTTGTGTTGAAGGCCAAGAGAGCGGGCATCAAAACCATCATCCTGCCAGAAGAGAATCGCAAGGACTACATGGACCTGCCCGAGTTCATCACGCAGGGCATGCAGGTCCACTTCGTCGACCACTACGACACCATATTCACCATGATCTTTCCACAGCCATAAATAAACCCCCGTCCAGCTGGCCAGATTGTATGCTGGGGGTTGTCTTCATGACTGGCGCTGTTTGTTGATTTGACTGAGGGACTGAGTAGAGCAGATGTTGGGCGATTGAGAACACAGTGAATGTGTAGATGTTGAGATTACGCCTGCTGATGAATGACATGAACAGAACGTGGAGTCAGTGCCGTTAACACAAACAGCTTATATATCAATGTGTGCTTTCTTTAGTTTTTTTAATCCTCTACTGGATAGTTCTGAGTCAGTAAAGAATGTTGAATATCGTATAAAGATTCTTCTTTTTTTTTTCTTTCAATCTTACCTGGAAGATAGGAAATCTCTGAATCACAGTAAGTATTATATAAAGACTGGTTCGACAGGTGCCATAGCTGAACACTCAGTTTACATTTTTCAGATTCAAGCCATGGCTCAATTTAGTGAATAAGGTGTAGAACAGGACTTCAAGGATTTAATGGATAAAGTGTAGTGGGCTTTAAGGATTTGATGGATTAAGTGTAGAGGACTTTTAGGATTTAGTGGATGGAGGGTAGAGGACTTCAAGGATTTAGTGGATGAAGTGTAGAGGACTTCAAGGATTTAGTGGATGAAGTGTAGAGGACTTCAAGGATTTAGTGGATAAAGTGTAGAGAATTTCAAGGATTTAGTGGATAAAGTGTAGAGGACTTGAATGGCTTAGTGGATGAAGTGTAGAGGACTTGAAGGATTTAGTGGATGAAGTGTAGAGGACTTGAAGGATTTAGTGGATAAAGTGGAGAGAACATCAGGGATTTAGTGGATAAAGTGTAGAGGACTTGAAGGATTAAGTGGATAAAGTGCAGAGAACTAGAAGGATTTAATGGATAAAGTGTAGAGGACTTCAAGGATTTGATAGATAAAGTGTAGAGGACTTAAAGGATTTAGTGGATAAAGTGTAGAGAAGACTTCAAGGATTTAGTAAATGAAATGTAGGACAAGACTTCAAGGATCTCCTAGGTCAATGGTATGTTCAGATTTGATCAGGGGTGAGCTCCTTTTTTGAGCATGAAGAGGCAGTAGATAGGTATACAAGCAGAGCTGTCAACTATCCCACTTTCGGCAGAATTTATTATGCTCAAATGCTTGTCATTCTGCTATTTCGCTTGACGTAAAAAAAATTCTGCTTGTAAAAAATTTTAAAAAATTAGTTCGCACATGTGCTGGAAATTTACTTCCAGTTTAGCTTCTACCATCATGTCAAAACAACCTGCTGATTAACCCTGAGGCAGAAAAGCAGAAAAGTTAAAAAAGACGTACAGATTCAGGTTGCTTTCTGTTGTCATGATGGGAGTGCTGCTGATCCCAGTCAACAATTCGGCCTGTGGAAGTGTTCAGCCTCGTGAGGGAGAACCATACAGATTTTTCTGCCTCCTTGGGTCAAGACACTACAGAGGCACTCACTGATGATCCTGAAGTGCAAGGGTGAGCCAAGTCATAAGATGAAGCTTGGTGACTGTGCTTCAAAAATGTAAAAGCAACAATGTTTAGGCTGAGACAGTGATTCCATGAAAGTACTTGACGAAAGGAAAGAAAGTATCTGGAATTTTGTTCTTTTGCTTTGGGTGCAGTAGTGTATGTATTCCTCTCAACTATCAGAACTTCCTCTCAGTTTTCAAAAATATTCCTCCCATTTCTCTTGAGAGGTTGGCAGCTATGTACACGTGAAAGATCCTGTAATCCTTTTAGTGTTTGATGGGTTTTCATGGCAGCACAGAAATGTCTGGAGAGGAGATGGGCGGTGTCTGGTGCTCCCTACTGCCAGCGTGAAATCTGAGATGAACACTTTGGATGTGTCACTATCAGCGATGAAGTTGTTGGTACGTCTGTCATGCACCCTTACAGCAGTTCTTAGAATAATGATAAAGTTAATCAAATATTTTGTATATGCCTTAGTTTGATTCTGTCAGGGTCACTGGTATCAGCAAATTCATAGGGGCTGTTGTTGGACGGACGTGGTGGCGCCCTCTGGAGGAAGAGCTCGCTCATGCCGGCTTCGCGACTAAGCAATTATTGTCATCAGTAGGGGGCTTAGTAAGTGACATCCTGCATATGTTAGATCAGAGCAGGCACCACTGAACACCACTGAAGTGACTCGGCAGCAGTGCAGCGTCTCTTCTGGGGGTGCCTCTTGACGACTTGACATTGACTGCTTCCTGTGGATTGCCGGGGCTGCGGTGGAATGGGCCATGGCTGTGGACATTGGGGTCGGAATAAGCGGTGTATGTGCAATGCCACTGAGGTGGCACAGAAGATGGGACAGCAAAAAAAAAAAAAAAAATCATTCAAATATGTCGCACTGTCACTTTTGCACACACGCATTCATGACAGCATATACTCCATACGCAATCTTTCCAATCAACCAAAAGGCGCACTACCGAATGTTTTTTCTTCTCCCCCTCTCCTTCGGGGAAAACGGTTTACTAAATCACATCGAACAATTTATAAACAGATTTTATACATGTATCTCTCTCTTTCTTCACACTGAGAGATAAACCAATTTTCCCATTTACATCAATACAAGTTTCTGTAAAGTCATGGCCTTCACATCACATTAGCCCAAGATCCAGACCAGGAGAATAAATAATTCCTGCAATCATGATGCCATACCCGCATCAGAGATGAGACTCACCCCATACTGTCATGATTCCCTGTCTCTCACAGAAATCATGTCGCCCCCTTGAATTCTCCTGTCACTGGAGAGATGATGAGTTCCGACTCCTCTGCCTGGAGTCTTTGATTGCTGGGGCTGAACTACCGGTGTGTTCCCCACACCATGGCCATCTTTAACCACACCTGACGGGGTGAAGAGTGAAGGGTGAAGGGCTGAAACATGAATAAGGTTCGTGTAAGTAACCTGCTTCCTAATTCAACATATGAATTCTTTCTTTAGGTATTCCCCTGTAACTTTCTCCAACTGTCTATGGCTCACCTGGTAATGACTGGTCAGCAGTGAGGACCAGCGTCCTGACAGGTTCGAGTCTCTAGGCCATCTGCTGGGCTAAAACTGATTCTTTCCTCCCTCCTCCTAGTGAGTGCATACTCAGTGTTCAAAACGCATGACCAGCACCTTACCAGCCCTTATTAAACTATCTCTCAGTGGTCACTTTCACCCATTGACCACTCTTGTTTCTTTTAATGAGTGAACTCACAATTATTTGGAGACGCCTGCTACACTAGTCAAGCCACATGAATATTCTTCCTTTTTAGTTGTGGCATGGGGAAATGATTCATATCACTAAACTACATGTGATAGAGCGTCACATACCTTGATGTGAGGCTACGTCACATGACAAAATATTTTGTTGGATAATCCTCTCTAGAAAACCAGTTGACCATCTCATGGTAGTCAGGGATTGAACAGTTTTGAAGCTAGTGACTCCAAGAGTCATCAGCTTGGAGCATGAAGTGCCAAGTCCTCATCATGCTGAAGCAAATCTTATCTTTCTTTTTTTTAATAACAAAAGCTGATACTATTTATATCAACTGTTTCTTGACGGCATAGTAAAAGACAGCAGGGCAGTATGAGTCATGTAAAGTTTCTGTGGATACACACCTACAAAGTGTCATGTAATTGGTAAGTGTCATGTAATAAGTTGTTTTACTTGGTTTAGTGAGTACAGTTACGTTTCGTGAACAGGTTTTGGAATCAATTTTATATAGTAGAAAAAACAGTCGTCTGTGATGTGGTGTTAACCTTGCTGTAGCTTACAGTTGTGTTAAAGGGAAAGAAATATACTATGTCTTTGCGTGTGTCTATGTTTTCTTTTCATTGTCCGGCAAGTAACCAAGAAGTGGGAAAGGTCCAGGATATTATTTTTTGGTTGTGTTAAATGTTACTGCTGCAGAAAGGAAAGGAAGATGATCCATCTATGGAAAGATAGGACTACTGTTGATACTGATGTTTATGAAGACCAAATATAATTTTGTTGGCTTTTTTTTTTCCAGTGTTGCCTGCGTTTCATCTGCATTTGAAGACTGTTGAATAGTCTCACCTGTACAATTTCAAAAGACTCAGCTTTCATTGAAAGCGTGAGGACGATATTGATGCTGTTGCTTTGAGTTTTTTTTGTAATGTATATGTATATGTATATATGTTTTGGTTTTAGTGGGAGAGTGGACGGGGCTTTTCATTGGAATGCTTTGCCGGTTGTGTTCATTATCCCACTGTATTTATCTGCTGAAAAATGTCTTGGCAGGGACGCAAGGAGTTATCATTCTTGGAAGTTACAGTTGATGTTTTCCCTAAGACATGGATGTGAATTATACCGTATGTATGTTGTGATTGTGTGAACACTCCCAAGTAAAAAGTGCCTACAGAGGAGAGATTGGTTTTGGTAAAGGTGAATCTCATTCTGTTTTTGCCTGTCTTCTTTCTCACTTTCCCTCTCTTTGTGTTCTGGAAAGAGTATACATATTTCACTGCGGAGAACCACAAATGCAATCACTTATTGCCACACCTATACATAACAGGACTCTCGATGACATATTTGGTGAGTAGTTCATGTGTTAGACCTCAGATTCTCTCCTCTCATTTTCAAATGTGTGCGTGAGATTTACCCTCTTAAATGTGGCATGATGTGTTTCACCAGTTTCCTCAGGAGCATGGTATGGGTTAAGGGCTGGACTGTGCGATGAATATGTTTTTGTGAGGGCTTGTGTTCTGACAAAAACCAGGTGCAGCTTTGAGTGCAACAGAGAAGATGCAACGTTTTGGGCCTAAACTGTAACTGTGGACTCGGACCTAGAGAACAGGAAAACCTTCATTCTGGGCCACTTTCGCCCTCAACCAGTTTCGGGCGAAAGTGGCCCAGAATAAAGGTTTTCCTGTTCTCTGACAAGTAAGACTTCAATAACCAAAAAATAACGATTATCTACAAACAAACATACTGTGTAGGGTTATCCGTTTTCAATACTAATTTACTAAACTTTTCAGATTTTAATTTTTGCTTAATCCTGTGTTTTTCCTGGTCATTTTCAATAACATCATTTTCGCGCAAACATTCTTCAAATGAGTCTCTGTCTTTCATGTGAAATAACACTACAGTCTTTAACTGTTCTCTAAAGTCTTTTAAAACTGAGTTATATTTTTGGCATAAAATCCACACACTTATCCTGGCATGTCTTCCACTGAAAGCAAGTTTTGATAAAGTGTTTCTCTTTTTAACTATGTCTCTTTCTGCCGAACAGTCATCTATAATAAATAGTGTCTGCGTTCCTTCAAACAGTCTATAAAACTGTTCTAAACACTCACTCAGTTTATTGCTAGGATCAACTAAATATATGTCATCATCTGTCCATATAAACCTTCTATCATGATATGCTTTGTTCCATTTAAGTGTTGGACAGAAAACCACAATATGATTAAAATTATAACGATAAACTGTTTGCAACAGGTCGAGGATAAATATTGTTTTTCCACAACCAGTCTGCCCACAAATCAATGAGCAATGAGGAGTTTTTGTCATAAAGTTTAACTGCTCTATAGTTTTATAGCAGAATTTAATCTAATCTAGTTATTATTTTTATCATACTCTCTGTCAAAACTTGTTCAGTATAATAAAACCCTACGAGGCCTAAATGTGTAAGATTAATCCAATTCAGTTCTGTAAGATTGTTTCTATTTAAGTCAACATTGATTTTGTTGCTTGTTGTTATGATCTTAATATCCTCGCCATTGTGAAGAACGACAACAACAACGTTAAGACGTTTAACGTCTAAGTTTTGCCAGCTAATATTAATTCCTTTTATAAGGTCGTCACTAACGCCCACAACCCCATCCCTCTCCACATCTTTAAAGACAGAAATTTCAAATATTATTGTGAACGTGTCTCCTAATTTTCTGCTTGGAAAGAACTGTAATTTTGTAGAAGCTTTTTTTACAACTGTTTCTTTTCTGTGGAGGATGTACTGTTTTTTCCCATACGGCGTTATTTCAATTTCTTTCCGACTATTGTCGTCCGGCATAAGACTTACATGTAAAGGGCCAGAGTTGAATGCTTTTCTGAAACTTTTTTGACGGCTAAAATATGTAAATGGGCTTATGAATTCAAATTTTATTTCCCATTCTAAATATGGTTCTAAGTGCCATTTGAGGTCAGGCTTTCGAACTATTTTATATTCATACTGGCCAACATTATTTGCTTCTAGATTGCGCAGCTGTTCTAGTTTAGGAAACTTTTTGGTGTCGCCAACCTCTTTGCGTTTATAATCACCATCTTTAGTGTACTCAAAACCATACAAAGCACCTATCTCACCGTTCTGTTCAAAGTCCGTAACGTCTGCAAGGTCTTTTAATTCTAGGGTTATACACCTCACAGGCGCTAATGTAACTCCTGATTCTTCTGGCCCGCGCGACATGTTTTAGTACAACTTATTATTTTATTTCCAAAACAATGTGCAGGTTATCACATTTCACAACTTTCCCCGCTTTGTCTTTGATTTTTATATTAAATGATCCAACCCTCCCACAAACTAATCTTTTAAACTGTAAATTAGGGAATTTATAATTTCATAATCGCAATATGCAGCTTTCCCTGACGGAAGAGCTCTTAAAACAGTTGAGGGCCTTCCATCATATAAGTTTTCATCAGTGCTCAGCTCATCCAAATGAACATAGAGTAATGAATGTAATGCAAGATCGAGCGGACTTTCCCCCTCATAAGTAGTTTCATTTGGCGCAGCACTAAAACTATAAGTGGGTAGATTGCCAGTTGTAAAGCCTAACATTTTAGCTAGCTCTCTATCAAAAAAGTAAGATACTTCTTCAGGCTTGAATGTTAACATTGTTTTTAGATTTGCATTGTTAAGTTTGAGAGTAATGTCAAAGTTACTCATTGCTTCTTTTAGTGAGCAAAACCCGTAATAACCATCAGGTATTATTAACTGGCTAATTTTGGTCCCTGCTTTGGTAACTTTTAGAATCTTGTTATTCTCCTTGGCTTTGCTTATATTAAACCATACGACTTTGTAAAATATTTCATGGAGCGCAACCATTTTGGCCCGCATTCGTTATCAATAGCATGTTCTAAAAACGAAGGACGGTCTTGGGTTGTTATTGTTACAAACATTTTTTAAAACAAATTAAAAATGAGTGCATTCAAATATACTGATGCAAAATATTCTGTGGGGCCGCACTACAATCCTAAAAATATAGCAACTGATACTCTTGACATTGCTGTGACCCAGACTGCCTCTTTCATAAAAAGGTGAGTACTCCATTGAAGAGCTATCTTAACCCCCCTATTGAAAAAGAGCACATCCATAAAGCGTGGTTCAGTCATCCGATGCAGTTTTATCAGAACCAGTTAAACTTTGCTGTGTTTTGCGCATCAACTGGGTGTGGAGTGTCGTATGCTGATCATTTAACTCATCTGATCCTTTGGTGAGGTCAGTGTATAGATTTCATTTTTATTACACATTTAGACGTATTTTGACTGAACTGCGAGCGCCATTACCAAATGACAAACCGTTTAATCCATTCAGCAACAGAATAGACATGAAGGCTTTTGAAAGGATCTGTAACGAATTCAATATTAACATCAAGACAGACTTTAGACAAAAGTTGGATCTTAATCATGGCCTAGGCGTCATTTATTTTCGGGGCACGCACAGAAAGTATAACTATGACTGGCGTCCTCCTTTCAAAATTTTTCGGCCCTGGTCCATAGAGCAAGAGCATAAAACAGCATGGACAACATTTATCTTAGACACTTCTAAGGGCCTAACTAGAGCGGGAATAGAACGAATAAACGACTCTATTCGTACTTACGTTTGGTGTTTGCTAGGTTCGCAAGCACAGGCAAGATCAAGCATAACTGATCCTTCTACTGGCTTTGACGCGCAAATACAATACTTAGCAAATTTAGAGGACGCCATTAATTCTACAGTTGATTTACCTTCAAGTATTCAAAGGTACCAACATGTTTTACAATACGCAAGATCGAAAGTAGACTTTGCTGTTGGCACTGGTTTATACATGCTGCCTTCTGACCTCAGACTCCAGGTAGGAATAATAATAAACTATAATAATGAAATTCTTATAGCAGGCAATGAACAGAAGGTTGGGAAAAACGACAAATTCTGAGCCAGTAATATTTACAAACAATAAAAGAACACCCAAGATTAAGTCATCTAATCCCGAAGTCCAAACCCCCAAAGGCATTGAAGACTCAGCAAAGCTCGCGGGCTCTGTTCGCGATGACCATGAATATGAAAAGACAGCGCTTGTTCTTGGATTAACAGGCCTAGGATTACTTGGTCTTTATCTTACTAAAAATTAACCCAACTATTAAGAGAACTAATGTCCATAAGTGCTCGGCCATAAAGCCAACTACTTTGCTTGCAGTAGACAAAAGCCAGCTAACAATACCTCCTAATATACCCGGTAAAGAGTCTATAGCTTTACCGGCTAATTTTTTTAATAAACTCGCAAGATGATCAAGCTGTTTTTTTACCCATGATTTATCAGGTGGGGGCGATGGTGGCGGAGGCACTGGACTTTGACCTCCACCGCCGCCTGTAATAGCCAACACCAGTGTGCTTATTGCAAATCCTAAGGCAGTTATAACGCTTGCTAATGTGACGCCTTGCTCTCTAAACAGCGTTTTTATTCGTTCTGCTAGCGTTGTGTCTTCATATAAAATTTTTGGGATAGTTTCTCTTATTCTATTCACTTGAGTTCGTAATTGGTCTCGGTTAGTAGTTTAGCACTTCTAGTCTTGCTGATCTTTCTTGTTCAAGATCTTTTAGTCTTTGGGTTATTCTTTCTTTAATATCATGCCCTAAGTCGGCGTCATCAGCCTCAACGAGTTTTTCTTTTTCTCTTCTTATATGCCCATCTAGTTCACCTAGTTTTGCTAAATTGTTTGTTAATTCGCCTCTGATGGTTCTTAAAGCATGATCAAGGCCGCTATTTCTCGCATGGGTAGCGGCGAGTCGTGTATAGTCTTTAACGCTGTTTCTTCTGAAAAACTGGTTTCTGCTTCTATTGCATTTATTATTTCATCTGCCGATTGATTTAATTCTTTAAGTTCCATGTTTTGTATTTGGTTAGCTGTTGGGAGTTCCTGCAGCGTGTTTTTAAGTTTAGCAACTGCATCCCTATTTAATTTCGGTCTAACAAGGCCAAGGCGATTTTGATCTTTCACACTGAGTCTTTGTATAATTGTACTCTTGGCTAAAACTTTGATGGGTCGGGTTTAGTTGTAAGCCGAACAAGTTGCCCTTGATCGTTTTTTTACAGACAAATGACCATCTTCTAATTCAAAATCATTTGGGTCTATAAATTCGGGAGGTTCTTGGCCTAAACTTTTGTAAAATGCTTCGACCGTACTTGCTGTTAATTCACGCTGCAATGAGAGCGTTGAGCGATGCTGTGTCAAAGGGATCATTTCACTCATATCGTCTCCACGATCAAAAACATCATAATCTTCTTCAGCTTCAATTCCCGCCATGTTTTTAAATAATTAACTTTTTATTTTGCTTCATAAAAATGCCACAACAAGCACATGGCTCGATTCTTGACCCGCATAGAAACTGAAAGACCCCCTTGGCGTGAAGGGAAATAAACGGAATATTATTGTTCCAAATAATCCATTACTATTGATGCAGATCAAATTCTTACTGTCAAATTTCCGACTTAGGAGCGGATGAATTGATTGTCCCAGGTCTGCACGTCTTATTTTCAAAATAGCGCTCGATCAACAACAGCCCCAAAACAGGACAGTTGTACAGAACCTGGGGCGGGCAATCGTTAAGAAATTTCTATAAAACTTGAGGGGCAAAAAATATTTTCTTTACACAATGCAGACATATTTTTAACCTATTCTGATCTATGGCTAACCGGGAATAAAAGGGGTGATCTTGCGTTTCAAGGAATCGAAAATGAAGAAGCACTAAAACTTTGAATGGGCGCTGGAGATACTAAAGACGGCAAAAAGTATGTAGCAGTAAATTTTGCGTATGGAAATCGCTTTTTCCATTCCCTTGATTTTGGTTGTTAAAAGCGCATGCGCCGTACTTCAAGGAGCATTAAAAGACAGATTGTCATATGAACTAACTTTTAATGAATACAAACGTGTTATCAGATCATCAGACACCGAAGCAAAGTACAGCATTTCTGACATCTCGTTAGAGTTGACGTTGTTAGAAACCCTAAATTAGCGAGCTGATTGCGCCCCAATATGGGGACACATTTCCCAATATTTTACGAAAGAGGATTCATCATACAACATATCCAGAAGCAGGGCAGACACTATAGGGGAATTTTAGTTTTAGCGTCGCAGCAAGATCGCTTAAAGGTATTTTATTGCTGTGCGAAGATGAAGAACCATTCAAAAGAGGAGTGAAAAGTTTTTTTATCCAAAAAAAAACGAAAGTACAATGTTCGATTGAGGGCAGTCCTAACCAAATCTATGCTAGCGGGCTTAAACCTTATCAGCATTTTGATGAAATAAGAAAACTGTTTGGAGGCGGGAGGTTTTTTAGAAATCCAACAGTTGACCTTGCGTCTAAAGATTTACATCTTCACAATGTTAGGCTTGATGATTTTTTAACACCGAAAATACGGTTTATGGATTGACCTAAGGTCAAAGAGGATAATCGGGTTGCATGGAAGCGGGAGAAACTGTGAGAGACGTAATAAACACCCAAAATTGAAAAAGAAGAAGAAGCCGATAAACCGCTTAAAATGTACATTTGTTTTTAATATATGATGCGCAGCTGAATATGTAAAGAACAGATTAACAGATGTAGTATATAAATTATTTTCATTTTATAAAAAGCATGTCTGTTCAGGTTTATCCAAAGTGCCTACAGCGCCGCAAAAGAAGAGATAGTAGAAACCCCTAACATAAAAACTTCAGATTAACAAACATTACGCAAATGCAACAAAAACTAGAGCAAGACCTTTCAAAATCCCAGCAAAACCAAACGAAGGTATTCTGCTGCCTTTAATGCTGTTACATATGTTAATACTGGAGCATCGACTATAAGTGCTCTATCAGCAGGAACGAGTGTTGGTCTCTTAGCAAGGGGCCCATAGGCGCACCCGCAGCTTTTTCCTCTAGGGGTTTGTCTTTAGCTCTCGGCCTGTGTTCATTAGCTGTAAGTGCGGCCCGGCAAAAAATTAAAACTAACTCCAAAGCACACAGCTATGGTTCAACTAATAACGGCTAAACTTAGTTCGTTCAAACTGACAATTTAAAAAAAGCACTAGCTGACTCAAACATCACGGATGAAAGAATTTTAATCGTTTACAGGCCGATTTTGATGACTACAAAAGACAAAAATTTTATCTTCAAAGAAAAGGGGAGGACAAGTTTTTTTTCACAGCCAGACCCCGAGCAGATAAAAAAGGAATGCTTAAAAAAAGTAAACGAGACTTAAAATCTGTTCTAAACAGCTCACATTAACAACACAAAAGGTGTTTATACTTAGTTTATGAGTCCCCAAACGCAAAAGACCGTTTATATTGATTCTGATTAAGTATTTTTTTTAATTTAAATAAATATTTTGGCTTAGAAAAGAAAGACAGCATGGCTAGATATTGAAGGACAAGACGAATGTTTGAAGGAATGCTCGGAAAAGAGAGGGGTTTATCAAGAGCACTGAATGATATTGATTTAGAAGTCATTGACCCAACAAACGTACAGGCAAGCGTTGTACATGCTATTTCTCAAGTTCCAGGTAAACTAACAATAGACCCGCCAGTTAAGTAATGTTAGCTGTTTTAATCGACTATATAACAATAAATGAAGAAAAACCCAGAAATTTGGGGTCTCAACTAAACAACAGACTATTCTTTCTCGTAATGACTTAACACCCGGTTGGGCAGACCCGCTGCTTACACAGTTTGACGCTGCCGCTGAAAAAGCTAAATGAGAGGCTCTGGTTGGTCAGAGGGCGAAGTCTTAGAGATTAGATTAAAACAGGCTAAGTATGCACGATTGTAGGCAAGGCTTACATTCCGCTACCTCCAGCCATTAGTTGCAAAAAGAGCAGTTCTAAACATAAAGAATCAGACAACAATGTTTTATGTGGGTGTTTCTTGCAGGCTGCATCACGCCCGCAAAAACGCAGAGAGAGGTCTAACTTTTCACCGTACATCAAAGATCTTAACTTTTGTGGGGTGCCTTTCCTGTTAGTGTAGACCAAATTGATCGGTTTGAAGAACAAACAAACCAATAACTGTTAATGTATACACATGGGATGAGGAAACAAATTTGGTGCCCAAATTTAAAAAGTCCAAGAACAGTCCAACGATTGGCGAGCCAGACAAAAATCATGTTGCTTACTACTGATGCTTTCACCAGCGGGGCTACCGCATTACACATTGATTCGAACAATGAGTAAACTAATGCAGCATGCTTCAAAGAATGGGCATAAACAAGAATTCTGCAGAAAATGTTTAACAAGAATGCCATCTGTTCAAGCCCCAAGCGAACATAAGAAAAAATTGTATCGGCCCAGTTGACTGTAATACGAACTAATTACGGGCCCCCCTGGATCTAAAATTAGTTTTAAGAACTGGAAAAAACTGCAACATTCTCCATATGTTGTTTACGCAGACTTCGAAACACTCATTGTCCTTATGAAGGGCCAGCGCCACAAAAACTTCGAAAAACAGTCTTAATGAGTAATCATCGATTTTTTCATTTGCCTTCATTGTTGTCAGGTCGGATGGCGCCCATTCAGCACCAGAATTATACAGAGGCCCCAAATGCGGTAGAAGATTTTTACAGCGCAGCAGCAAGTGCGCAATGACTGTTTATAATCTGAATTTATCTGAAATCATAATGGCGCCTGAAGACCAACAACGTATGACTCAGCCACGCATTGTTGGATTTGTGGTTTAGGCCTCTCATCAGACGCAGAGAATCCCAAAAGTAAGAAGACATGATCACATTAGCGGAAGTTCAGAGGAGCGGCGCATAACAAATGCAATCTTCAATAAAGTCTTGATCCCTAAGAAATGGAAGCTCGCCTGAGTATTCTTTCAAAAATTGCCGAGGTTACGACTCCCACCTTATAATGAAAGCAGTGGACGATGCTGCAGGGATAGCTTGCATGGCACAGTCATCAGAAAAGCTACATGTTGTTTCACTTTAAATACATGTTTTTTATGACTTATGCAGCACATGATGGAGCTTCATTAGAGTCACTGGCATATGTCCTTAAAGTCATGCCCCAAATAACGCGAAGAATATTTTGACCCAACTCTTGTTAGAAAGGGCATTACCTTATGAGTACATGAACAGTTGAGTGAATGGTGTGATGAAGATACACTCCTCAACCTAAAAGCCGCGTTCTTTTCTAGGCTTTGATGGGATAGGACATCAGCGACTCCGCTATTACCAAAGGTCCTCAGATGCGGTGGCCAGGAAGTTAGAGTGCTTGTATAAAACGATGGCGAGGACTATCATGGACTCACTACTTGAGGGCCGATGATATGTTTGTTGGCGGACGTCTTTGATTATAGAAAGCCCTGCATGAAACATTATAGCTTGGATCTTCTCTGCGATTACATTTCTGCCCGCAGGGATGAGTTGGGATGCCCCTTTCTTTAAAGTTTACGGGAGCTTACAGATTGATTTATTTAATTGTCTGACCTACAATGATTCAGATGATTGGTTAACGGATTGACGTGGAGGAATTAGTATGGCGTAGCATCATTACTGCCTATAAAGCCAAACAACAAATACTTTGGACACGACATATGATCCCCAGTAATAGCGACTAATATATTATGTATTTAGATGCCAATCAATCTGTATGGTTGGGCTATGGCGCGTTCACTACATTACGCCCACTTTAAAATGTACACAGGCGGTTTGATCCGAATAATATTCAAAAGGCACATTAAGTGGTTGGGCAAGTTTAACGCAATGATCAACAGCGTGGTGTCACTTCTAGAAATTGACTATAGAATATCCTAATGAACTCCATGACCTGATAATGACTATCAATTAGCCAGCCCCTAGAAAGTCTAAAGATGGATCAAAAGAGAACCGCCTAAAACTTGCTGCCCTAACTTCGAGGCAAAAAAAAAATTATGTCTGTCATTACAGACTTCTACAATTTTATTTAGAAGACATGGTTTAAAGTGAACAGTCTGTTATCGCATAATTGCGTTTGACCAAGCAACAGTTCATGAAACCATACATCATGGAGAACATAGATCTTAGAACTAAATCCACAGATTTGCCTCAGAAAAAGACTTTTTCAAGCTGATTGAACAACAGCTGTTTCGGAAAGACTATGGAGAATCCACACAAGCGTAAGGATGTCAGATTAGTCCCAGAGCAGAACGAAGCA
>CM031608.1:47683067-47687863 GCA_018398815.1 Conus ventricosus | reverse complement strand
TCCTTATCTTTCACCAACACGATATGCTTCAAGGACAAGAGGAGAGTGGAAAAAGAAGCAAACTAGACTTAATTCCCTTGATCATTTTCTGCGTATACCATAGGAATAGAAAGTCGGCCAATTGCTGGACATCAAGAGTCTCCATTGGAGTCTTCATGTGCACTGTACTGTCGTGAGTGGGTCTGACAGTTGAGGAAGTACAGGGCTGCTGCCGCCATGAAGACGGAGGCAATCTTGCCCATCTTTGAAAAAGAAGTAAGAGAATTTGAAATACACAGCATGCTTCAGAAGATGGAATCCCGTGCACGACGGGCATCAATCACGTTTGAAATGAGGACAAAAAAGAAAGAATTACGATAGAGAACGAAGACCCTTTTTGTCTTGCATAGACAATGGAGTCACGCAAAATGGATGTATACATTTGGGCTTAACGTGAGAGGGAACACGATCATAGCCATCCCATCTTTTTAAAAAACAGAAACGGCAACATTAGTAACAACAACGACGACGAAAACAACAAACACACACACACACACACACACACACACACACACACACGCACGCACAAGGAATCAGACCCGTCGGAGAGAGAGAGAGAGAGACAGAATGAAACGGACCAGTCAGAGAGAGAAAGAATGGATCAGAAACGAACAGAATCGGACCAGTCTCGTTCATCTTCTGTCTGTTTATTTTTCATCTTGATGTTCGATGCAAACAAGAAGGATATTTTCTTTTGTTTTTCAAGGGAAAGAGATCAAAAACAATATATTTTCTTCCTCCTCATGCACTGTTCCTTATTATTCGATCTGTTTTCACTACACCCCAGCATCAGACCTACCAGATAAAAAACCCAACTCCCAATGGCTGCGTTTGTCTCGCTCCACTGTGAATCTTCGTCCGATTGGTCGACAATTTCTGTGCCAGTTTTCGGTTTTATGGGGTCCAGCCGGCTTCAGGGAAGCGCACGAACTTAATACGTGATTCTTATGCACGGTGTGTGTGTGTGTGTGTGTGCGTGTGCGTGTGTGTGTGTGAGAGAGAGAGAGAGAGAGAGTGTGTGCGTGTGTATGTGTGAGATTTATGGAACCTCGGTTTAAAATCTGAATTGAAGGTCTCGGAGTTCATCGCCTCAGACGCTGACCCACAAGTGAAAATCTCCCCGAACCTGAACTGAATCAAGCGGGGATTTGAACTCGCGATCGAGAGAACAGTGACCGATTCGTTGGGCCAACTACGGCACCTGAGAGAAGTCAACTGGGAAGAGGGACACGATAAGTCCGTCACATGAAGTGATTTTATTCCCCAACCCCATCCCCGTCCCACACCACACCCCCATTACCCCTACCCTTCCAGCCTCGTGATGATTCCGATTTCCATAGTTGACAACATGAACAGTCTGATAAGAGGCCTCAGGTCTGTAGGACTGGGCAATTTGTAGGCGTGTGGATAAATCAACAAACAAATAAACAGGAAACTAAAGTGTTGTGAATGTGTTATATTGCACATATTGAGAGAGACTAACAGCACAGAGAGAGAGAGAAAGGACAGAGAGAGAGAGAGAGAGAGAGAGGGGGGGGGGGGGACTTTATTCTCAGGGATTTACAGTTGCACCCGAAACTACAATTGTCTACAAAACCAGACACAATAGACTATAATGAAGAAATATCCTGATATAGTCATGTTTTTCATAGGGAAACGGTACATTCGTTTCCATAGTAAACACCAAATGTTAAAGAATACAGTTTATGATGATCAACAAACACATGAACGTGAACATATTGTGTACAGAAATTCCAGTTCGGTGGGTTTGGTTCGGCAGACTCGATAAACGCGGACAGACAATCATCGACCCCAGAGAAAAAAAAAACCACACGTAATATTCCAGTTACAGTGATACACCGATGGAAATGTTGTTTTTTTTTTTACAGAGTCCAGGGGAACGGGGAGGGGATGGAACGGGGAAGGGGGATGATTTATGACATGAGCTGACGTAAAATAGGAAAACGTGTGTGGAGAGGAAGGGACTGGTATGTTTCACATTGATACACGCACAAGGACACGGAAGGACACAGACTGACAGACAGAAGAAAACGAGACACCTGAAGAAAGATGCATGATGATTCTGTGATGAAGAATGACGCTTTTCTGCTACATCTGTGAATCATGACATGGATGCGGCCCGGCCCCCTCAGAGTGTAGGGAGTTCAGGGCCGAAACACTTGTCCGAGGGGGATTTCTCCTCTGAAGACCCGCTGTCAAGCTCTCCCTACAGTTTCTTCCTACTGACGTTCTTCTGTCGCATTCAGTGAGCATTTCACCAACACCGACTCCGAAAAACACTCGGGCAGCACGTGAGTCTCCGTGGAGACACGTACAGCCAGAAAGTGACAGCGGAAGTGACCTGGGCCTATGACACATCCACGTACACTCTCCACGACCATCCTCCGTGGAACAGCTCAAGGAGGATAAGCAGAAGACCAGGAGGGAGTGGGAAACCTGACAAACAGACTGAGAACTGACCACTGCCGACTGCTGAGCCACCTCAGCCGAATTAAAGATCGCCCACACAGATGAATGTTCGCGTGGCACTGGATCTCTGACTCCAGAACATATCCTCCTACACTGTCCAGCCCATGATGTTCTACTACGGCGTCAAACCTGGACAGAGGGTGCAGAACTACCAGTTCGGCAGTGGGGGCGATCATGCCCAATCCAGATGGTCGCAGGTGGCGGATGGCGAAACGGCCTCCGGATATGGAGGTTAGCTGTGAATAGTCCAGGCTCGCCTGAACGAATAAGCAGCCCCGGACCAACTGGCGGTGTTCTTATCAGGACGTGGTGGGTCAGCAGGTGGCACTGCTGTCCTCTCGAAATGTCCCAGGTGTCCACACGGGAACATCATGTGGTTAAGAGGCGCATTCAAACCTCGAGCCTCCTGAGCTCACAGGACAGGCCCTTGGGCCATGAGGGGTGTAACCCTGACAGAAACCCAGAAGGTTGAAGACAGCGGCACCAGGCCAGAGTGCACCTTCTAACAAACCATGGCACCATGCATAATACGCCGTTATGGAGAAAACGGCACTATTCATCACAAGGGCCGGACTGACCGTACAGACCAAGGCGTTCGCAATGAAGAAGAAGCAGATGCCGCTTTGGGGCAGCCGTCAAGACCTCCAGAAGACTGGGTTTCATCGTGGCGACAGGTTTGAAGATCTGACACAACCAGAAACAGTCGACCGCAGAAGAAGAAGAAGAAGAATACAAACAATATCTTCTATGTGGAGCGGGAAGAGCATTGCTGTCATCCGGGCACTTGCCCCCACAACCGTTAAGAGGAGACAAGTGGCGCGGAGTTCAACCGTGCAGTGCCCTCCCTTGGCCCCCGTGGACCTTCTGAACTGATTAAACAGCGGCTACGGCAGATGAAGGAGAGGAACTGAACAGAAACCAGTTGTCAATTCTGCTCTTTCGCACGAGCTCGTCTCCTAGGACTCTACGGTGGAGGTGATTACAATGATATTTCAGACTCTGCAAAAGATCGTACCCTTGAGAAAGAGGTTTCCAACACCGGAATGAGTTATAACCCGCCTTCTTAGACTTCAAGAAGGCATTTGACAGAGTCTGACAGGAGGCGATCCAGACCCCCATGAAAAAAAAAAGCTGGACAGAGACTAATTAACAGCATACGGCAACTTTTTTTTTTCTCCTTCAAAACACGCCACATTATTGGAGAATGGTTTCTTTCTGAAGTCGCAGTTCGGCAGGGATGACTTTTATCTCCCACGCTGTTCAGCATGTTGCTGGACTGCATCATCACTGATGGAATTGAAGATCAGCTCAGCATTGGAAGAAGAACAGACAGACAGAGAGAGAGAGAGAGAGAGAGAGAGAGAGAGAGAGAGAGGAGGAGAGAGAGAGAGAGAGAGAGAGGGAGGAGGAGAGAGAGAGAGAGAGAGGGGACTTTACCTCTATCACGGTGGGTCCAGTTCAGCTCATCTGACAAACCAAACATAGAAACGGCAGTTGGGTTCGTCCTCACCTAAGAATTGTATTTTCACTGTTTCTTCGCCTGTTCGTGTATTTTGTTGCGACATTATTTTTGAACCAATGAATCTACCTCGTTTAGTCTTTACTCAGTTTGAAAAAAACCCCAAACTAATGTAGGTTGTGGAAAGGTAACGCATACATATGACATACACCGACACCGTATTTACAGTTGTTTTGTGACCAGCTTTGGGCATAGGAAGGAACGCTTCAACAAACACAGAACAGATCACACATAGTGAACATAATGTGTTGAAAATACTTAACCATGTCAGACACATGAGAGTAGTGAAATTTACAGGGCCTACATAAGGGTAGCACGCTATCATGCTACAAGCTCCATAAAATGCAAACATGACATCAAACAATTGCATGATGCACATTATAACAAAACCTTCACATGGAATGGAAACACATTTTCGTTACACGTCATTCCTTGAAACTGCCAGTTACACACTTGCCTCGACAGGAAAAGCCCCAGTCAAAATCAACGACTACACCTTATGATAGAGACGGGAGATGTGGGATCAATATGTTCTTATATACGTCAAATAGCAGGAAGAAGGGCAGGGTCCCCGTCGCTGTTCTACATTCTGTAGGATGCAACGTGTGTTAGGGTAGGTTCCACGCAAAGCGAACAGGCCCCAGATCACGAGAAGAAGTCACACGGACTACAGGAAGAGGTGGCAGTGTCAGGTTGTGATTCCACGCAAACAATCACAAAACACCCATTGACCCAGATCAGCTACGAG
>CM031608.1:47670567-47680567 GCA_018398815.1 Conus ventricosus | reverse complement strand
GGGAAGGGAGGAGATAAAGCGAGAGAGACACACAGACCGAAAATCGGAGAGGGGAGAAAACGGGAAGCAACCTTGTAGACAAAGTCAGAGGTACGGAGAACATGAGAATGGAATAGTGGCAGAGGGATGGAGGGAGGAGATGATGAAAAAGAGAAAAAGGTTGGCATCATATGATAGATCTGATTTGGTGTATCGTGTCATTAATTGATTGATAAGTAATGATAACAATAAGGATGATAACGATAATGATAATCGTGATAATGACGATAATGAAAACTGCAATATCATAAAATAATCATCGTTACCATGCTAAGAACAATCATCATAATAATTATGTCACAGTAGTCATAACAACAAAACGGATCATGAATAACTGATGATAACAATGATGAATTTAGTGCTAACATTGGTCTACATATGCCCGAGAAGTGAAACAGGAGCCAGAATGAATCCATTATCCACACATTCCTGATCCATGAACTTCTTTTAAACGTGGACATTCTCAACAGAAGGGAGGGATACTAGATGTGTGGTTATGAAATATTTTTCTAACAGGGCTGTTGCCAAGACTGTTCAGCACACGAGCACAAACAAACAAATAGCAGAAACCAGGGACGGGGCAGGGAAACAACGTAAACTAATCAGGTGACCGTTTTTAAAAATGTGGTCTTAAAAATTTGATAGCCAAGAAGTCGAAGTTTGATTCAACGAAAATAAAAGCTTATTGTATCATTTCTTTGAGAAAGAGGAGGGGAAAAAAAGAAGAGAAAAATGGTTCCAGTGGGGGTTCATAATTGAAGTTGATGTGAAGAACTTTAAAATCAGATTTTCATGAAACTGAAAACTGATCGAACATCATTTCTTGAGCCAGACCATTCCCAATCTTTGTGTCACAAATACCTTGTACCTTACATAAGTGAAGATGATTCGACGATCGTTCTTGCTTTCTGTGTCTCTTGACCATACTGCAGAACAAGCACATGCAACCCCCCATCTTGGTTAGACTAATGAGAGGCCCTAGTCACTCTGTCACTAGAGTAAATGGATTTTTAACAAACAAACAAACATTAAATGGTATTATGGACGAAGGATTTAGAAAATCTCACATAAATAATGTTGAATGAGTCAACTGATTTAGATGTTTCCCTCTTCAAATTGAATCTGTTAACCACTGAAGTAACACGTATTTAAATTTGTTACAATGAAGAAAAATTAATTTTCATAATTTCCTCGTTTATTTGGGTAAATCTATCTCTGCTCTGATGATTACAAGTTAATGATTTTAAGAATCCAACCAAACATCCTGATTTCCGTTTGATGAAGCGAGGGACGGGGAACCGGAAGTTTCCACACGCCTGTCCTCCACCCCTCCCTTCCCCCACCAAAGGGCCTCTACTCCAACAGCTTGTGCCATTCCGCGATCTGCTTCCGGGGGCAATTCATGACCTCATTCCAGTGATTGGCTTCCTGACCTCCGCATTTGACCCCGACCTCCAGACGACCTACGACCTCGTTCTTGGTCATGCGATCCCAGTCGAGGACGAGGAACTCCAGGGAGATGTTCTGTAGGCCCTCGTTGTAGGGGACGTCGAACAGGAAGGACTCGTTGAACACGGGGTTCAGGGTTCGCTTCTTCACGTGCGTCTTCTTCTTGGCGATGCGCTGTCCGTTGTAGAGCAGGTAGATCTTCACGTAAGGATCTGCCCGCAGACAATTGTGAGTGAGTGACGTGAGTATGTACACCAGAGAGAGAGAGAGAGAGAGAGGGGAGAGAGAGAGAGAGACTGATCCCACCACCACGCAGCCATATCTGCACGTGGCATGACTCCCAAATAAGAGAGCCTGGGGCACTTCAGGCGTGAAGGAACCTGACAGACTGGAGAGCTGGGCCGAAACAGAAACAGACCTGATTACACCCAGCTCTCCGTTTCCTGTCAGCTGGACCTTATTTGCACAGGCCTGATTACATAACGGCCCTTTGTTTCCTGTCAGCTGGACCTTATTTGCACAGGCCTGATTACATAACGGCCCTCTGTTTCCTGTCAGTTGGACCTTATTTTGCACAGGCCTGATTACATAACGGCCCTCTGTTTCCTGTCAGCTGGACCTTATTTGCACAGGCCTGATTACATAACGGCCCTCTGTTTCCTGTCAGCTGGACCTTATTTGCACAGGCCTGATTACATAACGGCTCTCTGTTTCCTGTCAGCTGGACCTTATTTGCACAGCCCTGATTACATAACGGCCCTCTGTTTCCTGTCAGCTGGACCTTATTTGCACAGCCCTGATTACAGAACAGCCTTCTGTTTTCTGTCAGTTGGACCTTATTTGCACAGGCTTGATTACATAACAGCCATCTGTTTTCTGTCAGCTGGACCTTATTTGCACAGGACCCTTTGCGGGGCAGATGGTGTGCCATCGGCATTAGCATAAAGATGGTACGTAACGCGTGAGGAGAGTGTGAATGTATCAGTCGGTCGATCGATTAGTCAATCAATGAGCGACATACAACAGGCAAACAGATAAACAGACAGACAGACAAGCAAACAGACAGATACAAAGACAGATACGTATATAGACAGATATGTAGACAGATAGATAGGCAGACAGAGAAAAAGACAGATATAGATAGACAGATGTTTTAGTTTCATCACGGAGGCGTCACTGCGCGCAGACTAGTACAAAAACGCCACACCAAATCCGCTAAGTTTTGAGACCACACTGCTCATGATTTTACGCTGATAGATAAATGAATTAATAACTAAGATGAGAGAATTTAAGAAGAGGGTCTCGTGGCTGCGACTTAACAGATGTCAGACCTACGGATTAGCCCTGCGCGCTGGTTAGACCTTAAGTGACTACCTAACATTGGTTGTGCCTATTCTATCATTGTATGTGTGTGTAGTGAATGTATACATGCGTGTGTATGGATGTGTGGGCATGGGCCCATGTGTGTGCGCGAGCGCATGTGTGTGTGTGCATGGCGTGCGTGTGTGCGTATGCATGAGTGTGTGTGTGTGTGTGTGTGTGCACACGCGCACATAACTGTGTGTGCACTTGTGTGTGCATGTGTGCGCGCGTGCGCGCATAATTATGTGTATGTGTGTGCGTGTGCCTGTGTGTGTGTACGCATGTGTATGCGTGTGCAGAAGTGCATGTGCATGTTGTATGTGATTTGTGGGTTTGTGTGAGCATACACAGGTATCTGCATATGTATGTGCACATATATGTGTGTTTGTATGTGGGCGTGTACGAATGTGCGCATGTGTATGCACGTACACGTTCATGTGTATGCGTGTATGTACGCACGTGTTTGGGCGTGGAGGTGTGTCCATAGGAGCGAGCGCATGTACGCACGCACGTGTGTGTGTGTGTGTGCGCGCGCGCGTGTGTGTAGTGACTGCGTGTGCCTTCTATTGTTTGTGGGAAATGAATGTTCAGAAGATGACTTGGGATCAAGAACAAGAACATAAATGCAACATACACGATAGATAGATACACACATACATACATAGACAGATAGATAGACTGTTATACAAACAGGTAGATGAACAGACAGATAGGCAGACAGACTGACAAATACATAGACAGACAGACAGATAGATAGGCAGATAGATAGATAGACATGTAGACAGATAACGATCGGGGTTAACGACTGTCTAAATTACAGACCGACCGTTTCACTCCCATGTTTGGGTTCTCTGTCTGTCTGTCTGTCTCTCTCTTTCTCTCTCTCTCTCTCTGCTCTGATCGAACTACACGAAGTGGAGAAGTCACGCTGCATGTGCTCTGCCTTTCTGCGTCGTTTTGTCGAGGATAGATGAGGAACTATCACCTGTTGGTTGTTGACAAGTTGTGTCAGCTGTCATGCCTTCGGACAGTCTCAGGTTTAGACTGGAATGCGGTGCATTCGCGGCTGTTAATGCACAATTCATGTCGAAGCAGGAAAATTTAAGGCCGCCATGAGTGTGTCGGTGTTAAATTTGAAGACACGGACAGACGGTGTCACCCATGGACTGTCACTCCCTGCTGTTCTACGGGAATTTGTTGCGGCGTTGCAGCGACGTCGAGCTGAACCCAGGACCTGGCGCTGGGGACAACTTGCGTCAGTCCCGCCTCGGCAGTGGAGGTTCTGCGCGACGAGAAAGCGTCGGTGGTCAGGGAGCTCCCCCTGGTGCATCTACGCTTCCGTCGGACCCTGTCAACCTCGGGGTATGTCAGTGGAGGAAGGACTAGCGCACAGCCCAAACACACTCACAGCTTGCTTACAATCTCATTCATATATCATGCATTCGTCACATCAAACCACTAGTAAAGTCTATAACTTTACTACACATAATCATAGAAAAAACATCAATGCGCATGGAGTCAAACAAAATGAACATTCTCTCTTTCCTTGAACTTCACAAAACCATTTATCTAAATCATCATAACTAACCCGAGTATAAATAGACTTTCTACTTTACCTGGCCAGGTGATCTTAAACTATTACGAATCACTGTCTTTCCTTTTCTTCCTTTTTTTCTTTTCACTGTCACTTTCACAAACACCAGTCACGACACAACTGCTGGCGCTGGTCAGGTTGGACCGCCGGCGCTGGTCAGATTGGACTGCTGGCACTGGTCAGGTTACTGGCGTTGGCCTGTGGTTCTGCTTGATGAAAGTGGCGCTGCCAGGTAAGAGGTCGAACCCCGGTTCAGATTGAACAGTGACTACCAGGCATCGATCTGTTCTCCTTTCTTCCTTCTTTCACTAACGCATTGCACTCTCTCTCTCTCTCTTCTGGTCTGCTCTATCAAATGGACATGGTTGCTTTTTTTCTTTTTCTTTTTTTTTCTCTTCATCAATTAGCAACTCTCCCTCTCTCTCTCTCACATCTCTCCTTAGTCCTTCCCCTGCAGACTCTATATGGTGTTAATGCTTCAACTCGGTTCTGTTCACTCCTCCTCTCATCTCTCTGCTTCCTTTTCGTGCAGGGCCTACTCCCAGAACCTCTCTCTCTGTCTCTTCTTTTCTTTTCCTTCTCCTCACTCCCCTAGCTTTCTTATTCTCTTCCTACGTGTCAAAAGGGTGAGTACCATTGGTCAGTATTTTTCCCGCCTTGTACCGAGGTTACCTCCCCTCTAATTTCATTGGACATGCAAATCATGAAAGTCACATCTACCGGCCTTGCTCTCTGTGGTGGTCAATGGGTCATTTAATTAATTAACTTGGTTTCACCCCCACTACACAATACCTCCCCCCTTCCTACTTTAACCAGCGACGTCCGACTTAACTGTGGGCACTGGTCTTGCAAATTAGCTGTATCAGTCTGACCTAGACGCAGAGATCCGTCTGGCCAGACCTATTGAGACATTGGTCAAGCCACTCAGTCTGTCTGCGGGACGGTGCCGTCTCCGTGAAGGACTAGAAAATAGCCTCCCCGCCGTGCCTAATTGGCTGATGCGACACATGAAGTCGTCTGCCTGGAAACCAGAATGTTTGAGTTTGGAACTTATGTCCAATTGAACTGGCTGGCGACTGACCACGATTTCGGTTTTTCTTTTTTGTCCGTGACAGACCCCTCCGCGAAGGACGTGATGGCCTCCCTGAGAGATGTGATGGGCTCCCTGAACGGTCTAAACAGTAAGTTTGACCACATGTGTGATGAGAGGAAGAACTTGAAAGATGTGTACTGTTCTTTAAAGGGTGATGTGTCTGCTCCGAGACAAGAAATTTCTGACCTCAAGCAGGAGAACGAACGATTAAAGTGTGAAAATGATAAACTTTGTGCTGAAGTGGAAGATTTGGACAGAAAAGGGGATGATCTGGAGAGTAGGTCAAAGAGGAACAATCTTATCTATGGTATCCCACACATGAAGAACGAGACCTGGCAGGACAGTGAGGACTGGGTGAACGACATGTTGACTGATAAACTAAATTTATCTGATGATGTTCGGTTTGATAGTCCATCGCCTTAATTCAAAACCAGCGTCTCCTATTATTGCCCGGTGCACTTTTTTTTTTCAAAGATAAGGACAGGATTTTACGTGCCAAAAAGGATTTAAAAGGAACTGGCATTTTTATTGGGGAGGATTTTTCCCCAGACGTAGGGAGATCCGGAAAAAAACTTTCTCCACATTTAAAGTCTGCAAGGTCTAAGGATAAAAAAAGTTTTCATGGTTTATGATCATCTCGTGACTGATGAAAAAAAGAAGAAGTTCGGGTTGGATAGCAGTGATAACCTTGTTCAACTTGGATAGAGGTGTGGCCGGCCCAATGACATAAAAACATCCCTGTCACAAGATTTACCAGGTAGCAAAAGTAAGTTGCCACCGATCATTGACAGTGTGTCTGTTCCACAGGAGGGCATGCACGGCAGAGTTGTGAACTGTGTTAGTTTACAAAACAACAACAACAACAATAAAAACATGTAACACAGATCCCGTGCATGATTCAAGCACGGGGGTCTTGAAAGAACGGGTTGGGTGTGAGCGTGGCGCTGTTTACGTGCTGAGCGAGAATGAAAGGTCGTGTGAGACCAGTGTTCACTGTGAGAATATATTAAATGTTGATGCTAGTTTATCCTGCAGTAAAAGTGGTGGGGTTTAAAGTGGGTGCGAAAGTTGAAAGGCAGGAGTGCGAGGGCGAAGGTGATGGTGGGGGTAAACGCATGGTTATGAATGGGACAGGTGGTAGGGATAGATGGATGAATATGTCAGCAATAAACAGCAGCGATGACTGTGGGAATCTGAATGATACAGACTGTCAGACTGAAACTATCATTGAATCTGCGTATAAGAATGACACTGAAAATATTGACTACACACGAAATAAAGGCAGAGATGACAATGACATGACGATGTAAATGGTGAAAGAAATGAGAGCAAATGTGTGAATGACTGCTATAAGTTTATTGGAACTGGGTTGAATTCAAATGAACAGAAAACTGATTCTGTAAAAGGGCCCGGAGAAGAGACAGACAGTGACATGGTATTACAACTTGAAAGGGATTCCTTCCTTGATGAGAGTGTGACGAGTGTGAGTGAATTTATAGACACTGTATCTTTTTTACACCGGAATATATGCGGATTGTTCACTGAATTTGCAGACAGAGATTCCATCCAATTTGTTTCTTCATTCAATGTTGTTTGTTTAGTGGAAACTTTTGCAGAAAAGTTTCAGTCGAGTGTTTTTTTTTTTTTTTTTTTTTTTTACAGATGTATATTTATTTACATATATTACAGATTTAAAGATATATATTTGTAAAGCCAGCCGTTAGACTTACAAAACATGGAAGGTGTTCAGGGGGAATAATTTGCTTGGTACGGAAAGGTTTTGTTCCGTATGTTCTTCCTGTGAACTGTGAAAGTCCTTATTCAATGTTATTTTCGCTTGATAAAGATTTCTTTGGTTTTTATAAAACTGTCTTACTAGTTTGTACGTAGTTCCGCCTGAAAACGCTCCTTATTATTCCTTTTATGGTTTTGAAAATGGCATTGACTTGTTAGAAGATTGTATTGTGAAAAAGATTCTGTCGTTAGTTGATGTTGATATATTGCTATGTGGTGACATTAATGCGAGGACGTCAAATCCTGTCCCAGAAACTAATTGTGATCGCGAGTTATACGTTTGTCACAATAGCAAGAAAAGTTCTGAAATTGTAAGATGTTCCTAAGATAAAGAGCTCAGCTTATATGGAAAGAAAGCGCTGAACATGTGCACTGTACTGGTATTGCATATATTAAACGGAGTATGTAATGGCGACTCCGAGCATCGTTTCACATACATTTCTGACACAGGAAACAGTGTGAATGATCATTTTCTAGTATCTGTACACCTTTTTGAGTTATTGTGTGACACGTTGACTTTAACAGTATCGGAAAGATTTGAATCTGACCACTTACCTCTTGTGTTATGCATAAATAAACGAAGGGACAGGGTGTGTTTCAACCCGAAATCATATGCTGAAATTGACCAGTTTATTGTTAAATCTTGTTGGAACCAAGATTTTGCTCAGCAATTATCTTTTTCCATGAGTACAGATGTTCAGAAAAGTTATCAGAAAGTGAAGGCTTGTTAGATGTTGATGTCAATGAAGCCATAAATCAATTTAATATAATTGTTAAAGAACAAGCTAAAATCATGAAAAAAAGAATACCCGTAAACAAGAGCATAACGCAGAATAATTGGTATGACCATGAATGTAAAATGTCTAAACATAAAATGCGTAGATTATTCAGAACATTTAGGAAACGCTCGAAAAAGAAGATACGGTTCCGTTCTGTATTGTAAGGCGTGAGTACAAGAACTTAAATAAAAGAAAACAGGAGTATAATGACCGATTGTTAAACGAATTGGTGAATTCAATCCAAGTCAACAAAACAGGAGTATAATGACCGATTGTTAAACGAATTGGTGAATTCAATCCAAGTCAACAATCTTTTTGCGAATCTTTTCATAAAATGTCAGAAGGGAGATCACAACCTTCAAACAACATTTCTATGTATGAATGGTACCAACATTGCACAAATTTGCTGGAAAATGTGGATGATGAGAATGACATTTTGGAGGAAACATTGATTGATGAGAATCGAAAAATGAAGTGTTCATACTTGACAGACCAGTATCTAAGGAAGAGATACTGCTTGCCATAAGGAAATTGAGAAATGGCAAATGTGCTGGGCCAGATGGTATGACTGGGGAATTTTTTAAGAATTCTAGTGAATATACTTTGAGCTTTTTAGTAAAGCTGTTTAATTTTCTGTTTGATTCTGGAATATATCCTGACAGCTGGAGAGAATATGTGATTTTGCCTTTATTTAAGAAGGGCAATGTCAATGATGTGAACAGTTATAGAGGGATTTCATTGAGTAATATCTGTAGTAAAATATATAGTTCTGTTATTAATGGTAGATTGTGTGAGTAGGTGCGTCATAACAATTTAACTGGTGAACATCAAGGTGGGTTAAAAAAGGTTACTCAACAATTGATCATCTATTCACTTTACTAGCTGCCATTCAAAAACAGTTTGTAAGTAATCAAAAATTATATGTTGCATTAGTCGATTTTGAAAAGGCCTTTGATTCTGTCTCTGGTAAAGTTTTATGGCCTATTCTGACGAAAAGTGGAATTAAAGGTAAATTATATCGATGTGTAAAGAACATGTATATTGAAGTAAAAGCAAGAATAAGATCAGGACCAACACTATCTGATTTGCTTATGTGTTCTCGAGGCGTAAAGCAGGGTGATGTTTGTAGCCCTATGTTGTTTTCTTTATTTATAAATGAACTAGCATTTCAAATAACTGAAAATGGTAAGCATGGAGTAACTTTTGATCTTATAGAGTTGTTCATTCTGCTTTTCCCTGACAATATCATATTACTGTCCTTAAACGGCAACTGAACTCCAACGACTACTAAATAGTTTATATTCAGCAGCAAACAGATTGGTATTAAAAGTTAAATTATGAGTAAAACTAAGATTATTGTATTTCGGAAGGGAGAGTACTTAGCAGTCTGAGAGATGGACTTACGGGAAAGGAAGAGAGAGGTGCTGAAAGGGCTAAAAAGAAAGAGAGAGAGAGGCTGCTGAGAGTTAAAAAGAAAGAGAGAAACTGCTGAAAGAGCCAAAAGAAAGATTGAGAGGCTGCTGAAAGAGTTAAAAGAAGAGAGAGAGAGGTGCTGAAAGAGTTAAAAAGAAAGAGAGAGGCTGCTGAAAGAGCCAAAAGAAAGAGAGAGAGAGCTGCTGAAAGAGTTAAAAAGAAAGAGAGAGAGAGGCTGCTGAAAGAGTTAAAAAGAAAGAGAGAGAGGTGCTGAAAGAGTTAAAAAGAAAGAGAGAGGAGCTGAAAGAGTTAAAAAGAAAGAGAGAGGTGCTGAAAGAGTTAAAAAGAAAGAGAGAGAGAGAGAGAGAGAGAGAGGCTGCTGAGAGAGCTGGGGAGTTAGACAGAGGCTGAAAGAGAGCTATAGAAAATTGAAAGACAAAATTTACGTGGGCTCCGCCGTACGGAGCCAGAACAGAA
>CM031608.1:47663067-47665567 GCA_018398815.1 Conus ventricosus | reverse complement strand
TTCTCTGTCTCTCGGTCTGTCTGTCTCTCTCTCTGTCTCACTGTCTCTCTGTACAGGGGTGGTTGTGGGGGTGTTTGAGGGATGGGAGTTGCGTTTTGTGTGTGTGTGTGTGTGTGTGTGTGTGTGTGTGTGTGTGTGTGCGTGTGCGCGCGCACGCGTGTATGTATATATGTGTGTGTGTGTGTGCGTGCGTAAGTGCACGCTTGCGCGTGTGTGCATGTGTGCGTGCGTGCATAAGTGTGTGTCTGTGTATATGTATATTATATATATATATATATATATATATATATATATATATATATATATATATGTATGTATGTATGAATATATATATATATATATATATATATATATATGTGTGTGTGTGTGTGTGTGTGTGTGCGCGTGCGCGCGCGCGAGCATGTGCATGTTTATCTTTTAAAACGTACGCGCGCGCGTGCGCGCGCGCACACACACACACACACACACACACACACACACACACACACACACACACACACACACACTCACACACACACCCCTACATACACAACACACACAAAACACACACACACGCACACGCACACACACACAGTGACACACAAACACTACACTACACTAATCACCCATGATTGCACTTGCATTGGCAATACAAGTGAGAAAAACAACAACAACAAAAACAACCAAACAAAGAAAGAAACAAAAACAAAAAACAAAAAAAAAAAACAAAAAACCAAAAAACCAAACGTCATCTAGAGACGTCACATTGTGTAGGTGTCGCGTTGCGTGTACGAGGCGCTGTTGCGTTGATCGATCGCCTACGAACATACCTTTTTCTTTGCTTTTAAGGAGCTCGACTCAAGTTTCAGCTTCAACTTCATCAAGTTGTTGTGACGATGTGCCGGCTTGTCCATACATGCTACACCACCTCGGCTGAGTCATGTGACCCTCATGCGGGAGAGCTTACAAGTAAATAAAAAATAGCCTAAATGAAATCATAAACAAATGGAGGAGTTGGGAGAAGACTGGCCTTCGTGGATGAAATATAGCTCGTGACCGACACTCTTCTTCCTTTTGTGTCTGTCTCCGTTTTTTTTTTTTTTTTTTTTTTTCGTTTTTTCTTTTCGTTCTCTTGTGTGTCTTCTCTTCTTTCCTTTCTTCTTCTTTCTTTCTTCTTTTGTGTCTGTCTCCGGTTTTCCTTTGTGTGTGTGTGTGTTTCTTCATGTGTGTCCTCTCTTCTTTCCTTTCTTCTTCTTTCTTTCTTCTTTTGTGTCTGTCTCCGGTTTTCCTTTGTGTGTGTGTGTGTGTTTCTTCATGTGTGTCCTCTCTTCTTTCCTTTCTTCTTCTTTCTTTCTTCTTTTGTGTCTGTCTCCGGTTTTCCTTTGTGTGTGTGTGTGTGTTTCTTCATGTGTGTCCTCTCTTCTTTCCTTTCTTCTTCTTTCGTTCGTTCTTCTTTTTGTGTCTGTTTCCGTTTCTTTGTTTCTTCTTGTGTGTCTTATCTTCTATCCTTTTTTGTTTTTGTCTTTCTTCTTTTGTGTCGGTCGTCTTTCTTTTAATATTGATATACAACGCACAACAACAAAAAATAAATCAATAAAGAGAACGAAGAGAAGAGGTAGTGATGGAAGAAAGCGTGAAAAAGGAGGGGGGGGGGGGGGGGGGGAAGAAGGAAGAAACAAAGAACAAACAAAGAAAAAAGAAAGCCGAGAGAATGAGGAGGAGGAGGGAGTGAAGAGTGGGGGAGAGGAAGGAGGAGGAGGAGGGGGTAAACCCACAAAGGGATGAGGGTGGGTAGGGGAAGAGGTGGGGTATGTTGAAATATGGACATTAAAACTGAGAAGAAAAAAAGGAGAAGTTTATGGGAGCGAAACATATGTACATCACACAGCAGTGATATGATATGAAATCAAGTAAAATGGACGACTTCAAAATATCTTAATGTAACCCTTTTCAAACACGGGCGGAAAAAAAGGCAATAGATAACTGATAGGAAACAAAAGAAAACAACAAATGCACACACACACACACACACACACACACACACACACACACACACACACACACACACACACACACACCGGGCGAGAGAGAGAGAGAGAGAGAGAGAGAGAGAGAGGAGAGAGAGAGAGAGAGAGAGAAGTCATGTCAAATTATTTAACTTTACTACACCTCTCTCCCTCCCTCCCTCCCTCCCTCCCCCCCCCCTCTCCTCTCTCTCTCTCTCTCTCTCTCTCTCTCTCTCTCTCTCTCTCTCTCTGTCCCTCTCTCACCCAGTGTAATGAAATATTAAGATGCTTGAACACACACACACACACACACACACACACACACACACACACACACCCGCGCGCGCGCGCAAACGTGCACACATGCAGAGAGAGGGAGAGGAAGGGAGGGAAATGTGAATATGACCTTTTGTGATATTACGTCCCTCTTCGGGAATCTTAATTTGAGAAGTAATTGACTTGCTGTCCTTGGGGAAAAAGAATCATAAGAAGAAAAATTCTGAAATTTATTAGGG
>CM031608.1:47658067-47660567 GCA_018398815.1 Conus ventricosus | reverse complement strand
ACATCCAATTCGACTAGCACCCACGCACACACACACACACACACACACACACACACACACACACACACACACACACACACACACACATATACATACTCTCTCTCTCTCTCTCTCTCTCTCTCTCTCTCTCTCTCTCTCTCTTTTCTCTCTCTCTCCCCTGCTGCCCCCCCCTCCCTCCTCCTCGCTCCCTCCCCCCACCCTTCCCCTCTTCCGCGTTAAATCTGATGGGGTTGGGCCTATGAAGGGGTTTTATTATCAACGGATGCATATATACAAACTCCTGAAACCCTCTACTCACCCTCCGCCTTTCTCCTCTCCTCTCGCACCCCCCCCCCTCCCTCCCTCCCTCTCTCTCTCTCTCTCTCTCTCTCTCTCTCTTAGCCCCCTTAACAATCAGAGAATACAGAAGGGACTCGTGCAGCGCTCCAGCGACTTTCGTCCTGCTCCCTCTTTGCAAAAGGCGGCCTCACGCGGCACTGGATCACAGTCACCTGAGCACGAAGAAGGCCGCCTGGTGGCCCTGAAGACCGGCCTTTCGAGGGCTTGACTTGATGGGTGAGATTTACGTCCTATTGGCCGGAGGCCCTTAATTAAAAAAACAAGGTGTCACAGACTCTACGTCTGTGTAGTTCTTGGCGTTGCTGTCCCCTTTTGAGGGGGGGGGGGGGGGGGGAGGGGGGGGCGAAAGAGGTGAAGAAAAAGACGCCCATTGTCGGCCGACCGCCACCACAGAGTAGACAAGTGTTCACAGGGAACCAGAGCTGAGAGAGTGGCAGACGACACCCCCCCCCCCACCCCCATCCAGAGCCAGACACACAAGACTCCTGGCAAAGACCACACCTGCCACCGTGAAATACAGGCGTCTCTTGGGACTATGGCTGTGGATGGTGAGGGGGTGGGGTGGGGGGGGGGGGGGGAGGGGTGGTGTTGGTGTTGGAATGAGCATTGTGGATGTAATGCCATTGAGGTGGCACAGAGGATGGGACAGCAACAGGCCTCGAAGGGCTGTGTGGCCTGTGTCATACATGTGTCACTGCGACAGGCCTCAAAGGGCTGTGTGGACTGTCATACATGTGTCATTGCGACAGGTATCAAGGGCTGTGTGGGCTGTGTCATACATGTGTCACTGCGAGAGGCCTCGAAGGGCTGTGTGGCCTGTGTCATACATGGGTCACTGCGACAGGCCTCAAAGGGCTGTGTGGCCTGTGTCATACATGTGTCACTGCGACAGGCCTCAAAGGGCTGTGTGGCCTGTGTCATACATGGGTCACTGCGACAGGCCTCAAAGGGCTGTGTGGCCTGTGTCATACATGTGTCACTGCGACAGGCCTCGAAGGGCTGTGTGGCCTGTGTCATACATGTGTCACTGCGACAGGCCTCAAAGGGATGTGTGGCCTGTGTCATACATGTGTCACTGCGACAGGCCTCGAAGGGCTGTGTGGCCTGTGTCATACATATGTCACTGCAACAGGCCTCGAAGGGCTGTGTGGACTGTGTCTTACATGTGTCATTGCGACAGTATCAAGGGCTGTGTGGGCTGTGTCATACATGTGTCATTGCGACAGGTATCAAGGGCTGTGTGGACTGTGTCATACGTGTGTCATTGCAACAGGCCTCAAGGGCTGTGTGGACTGCGTCATACATGTGTCTTTGCAACAGGTATCAAGGGCTGTGTGGACTGTGTCATACATGTGTCATTGCAACAGGTATCAAGGGCTGTGTGGACTGTGTCATACATGTGTCATTGCAACAGGTATCAAGGGCTGTGTGGACTGTGTCATACATGTGTCATTGCAACAGGCCTCAAGGGCTGTGTGGACTGTGTCATACATGTGTCATTGCGACAGGTATCAAGGGCTGTGTGGACTGTGTCATACATGTGTCATTGCGACAGGTATCAAGGGCTGTGTGGACTGTGTCATACATGTGTCATTGCGACAGGTATCAAGGGATGTGTGGACTGTGTCATACATGTGTCATTGCGACAGGTATCAAGGGCTGTTTGGACTGTGTCATGCATGTGTCATTGCAACGGGCCTCAAGGGCTGTGTGGACTGTGTCATACATGTGTCATTGCAACAGGCCTCGTAGGGCTGTGTGGCCTGTGTCATACATGTGTCATTGCAACGGGCTGTGCGGACTGTGTCATACATGCGTCATTGCAACGGGCTGTGCGGACTGTGTCATATATATGTCATTGCAACAGGCCTCAAGGGCTGAGTGGACTGTGTCATACATGTGTCATTGCGACAGGCCTCAAGGGCTGTGTGGACTGTGTCATGCATGTGTCATTGCGACAGGCCTCGAAGGACTGTGTGGACTGTGTCATGCGTGTGTCATTGCGACAGGCCTCGAAGGACTGTGTGGACTGTGTCATTCATGTACCTCCCGGAGGGCTCATTGTGTGACACACGGCCTATGCAATAGTTATACACAGCGGTTTGGGCCTCATCTTACTGGGGGTCTATTACTCACAAGCGGTTTGGGCCTCATTGGTGTG
>CM031608.1:47648933-47656433 GCA_018398815.1 Conus ventricosus | reverse complement strand
TTGTTGCTTCGTGGTTCTCTTTTCTTGCTTTTTGATCCGAACTTCACTCAGCATGACAACGTTAATTATGACTCATGCAACCAGTCAAACATGATTCCTAATTAAGGTTGATCATTATTCTTTTCCTCAGTCCGATCTACTGAACTATGCTTCAGCAGTGTCAAAAGCACAGAACAGAATTGTTGCAGCTTTCTTCAAGCGCACTTAATAATTTCGCGGCAAAATATGATTTTAAACTATTTCTTTCGTCACTATCATTGTTTTCACGACAATCGAGCCGTCGGTACTTAGCAATCTGTCACATGCAACACGTCTACAACGATTTAGCTTCTTTTTTTTTTCCCCCAGAAACAAATGGCACGAGCACTGCGGGTGAGGAAAACATTCAAAACTGCAGCCTACAGATGAAAAAGAGATCAAAACCATCTCCGAAAAGAAAGAACACGAATGGATTGCGTCGTAACTTTAACGATGAACAGGAGAAATGACACAGTGAACAAGCAAGCCTAAAAGAATGTATAGAAAGCCAGACGAACGAAAGAAAGAAAGAAACAAAAACAAAACAACAAAAAAGACATAAAAGGAATAGTGGAAAAGACAAATAAAAACGCAGATCCCCACCTCTCTCTCTCTCTCTCTCTCTCTCCTCTCTCTCTCTCATCTCTCTCCATTATTCCGTTATTTGAACCGAAAGTTAGTCGGTGTCTCCACCCGACAACTTGTTGGACCCAGGGGCTAGGAAGCAAACTGATCACATCTGACATACTGCTCAGTTACAGAGTTCAATGCTCAGTACAGAGTTCAATGCTCAGTACAGAGTTCAATGCGTTTTAATTGATTTAAGGGAAAGGGGACTGTCAACCTCGGTGATGTCGATGGAGGAAGGACTAGCGCACAGCCCAAACACACTCACAGCTTGCTTACGATCCTCATTCATATATCATGCATTCGTCACATCAAACCACTAGTAAAGTCTATAACTTTACTACACATGTTCATAGTAACGAACCATCAATGCATATGGAATCAAACAAAATAAACATTCTCTCTTTCCTGAACTTCACAAAATCAATTTGTCTAAAACATCATTAACTAACCCGGGTATAAATAGATTTCTACTTTACCTGGCCAGGTGATCTAACTATTCACGAATCACTGTCTTTTCTTTTCTCTTTTTTTCTTTCTTTTCACTGTCACTTTCACAAGCACGACACAACTGCTGGCACTGGTCTTGGTCTGCTGGCGCCTGGTCAGGTGAGACTGTTGGCACTGGCGTTGGTCTGTCGATGAAAGTGGCGCTGGCCAAGTATGAGGTCGAACCCCAGTGAAGATAGAACAGTGACTATCAACATCGATCTGTTCTCCTTTCTTTCTCCTGCGTTAACGCATTGCACTCTCTCTCTCTCTCTTCTAGTCTGCTCTTATCAAATGGACATGGCTGCTTTTCTTTTCTTTTTTTTTCTTTTCTTTCTTTTCCTCCTCATAGTTAAGCAGCTCTCTCTCTCCACATCTCTCCTCAGTCCTTCCTCTGCAGACTATCTCATGCTAATCTCTCAACTTGGTTCTCTTCCTCCTCCCCTCATCTCTCTGCTTTTCTCTCCTCAGAGATTACACTCAGACCTCTCTCTCTCTGTCTCTCTGTTCGTTCTCCCCCCTCGTTACGCCCCGTTCTCTCACTCTCACATCCTTGCTTATTTCGTTCCGATCTGTCCAAAAAGGGCGAGTACATTGGACAGTAGTTTTACCCTGATACTCGATGTTATCTCCCTCTAATTCCATGGTTGTTCAAATCATGCACATATGACTACACGCCTTACTCTCTGTGGTGGTCATATGGTCATTTAATTGATTAGCTAGATTTTCACCCCACCACCACACTACCTTCTCCCCTCCCTTTCTGCTTTAACCTGCGACGTCCGACTAACAATGGAGCTGGTTCACAATTTGGCTAGGATGAGCCTGGGCCAGGCGCTTCGACTCGTCCTAGCTAGACCATCGAGGCGTCGGTCAAAGCCGCTTAGTCGTCTGGTGGGACAGCCGTCTCTGTGGGCCTCTCCCCTATGCTTAATTGGCTAGACGATCCATGGGCCCGTATAAGTGGGCGCCCACAATATTTGAGGTTAGAGCTTATGTCCAAAACTACATGGATCCACGCTTGGTTGTTCTATTTTTGACGTGACAATTTCCACTTGCATAAAGACTAGCACCGGCCTTCGTACTCAAACCACGGCACAAAAATAACAAACAAACCGAATTTGCTGGACACCACTGCTTCACCGTGCAAGTTAAAAATAAATTACATTACAACCCTCCGGTTTTTAAAATTAAAAAATTTATCATTAGTGAATCCCAACTTTTTTTCCATATGAGTTTCATTGACGTGCGCTCTTGCGTTATTTCTAATTCTATTTATAACGACCGATGTGCGCACTTATGCAATTCCCCTACCTGCGGATTTTGCCTATCTTCTCTTACAATTCTTTTGAAAGTACTTATATATATGTCACGATCCATGACCACTTAACTGAGGCATCTCCATCCTCTATGATTGCAAGAATGCATCCAACTACAAAAGGACTGTATTCTCCAAGCATAACCTACATCCACTGAAACAAGTCTCAGAAAGAAATATAACTAGTCCTCACACAAAAATATGAAACCTTAGCCAACTGGGAATGAACCATATCCAATCAACATAACAGTAATCAAAACTTTTATCATCAAAGCACCCCGGATATGGATGACTTCCTCTGAGGTTGCAGCTTGCTAGACCACACGGCTTTAAGTTCTTAAATAGTCAGCTCCGACATTCTGTCGACCGGGAATGTACTGCACTCGATACCTGTAGGGCTTTGCAATGTCATTGCCCAACGCAGCACTCTGCTGTTTTTCAATCTGCGCCTCCTGCCAGGATATTTGAGTGGTTGGTGATCAGTCTCTATCACCGAACTCTTCCCCAATACAAGTATTTGTGGAACTTCTGGGGGCCCCCCAACGCCCACACACAGCTAAACACTCCTTCTTCCCCGTTGCGTACACTTCTTCACCCACTTTGTTCAACTTCTGTAGCATACTCACAGGGAAACTCGACTCTTTTCATGCTCCTGTAACAATACTGCACACTATCCCACCACCTGATGATCTAGTCCGCAACAAAATTGGTTTGGACTTATCTGGTAGCTTCAAGATGGGTCGGGAACCTAGTCTTTCCAACACCGTCTGCAGTGCTTGCTCTGCAGCGTCTGACCACTCGACCACTGCCGGTTTCCCTGCCTTGACCAAATCACTGAGAGGACTCGTGATTGCTGCGAAATTTGGAACAAACTCCTATAGAACCCAATAAAACCTAGCAGACTCCTGACTTCTGTTTTGGTCTTTGGTCTCTCTGAATTCATCATCTTCTCCACCTTTCCCTTTCCGGCTGCTTTGTGTCGCCTCCGACAACAAAACCTAGGAACTCCAGGCTTGGAAAACCAACCTGGCACTTTGTTGGTCTGGCTGTGAGATTGGCTTGTCTCAACCTCTCTAAAACTGCTCCTAGCTGCCTCATATGCTCCTCCATGTCTCGGATGCTATCAGAATGTCATCCATGAAATTCACAACCCTTCCAATCCCCTCAATACTTCCTCATCATCCGAGAGAAGACTGCAGGTGCGTTGACCATCCCAAAAGGGAGTACTCGCCACTGGTATAGCCCCATAGGAGTGGAGAATGCTGTGACTTCCTTTGAGTCCTCACTCAAGGCTATTTGCCAGTAACCCTTGCTCAGATTATCCTGGTGAATTACTGGTCTGCTTGTGGCGATCTGAGCTGAGGCGAACAGGTCTTCCATGTTCGGTATGACCTCCTCTGACATCGACCCTTTGGTGCACTGTTCAGACGTCTATAGTCACACAGAAATCGAGGCTTCACCTGACTTTTTCCTCCCTAAGAGTACGGGTGCAGCGGTGCACTATCTACGATGATTTGGACGGTGCGTTCACCCAATCACACCAATGTCCAACATCTTTTCACCCCTCCTCCTCGATCCTTGTTGGTAGTGGCATATGGGTGGTATTTAGGCTTTCACATGTACGGGTTGTGCGATGTTAACTCCACCGTACATTGGTCCTCTAGAGTTTGTGTCCTTCCTGCTCTGGTTTGTCCAGTCAGGACGCCTATTTATCTATAAACTATATGTTCCAGGAAGCCCCCTACTAACTTCCTCCTGTCTCCTACTGTCTGAGCCTTCATACAGGAACATCCCTGTATGACTCTTTCCCCTGGGGACAAACTCAGGCAAACAAAATCTCCCCTTCCCCCTTCTTCTGGCTGGGTTTTCCTTCACCTCCATCAAATGATTGCTGTGCGCTAATGTGCTGAGTCTTCACGCTGAATATATTTGCGTGAGGCAAATTTGCATGGAAAAAAAAGTGTTTTGAGTTCCCATTCACATCGATTCGGATAGTCCTGATCTACCTTTTCAATGATGGATGGAATGGTCCCTTCCATAATGCATCAGCAGCTTGTTGTGATCCGTGGGAAGCCGTAGCAAGTAGTAGTAGTAAAGTAACAGGACTTGATCTCCCACCCTTGAGAATTGCTTCTAACCTTCCTGTCATATTGCTTCATTGGACGACCCTAGCCTCCTGCCAAACCTCTCCCTTTGCGACCTTACATGTCTCCTCTCTAGCCTATTGCGTAGGTCCACCACATATGCTAAGTGGTTTTGACCTCTTCTGACTCTGTTCTCCGGACCACGCTCTTGAGGGAATGCACATGGTCCCGAACTGTCCGCCCAATACAGCAGCCTCAAAAGGCGAAGAAAAAGCCTTTGTGCTCTCCGGAGGGGCATCCCTGTAGGCGAACAGTTTGCCGCTGGTGGATTGTAGCGGTCCATTGTGGCCTTTCCTCACAGGACTTCATTTAAGATGCCCTTCAGCACACCAATTGAATCTCTCCACAAGCCATTGCATTGTGGGTGGTTATGGGGTAGAATTTGTGGGGGGTAGTTAGGGGTAGGGTAGTAATAGTGAGAAGCTGTGTGATCCTAGCAGCCTGTTGACCGCCTCTTCACGACTTCTCTGCCTGAGGAGGGTGAACTGTGTCCCCCTGTCATAGAGAGAATTTGTGCTGGCAACACCCACGGAGAGAAGATGTCCTACCAGCCATTCAGCGACCTCCTTTGTTGCGTATCTACGCCTTTCAATTTGCACCCGTTCTGGGTATCTGGTCGCGTTAGTTCCACCAGCGTCAACACATACTGTGCCACCTTTTGGAACATGGGCGCGATTTGGGCCACTCAGAATCAAACAGCCCACCCTCTGAATGGTGTGTCAATTAACGGGGAGATGTTTAAGGGCGCCGCCCTTACCTCTTACCCATCTTTGGGCTGACCTTGACACACGTCACAGGACATGCAGAAAACGCTTGATGTCTGCCATTGCTCCTGGCCAATGATAAAGTCATTCAAAGTATCGTTTCGGTCAGCTGTTTGGCTGGTTGCCGCGAGTTGACCCCGCATGAGCGACTCGTGACCCCACTGACCCCACGACATGACAGTGTCACGTAACATGCTGGTACCTCTAACTGAGAGTGGTCACCTTACTTCTTCCCCTTGGTGAACACTCCTTGGTTACAACAGCCTCCCCGACTCCTTTACAATGAAATTCTGGTCTCACCTCTCTCGAACCTCCTGTTTCTCTCCAACCTCTTGCCAATCCAGACTACTACGAAGCGAGGGTCTTGTTCCTGCTGCCTAAACATCAGGCGAAATCTATGGCCAGACTTCCTTCGGGAACCAACTAAAAACGGTATAACAAGCCTTTTTACTCCTTCTTGCTCCGTTGTCAGACTGCTGCCCCTGTAGCAGTCAACAACCCTCAGGATCCCCTGGATCCCTTGCACTGGAATATTTCAATGATCAAATCATGAAGGGGGTTTCTCATCACCAACGCAGACAAACTCGCGCTGGGAAGTAAGGGGGTAGGTACTTCATCTTAGCAACTGGAAAACTCCCTCACAGTGCCATCGATTAGAGTACAGGTCTGGATTTGCCCTGTCAAATCCCCTTTCTCGGAACCAGCGTTGTTCGTACTACACCGCATGGAACAACCAGTGTCTGTAACACTTGCCACCCTATGCCTGGCAATCCACCTTATTCACTGGTAACGAACCAATCAAGCCTAGTGCCCTCCATCCTGGACACTGACTGCTGTACAGATGCTAGCATAGGCTGCACTCCACCCTCTTCAGCTTGGATCCCTTTTGGATTCCACTGCAGGTCGTTTCCCTTGCGACCCTTATCCACCTTCTTGTGAAGGCTGCTGCCTTCTGGGAACCTCATGCGTACAATCCCTCGCCCACATGTCCCCTTCTTGTGACAAATGAAGCACCTAATGTCCCTTTGCCTCTTCCTTCTGCCCCACCACTGGGTTTGAGACTTTGCAGGAAAACTCCCCTGGTCTCCTTGCACTTCTCACCTGTCGCTAGACTGTTTCTCCTGCAACCTTAGTGCCCAAACGTGGCCTCTCTATACACCTCTGCGACTTCAACAACTCTTCCTGACTGTTCTGGGCGTCTCTCTTTCAAATGTATGGTTAACTCAGGGCGCAACCTGACAAATCTGTTCTTTCATAAACTAGCTCTTTTCATTTCAGCGAACTCCTTCTTGTACCACTCAACTCTAACCATTTCTCAAAAAATAGTGTCAAACGTGCAACCAAACTGAGTGTAGTTTCCCCTGCTTGCATCTAGCTGAACGAAAATTCTCTGCATCCTTCTCTGTGAGGTCAAAACATTTCATCATCAACGATTCCTTCACAGGCCGATCCGAAATCAGACTGTTGTTCTGCTGGTAACGCAGTGAAATTTGTTAATGCATACCGTCAGTAACGCCGACCCAAAATGACTGCCCACTCTTCTGGAGGCCAACCCTGATCTGGTCGCAAAACGTTTTCGAAACGGACTGATGTTTGCGTCAATCGAATCGGTCCCTTCGAGAATTTTTGGCACTTGGGTCGGGGGCATAGCTGCGCACAGAGTACTGGAGATGACTCCCATCCTCGGTGGTCTCCCTTTGTATTCTCACTTTCTCTAACTCTAATTGAACCCTTTAATCTTTTCCGTTTCCTGCGCTTCTTTGTCTTTCTTTTCTGCGCTTCCCTTAGTCTTTCTGTTTCCTGCGGTTCCATAAGCTGATTATCATTAGCCTGATCCCTTTAATTTTACTATCGTCTTGCTCTTCGATTTTAGCCTTATCCCGCTCTGCTATTTTCCAATGCGATACGGCGTCTTTCCGCGCGTTCATCCTTTCCATCTTTTGTGGTTTTCAACGAATGCCCGCAACTCATCTCCGAGTAACCTTTATCACTCGAGCGTCGCTTACAAGTAGTTCAATAGGGGTGTTCTCAATCATTTCTTCCGACATTGTATTTCTTTTTTTTTTTTTTTTTTTTTTGAACAAGATTTTATTACTTACGGCAGCCAAACTGGTGGTTACGACCCGAGTGACGGAATAGC
>CM031608.1:47641433-47643933 GCA_018398815.1 Conus ventricosus | reverse complement strand
TGATGTGAGAGGTCAGTGTCAGGCGGCGCAGCGATCCTTCCAGCCGTATGGGTGACGGCGGGTCTAGCCCGTGTCGTCGAGGAACAGCTCCTGGAGATGTGGGACGATCGGCGATGGAGCGCTGCCTGACTACGATTGCTGTGGCCTGGGATACCGTGCTTTTGAGGGCCGGGATGGGGGCACCCCTCACGGGGCTGGGCTGAAAGAAAAATGCCCTCTCGGCCGTAGTCAGCATGGACCATAGAATAGAGGGGACTCATACAGCGCTCCAGCGACTTTCGTCCTGCTCCCTCTTTGAGGCGGCCTCACGCGGCACAGGACCATCGCCACCCAAGCATGAACAAGGCCGCCTGGTGGCCCTGAAGACAGGCCTTTTTGAAGGGGAAAGAGGCGACGTATACCGACGCCCATCGTCGGCCGACCAACACCTGAATGTGAACCCAAGTTCGCGCGCGAGGAACCAGAGCTGAGAGAGCGACAGACGACAGCCTCCATACGAAACTCACCCACTATTACCGACAACTACCAGAAAGTATGCAGACTTCAGTCTGCGAGTAAATCCTGTCCTTAAGGGCCTCTGCCCAATGTAAATCTCGCCCACAACGGCTCACATCACGGGGGAGAAAAGACCTCAGTCTAGGTCACGCAGATGTGGAGCCATCCTTTGTATCATTCATGAGTGAAAAACAAATTTCCGTGCCCACTAAGGGAAGTAATAATGGTATGGATTGAAAGAATTACCCCTCCCCCCTCCCAAGTATGTATCCTTTTACGAAAATGTCGACGTTGATATGAGGAGAAAGTTTTCGTATCAATTTAGTTAATTCAAATCAATCAACTATTACCTCGAAAGAGAAATTTAAGTGTGGTCGCGCACGCACCCACTCACTACAAACATGTACTCTAAAATATGAATAAAGAAATGCTCAATTGCAAGCAGAATACATGGTGAATTTATCTATCAATTAAATAAAAACAGTAACTTCGCAGGGTTCAAACTTCATTGACAGTATTAAAACAATCTTGTTGAACGAATCCCGGATCGACCCTTGGATCCAAAATGGATGCAAAATTGCACAAATCTTGTTCCGGACTTCGGCCACACCGCCACGTTTGCTTCAATGCGGATATGTCCAGAGTCATTTTGCTGACAGACACAAACATCAACAACAAAAGAAAGAAAGAAGAAACAAAAATGAAAAGACAAGGGATGTGTGTGAAAATATAACTCACTTAGTGGAGGCAGGCACACACACACACACACACACACGCGCGCGCGCGCGCGCGCGTGTGTGTGTGTGTGTGCAGCCCGTTTTAGAAGCGTTCACAGACGAATCATTATGTTTGTGACACAACGAGGTTAAAAAGGCTGAACAGGTCGGCTAGCCATTAAGTCAATGCAGTGATCTGTGGTATCCAATTATCATAGACAGAAGCGAACTTCCCGACAGTGAGAACTCTTCAGAGGAGAGCGATTAGCCTTAATGAATTGGAATCAACCCACTGGGCTCCCCGTGAATGACATTTGTGTTCAAACCAGAGAGAGAGAGAGAGAGAGAGAGAGAGAGAGAACCCGTCCATGGGTAGTGACGAACCGCTCCCAGAGTAACATAGGGCCCTTCACGTGACGTCTTGCGTGAAAAGCCAGCCACCAGCTGGACTCTGTCTGCTCCCCCCCCCCTCCCTTCTTCACCACCCCACACCCCACTTCTTCATCCCAGTCACCGTATTCTGTCAGCCAGATCACTTCAGCTCCGTCTGTCTGTCCGTCTCTCTCTGTCCCTCTGTCTGCCTGTCCGTCTGTCTCTGTCTGCCTGTCTGTCTGTCTGTCTCTCTCTCTTTGCGTGTGTGTGTATGCGCGTACCTGTGTGTGTGTGTGTGTGTGTGTGTGTGTGTGAGTGTGTGCGCGCGTGCGTGCGTGCGTGCGAGCGAGTGTGCGTGCGTGCGTGTGTGTGTGATCAGCACAATTTATATACAGACATAAAATACTGCTGCCATTGAGAATTACCAAAGTAAAAGCTGATTTATCCGCGCGCGCACACACACACACACACACACACACACACACACACACACACACACACACACACACACACACACACACAACTTCATTATTCCAGAAACAAGAAACAGAGCAGTTGACCAGTTCTGCGAGTCAGTATTTACATTGTTCTATAACACCTGACCGCATGGGAAGCAATCATGTGCGACTCCCAATCCCAAGCCACCCACTTATTTTTTTTTTTCCATGTCCGGCACATTTTGTGACCGAGTTGTGGGCTAACCTTCCCCCCCCCCCCCATCCCCCCCCCCCCCCCCCCCCCCTCCTCCTTTCTACACCCTAATCATCAGCATAATCTCTGTCAGCGTTTGAGCAAGGGAAGAAAGACCAAATCAGATGAAGGATAAGAGGGGGAGGGTGGGATGTGATTAGGGAAGGGGGATGGAGAGGTTGAATCGGGGTAAAATGCTTCATGAAACGATGGGTTGGCAGGTTTTT
>CM031608.1:47624300-47634529 GCA_018398815.1 Conus ventricosus | reverse complement strand
ATATAAAAGATCAAGAATTAGACATAAGTAGTGATGATTCAGAAAAAGCTAAAATTGGTGGGTGTTATTGTACGGTTAAGTGTCTTGAAGTGTTGCAACGCTTGGGTGAAGAATAAAAGCGCGTTTTTACTTACTTTTATATATTTATTTTTTTAATTTACGTAAATATTTGAGTTAAAAAATGAGCCTCACAAACGCGTCTGAGTTTGAAAAACTGCCAGCCAGCGCACTGGTGAAAGGTAGTGACAAACAATTAAGCAATATGTTTAGTGAAGTAGACAGGGACATCATTAACCCATCAAATGTTCATGAAAGCGTAGCACATGCTATCTCTAAAATCCCAGAGTCTCTTCAGATGGACGCCAGTAAAAGTGTTGTTGGTCGTTCTGATTGATTATATAACGCCTGATGATAGTAACATGGAAGTCTGGGTTTCAACTAAACAGAAAGAAGTTATTAGCTATCACGACTTTAATTCTGACTGGGCTGATTACATGCTTACACAGTTTAACCATGCAAGTGAAGAAGCAAAATTGCGCGGTTCTGGATGGTCTGAAGGGACAGTCCTTCAAATTAATTTGAAACAAACAAAGTTCTATCCTATAGTTGGCAATTCTCACCTTCTCTCCCAAAAGAGTTAGTTTTAAAACGAGCAGTCTTAAACATAAAAAATCCTGACAACATGGGTTTTATGTGGTGCGTTTTAGCGCATTTACATCCTGTTAAAAGAACGCAGAAAGAGTATCTAATTATGAACAATATAAGCAAGAGCTGAACTTTATAACATAACCTTCCCAGTAAGTATAAAAGTATATCTCAGTTTGAAGAGCAAAACAAACCAATCACTGTAAACGTATACACATGGTCTGTAGAAGCCGATCTAGTGCCTCTAAGGGTTTCTCCCAACGCTCCTACTTTAGGCGAACCGCTTAACAAACATGTAGACTTGATACTGTTTGAGATAGTACAAGAGTCATTATGTATTAATCAGAAACAATAAGCAGACTTATGGCTTTTACATCAAAGGATCATGCTAAAAAGGCTTTGTAGAAGTGTTTGGTTAGAATCCTACTATAGAAAGCAGCTGCAGTCCATAGAACACATTGTAAAGTTTTGTAGACTGTGAAACCCAAACTCCTCACACCTAAACCAGGGTCTAAGTTAGTTTTAAAAATTTACACAAAATGCAAATGAGTCCATACGTGGTTTATGCTGACTTTGAATCGCTCTTACCGCAGTACTATGGTCCGCAACAGCAAGAACAAAAAACAACCTTTTTTAACCCACCATCAGATCTGTTCTTATGCGTTTATTGTTGTTAGGTCAGATGGGGCACACACACACCCGAGATTTACAGAGGCCCAATGCAGCTAGTAGATTTTTAGAGCAGATGAAACAACTTCGCAATCATTATCCAACCAACTAAATCTTTCAGACATTGTTATGACTCTGAAGACCAAGAACGTTATGACTCATCTACACACTGTTGGATTTGCGTTAGAGCTAAACTAACTTAAAGACGTGACAGTAAGAGACCACGATCACATTACGGAAAGTTCAGAGGGGCCGCGCACAACAATTGTAATCTTCAACTTAAGGTTGACCCAAAATGGAAACTGCCTATCTTCTTTCATAACTTACGAGGCTACGATTCTCATTTTTTCATGCAAGCAGTGACTTCTGAATATAAGAGGGTTACCTGCATTGCACAGTCTTCAGAAAAGTACATGACTTTTACTCTTGACTGTTTATCCTTTTATGACTCTGCCCAACATCTGATGGGGAGTTTGGATAATTAGCGGAATCTCCGGTCAAGACTTTCCAATCACTAAACAATATTTTGATCCGTCTTTAGTGCCAAAGGCTTTTATCCTTATGATTACTGAACTCGTGGGACAGGTTTGATGAAAAGGCTCACTTCTCCTAAAGGCGCTTTCATTTCTTAGTCCCCCCCCCCCCCCCCCCCCCCCACCCCCCCCCCCCCCTCACACCCCCCCCCCACCCCCCCCCACCCCCCCCCCCCTTAGAGTAAAGACATAACTTATGCTGATATGAATACGCTCAGAACGCCTGGACAGAATTACACTGCCAAACTATGGGCGATTATCACGATCCAATATTTATTGGCTGACGTGTGATTATTGGCAGATGGTCTTTCAGATTACAGATCTACATGCATAAACACTACTGTTTTAGACATCATCCACATTACTTCTCTGCCCCAGGCCTTTCTTGGGACGCCTCTTAAAGTCTACAAACATCCATATTGACTTAATTTTTTTATTTTTCTGATCTACCCACACTTCAGTTATGATTGAAGACGGCCTATGGGAGGTATTAGCATTGCATCACATCCTTACAGCAAAGCTAACAACAATATTTAAGACGACTATGATCCCACTAAACCGTCCAACTATCTAATGTACTTAGACTCTAACAATCTGTATGGGTGGCCAGAGTCAACGCTCCACAGATAAACATTACAATGATAAAAGGAAGGGCCTTCATGATGTAAATGTGTTAGGTATGTTTGTCACAGCTTCCCGCCTTGATAATCCAATAGGGGTAATCTGGAAGTAGACTTTAGAAAATCCTTATGACTGCATGACTCACACAACGATTATCCTCTGGCCGCAGAAAGAATAAAAATGAGTCCCACAGAACCTCTAAACTTGTGCCTAATCTAAGACATAAAACAAAATAAGTTTGCCATTACAAAGACTCCAACAATTTTTACCTAAGACAGGGACTGAAACTGACTGCTGTTTCAAAAGAAACTTGCTTTTGACCAAGAGACCCATTATGAGGCCCAAAACATCAAGAAGAATACGATCTTAGAACTCAAGCCACTGATGCTTCAGAAAAAGACCTTCATTAAAAAAACTTAAGAACAACAGCTTTTTTGGCAAAAACCATGGAAAATCCACAAAAACGTAAAGAATGTAAAATTAGTTACAAAGAAACCAACACTTAAGTTTGCCTCTAAACCAACTATCAAGACTTTAGAAGATAAACGACAGGCCTGGTTGCATTATGATGAAGAAAAAGGATGTTAAGTTGGACAAGCCTGTTATCGGCTTAACCTATTAGAGTTTGTCTAAATTGTTAATGTTTAGAAAATATTTCTGTAAACGAACTGACTTTAAACCACACTGCACCCAGAAGCAAGAGTCCTTTACCAGACACTGACTCTTTTATTCTAGACTCCCACAGAATGACTTTTACAAGATTTAGAAACCGAAGTTGCTAAATGACCTGAATGGGGTGGTACGACACATGCCGACTATGCCAAAAGACAGTCCTTTACATTCAACTGTGAACAAGAAAGTGATTGGAAAGATGAAGGATAACTTCATGGGACAGTTTCAAAGAATATGGTGGTTTGTCGGTCAAAGAAGTATCGCTAGCAAGCCAGTACTTCTGTAATCAAGAAGGCTAAGTTCATAAGTAAAGCAGTTGTAAAAAAATATAACTCACGATAACTACAATCATGCTCTCCTTTGAAAACAAATGATTTTATCACACAAATGTTAATCTGCGCTCTAATCAACATCAGTAAACACAACTGACTGATAATAAGAAATCACTATTCTCTAACAATAACAAGATAACATACGTCAATCATGAGCTTGCATATTCGTAGGTCAGTTGGAGAAAATTTAAACGATAAACGTTGACTTACATGGGCTTGTACTACTAAAGAAACCTAACTAGTAATTAACTGTAAGAACCTAACTATTATTACGTAAGAACCTAGCTAGTACTTACTTAAGAACATACCAAGAACTTAACTAAGAACTTAATTTTTTTTTTGTAACTTTACTTGTAATTTACTGCCACTTAACTTAAAAAGTACGTTCTACAACTAACTTAAATGTTCATATCTAGTTTCTTAACTTGTACTTTTATTATTTCTTAAAAACCTATTCCAAAGAAATGGTTCTACAGCAGGAGGTAGCACTTTTTGCAGAAGCTGGTTCTTCGCTTTTACTGTTTTTGAGGGGGTTTGTGACTTTGCTGCTAATATGGCGTTAGACACTTGTATGCAAAAAATAAACCCCCCCAACAACAACAGCACAAATACATAATAATACATCTTAATCGATTGATTGTGATTGTTTGTTGTTAATACGATGGCGGTGTTGGCCGGCGATGTATGTATTACTATCCTAACAATTTTTTTTTGCTGATTGGTTTTACTTTTTGCAGTCTGTCCATTCAGCTAGTTACCACGCCCAGCCTCAACATCTCCAGGACTGTTAGACATTAGTAACATTACTCAACTTGCGGACATTCACCTGTGAGCATTCACCTAGTAGTACAGTTCTGCTCCTGCGGAGGGTCCTGCGGACAGTCCTGCGGGAGTCGCAATCTTCTTCTCCTTATCGGCTCATTTTTGATATTTGCGATTAAATTTAATATAATCAAAATTAATATGATTAAAGGGAGTAATTAATCCCATGAATGAATGGCAACATAGTCCCAAAACTTAAATACAAATCACATCAAGTAGTTTCTTCTAGGACTTATTTAAAACCGGAACTTGTGATATCGTATTTTAAATCTACTCTGAATCCAACTGGCGCCATCGTTACTTACTAACTCGCAGATAGGCTAATCATTGTCTTCCCTACTGATCTAACCATTTTGACCCTAGCTGCGCTTCGTACCTACGAAGTACTTCTCAAACGTCTGATGTAGACAGCTGCTGAATCTGTTTCAATACTTAGTTCAACACCTAAATACTGTTTATTTTTTTCCACCACTCGGCCATAGAGAATAAATCTTTCTTTATGACAGGGGTCTGCTGAGTAGCTGTGGATAGTCCCCTTCCTGCTCCACACACTTTAATAGTTTCTCACAATCCCTTTATAAAAAGCAATAAAAAATAATAATAATGACTTTTCAAACCATGAGATTTAACGTTTGGTTAAATAAGCAGTGCCTATTGTTAGTGTTATAGTCTATTCAACCCCTGCAAAATGGTTTGTTAAGAATAAAGCCGCCAAACATGGAAAGATAGTGACGATTCGCCAAAAACATAGTTGCAACCTATTTTTACTCTAACAACAAAGATTATTTGATTAAAGAAAGCACATAGACAGCCTTTCGTAATTATGAATATATTAATTATTTTTTAGTTAATAAAAATAATGATGAAAAAAAGATATCAATACAATTTACCATTCTGCTGTGATTAGCGGATCTTGGTATAGGCTATAGCGTTAGCAAAAACAGTTTTAAAATGATAGGCCGGCTGACCTAGAAGGTTGGACCATTGAGGACGTATTAAGTTATAGTTGTAATTACTGCAGAGGATTGCATCAAAAGACTTTCTGTTACAAGGTGTATATCCCAAAAATATAGTTCAGTGAAAGATAATCTAGAAGATATGTGATTTATAAAAGAATACAGATAGGTTCTGATGTAGAGGGGCTATTGTTTAATGCATTGGCCTTCACTGAAGCAATTATACGTTTAGTACATTGAGGTCCGAAGAAGGAGAGAGAAACGCCATAACAATGCAATAGAAGATTTAGCTAAGGCAAGAGACGTCTTTTGAGAAAAGACGAATTGCTCACTTAGACTTTATATTAATAAAAAGTTAAGGAACAGGGCATGGCAGAGCACACATTTACAGCGCTGATGACGCAATGAATGAGTAATATACATAGTGACAGAAAGAAGTTTCTAAACAATCCGGCCGCCTCCATAACTGTCTGACTTTATGAACCATCAGAAGAACAGAAGACTGCAGAAATAGTTTATAATTGCAGTTGGCAAGAACTCAGTCCTGTCTTGTTGCTCGCTTTCATGTGTAAAATGAAAAAATGCATTAAAATAAGGACAAAATATATTATTCTCCTAAAGGTAATTTGAAGGAAAGACTGCTATTGAAATACTAAGTAAAGCTGCTAGAGTGTCTGAATCAGATGCGAAAGACTGGCTTTCAAACAACAATATGGCAAATATATCCTGCCTTACCCCCAAATAATAATAAGACCAAGAATTGTTAACTCAGTTCCAAATGACTCCCAACCAGAATGGACTTGCTGTATCTACCCGCATGATAACACAAGAAGAAAAAAGTTTACGTATGCTCTAACAGTTGTTGAACAATGGCTTCAAGATACAAAGACGCTGAACCTTTTAACGTATGAGAAAGCCACAGCTGGGCTGTGGTTTACAAACAGAATAATACATGCGAGGCCCATTATAGTATCCAAGGATTATCCAGTTTGATGATGGAAAAAGAGTTTTTAAAGGTCCTGTAAACCAGCATGTTTTAAAACATCATGTTACAGTTAAGAGAGGGATCCCAGGCAACCACCATCGATCACAAACCCTAGTAGAAAACTTTAATAAGAATCTAGCAGAACGACTGTTTACCTATCAATATCACAGAGAAATTATGGACAGAACGCGTAACACAGAATGGGTTAGGAGATTGCCAGCAGTCTTACGCGCCATGAACAATGAAGAATTTAAAGCAACAGGTCTTAAACCAGTAAACGCAATCAAATTAAAAAAAATTAGCATTACTGAAGACGCGCAAAGTAATCAAAAACTCTTGCCGTTTGGACTAAAAGTAAGATACTTGTATGCTCCTGGAGAGGCAGAGGGCGATGTTAGAATTAGAGCTACAGATCCTATATGGAGCGTAGACGTATATGAAGTTGAAAGAATCATGAAAACAGACCCTCCGGTGTATTATTTAAGAGAAACTCTTTCTGCTAAAAAGCCTGCCCCTAAAAGATCCTTTTTCGTGAAGAGTTGCAAGTTGTCCCGTAATTTTTATGTCCCTGGAGAGAATGTCTTTATACGGGTTCACGATCGCCAAATCTTATCTAGCACGTAAGCCCCCATTTTAATGTACTAATTACGTCAATTTTTAGAGGTTTTGGGATGTTAATTTTTTTGTGAAACAGGTGTTAATTTTGGCCAAAACTGATATGAGATGGACGTGATTTGTATGTGAAAAGGGGGGTTTTCGTGCAAAATAAGATGTGTGAGCTTGAACCCGTATAAAGACATTCTCTCCTTAGAAGAGAGAAGAGCTTTTATTAAACTTAACATCTTCTTCAAAGGCAGAGCTAATCTAATTGATATTCCAATGGAACAACTAGTATTGAATAAAAGTAGCACCAGGAGTGGCGGTCAATGTTATACCACACCTGCATCAAATATTGACAGCCACTTACATTCATTTTATCCTAGTTCTGTACGGCTGTGGAACTCACTGCCGGGTGCCATCAAGATTGCCACAAATGCAGTCTCATTTAAAAAGCAAATTGATACGACAGTTTTGAGATCTGCATATTGATTTTCTATTTTAACTTCCCAGATATTTTATGGTTACCTGGACCTGAATCTGGCCATTGCTTTTAACTTCTTGAATATCGAGTGCGACCCCTTGTTGCCAAATTTGCTCCAGGGGCCAACAGACTGAGTCGCACTATTTTATGTTATTTTATCTTACTTTTTAACATGCGCGCTGGTGACCTACTCGTTTTTGAGTGAACCATATTTTAGGAAGAAAAAGAAGAAGAGGAAGAAAGAGGCGAGGGAGGGGAGAAGGAGGAGGAGGAAGAGCAGGAGGAGAGAAGAAGAAGAAGAAGAAGAAGAAGAAGAAGAAGAAGAAGAAGAAGAAGAAGTAGAAGAAGAAGGAGGAGGAGGAGGAGGAGAAGCAGAAGAAGAAGAAGAAGAAGAAGAAGAAGAAGACGAAGAAGAAGAAGACGACCTTGAAAAGGGTTTTGAAAAGAGGTGTGAACAACAGCGATAGAAAAGAGGATATTGTTTAACAATAATCATTATTTTCCAGCTGGGATTTGGGGAAATGGGCCGATACTTTTTCACATACATGCCCGGCATCCCTTGCAAAACAGAAACGACAGCCCTTTAGCTCCTCTGCACACACACACACACACACACACACACACACACACACACACACACACACACACACACACACACACACAAACACACACACACACACACACACACACACACACACACACACACACACACACACACACACAGAGGCACAGTGAAACAGAGAGAGAGAGAGAGAGAGACAGACAGACAGAGATAGAGAGAGAGTCAGAGACAGAGAGAGAGACACGTAGAGAGAAGACAGAGATAAAGAGAAACATAGAGAGAGACAGAGAGACAGAGACGGAGTCAGAGAGAGACAACCAGAGAGAGAGACAGAGACAGTGAAACGGTGAAGAGAGAGAGAGAGAGAGAGAGAGAGAGAGAGAGAGAGAGAGAGAGAGAGAGAGAGAGAGAGAGAGAGAATGATACCCCGCCGGCCCCAAAGGTCATGTCAGGGCTGTCCACGGCGTTGAATGCAACTCACAAGTCATTAAAACAAACAAACAAACAAACAAAAACTCATTCACACAAGCCTTTAAATACACCTAAAAAAACACTCCGGAAATTTCGTTACAAAATCTTCCTTCCGTAAAAATTCCAGATCAGATAAAAAATGTTGATCTCTTTCAGACAACAAAGACAGACATAGACAACAAAGTCCAAAATGACGACAAAAAAACCCGCAAAGACACACTAAGACAGACAAATGCAACAAAGGGAAACCAAAACATCAAAGACAGACAAAGACAACAAAGGCACAGACAGACCAAGACAAAGACAACAAAGACAGACGAAGATAGACAAAGAGAACAAAGACAGACAAACGCAACAAAGTCAACAGAGGCAACAAAGATGAACAAAGACCAACGAAGACAACAAAAACAAAAGAAAGACAAAGACCAACAAACAGAGACAAAGACCGACAAAGCCACCCAACAAAAGACAAGACCCAAAGCCCCGCTCACCTTCAGATGGCGCGGGGTGATATCGCGGGTGATGGTCGTCTCCTTCTTCTCCACGTCCGTGTCGGACAGCGGGTAGATGACCTCGCCGATGATTTCGTCCCGGGAGAAGCGGTCGAAGCTGAGGACGACGAAGTGCAGCGTGATGGCGCCCATCTGGCCCGCCTGCACCCCGTAGAAGGTGAAGGTCTCGTCGTACTTGGGGTTCAAGGTCTTGCGGACCACGCGGGTCTTGCACTTGTGCTTCTTCTCGGGCAGCAGCTGCAGCTTGACGTGGGGGTCGCAGCCGCCCAGGCTGGGGTCCCGCGGGGGAAGGTCGCTGGCGCCCACGATGTTGACCAGCAGGGCGGACTTGGCCTCGTCGTGCTCCACGGAGAAGCTGAGGGAGCCCAGCTTGGTGGAGAGCAGGGGGATCCGCACGGGAGTCTCCGGCCCCACCGTGGACAGCATCACCTCCCCGGCGGGTCGCCGGCTCTGAGGACCTCCTCCTTCTCCGGGGTGGCTCCGTCCTTCTCGTTCTCCAGGTGGACGTCGGCGGTCTTGACGTGGACCGGGTCCAGGCTGCCGCTGCCGCTCATGGACTGGAAGCCGGTCATGGGCATACGCTCCAGAGAGGCCTCCCCGCCAGGGGGCGTGATGGGGCTGGTGGCCTTGGACTTCATCAGCTTAGGTCCAGCGCCGGAGCCTCGCACGGGCACGCTCTTCTTGAAGCTGCCGGAGGTGCTCTCCTGGAGGCCACGCTTGATGGCGGAGGACAGGCGGTTCTGGGCGTTGCGCATGACCCGCCGGCGGTAGCACTTGTAGGCCATGGCGGTCAGCGCCGCCAGAAACACCAGCAGCCCGCGGCGATTCCCACCGCCGCTCCCTCCGTCACTGCAACCGGTCAGAGACAAAGGGGGAGGGGGGGGGGACGTCATGAAGGGTTGTTTGTTCGTTCTGGTGTGTGTGTGTGTGTGTGTTGTGTGTGTGTGTGTGTGTGTGTGTGTGTGTGTGTGTGTGTGACTTTCTTTTTGCAGAGTGGTTATTGTTGTTGTTGTTGGAGTTCTTTGCACACAAAAAAGATACTGTGAGTGATCAAGGACTATTGAGAGAGAGAGAGAGAGAGAGAGAGAGAGAGAGAGAGAGAGAGAGAGAGAGAGAGAGAGAGAGACAGACAGACAGACAGACAGACAGACAGAGACAGATAGGCAGACAGACATAGACAGAGAGACAGACAGACAGAGACAAAGAGAGAGAGACGGAGAGGGAAAGAGAGAGAGAAAGAGAGAACGAACGAACGAACGAACGAAATTTTATTTCACCAAGGTAATGAGATAAGCAAATTGCACATGCTTTTTTCCACCCAGCCCTGGGAAAAAAAAAAACCCACATGGACAACACACAAGTCAATAT
>CM031608.1:47611800-47614300 GCA_018398815.1 Conus ventricosus | reverse complement strand
TCTGTCTCTCTCTCTCTCTCTCTCTCTCTCTCTCTCTCTCTCTCTCTCTCTCTCTCTCTCTCTCTCTCTCTCTCTCGTTGTCAGGTTTTGATGCCATCAATTTTGCCTATCTCTCTCTGTCTCTCTCTCTCTCTCTCTCTGCCTTTCTCTGTCTCTCTCTGTCTCTGCCTTTTTCTGTCTCTCTGTCTCTGTCTCTCTCTCTCATTGTCAGGTTCTGCTGCCATCGATTTTGCCTTCCATCCCCTCCACCCCCCCTCCCCCCGCCCTTCGCTTCTCCCTCTCCCACCTTCAACCACATCCCTCAAACTTTTTCTTCAATGGCCATAAAAGAAAAAAACAACAATTGCTCCACCGAAAGAAACGGGGAAAAAAAAAATTACAAGACACAACAAGACGCGTTTCGACCTCTTTGGTCTTCTTCAGGCAAGATAAACAATATTCAGGACAATGAAAAAGAAGAACGAACAATCAGCTTATCTCCTCTTATCGGGCACAACTGCAGTCACCGCACTTCGAAAGCAACTTTTCCTTCTATGTCACTGAAGTCTGTCACTGAATTGATTCCCTCCCCACATCCATTCCACAACTCCCATTTCCCCCCCTTTACCTCCCTGATCATCTATGAAGTCTCTATTGAGAGTTCATATCACCACACAGCTGATACTGATGCTGCAACGTTGTGGAGAGGGACAATGACAGGCAGAAACAGGCAAACGGGGGGGGGGGGGGGGGGGGGGGGGGGGGAGGTGGCGCTGGTGGTGAGTGTATTGAGACGGAGCCGGGCTTAACTGCTATTGGTCCAATATTTCAAGACTTCAAGAGCGAGACCTCGAGATTTCGGTAATGTTCTTGCGTTATTGTTGTTGTTTTTTTCCTGACAAATCAGTTGTGATGTCATTTCGGACGTAAATTTTTGAATGGGAAGGCAGGTCCTCATGAAATGACCCTGTCACTCTCTCTCTCTGTCAGAATGGGATTGCAAGTCCTCGTGGAACTGCCCTGTCGCTCCTGGCTGGGACAATCATTGAAGATCTTCAACAAATGTCATTTTGCTCTTATATCATAATTGGATTGCGTTTCTTCCATTAGACTGGCTTATTGCTGCTTACCCAAGAATGACAATGTAGATTTTTATTCACTGTCCCTGTTGCTTCTATCTCAGAACGGGACGGCACAGCGTCACTAAATGGTTCTGTCATTCCTGGACTATCTCAGAATGGAATGGCAGATCAGGACACACTATCTCAGAATGGGATGGCAGATCAAGACACACTATCTCAGAATGGGATGGCAGACCAGGACACACTATCTCAGAATGGGATGGCAGATCAGGACACACTCTCAGAATGGGATAGCAGATCAGGACACACAATCTCAAGGTAGTAGCAGCAAACAGCGCGCGCAGCAAATACAAACAAGCTTGGGTTTGTAGTTTAAAATCAACTGATTGAAAACAATGATAGATTCCTTTTTACGCTTTGTGCTCTTCAAACAAACAAAACAAATTGATTAAGGTCTAGGACCCTAGACGGTTATGTATGGAGACCGGATAAAGTTGATCACATTTGCTGTCATTGTTACAAATATTGAAAATGGCTACGAGGAAACTGGTGTGAAAGAGAGAAAGAGTAGAACAGAATTTTGTTCAGGAAGGCCAAAGTCCCATTCGAAGGGTATGAACACTGATGGTACACATAATAAGACAAATTAAGATGATCCTGTCTGAGAGAGAGAGAGAGAGAGAGAGAGAGAGAGAGAGAGAGAGAGAGAGAGAGAGAGAGAGAGAGATATGCGATAACTGCAAGCCATCACCTCTCTCCCTCCCTACCTCTCTTTCTCTCTCACTTTGACTCACTAACCGCAATACAAATTATCAGTTTACGTCATTTTTCAGTCTCGACCCCTCAACCCGTCCTCCTCTCACACTCTTCCCTTGGTCTGTCTGGTTGACGTTTGCTGTCAACCGAAGGAGTGCTAAGTACTCAGCGCTGACGACAATGGGGCAAAGAATGCTGACGTAACTAGAGCGCCAGTCGTCAGCTCCACTCTCCCCCATCCTCCACCCCCACCTCCTCCTTCACTTACCTGATCGTGCCGCTTCTTATCGCAGTGGGGGAACGATTCCCTCATCCTTCCCCTCTACTTCAGAGAAGCTGCTAAGGACTCACTCATTCTTCCCCTCTACTTCAGAGAAGCAGCTAACCCTCCTCTCTCCCTGTCCTTCCCCACCCACCGTCCTCACTGTGGGAAGGAAAGGCCGTAGCCGGTCCTGCCACCTGCTCCTGTGTTATGCCATTACTTGGACCAGCAAAATGTCGGTGTTTGCTTCTGCGTTATGCCATTATTTCGACCAGCAAAACGTCGGTGTCTGCTGCTGCGTTATGCCATTACTCAGACCAGCAAAACGTTGGTGTCTACACGTGTCTCACAGGTGCGGACATTGTAGTTCGTTCATTAGCATATGCACGCACATCACCATTTGAGAGATTGTCGTCCCTGA
>CM031608.1:47559300-47604300 GCA_018398815.1 Conus ventricosus | reverse complement strand
CTTTTGGGGTAACTCTTACCTCTGACAAGGATATCCCACTTGAATATGCACATTCATCCAATAATGGTATATTTGTTAAATCTTCATGTGTAAAAACACTAGCAAAGAAATCATTTAATGTGTCCGCTTTTTCTTTATCACTTACTGCCAAGGAACCATCTGGTTTATTTAGGGCACCAATACTTGTATTAACTTTTAATCTATTTTGAACATACTTCCAAAATAATTTAGGATTATCTTTACTATTTTTTGCAACCATTTTTTCATATTCCCTTTTAGTTACTTTTAATAACTTGCAACATTTATTCCTTTCCCGTGTGTACTTCATGTAATTTATTCCTGATTTAGTACTTAGGTATTTTTTAAATAATTTATACTTCTTTTTAATACTTCTCATAGCTTTTTTATTCATCCAGACTGGAGTGAATTTCCTCTTTGCATTTTTCTTTATTTTGGGAATACACTTATCCATTCCCTCATGTATAGTATTCTTGATATACCTCCAGGATTCATCTATATCCATGTCTGATATCCCTTTCCAATCATGATTGGCCATAATATTTCTAAATTTTTGATAGTCCCCTGGTTCAATTTATACATAAATAACTGCCTCTCCCCGTGCTGACAGCTTGTACACATCTTGCTCTCACTACAAGCACCAAGAAATTGCACTGTCTGACATTCTATCACTGATACACACCAATATTGGATGTGTGTTCTCTTGTCATGTAAGTCCCTTCAAAAGAAACGTCAACGTCACGAACTCTGTCACCAGTATCCTCTGCAAGTGAATACTCAATTTCTGCAGATTATCTCATGACATCCATCTTACACTACAAGCAGCCTTTCTGATTGTTTGATTTATTTTGTTGTGAGAACTCTTTCTTACAGGAGATGGTAAATCCATAACACCACAGAATGTTTCCAGCTCAGCTAAGTCCCCACCAACGCAACGCACTGCAAATGCTGCCCAACGATTGACAAAAGACATCTTCAAATTTCCTACTGATTTCTGAGCACATGAAGGGAAAGACTCTTCTTCTTCTTCTTCTTCTTCTTCTTCTTCTTCTCTTCTTCTTCTTCCTTGTCTTGAGCCGGGCCAGATTGGCGTTGAAGGCTCTGCTGTTTAAAACATCTGTCCAAAACACTGGTTATTCTGACAATGACATGCAAACTCACTAGCCAGTCCTTTCCTGTGAGTCTCAATCAGCTGAACACGACCATGACAAAAGCCACGTGAAAGCTATTATGCTACATTAGCCGAGTTCTATGTCATCTAGCCTGCACCCTGTTGATCCTGATCAACTTCCAACACTCCATCCTCTTCTTCTAAACCTTCATCATTATCAATAGAATCATCAGAGCTAGAAACACGAGAACTACAAACAGAGTCTTTCATAATGTCATACAAGTTCTGAATCTTCACCTGAGACAGAATGGGCGTGGCATTTGCTGGCTGTGAACGTGAAGGAACAGCACCGTTTTGTTCTGATTCAACGGTTTCTTCTTCACTGCAGTCCAGTTCACATTCTAGGTCAATCTTCCGCTGTTAAGTACACTTGTTTCCACAGAATATAGTGTTCTTGGGTCTTCTACCCCTCGTTTTCATGTCACAAGACACGCTGGCGAGTTACAACTGTCTACTTTGTTAATACGCAAAAGAAATCAGTACAAAACTTCCAAAAAACAAACACACGTGGAAGCAGCCATTTGCAATGAACTGGATTTACCGTTCTTAGACCACAGGCGCCTAGAGCAGTTACGATTATCTGTGGCAGACGCTGGATTTCTTGGCACACTAAAATCTTGAGTTTTTCCCAAAGAAGTTACCGTTTTTGTTCACACGAGGCACACCCTCATGTACTTTGAACGGCCATAGCACAAAACCTGTACAACATATTGATATAATTCCAAATGAACATGAAACTAGAGATATTCTGCTATCAGAAATCATCAATGTAATTGAGAAACGAAAAACAAATCGATCTTTCGTCCAAATCTAGGTAGTACTACTACCTTACATTGTGTACGTAAGATCTCGTGTGTACGAGACATGCTGGTTTGGCTGCAAACAACGAGAACAGAAGACTGGTTTGGAAACTAAGTTTTGTTCGTTGTGACACACCTTAGCTGTGAAAATTAATATGTAGAAATTAGTCGAGGGGAATTGAAGGCACAGTGATATGAACAAAAGCTACGGCCTGTGAGAACAAACAACAACAACAACAACAACAAACGGGGTCAGTTTGTTATCTACGTCTCTCACTCTCTCCATTTTTGAAGATCTTAATTCACAGTTAAGTTGCTTCAGCGAATGCTCTCTCTCGGTTTCTGCCACCAGTATAGGTATGTTATCAATCCATCACTTTGTAGTAGGCCTCTCCTCATCTGCGTCGCTGCGAAGAATGAAGGGATTGTATTGGAGACCTGCAGTCCAGTACCTCTCAGACGGATGCCCTTCACGAGGATTTCCGACCATGCCACCTTGGTAGCAGGGTAGAGTCGCCATAGTCCACGAATAGACTGCGATCCAAGTGTGGTGCCCGGGCCAGCAGATCCCTCGGCAGATAAACACATCTCCAACACCGACGATCGCTATTCTTCATGGTCTGGAATGCCTTTCATTTAAAGAAGAAAAAAAGGGTTATGCTTTGAAACAGTAGTTGAAGGAGAAGGCCGTGTGCTATGAAGCGTAACTTCGACTGACAATTCGGCACGTGCGGAGAGCGAACAAACTGCGTGCTCTCGATTTGAACGTCGCTCACTGAATCCTGACTTTCCCAATAGGTTCTGTTTCTGTGTCTTTTTCCTGTACTCAGTTGCCCCCCTTTTCGACAGGTTCTTTGTGTTAATGTTATTTCCCCAGGGATGGTGTGTCTCTGCTTTTCCCCTCAAAAAAGAAAATATGTTGTTTATCTTTCCCTTTTGCCTTTTAAGTTCTGGACTCTCAACGTAGATTCTGCATTGTTGCATGAGTTCTGTCTTTGGTCTTTCCATCCATGCAGATTCTGCCGTCTTTGCCCTTTTTTCCCCAAAGGTGCTCTGTTGTTGCCCTTCTCAGCGTACACAGAGTCGTTGCCCTTTTCCCCATACATTCTGTATCGTTGCCTTTTTAATTTGGACTATATATTGTTCCCCCAAAGATTCTGAGCGTGCCTTTTCTCCATTTCCTATATTCCCATTGAATCTGGCTTTGTCCTTTTCTCCGGGCCCCCACCCCCACCGCCACTCCCCCGTGTCATTATTCTCTTCTCGCCAATTTTGTACAGTCACATTTTCTTCATACATTCTGTGTCTTTTCCATTTCCTCACAGATTCTGCTTCAAGCCTTTTCCACATAGATTCCGTGCCTCTGTCCTGTTATTATGTCTTTTTGCCAACAGGTGCTTTGTCGTTGTCCTTTCCCGCTCAAATTATCTGTCGTCTATCCATGCGATCAATTGTTGCTCTTTCACCGTAGATTCTATGTTATGGCCACTCTCCTTCATAATTATTTTGTGGCTTCATCCTTCCTCTATTCTCGATGCCTTTGTCATTTCATCATTTCTTATGTGTACCCTTTCCCAGTAAAAACTGTGTCACTGCTGCTTCCTGGTAAGTTACATACGTTTCCGCTTCCTCCATACTCTTTGTCCTTGCCCTGTCTCCACAGATTCAGCAACTTCGCCGTTTTTCTACAAATTCAATGTCGTCGTTCTTTCCACGTCAATTCTCCCTTGCTGCTCTTTCCACATCAATTCTCTCTTGTTGCTCTTTCCACATAAATTCTCTCTTGTTGCTCTTTCCACATAAATTCTCTCTTGTTCCTCTTTCCACATAAATTCTCTTTTGTTGCTCTTTCCAAATGAATTCTCTCTTGTTGCTCTTTCCACATAAATTCTTTGTTGTTGTTCTTTCCAGACAAATTGTCTGTTGTTGCTCTTTCCACATACATTCTCTGATGTTGCTCTTTCCACATAAATTCTCTGTTGTTGCTCGTTCCACATAAATTCTCTCTTGTTGCTTTTTTCACATATATTCTCTGTTGTTGGTCTTTTCACATAAATTCTCTGGTGTTGGTATTTCCACATAAATTCTCTGTTTTTGCTCTTATACATAAATTCTCTGTTGTTGCTCTTTCCACATAAATTCTCTGTTGTTGCTCTTTCCACATAAATTCTCTGTTGTTGCTCTTTCCACATAAATTCTCTGTTGTTGCTCTTTCCTCGTAAGTTCTCTCTTGTTGCTCTTTCCACATAAATCTCTCTTGTTGCTCTTTCCTCGTAAGTTCTCTCTTGTTGCTCTTTCCTCGTAAGTTCTCTCTTGTTGCTCTTTCCACATAGACTCTCTTGCCGCTCTTTCCACATTAATTCTTTGTTAATCTTTCCACACAAATTTTCTGTTGTTGTTTTTCCTCATACATTCTCTCTTGTTGCTCTTTCCACATCAATTCTCTGTTGTTGCTCTTTCGACATAAATTATCTCTTGTTACTCTTTCCACATAAATTCTCTGTTGTTGCTCTTTTGACATAGATTCTTTGTTGTTGTTCTTTCTACACATATTCTTTGCTGTTCTCTCCAAACAAATAACTGTTGTTCCTGTTTTTACATACATTCTCTGTTGCTGCTTTTTCCACATGCATTCTCAGTTCTGTATGTTGTTGCTCTTTCCACATACATTCTCTGTTGATGCTGTTTCCACATAAATTGTCTGTTGCTCTTTTCAGACATATTATCTCTTGTTGCTCTTTCCACATACATTCTCTGTTGTTGCTCTATCCACATACATTCTCTATTGATGCTCTTTCCACAAAAATTCTCTGTCGTTGCTCTTTCCACATACATTCTCTATTGTTGCTCTTTCCACATACATTCTCTATTGTTATTCTTTCCACATAGATTATCTGTCGTTGCTCTTTCCACATACATTCTCTCTTGTTGCTCTTTCAACATACATTTTCTGTTGTTGCTCTTTCCTGATAAATTTTCTCTTGTTGTTCTTTCCACATGCATTCTTCGTTGCTTTTCCCACATGCATTCTCAATTCTGTGTACTGTCTCTCTTTTCTTTGTTTCTTTGTCAACATACATTCTCTGGTGTTACTCTATCCACATAAATTCTCTGTTGTTGCTCTTTCCATTGGCATTTTGTATTTTTGCTCTTTTCACGTAGATTCTCTGTTATTGGCCTTTTCACATAAATTCTCTGTTGTTGCTATTTCCACGTACATTTTCTGTTGTTGCTCTTTCCACATAAATTCTATGTTGTTGCTCTTTCCACATAAATTCTATGTTGTTGCTCTTTACACATACATTCTCTGTTGTTGATCTTTCCACATAAATTCTATGTTGTTGCTCTTTACACATACATTCTCTGTTGTTGATCTTTCCACATAAATTCTATGTTGTTGCTCTTTACACATACATTCTCTGTTGTTGATCTTTCCACATATATTTTATGTTGTTGCTCTTTACACATACATTCTCTGTTGTTGATCTTTTCCACATATATTCTATGTTGTTGCTCTTTACACATACATTCTCTGTTGTTGCTCTTCCACATACATTCTCTATTCTGTGTGTTGTTCCTGTTTTCACATATATTCTCTGTTGTTGCTGTTTCCACATAAATTGTCTGTTGCTCTTTTCGGACACATTGCCTCTTGTTGCTCTTTCCATATACATTCTCTGTTGTTGCTCTTTCCATATACATTCTCTGTTGTTGCTCTTTCCATATACATTCTCTGTTGTTGCTCTTTCCACATACATTCTCAATTCTGTGTGTTATTCCTCTTTTCACATATATTCTCTGTTGTTGCTGTTTCCACATAACTTGTCGTTGCTCTTTCCATATACTCTCTTGTTCCTCTTTCCATATACATTCACTCTTGTTGATCTTTCCATATACATTCCCTCTTGTTCCTCTTTCCACATACATTCTCAATTCTGTGTGTTGCTGCTTTGTCAACATACATTCTCTGTTGCTGCTCTTTCCATATACATTCTCTCTTGTTGCCCTTGCCATATACATTCTCTCTTGTTCCTCTTTCCATATACATTATCTCTAGTTCCTCTTTCCACATACATTCTCAATTCTGTGTGTTGTTGCTTTGTCAGCATACATTCTCTGTTGTTGCTCTTTTTCACATACATTCTCTGTTTTTGCTCTTTCCACATACATTATCTGTTTTTGCTCTTTCCACATAATTTCTTTCTTGTTGCTCTTTCCACATAGATTCTCTGTTGTTGCTCTTTCCACACAAATTATCTGTTGTTGCTCTTTCCACATACATTCTCTTTTGTTGCCCTTTCCACATAAATACTCAGTTCTGTGTGTTGTTGGTCTTTCCACATACATTCTCTGTTGTTGCTCTTTCCATATACATTCTGAGTTCTGTGTGTTGTTGCCCTTTTCAGATAAATTATGTCACTGCCCTTTCCCAATGACTATTGCTCTGGGTACCAGAAGTCTTGGAAAGGGTGAAGGATTGGAAGCAACAACAAAAAGGATTTTATAAAATCATAAATAACCTGCCTGGTAAAGGGGACAATTCAACAAATAAGACAAAACAGGACGCATTTCGACCTCTTAGGTCTTCTTCAGACAAGATAAACAACAGTCAGGACTATGAAAATGAAGGACAGGCAGTCACGTATCTTCTCGAATTCGATGCAAGATGGGCGTTCAATTTCTGCCTGCAGTCACCTCACTCTGGCAATCGACACTCTGGCAATCGACACTCAGGCAGTCGGCAGAGGTGGCGTTGAGATTTCTACCTTTGCAGGAAGCGTTTTGGTAATCAGATCTGCTGGAACATGGAAGATTGGTGACTGAAATTAGTAGGGATATGTAAACTTCTCAATTTGAAACGCCATATTGTTGAACAGTCAAGAAAGATATATTAACAGCTTGAATTTGAGAACGACTCGCGATACTTGAGTTGAGCGGTCACATGTTCCGCGCTGCTCTCTCTGGTCTAAGTGCATGGACTTTTAGCTCTTGCCAGTCAGTGAGCTCTAATTTCCACTTTGCGCTCTTCCTAGCACCTGTCGCTCTGACTCCCCTGGGTTACCCTTTCACAACAACAACAAATCATACCAAGGTAATTGGTTTGCTGTTTCTTTGGCTTCGCTTGATGGGCACGCGCGCGTTCATGCGTGCATGCATGGGTGCGTGTGTGCGCGCGTGCATGTGTGTGTGTGTGTGTTGTGTGTGTGTGTGTGTGTGTGTGTGTGTGTGTGTGTGTGTGTGTGTGTGTGTGGCGTGGGAAAATGTCGCGTACCCTTCCTGTGTTCATTTGCAGTCGCGACATTCCAGAGGTGTCAGACTTCAGCACTCTTCCCTCAATTCTTGACGTCTGCCTGGCTGCAGAGGGGGTGACTGGCAGCGACAGCATTGTCAGGGCCCAGGTGATCAGCAGACTGTGGAGAGTGGACCCGGCCATGGACGACAGCATTGTCAGGGCCCAGGTGATCAGCAGACTGTGGAGAGTGGACCCGGCCATGGACGACAGCATTGTCAGGGCCCAGGTGATCAGCAGACTGTGGAGAGTGGACCCGGCCATGGACGACAGCATTGTCAGGGCCTAGGTGATCAGCAGACTGTGGAGAGTGGACCCGGCCATGGACGACAGCATTGTCAGGGCCCAGGTGATCAGCAGACTGTGGAGAGTGGACCCGGCCATGGACGACAGCATTGTCAGGGCCCAGGTGATCAGCAGACTGTGGAGAGTGGACCCGGCCATGGACGACAGCATTGTCAGGGCCCAGGTGATCAGCAGACTGTGGAGAGTGGACCTGGCCATGGACGACAGCATTGTCAGGGCCCAGGTGATCAGCAGACTGTGGAGAGTGGACCCGGCCATGGACGACAGCATTGTCAGGGCCCAGGTGATCAGCAGACTGTGGAGAGTAGACCCAGCCATGGACGACAGCATTGTCAGGGCCCAGGTGATCAGCAGACTGTGGAGAGTGGACCCGGCCATGGACGAGGCGAGGAAAAACCTTCTGCTGAAAGATCTGAGGACGGGTTGTGTGAGCGTGAGTGTGTGGCCAACAACCCGTTTTTGCTTCGAGACGACACGGGGTTGGACAGACCTAGCACCAAGTGTGGGTCGGTGATTGTAACAGTCACTTGACAACTCCACCCGATCAGCCCCAAACACCCTCTTGTACAAACTGTGCAAACGCATGTGCCACCCCCCACCCACCCCCTTTCTCTTCCCCTGTGTCTCACACACCACAGTATAGATTTATAATCTGGGCCAACCCACCCACCCCCTTTCTCTTCCCCCGTGTCTCACACACCACAGTATAGATTTATAATCTGGGCCAACCCACCCACCCCCTTTCTCTTCCCCTGTGTCTCACACACCACAGTATAGATTTATAATCTGGGCCAACCCACCCACCCCCTTTCTCTTCCCCCGTGTCTCACACACCACAGTATAGATTTATAATCTGGGCCAACCCACCCACCCCCTTTCTCTTCCCCTGTGTCTCACACACCACAGTATAGATTTATAATCTGGGCCAACCCACCCACCCCCTTTCTCTTCCCCTGTGTCTCACACACCACAGTATAGATTTATAATCTGGGCCAACCCACCCACCCCCTTTCTCTTCCCCTGTGTCTCACACACCACAGTATAGATTTATAATCTGGGCCAACCCACCCACCCCCTTTCTCTTCCCCTGTGTCTCACACACCACAGTATAGATTTATAATCTGGGCCAACCCACCCACCCCCTTTCTCTTCCCCTGTGTCTCACACACCACAGTATAGATTTATATTCTGGGTCAACCCACCCACCCCACTTTCCTTCCCCTGTGTCTCACACACCACAGTATAGATTTATAATCTGGGTCAACCCACCCACCCCCTTTCTCTTCCCCTGTGTCTCACACACCACAGTATAGATTTATAATCTGGTCAACCCACCCACCCCCTTTCTCTTCCCCTGTGTCTCACACACCACAGTATAGATTTATAATCTGGGTCAACCCACCCACCCCCTTTCTCTTCCCCTGTGTCTCACACACCACAGTATAGATTTATAATCTGGTCAACCCACCCACCCCCTTTCTCTTCCCCTGTGTCTCACACACCACAGTATAGATTTATAATCTGGGCCAACCCGCCCACCCCACTTTCATTCCCCTCTCAAACCCTCACTCTCCCACAGTCATTTGGAAGCACGAGCAGCCTCAAAGTCGTGACAATTGTTACAAGAAAAGTTTGTCACTTTGTGGCTGGTCGCCCCTCTCTCTCTCCCTTCCCCATTCCACCCCCTCTTGCTTATCTTAAGCATAGAGATGCGTCTCGTTCTCGGGCTAAAACAAAGTCACAGGGCCTTTTCCTGGCTTCCCCCTCCTCCCCCCCCCCCCCCCCCCCCCCCCCATATTCACCACCCACATGCAGACAGTTGCATGCCCGGCCCAGCAAATGATGCAATTATGTTAAAGCACGCTTTGTCAGTTAGCATGCGTTCATTTAGGCACTGCGACACAAGTGTAGTTTGACACGTTCGCAACTGGTCCAATCCACGGTAAGGGGTGGGGGATGACAGGTGCCCGCCTCCATTTTCTTTGTCTTGAGTGACACACTGTCAACCGGAACGGAAACCAGACTTGACAATTTAGCAGTTAAAAAAGGGACACCGAGTCCTTCCCATTCACTGATTCCTCAGACCAGCTGCAGATCAAAACAGTGCAGCAAGAAAGACAGCCGGGTACAAGCGAGAGTGCACGATTATCTCACTCTGATCTAAAATCCCGGTCTAAGCTTCACTGACCTTCCAGAAATGCAAGTTGAAACTATGATTCCAAATTTTGAATCTATGCATTGGTTGTATGTATGCCATGTGGTTTAGCAGTGTAACTTTGTGCCAATACTTGCTAACATCTATCAAGATGATGAATGAGTATTCTGTTGTAATAGTTTGTTTGCCACCACGTGGTAAAAGCTGTCACCATGCTTGGTTAAGATTCCTTGTTAACAATCTGACCATCATTCTTTGTGTACAATCTGACTTTTGTCAGATGTAATTCTACCTGTTAAGATGATAACGGAATGAAAAATTTTGATCAGAAAAACAGTATGCATGTACTTGGTGAAAATTGTTAAGTTAATTTATGAATACTGGTGATTGTTGGAATGCTTTGTAGTGCGTGACTCTAAGTCTACACCACATGTGTACTTGGGCTAAGTGTATTCCAAGTTAATGTAATGTAATTCATAAGAAACATTGAAGAGGTATTTGACTAACACTGTTTAGCATTGCATTACTGTCTCCTACTCAACTCAACTTGTATCAAGCTCCACTCAACACCCAAACAAAAGTGGAGATTGATAATTATGGCAGACATATTTATGCTAGTATAATCTTTTATGGTCTGAGATCTCATACATCCTCTGAAAATTAGAGGGCAGGTGTATGAACTCGACAAGCCAGACTCTCAGCTACTTAACTGCAGACCAGGCCCTCTTTGTTATAGACCCGGTACCCTACCTACCCTGGGCAAGACAGGTTGTGAAGACACACCACAGCCCAGCACTGTAGCAGCTGGTCTACACAAGTGGATCAGTCTCCAGCAACAAGAGGAAGATCAACTGTCCTCTCCATCATCAGAAAAGTTCTGATATTCCAAGTGGACTCCAACTCAACTCATCCAGAACTTTCCCTCACTTAATGATGAAACAATGAGAACCAAAACTCAGCTTGAATGAACTGATTTTTCTATTGTGAAACAGCTTTAAATATTTCACCCTTGTGTAGTTTTAACAGTCCCGAGAAAAATAAATCTTTCTTTCGATGACTAGTACCAGAAGATAAGATAATGTTGCTTATAGCCCAGCCGACCGCAAAGGGCCACATCAGGGCGAGAGAATGTAAATATGCGGGTTCAAGACCACCCATCCTATATTGCACGAAAACCCCCCTTTTCACATACAAATCACGTCCATCACATATCAGTTTTTGCCAAAAATAACACCTGTTTTACAAACAAAATTAACACACAAAAACCTCTAAAATCGACGTAATTAGCACATTGAAACGGGGGTTTCCGTGCAGAATAGGATTTGGTGATCGTGAACCCGCATATTTACATTCTCTCCAGGCACATAAAATCAACTAAAAATGTATATGGCTTGGCATTCCTGCTTGTTCACGACCCGCCGCCAGACTGGAAACACACATAACTTCTGCTGATTATTGCACAAAAACGAGAGAAACTGATTAATTATTTTTTTAATTGTCGTTTATATTCTTGGTTTAAAAAATGAAGGCCGAAGTAGCTACAGAACTTATTAATATGCTTTACGAGTTGGATTGGGAGAGAGAAGCCGATAAAGAAGAATTAAAGAACAGGTTTGAAGAATTAATTACTGATCTTTTTAATCGAATAGACATGCGTGAAAGCGTATTGGAATCTGTCAGTAAAATACCAGATTCTTGGTCCCAACCAGTTATAAAGTTGTTTGCTATTCTAGTTGACAACATGGCTCCTGAAGATGTTAATCTGACTGTTTCTACCACCCCTGAAGGAGTAGCTATTCGCTTTAATGAAGATCGGGTTTTACGATTAGAAAAGACTATAAATAACAGCTGAATTTACAAGAGAAACTGATTACTGAATTTTTTTTATTTATAATTTTATTCTAGTTTAAAAAATGAAGACCGAAGTTGTTAGAAGGCTTACTAATATATCTGAGGAGTTGGAGGTTGCGATAGATGTGGAGGGGGTCAATAGAGAAGCGTTAACGAGCATGTTTGAAGAATTAATTACTGATCTTTTTGAGCGCATAAATATGCGAGAAAGCGTGACGCGGATCATCAGTGAAATACCAGATTCTTGGCCCCAACCGATTTAAAAAGCTATTTGCCATATTAGTTGATAATATAGCTCATGAAGATGTTGATCTGACTGTTTCTACCACCCTAAAGGAGTAGCTATTAGTTTTATCAGGTTTTATGATTAGAAAAGACTATGAATAATAACTGAATTTACAATTATTTTTTTATTTATTCAGATTAAAAACTGGCTGTCGAACTCAGTGAATCTGATTTAAAGAATTGTAATGAACTATTTGACGAAACAATGAAAGTATTAAACATTGATTTTAGCGAATTTGGTTTTGAGAATGATATAGACAATATAAAAAAAAGATCATAGTGAACTATTTAACGAAGCAATAAAAGTGATAAACATTGATTGTAGTGATTCAGAAAAAGCTAAACTATAGGCGGGTGTTATTGTAAGGTTAACGTGTCTTGAAGTGTTGCGATGCTTGGGTGAAGAATAAAAAGCGCGTTTTTACTTACTTTTATATACATTTATTTTTTTGATTTACGTAAATATTGTGGCTTTAAAAATGACGACCAAAAGTAAATCCGAGGGCGGAAAACTATATACTATGGAAGAAATATTTGGTAGTGACAAACAAATAAGCAATATGTTTAGCGAAGTAGACATGGACATCATTAACCCCACAAACGTTCATGAAAGCATAGCACATGCCATCTCTAAAATCCCAGAGTCTCTTCAAACTGACCCACCAGCAAAAGTGTTGTTGGCCGTTCTGATTGATTATATAACGCCTGATGATACTAACATGCCAGTCTGGGTTTCAACAAGGCAGAAAGAAGTAATTAGCTATTACGACTTTAACTCTAACTGGGCTGACTACATGCTTACACAGTTTAATCATGCAAGTGAGGAGGCAAAGTTAAGGGTTCTGGCTGGTCTGAAGGGAAAGTCCTTGAAATCAGATTAAGACAAACAAAGTTCTATCCTATAGTTGGCAATTCTTACCTTCCTCTCCCAAAAGAGTTAGAGTTAAAACGAGCAGTTTTAAACATACATAATTCTGACAGCATGTGTTTTATGTGGTGTGTTTTAGCGCACTTACATCCTGTTAAAAATCATGCAAACAGAGTTTCCAATTATGAAGCATACAAACAAGAGCTTAACTTTAATAACATAACCTTTCCAATAAGTATAGAAAGTATATCTCAGTTTGAAGAGCAAAACAAACCAATCACCATAAACGTATACACATGGTCTGTAAAAGCCAATCTAGTGCCTCTAAGGATTTCTCCAGCGCCCCTACTTTAGGCGAACCGCTTAACAAGCATGTAGACTTGATACTGTTTGCAGATAGTACAACGAGTCATTATGTATTAATCAGAACAATAAGCAGGCTGTTAGAATATACATCAAAACATAAATCTAAAAAAGAGTGTTGTAGAAGGTGTTTGACCAGAATTTCTACTATAAAATCAGCTGCTGAGCATAAGGAACGTTGTAAAAGTTTTGTAGACTGTGAAACCAAACTCCTCACACCTAAACCGGGGTCTAAAGTTAGTTTTAAAAATTTACACAAAATGCAGATGAGCCCGTACGTAGTTTATGCTGACTTTGAATCGCTCTTGCCACAGTACTACGGCCCACAACACCAAGAACAAAAAACAACCTTATTAACCTACCATCAGATCTGTTCTTATGCGTTTATTGTTGTTAGGTCAGACGGCCAACACACGACACCCGAGATTTACAGAGGCCCCAACGCAGCTAGTAGATTTTTAGAGCAGATGAAACACCTTCGCAATCAGTTATCCAACCAACTAAATCTTTCAGACATTGTTATGACTTCTGAAGACCAAAAACGCTATGACTCATCTACACACTGCTGGATATGTAACAGAGAATTATTAGGTGACACAGTGAGAGACCACGATCACATTACTGGAAAGTTCAGAGGGGCTGCGCACAGCAATTGTAATCTTCAACTTAAGGTTGATCCTAAAAAATGGAAACTGCCTATCTTCTTTCATAACCTACGATGCTACGATTCTCATTTCATCATGCAAGCAGTGACTTCTGAATATAAGAGGGTTACTTGCATTGCACAGTCTTCAGAAAAGTACATGACTTTTACTCTTGACTGTTTATCCTTTTATGACTCTGCCCAACATCTGATGGCAAGTTTGGATAAGTTAGCAGGATCTCTACAAGACTTTCCAATCACTAAACAATACTTTGATCCACTTTGGTGCGCAAAGGAGTTTACCCCTATTAATACATGAACTCGTGGGACAGGTTTGACGATGACTCGCTTCCTCCTAAAGGTGCTTTCTTTTCTAGTCTTAGAGGCAAAGACATAACTGACTCTGAATATGAATACGCTCAGAAAGCCTGGACAGAATTACACTGTGAAACAATGGGCGATTATCATGATCATTACTTGATGGCTGACGTGTGTTTATTGGCAGACGTCTTTCAGAATTACGGAACTACATGCATGAAACATTACAGCTTAGACTCATCACATTACATCTCTGCCCCCGGCCTTTCTTGGGATGCATTCTTAAAGTCTACAAACATACAGATTGACTTAATATCTGATCTACCCACACTTCAGATGATTGAAGACGGTCTAAGGGGAGGTATTAGCATGGCCTCACATCCTTACTGTAAAGCTAACAACAAATATTTAGATGATTATGACCCAACTAAACCATCCAACTATCTAATGTACTTAGACGCCAACAATCTGTATGGATGGGCTATGAGTCAACCGCTTCCACTGAGAAACTTTAAAATGATAAAAGGACCTCATGATGTCAATACTGTGTTAGGTATGTTGTCACAACTTACGCCTGATAATCCAGCAGGACTAATCTTGGAAGTAGACTTAGAATATCCTAAAGAATTACACGATCTCCACAACGATTATCCTCTGGCTGCAGAAAGCTTAAAGATGGCCCCCACAGAACCGCCTAAACTTGTTCCCAATCTTAGGCACAAAACTAAATATGTTTGTCATTACAGGCTCCTACAGTTTTACTTAAGACACGGACTAAAGCTGACAGCTGTTCACAGAATAATTATCTGCGATCAAGAGCCTTTCATGAGACCATACATCAAGAAGAATACTGATCTTAGAACCCAAGCTACTGATGCTTCAGAAAAAGACTTCTTTAAACTGATGAACAACAGCTGCTTTGGCAAAACTATGGAAAATCCACACAAACGTAAAGATGTGAAATTAGTTACAAAAGAAAAACCAAGCAATTAAGTTGATCTCTAAACCTAACTATCAAGACTTTAGAAGATTTAACGACAGCCTGGTTGGCATTATGATGAAGAAAAAGGATGTTAAGCTGGACAAGCCGGTGTTTATCGGCTTCACCGTATTAGAGTTGTCAAAGTTATTAATGTTAGAATTCTTGTACGACTACTTTAAACCACTGTACCCAGAAGCAAGAGTTCTTTACACAGACACTGACTCTTTTATTCTAGACGTCCCCACAGAAGACTTCTATAAGGATTTAGAAACAGAAGTAGCTAAAGGAGTTGATGGGTGGTACGAGACATGTGACTATCCAAAAGATTCGCCTTTACATTCAACTGCAAACAAGAAAGTAATTGGAAAGATGAAGGATGAACTTAATGGGACAGTTATAAAAGAATATGTTGGTTTGCGGTCGAAGATGTACAGCGTTGCCAGCCAGACTTCTGTAATGAAGAAGGCTAAGGGCATAAGTAAAGAAGTTGTCAAAAAAAATGTAACTCACGATAACTACAAGCAAGCTCTCTTGAAAACAAAGTATTTTATCACACAAATGTTAATTTGCGCTCTACTCTTCATCAAGTAAACACAACTGCTGTTAATAAGAAATCACTCGTCTCTAACAATAACAAGAGAACTTACGTCAGTCCTGAGTTTTCATATGCTGTAGGGCATTGGAGAACTTTAAAAGATTAACTTAACTGACTTGGCTTGTACTTAACTTAAGAACCTAACAAGAACTTAACTTAAGAACCTAAACTAGTACTTATTTAAGAACCTAACTAGTACTTAAAACAAGAACTTATTTTTTTTGTACTTAACTTGTAATTTACTTGCACTTAACTTAAAAAGTACTTTCTATAACTAACTTAACTTGTACTTATCTAGTTCTTAACTTGTACTTTATTTAGTTCTTAAAAACTATTCCATAGAAAATGGGTCTACAACAGGAGGTTGCGCTTTTTTGCAGAAGTTGGTTCTTCTTCTTTTACTGTTTTTGTGGGGGTTTGTGACTTTGCTGCTAAGTATGGCGTTAGACATTTGTATGCTAAAACTCCCCACCAACAACAACAGCAGCCAATACATAATAATACATCTTATCGTTTGTTTGTGATTGTGTTGTTGTTGTTAATTGGGATGCTGGTGCTGGTGGCGATGTTGTATTACTATCTAACAATTTTGTTTTGTTGATTGGTTTGCTTTTTGCAGTCTGTTCCATTCAGCTAGTTTACGCCCAGCCTCAACACGTCCAGGATTTTTTAGGTTTAGTAACATTACTCACTTGTGGTACATTCACCTGTGGTACATTCTGCTCCTGCGACCTGTCCTGTGGATTGTCCTGCGACGTCTTCTTCTCCTGATCGCTCATTTTTTTTAATTGCGATTAAATTTAATTTGATCAAAATTAATATGATTAAACGTAATTAATCCCATGATGAATGGACATAACATAGTCCCAAATCTGTAATACATGTCACATGCAAGAGTTTCTAGGGACTTGTTTAAAACTGGATCTTGTGATAAGTCATATTTTAAATCTTCTTCTGAATCAACGGCGCCATCTTACTTACTAACTTAGCATATAAACTAATCATTGTCTGTCCCACCGATCTAACCATTTTTTACCCTAGCTGCGCTTCATACCTAGCGTAGTATTTCTCAACGTCTGAAGTAGACAGTTGTTGAATCTGTTCAATACTTAGTTCAACACCTAAATACTGTCTAGTTTTTCCACAAGCAGCCAGAGAGTATAATCTTTCTTTATGGCAGTTGTCTACAGAGTAACCTACGGAGTAGTCTGCTTGCCCTCACACTTTAATAGTTCGTCACAATCCATTTTAAAAAGCAATAAAAAATAATATAATACTTTTAAAACCATGAGTTTAACGCTGGTTAATTATGCAGTGCCTATCGTTGGTGTTATAGTTTATTCAACCCTTGCAAAATGTTTGTTAGGAATAAAGCCGCCCAACATGGGAAAGATAGAAGATTCGCCAAAAACTAGTTGCAGCCTTATTTTTAGCTTTAACAACAAAAGATTATCTGATTAAAAAGCACATAGACAGTCTTTCGTATTATGATTATTTTAATTATTTTTTTAGTTAATAAAAAGATGAGTGAAAAAAAGATTATCAATACGATTTACCACTCTGCTGTAATTAGCGGCCTTAGTATAGGCTATAGTGTGTTAGCAAAAAACATGTTTAAAATGAAGCTGGCGGATCTAGGAAGGTTAGACATTGAGGACGTTGTTAAGGTTTAGTTGTAATCACTGCAGGGATTGCCTCAAAAGACTTTCTTGTTACACAGGGGATTATCCCAGAAATATTAGTGCATAGAAAGATTAATTCATAAGAAAATATTAATTTATAAAAAGATGTCTGGATTGGTTCTGATGGTGGGAGGAGCTATTGTTAATGCTTTAGCCTTCTCTGGAAGCAATATATGTTTAGTAAATTGTGGTCCGATGAAGAGAGAGAACGTCATAACAAGGCAATAGAAGATTTAGCTAAGGCAAGAGATGCTTATGAGAAAAGGCGAATTGCTCACTTAGACTTTATTAATAAAAAGTTAAGGGAACAGGGCCATGCAGAGCACACATTTACAGACGTTGATGAGGCAATGAATGAGTATTACTTAGTGACAGGAAAGAAGTTTCTAACAACGCCACCTCCAGAACTGTCTGACTTTTATGAGCCATCAGAAGAACAGAAAATAGCAGAAATTGGTTTTTATGTGGGTGCTATGGGAGCAATCTATATTCTTGCACAAACAATCTAAAAAACAATTAAAATACAATTAAAATACAGTCCTTCTTATGGACAATACAAAGCACAAAATATATTATTCTCCTAAAGGTTATTGGAAAGGAAAGACTGCTATTGAAAAACTGAGTAAAGCTGCTAGAGTGTCTGAATCAGATGCGAAAGACTGGCTTTCAAAACAGGCAATTTGGCAAATATATCTGCCCGCCCCAAAAAGAATAATAAGGCCTCGATTTGTTAACTCAGTTCCAAATGACACCCACCAGATGGACTAGTTGTATCTTCCACATGACAAGTTAGAAGAAAAAAGTTTAAGTATGCTCTGACAGTTGTTGACATGGCTTCAAGATACAAAGACGCCGAACCTTTAACAGATAAAAGCTCAACTGCTGTGGCTGTAGCTTTACAACAAATATACATGCGAGGCCCATTAAAGTATCCTAGGATGATTCAAGTTGATGATGGAAAAGAGTTTAAAGGTTCTGTAAACCAACTGTTTTTAAAACATCATGTTACAGTTAAGAGAGGGATCCCAGGCAACCATCGATCACAAGCCCTAGTAGAAAACTTAATAAGAATCTAGCTGAACGCCTGTTTACCTATCAATATCACAGAGAAATTATGGATAGAGAACGCAACACAGAATGGGTTAGGAGATTGCCAGCAGTCTTACGTGCCATGAACAATGAAGAATTTAAAGCAACAGGCCTTAAACAGTAAATGCAATCAAATTAAAAAAAATTAGCATTACTGAAGATGTGCAGGGGACTCAAAAACTCTTGCCGTTTGGACTAAAAGTAAGATACTTGTATGCTCCTGGAGAGGCAGAGGGCGATGTTAGAATTAGAGCGACAGATCCTATATGGAGCGTAGATGTATATGAAGTTGAAAGAATTATGAAAACAACCCCTCCCGTATATTATTTAAGAGAGACTCTCTCTTCTAGCAATGCTACTACGTCTAAAAGCCTGCCCCTAAAAGAGCGTTTGTTCGCGAAGAGCTGCAAGTTGTCCCGCCAAACACGGTGAGTTAACAAAAAAAAAAAAATAGTGTTTGTTAAACTAATTTTTTTGCTCTATTTTGGGTTTAACCGATCATGTGTTTGTTTTTCAATGTTCTGTTTAATTGCATCAGTGTTCTACCTGTCGTGAAGTAAAAGTCTTTCTCCACTCCTTTTGAAGTTCAATTTTTTGTCGTCTGTAATCCTCACCGTCAGCCATAAGCTTCTGAAATTCTTCGTCTGTAATGTTTTCATCCTGTAATGATTTGCTTATTCTTAATCTTAGTGAACAAAGTTTTGCTGATGCTAGGGCTACAATGGCAGTGTGCTTTTGTAATTTAGGAGTTATTTTTTTAAAAACAGCACTTACAATCATAGACAGGGCGCCTAAACCTAACCCAAGGCCCCTAATGCTAAAGAGGCTGGCGCTCCAGCCCCAGTAGCTAAAACAGCAACACTAGACCCAGCACTTACGCTAGCTACAGCCGATGAGCCAGTAATTACATAAGAAAGAGTATTTAAAGCTTTAGCATATTTCTTTCTAGTAACCCTATACTTATCCAAGTCGCTTTCTATTTCCTTTTGAAGTTCAGTTATTTGCTTTAACCTAAACTGTTGAACCTCCATTTTTAAATAAGATTATTTTTTAAATTAATCTTGTACATATCTTCTTCTTATTAACTCTTCTGGCAGCACTTCATTAATAGAGTAAAACGCAATAAAATTAACATACTTAATGAAAATAAAGCCGAGTACTGTTAGTTTGTCTTTGTCAACCATTATAGTAACCTTGTCAGATGATTTAAGGATGTTTATTTCATCTCCGTTTTTAGTAATTGCAATAGCGAGCTTAAGAGGGGCATCCAAGTTTTCAGCCTTTATTTGTATACCTCTGATTAACGTATGTTCTGGCAAACTAGTATCTCCCTCCCTCGGAGTAATAAATAAGCGAAAAATCATCGTCATTTACCTAGGTAGTGACTGTAGCGTTGGGGTAAATTCTAAACCGACGGTATCGTCCCCCACTTCAGCTAAGGACTTCTTTCTCTGTAGCATATATTCAGAACCCTGCATAGTTATTTCAATCTGTTTTTTCTGTTGCGTTCCGGAACTAGGCTAAACAAGAACGGGTCCTGCATTTAAAGCTTTTCTAAAATTGCTGTTCTTATCATAGTATACATTAGGGCTTCGTAGTTCAAACTTTAAATTCCAGTCAATTTCAGGAAGCAACGCCCAAGCATTCTCTCTTTTATGAAAGCCTGTATTCATGTTTGCCAAAATCGTTTTGCCCTTAAATTTCTTATCTCTTCTAGGGTAGGATATTGCTGTCGTTTTTTGTATTCAATTTCTGTTCGTTTGTAAACCCCATCGTCTGTATACTCAAATCCATAAACATTTCCTGGCACTCCTATTAGATCAAACTCAGTTGTGTCTGCTAGGTCTTTTAGCTCTACTGCAGCGCATTTAGGAGCTAGCTCCGCTTTTGATTCTGCCCCCGAGACATTCTTTTTTTAATATTAAAATTATAATAAACAAATTGTATAAGCAATCAATAATAAACAAATTATAATAAACAAACGTATAACTGGGGGTCAGTCCGTAAGCATAGCTTAGCGTGCTTAGATTTTCTAACTGCTCTTTTATTTTTTTTAGCTCATCTTTGTCCCTTATTATATAATTTTCACTTAAACATTCTTCAAAACTATCTTTGTCCTTAGTGTAAAATAATGCATCCGATTTTAACTGCGATCTAAAGTCTTTTAAGACAGCATTGTATTTTGAGTTAAGAGCCACACGGAAACTAAGGCATGGCGCCCACTAAAGGCTAGCTTTGACAAAGCTTTTCTTTTTTAATAATGTCTCGTTCAGCTGAACAGTCATCAATAATAAACAGTGTTTCAGTTCCCTCAAATAGTCTATAGTAATGTTCTAAACAGTCGCTCAGCTTGTCGCTAGGATCGACTCAAAATATATTCTCGTCTGTCCAAATAAACTTCCTTTCTTTGTAAGACTTGTTGTGCTTAATGGTTGTGCAGAATATAACAATGTGCTCGTAATGAAACCTGTATATTGTTTGTAACAAATCAAGTATGAAGACAGTGTTCCCACACCCTGTAATCCCGCAGATAAGAGAACAGTGCGGATCTTTAGGAAGAAACTTCAAGCTATCCATCTGTTTTTTTTAGAATATTTCTTCTACATTTTAGTAAGCCGCATCTTTTAGCCTGTTTTCTTCAATGTTTAACTGAGCATCAAAAACCATAAAAACATGCATTTTTATTGGGGCGTTTCCGTCTTCTTTCTTGCGAATATTTATTTTTATACCATCTTGCCCTATTAGTGGGGGTTCTATGTTGCAGAATTAACCAGAATTGTGCACTTCGTGCAACAAGCACAATACTTTGGTATATTGTTCTTTACAACGTTATAACTGATTTCAGATTTGAAGCCACTTCAAAATCTTTTTTTATTTTGAGAAATAAATAAAAAAAAGATGAGCCAAAATTGCAGACGATGTTCTAGCGCGAGGTGCCCGCAGTGAACATTATCACGCAAAATGAATGTAAGCTAAAATTATTTTCTAATGATAACATGTTGGATAATGATATACTGTGTATGAAAATACATATGTTTATCCAAAAATTTGCTGGTCTTATTTTGTTTCCTTAATTTTCCATGACTTTGTAGACAAGCAGCGCGAAAATCAAAATGGCCGCTTCCGATCGCCTGTTAGATTGTTCACATGTGTATGTGTCTACGACAGCCCTGATGTGGCCCTTTGCAGTCGGCTGGGCTATAAGCAACATTATCTTTTCTTATGTGTCTATGAGTATGCATACCTGGATGGTGGAGATGGTGTTTGGGGTATATATAGGAGATCGAAGTAAAGGTTGTTCTGCACAATTCTTAGCCACTGACAATGCGTGTGTTATTGAACAGCAGAGCTGACCACTCAGACTGTTCCATATCTTTTGATCTCCCTTGCATCCTTGAATGGATCCTCAAGCATAGGCTCAAAGATTGTCCCCTACATTTTATACTGTTTGCATAAAGCTTTTAGTTTTTCAGCAACATTTTTCCTCTCCACACTTTAGTTTTATTCCATTTACTACCTTTGCTGGCTGCTTTGGGGATGATATTGGATTCTTTTATGAACCCTTGGTGGTGAGTACACCACAGAATTATGGAATGTGGTGTGTCTCTATTTGACACCGGGAGCACAGACACAGTCAGCCGTGTTTCCCTGATGAGTCCGATCCAGCGGATGAAAGGCCTAGGAGCAGGCGATACAAATAGATCTGCCTTCGAGAGGGGTTACAGTGGTTCCCTCATGCAGCTGGTGAAGGGTTTCTCGTTATTTATAATATATTTCCCCCCATTTTCTTCATCTTCATTTTTCTTTTTAAAGTTCAAAATTTTGCCAAGTCATTACTATGCTGACCGAAGAATTGTTAGCCTACACTTGTTTCCCCCACTACTTAATTGTTCAGCATTATAAATATTACGCTCTACATGTGATATTGTAGATATGCTATATTATATGTACATAGTGTGTGCATAAGAATAAGGTGGGATGGGGAAATTGGGGGAGGGGGTATAGAGAGAAATGGGTGGAGCAGAGGTCATGGGAAAGGAAAAGAGTTGGAATGATTCAAATTAATCCATCAATCTTTTTCCACCCCCAGCCGGCATTATCACACCAATCCAACCACATTATCTCACTTACGACAATGAGCATATCATACTGTAGATCTCACTTATGATAGTGATCATCATCCATCACTCATAGATCAATTCCTCTATTTTCCCCCAAGTGGCATTAACATACTAACGCCAGCACACTATTACACTTTTGTAAATGACCATCATCCCACACTACTGTGAATCACATTCACACCATGACATAGATAATCATCATCCATCAATCATTGTTTGTAAACCTCCTTCATTCCCCAACCGGCATTATTACACAACAATGCCACAACAATATCCAACTTACATAACAATGATCATCATACTACAATACTGTTTGATCTCGAATGATACATAATCATCACCGATCAGTCATCGACCCCCATGCACCTTCTTCCTGAACCGGCAGTATTATACTAATGCCACCACATTATTTTCCTTATAACAATGACCATCATCCTACAGTATCTCACTTATGACAATGATCATCATCATCATTAAAAAAAAATATATATATTTTATTTATTCATTCATTTATTTATTATTATGATTTTTATTTATTTACTATTTTAAAAACTTATTTTGGTGTTATGGGTGCAAATGAATGAATGTACAGCATACGACTCCCCTTTTTGCTGGCGGCCATCTTGGAAATTGCTCAAATACACAAATTTTCCTCTTTTTTTAAAATAGACCTGTATCTGGTTATGTTCAGGGCATGAAATTGTGCTTCTCAGCTAGATTTGGTGTTTGTAGCGTTAAATAAACAATTTTGAAACATATATTCCAATTTTTACGTCGGCCATTTTGAAAAATGCCAAAAAAACACGTTTTTACAAATTTTCATGGTGGCTCTAATCAGGTTTTGTTCAGGACATAAAACTGGCCATCTCTGCCAAATTTGGTGCTTGTTGCATGAAGTGCATGATTTTTTGACATAGAACCCCCGCTATATCCTTTCTCCGCTTCCAAACAATCTGTTGTCAAATGTGGATCTAAAATCCAGCCACAGCCCATATTTACTTATTAAGTAATCTTCGAGTCTTACATTCAAAAGGCGAAGTTTTTTACATACACGATCAACTGCAGGATCTCTTGCCTACCTCCAGCGAATAACTTTCTTATTTCATCGAAGTGTTGGTGAGGTAAAAGTCCGCGCCCTGAATACAACTGATCAGACTTGCCATTTATTACACAGTCAACCTTCTCAATTTTGGATATAAAACGCTTCTGATTCTCTCTGAAAAGGAGTTGATTTCTTCAGTAAACAAGAACAAAATTCCTTTTAAAGACTTCAGAGATTGATTTAGATGTATGTTCCAGAGAGTGTCTCGCTTGTTTCTATTTTCTGTAATAGAGTGCATAACGTTTTCATAATAAATAACTGTTTTACTTTTATACTGGGTAAGATTGTTCTGGCCAGTCCAGGGTTAGTAACAACATCAAACTCAAGAGAGATGTCACTAACCGCGTATTTAGCTAAAGGGTCTTCAGACAGAACGACAGAACCGCTAGGATTAAATGTCAGATCATAAGTAAGTTTTTCTTTTAGTGCACCTTGGTAATATGCATATGCGTCTTTAACAGCTCAAAATCTAGAGGGATGCAGAATCTGTTGCCAAATGTTTCTACTACTGCCTCATCTTTAACATCATTCCTTTGCATCCTCCGCTTTAAGCCTGTGCTTGAGACCGTTTGGGCTTTGTATTCCCTGATAACTTTCTCTTTCCTTTCTTTTTTAGGCAGCCATAGATCAGAATAGAGGGCAAAAATGTCTGCCTCTCTAGTACAAAGACTTATACGCCCTCCAGTTTAATTGCTATACGATTAACGATGGCCTGCCTAAATTAGCAACAACAGTAGCATTAGGATCTGTCGATGTAATATCTATTTGAATGATAGTTTAGCAGTGTCTGGCATTATAACATCGTCAGCGCCAAGATCAGGGAACTTGACTGTTAAAGCTTGTCCAGGCTGAACTGTTGATGGAGTATTTACACTAATTACAGTCTGCCTTATACCTTTTACACCATGGGGTTCCTTCTCTTTTCTGTATGGATCGAGGTCACAACCGTATGAGTTCATTTTTATAAAACAAAAAAGAATATAAATAAAAAATATGGCTGAAGATTTTGACGCACCTGATCCTTCCGAAGAAGAAAGAGATCTGCGAGGTCCTTCATTTGAAGAAGATGAAACAGAATTAGGTCCTTCATTGCGCGAAGAACTTGAAAGAGCAGCAGAAGGTTCTTTAATCCCTTCATTAGAAGAAGCAGAAACACCCCCTTCAGTTAGCGCATCTCGTGCAGAACTATTAACAAATAGAATTAACTCATTCTACATAAGCTTAGGACTAGAGCCGCCAGAAGGGCATAGTCCTTTTGATTTTAATATGGATAAAAGCAACCATCTGTATATAAGAACTAGCAGAGGAAATTTGGTAAGAGTTACTGCAAAGCCAGACCCAACTAAGTTTTTAAAACTAAACACAATTAGACAGAGGATTCCTGTTGCTGACCAAAGGCGATTAAACATTTTAAATTTAAGGCCTGAGGCTGTTAGTCTTTTACAGAACTTGGGGCAAGAGTTGCCAACACTATCTGAAATAGAAATGACCTCTTTTCAAGATTTAGGACCAAGAATAATGATGTAGCAACAGAAATTGAGGTGAGTTTTAATGAGGAAACAGCCAGAAAAACATTAGAAACAATTGGCGATTCCCATTGCCTATGCGTGAAATCCTGGGGCTTAATGATCGCCTAAAGTCAATAAGGGGTGAACTAACAAACAATTTGGCAAAACTTGGTGAGCTAGATAGAGAGATAGAAGAAGAAAAAAATAAACTCGCTGATGCAGATGATAAACAATTTAGGGCAAGAAGAAAAGGCTAGAATACAGCAGAAAATACAGGATTTAATGATAGAAAGGAAAGCCAGGTTAGAAACGTTGTCTACTAACAAAACGCAGCTAGCATCACAAACAAGCAGAATCAGAGAAACTATAAACAGAATACTTTATGAAAACACTACACTAGCTGAAAGAATAAGGACTCTGTTCAGGGAACAGGGGATTACAATAGTTAGTATATTAACAGCTGTTGGGTTTGCTATCTCTACACTCGTTTATGCTTTAACGGGCAGTGCGCCAACAGGGCCTGTAGCGCCTCCGACACCTCAGCCTGGTAAAAGTTGGATTAGAAAACAATTGCATCATCTAGCAAACTTATTAAAGAAGTTAGCAGCCAAAGCGCTTGATGCTCTGCCTGGCATAATAGGTAGTGTTGTTAGTTGGTTTTGTCTACTATAAGCAAAGTTGCTGGTTATATGGCTGACCATCTGTGGACGTTAGGAGTGCTAGCTGCTGGATTAATTTTTAGTGAAATAAAGTATAGCTAATCCAGTAAAAGTTAAAAATACAATGAGGGCTGTCTTTTCGCTAGTGTGCCTGTCAGTGTGAGGCAGATCAACAGGTGGCGTGCTTTCTGGGCTGCTTTCTGGTTGTGGGCGCTTATAACTGGATTGCTTTCTTCAGGGCTAGGTACTTTCTTTAAAATGGATGGGGTGGGCTTGTGTTTAAACCTTGATTGTGCCCTAAGTTTTGGTCGTCTCCAGCTATGAGGATTTCATTGTTATAATTCTGTATCATGCCAATCTGTAGTCTAAGGTCAGAGGGTAGCATGTATAATCCATGGCCTACAACAAAGTCAACCTTTGACCTAGCATGTGCAAGAACGTCTTGATACCTTTGTATGCTGGCAGGCAAATCAACAGCAGAGTTAATAGCATCTTCTAAATTGGCTAGAAATTGTTTTCTGGCATCAAAGCCTGTAGATTGATCAACTATGCTAGACTTGGTCTGTGCTTGTGCTCCTAATAGACACCAAACGTATGTCCGTAAGGAGTCATTAAGTCTTTGCACTCCTGGCATTGTTAGGCCTTCACTTTCATCTAAGATAAATGTTGCCCAAGCATTAGGGTGTTTTTGTTCTATGTATCCCAATCGAACTTGTTTGTTTGGTTGAAAAGAAGTGTGGCCAGGCCAGTAGTCATAAGTATATTCTCTTTTTTGTGCCCCACAAATACAATGTGCCTAACCCATGATTGCGTGTCTAACTTTTGTCTAAAATCAGTTGAAGGATCAATGTTAAATTCGTTGCAGATTCTTTCATATGCATTATGTCCATTGGGCTGTTGAATGGATTAAACGCGTTGTCGCTTGGAAGGGGTACTTGTAGTTCAGTCAGTATTCGCCTGTACTGGTAATAAACATGAAAGTTATATACTGACCTTACTAAAAGATTGGATGGTTTAAATGGTTTGCATATGAAACACCGCAGCCAGTAGTTGCGCAGTAAACGGCAAAATTTAACTGATTCTGGTAAAACGTCATAGGGTGAGATGACCATGCTGATGGTACTCTATCACTCTTTATTGGCGGATTTAAATATCTAGTTAGTGGGTTTACAAGTCTGACTTGGAAGCCATATGATTCATCTACTGCAATGGTTAGTAAACTGAAGTCCAAAGATTTGGGGTTATAAAACGCTCCTACATTGTAAGCGGCACTTTCATTATATGTAAAAGGTTCCATTTTTTAAATTAGTTTTTTAAATAGTTATAAAAAGATGTACATCTCTATAACCCAACAAAACAAAAGTATGTTCTTAACGTACCCAATTAACAATAGGCGCGGTGATTATAGGGTTGCCCTTAAAGAAATTGGTTTTAAAGTAAAATGGATTAACATATTTGAAAGAGCTAAGAATAACTGGGTAGATGTAAAGGACGGACAAGGCAATCTATTAAAACATTTAAAAATACCCGATGGCTACTACAACTTTTGTTCTTTAAGAGAAGTACTTAGCAAATTTGGCATATTGTTGAAAATTAACGAGGCAAATCTTATAGTTACTATGAATTTTTCAGAAGAAAAATGGGAGTACGTTTTTCCTAGAAGCCTTGCTCGAAATTTAGGCTTTTATGATAGTGGTGAAACATATCATATTAAAACACATATGTACGTAGAAAGTGGCCTTTTTGAGTATGTGGGCAGTAGACCATCCGATTTTCTCGTGAACCCAATGTTGTATGTACATTTAGAAGAGTTAAAAACAAATACTAATTTGTTTGATGGGCAGCCATCTACTTTTCTGCGAGCACTGCCGTCAACTAGGGTAGGGTTTTGCGATTATCAGCTATACAGGTTTGATGGAGACGGTCAATTTAAAGAATTAATTAACGTAGACATAAATTCATTAAATATAAAAATAACTAATCAAGATGGAAAGCCAGTTGTTTGTTCTAATTTATTAATAGTGCTGGAAGTAAAAGAGTGTACTGTAAACCCTTAATTTTTATAGTATAGGAGAGAATGTAAATATGTTTGTTCATGATCACCCATGTTATTTCTCTCGTTTTTTTTGTAAGAATCGGAAGAAGTTATGTGTGTGCGTGCGTGGGCAGGGGGTGGGGGGTGTGTGGTTTAATTAACTAGGTCAATCAGCCCCAGATCCTTTTGACCTAGTTTACTGCACTGCTTTGTAGAACAACACACACACACGCACACACAGACACACAGATACATACACACACGAGAATCATTCACACAATAGACAGGGCGGTGCTTGTGGGGGAATGTGAAAGGGGTTTTTTTGTGGTTCACACTTGAACGACGTAAATTCGAGACAGCCGCCAAAAGCACTTATCAGAGCCCTGAATATTAATCACAGGATCTCTTTCAAAGTTCTATCGGCGGCCGCATGAAAAGGCAGCCTTAAAGCAGCAAAACGACGAAGCGGATGAAGATGAAGCAGGTACCACAGCAGCAAAACAGCGAAGCCACAAACAGCAAAAAAAGTCATTTTCATTATATACAAAGTCATAGAATCGAAGTGTCAGCAGGTAACCTTTGACCGACCATGGCTGGAGCGCTGACAAGGGTTTTTTCCCTCCCTCTCATGACCTTTGACCGACCATGGCTGGAGCGCTGGTAGGCGCGCTTGGTTGGTAAACGCACAGAGAAAAGCCCCGCATCAAACCAACCGACCGACCGATCGATGATTCAGACGGCGCGCGAGCTGGGAGGTTGCATCATGACCTTTGACTGACCATGGCTGGAGCGCTGGCGTCTCTTTAGCTTGTAGACACGTTTGGTTGGTCTTGGGAGGATTGTGGATCAAGACACATTGGTTGTTGTTTGGGGCAGCCCAATAGTTTCTTATCTCCTCACTACTCAAAAGCATTGCCTTTAATTCTTGAACAAAATCGTTGTGGTAACTGAGATTCTCTTTAATAGTTAAAGATTGTTCATCGTTCACACAGACATCTGACCTTCCATAGTCGGAGAAGGTAGAATTAAAGTTGTTGGCTGTTGTGAATAATTTAAAAGTTCTTGATGCGCAATTTGATTTTCTAAAAGTTCTCTCTCTAATTCTGAAGAAATACTATCTTGCGACATAGATAATATTTCGTTTAAACAAAATCTTTACAGGCAAACACTTCTCTCTTACAGAAAACACACGTCTGCACAGCACGCCTCCCAAATGTGAAATGGCGGTAGCTCTGCCTGGTGTTGTTAGCAACACAAAATGTCACGTGATTATAAGCCCAGCACTTGATTGATAAGAGGCTTACACGCGGGAGACATGTCTAAAACTGTTTTGAGATAATGAGATCTGGCCTTCCCGGCTAAAATGACGTCATACTCCACTGTCGATTGGTTGAACGTGCACGCGTGAGGCACAAGCTCCTGTGCAGTGAAGCTTGCAAAAAACAGTGGTGGCGTTCAATATTGATTGCAACCAGTCTAGCAGCCAGCCGTGAACAAGCAGGAATGCCAAGCCATATACATTTTTAGTTGATTTTATGTGCCTGGAGAGAATGTAAATATGTGGGTTCACGATCACCAATCCTATTCTGCACGGAAACCCCCGTTTCAATGTGCTAATTACGTCGATTTTAGAGGTTTTTGTGTGTTAATTTTGTTGTAAAACAGGTGTTATTTTTGGCTAAAACTGATATGTGATGGACGTGATTTGTATGTGAAAAGGGGGGTTTTCGTGCAAAATAAGATGGGTGGTCTTGAACCCGCATATTTACATTCTCTGGGCGACTAGTACCAGAAGGTTGCTCCTTCCATGACTAGTAAGAGAGAGAGTGGAGGTGAATTTTAACATAATTCTCATAGAGAAAATATTCCAAGTCTTTCCCCTAGAGAACACCCTGACCCATCCCCAACTCTTGTCACATTGAAGTAATTTTACCTATCATGGAAACAATGAGATGGAACACACTACAAAAACTAGGATCCAAGTTGCGTGTGTTCAGACATGAGATGGACAATCAGAGACCAGCACAAGCTGACCAGGTTTTTGACTGGTCGTCGATTTGTTTTTATTGCTCTGCCAGAGAAACCTCTTGACCACTCTCGAGAAAGTCAGCGTTTTCCAGGCAAAATTATATCATTAGGAAGAAAAGGAGGCACTGAAGACCGTTGTGTGCTCCTACTGTTTGGAGGAGGGGTGACTGCCCATCAGTTTCTACAAGTACTGTTTGCTGGCATAGTATGTAAACACTTGCCACCACAAGAGAGACCCAGACTGCTCTTTGGCAGGCCCTGAGAACAACACATCAATTTACAGTTAGTACATGGAAAGCTCAGAACACAGAGCGCAACGACAAGAGTTAGAACTCAATTGATAGAAGAGTGGCAACAAAAAAAATCAAAATTCATTCCTAATTTAGAGCAAAAGCACAGCCAAATCAAAAATAATGAATGCAGTACCAACAGAGGTCGGAGTAGCAACTACCAGTCAGAATGATATACTAAATGCACAAAAACAACAGTTTGAAAACCTTTGTAGCAAAAAAAGGACAGCAATGATACTTTCTTTTTACAAGATCAAAACACGAGGAGCGGGAAAGCTCTGAGGGAATGATTTCCGTGGAAGAGGCAACATCAGCTTTGGAACTATTTAATAACGGATCGGCGCCAGGAAACGATGATTAACGATAGATTTTTTCAAGTGCTTCTGGGCTAAACTTAGAGATGTAGCAGTCAGTGTATTGAACAATAGTTCGGAAAAAGGATCCTGTCCTATTCTCAGCCAACAGGTGTAATAACTCTAATTTATAAAGTGAAAGATTTGAAAAGAGAAGATATAAATAACTGGGGACCAATTACACTGATGAACACTGATTACAAACTACTAGCAAAATGTTTAACCGAAAGAATGTCAGGAGTGATTAGTAAATGAATCATTGAAGAACAAGATGGTTTTATGAAAGGAAGAAACATTGCTACAATTCTTCGATTGATTTATTTTAAAAACTGCTTTAAAGGCTACCAGGGGCGGTAGTTATTGTGGATTTCAAACGTGCTTTTGATTCAATCTCAAAAGATTATGTGATAAATTCCTTCACGAAATTCGAGTTTGGGGAGATGTTTATTTCATGGGTTAAGATTTTGATGACAAATGCACGTAGTTGTATAGGATACTGTTGATGGATCTGTGATGAATTCAGTATAGAAAGAAGTATTAGACAGGGTTGTTGTTTTCTCTCCGATGGCTTTTATTCTTGGTATTGAATTGTAAGCAATGGTATTGAATTGTAAGCAATCAAGATACGAGAAACCAGAAGGTTCAAAGGTATCCGTCTGAAAGGGAAATTCACATTACCATAATCTTAAAAATTCTTCTAAATGTTAATGACATCACTTTGTACAAGATGGGGATGATGTGAAAATAGCTCTTGGTATATTTAATCGTTTTTTCGCATACAATAGGTTTAGAACTAAATAGAGACAAGACAGAAGCAGTCTAGATAGGCTGGAGATCAGGTTGCCAAGACACATGTCATGTCATGGTCTTAACTGGAACATGAAATCAAAATAATAGGAATCGTTTTGAGCCCTGATAGGCCTTGCTCAGAGATCGAGAATGGTTGGAAAAAAAGCCTCATTGATGTCATGAACAGAATCACAGGTTTATGGCAGGAAAGAAATTTAGGTTATTTGGGGAATTTATGTGTAATAAACAGTTTTATTATACCGCATTTGATGTATATTATGGAAGGGGTTTTTTGTCTGTCTGATGAAATTCGGAATACAGTTGATCGGTATATGACCAGGAGTTATGTGTTAGTGAGTTTCCTCCCTATTGGAGATCATAAGCTTGCTGAAGGCTCATTTTCAGAAGCATTTATTTTTATTTTTCCCCATCCACCCACTTGAGCACATACTGTTACTTAGGCAGTATTAACTGCCACTGCAGATATGAATGCTTATCTCCCCCTATTTCTTCAATCTAAGACATAAGAGCAAGCTTTGTTTATAATTCAATATTTCTTGCAGTCATTGCAACACAAAGCTGCTCTGTAAGTTGCTGGAATGGTGCTCAGTACTTATCCTTGGAATTTATTAGTCTTTTGTAATTTAGTCCCTTGCGGATTCATTCCAAGAACTGGCCCTCAGCACTTGTGTCTTAAGAGGTTTACTTTTTATATTTCTACTTTTCACAAGAAAATGTAGCTTGTTTTGCTCTTTCATGATTTTCTTTTGCTTCTTAGGTGGCACCTTTGGTTGGTTTTTTGAAACCTCAACAAACATACTACGGTATTGCACACCAGCCTTTTCTGGGATAGCATTCTTCTTAAAACCGAAAAAGCAGAGGAGTCAAATTATCACTTTTCGCGGTCACCGAGGAGAAACAACAAGGTTTCGAAATATCGGTATATGACCAGGAGTTATGTGTTAGTGAGTTTCCTCCCTATTGGAGATCATAAGCTTGCTGAAGGCTCATTTTCAGAAGCATTTATTTTATTTTTCCCCCATCCACCCACTTGAGCACATACTGTTAGTTAGGCAGTATTAACTGCCACTGCAGATATGAATGCTTATTTCCCCCAATTTTTTCAATCTAAGACATAAGAGCAAGCTTTGTTTATAATTCAATATTTCTTGCAGTCATTGCAACACCAAGCTGCTCTGTAAGTTGCTGGAGTGGTGCTCAGTACTTATCCTTGGAATTTATTTTTTTTATATATATATATATATATATATATATCATGGAAGTTTGTTTTTTGTCTGTCTGATGAAATTCTGAATACTGTCAATATTCTGTTATATCGTTTCTTGTAAATACCAAAAAGGCGCTTTAAAAGGTTCACAGAAATGCGCAGAAAAGTGAATTTGGAAAAGGTTTACAAATGCCCGATGTCAAGATAATGCAGCAGTCCATTCTACTGCATGTCACCAAACTTTAGTCCGCTGCAGATTCTGATAAATGGTCTTACATACATATATCTGAGCAGGGGTTTTTTCACTTGCTGTCTGACAAGGCGTGGAGCTAAGCTGTCTTTTAGCGTCACTCTGTTTCCTTCCAGGGTGGGCTGTGACTGAAGTGAGTTTGTATTTATGTTGAGAGAGGGGGTGATGTTGTGAGTCCGGCGTAGAAATCTGTGTCAGACAAGTTGTCAGTGAGCTTCCTGTATGTACAACACAACTCTTTGTCCCAGACCACCACTGTGCCACCCTTGTCTGCTGGCTTGATGACAAATACCCTGTCCTTGTCTCAGTGATTCCAGAGGGGTTTGATGACAAATACCCTGCCCTTGTCTCAGTGATTCCAGAGGGGTTTGATGACAAATACTCTGTCCTTGTCTCAGTGATTCCAGAGGGCTTTGATGACAAATACCCTGCCCTTGTCTCAGTGATTCCAGAGGGGTTTGATGACAAATACCCTGCCCTTGTCTCAGTGATTCCAGAGGGCTTTGATGACAAATACTCTGTCCTTGTCTCAGTGATTCCAGAGGGGTTTGATGACAAATACCCTGCCCTTGTCTCAGTGATTCCAGAGGGGTTTGATGACAAATACTCTGTCCTTGTCTCAGTGATTCCAGAGGGCTTTGATGACAAATACCCTGCCCTTGTCTCAGTGATTCCAGAGGGGTTTGATGACAAATACCCTGCCCTTGTCTCAGTGATTCCAGAGGGGTTTGATGACAAATACCCTGCCCTTGTCTCAGTGATTCCAGAGGTGGGTTTTTTTTTTCTCGTTCTTCCCGTGAGAGGCTGGAGTGACGGACAGGTGTGGATTTCATTCTGGTGATTTCCTTCCTGCACATTAAAAAAAAAATGTTTAATTCAACTTCACTGAATTGATGTAAAGGCGATTGGCGGAGGATTGGGGCCTGGAAAAGGTGGGTGAAAATGTCGGAGCAATTTGGTTGGGAGGAAGGGAAGGAAAAGTGGGGGATGGGGGGGGGGGGGGAGGGGGGGGGGGGGGGGGCTTGGGTACATTTTCAAACGCAGCTCTCCCCTATTTCAAGAAACTTTTTTTTTTATTATTACTACTGTCAATTTTTTTTTCTATTATTACCACCAGCAGTGTTATCATATTACCTCATTAGTTATATTACATTATATTATATTATAGTGTATTGTATTATATATATTATGTTATACTGTATTGTATTATATTATACTATATTATATTACATCACATCATCATCATTATTACCATTATCATTTTATCATTATTACTAACACTTTCATCATTCATACTATATGATGAACTGCATAAGATTTGTATTTTGTATATTTCTATGCGCTAGTTTATTTATCTGTCCGTGGGCAGGGGTGGTTGGGTCTGTGGGGTGTGCTCGGCAGCTGGGGGGTGGTGTTTTTCGCCGGTGGGCTCTGCAGTCATGAAATACGGGCTGGTACACCCATGGGGGATGCTACTTTGGGGCTGTTATGAGCTGCATCCTGTAGTCTAATTTACCTCTGTTCAGGAGCAGTTATGTCCCTTGATATCTTAATGGAGTGTCCTGCGCGTGCCTGTACCCATCGTCAACACAGCGCAGGCCTCCAGGGGTGGTACAGGACTGCTCTAAGGGCAGGTGAAGACAGTGCTTCTCTGGGTCCTCCCCAGCACCTTCGGGTGTTTCTTTTTCTTATCAGATTTTACATACATGGTACATAGTACATACATACTTATAAATAGCTAGATAGATGGACAGATAGACAGACAAATCTATATTCAGGTACACTGATGGCTTGATAGACAGATGCATGGACAAATGTTTCATTTCATTTTATTTCAGTACATTCACATACAAACTGAAAGCTCCGACACTGATTTGATGAGTAAAGTGAAGATGTGTCATAATGAAAAAAAAAAAACTGTCCTATATTCTACACTAGCACTAAACCGCGCTCCAGATGTCTTTAAAACAATATGAACACCAATATTTAATGGTTTTGGAGCTGGAAAACCCCCCACCGAAACTGATAGGTTCCCAGGATAAATGGTAATGACATTGTTTCTAATGAATTAGTGGATTGTGGGACCTTTCAATCGCAGACTTGGTGCGTATTTATGTAAGAACGCATCAAGCATGCGCGTGTGTGTGTGTGTGCGTGCGTGCGCGCGCGCGCGCGCGTATGTGTGTGTGTGTGTGTGGTGTGTGTGTGTGTGTGTGTGTGTGTGTGGTGTGTGCGCGCGCGCGCCCAAGTGTTTGTGTATGTGTGCGTGTGCGTGTGCGTGTGTACGTGTGTGTGTGTGTGTGTGTGCGTGTGTGTTACAGTTCTTTGAACTAAAGAAATAGAACGAAAATACAAAATGAAGTCACAAATAAGTAAATACAGAGAGAAACACGCCGTACAAAGCACACACACACACACACACACACACACACACACCACACACACACACACACCACACCACACCACACCACACCACACCACACATAACGAAGTCGCAACCAATGGAAGGGAAACAACTCCAAGTATGGACACACACACCGACGGACGAAGGGACAGACCATGGGCAGCCACTGTCACACGAATCAGGTCACCAAGTCGCCGACAGACCACGCGTGTCTAACGGAGGATTCTATGTTACCTAGCAACAAGGACGGTTTTGTGTGTGTGTGTGTGCGTGTGTGTGTGTGTGTGTGTGTGTGTATGTGTTTTGTGATGCATTTGCGTCCAGTTCTCGATCGCGGCATCCGCACTTTTATCGGCGAGTGAGAGGCACAGCCATGCGTATCTGTGGTGGGTTTGATGTGAGCGAGTCACAGGGAAGGTGGAAGAAGTCAACACAGCAAGATTTGTATTTTTCCTGTTCAGATTGCGATTTTTCAGGTCAGTGTTTAAGTTGTGTGTGTGTGTGTGTGTGTGTGTGTGTGTGTGTGTGTGTGTGTGTGTGTGTGTGTGTGTGCGTGAGTGCGTGGTATAGTTGAACGCACTAGTTTATATTAATCGTGTGTGCATGTGCGTGCGTGCGTGCGTGCGTGCGAGTGGAAACGCACTAGTTTGAGAGAGAGAGAGAGAGAGAGAGAGAGAGAGAGAGAGAGAGAGAGAGAGAGAGAGAGAGTGTGTGTGTGTGTGTGTGTGTGTGTGTGTGTGTGTGTGTGTGTGTGTGTGTGTGTGTTTGTACGCGTGCGCGCGCTAAATAGAAGGAAAACTCGTTGGAGCTCTGTGGAGTCAGTCAAGTTTGCAGAAAACGGATTTATGGCATTACACAGTGCATATTGATAGTGTGTATTGACATTACACAGTGCATATTGATAGTGTGTATTGACATTAACACGGTGCATATTGATAGTGTGTATTGACATTACACGGTGCATATTGATAGTGTGTATTGACATTACACGGTGCATATTGATAGTGTGTATTGACATTACACGGTGCATATTGATAGTGTGTATTGACATTACACGGTGCATATTGATAGTGTGTATTGACATTACACAGTGCATATTGTAGTGTGTATTGACATTACACAGTGCATATTGATAGTGTGTATTGACATTACGCAGTGCATATTGATAGTGTGTATTGACATTACACGGTGCATATTGATAGTGTGTATTGACATTACACAGTGCATATTGATAGTGTGTATTGACATTACACGGTGCATATTGATAGTGTGTATTGACATTACACAGTGCATATTGATAGTGTGTATTGACATTATACAGTGCATATTGATAGTGTGTACTGACATTACACGGTGCATATTGATAGTGTGTACTGACATTACACAGTGCATATTGATCGTGTGTACTGACATTACACAGTGCATATTGATAGTGTGTATTGACATTACACAGTGCATATTGATAGTGTGTACTGACATTACACGGTGCATATTGACTGTGTACTGACATTACACAGTGCATATTGATAGTGTGTATTGACATTACACGGTGCATATTGATAGTGTGTATTGACATTACACAGTGCATATTGATAGTGTGTTATTGACATTACACGGTGCATATTGATAGTGTGTATTGACATTACACAGTGCATATTGATAGTGTGTATTGACATTAAACTGTGCATATTGATAGTGTGCATTGACATTACACAGTGCATATTGATAGTGTGTATTGATGAGAGAAAGAGAAAATGTTCTGCATTCTTTTAATAATAGACCAGAAATCAATAACTGGGGCTTCATCTTCTTATTGTCATTGAGAAGCTTCTCGGTTAATATTGTTGAGAAAGATGTTGAGAAAGCCATTGCCAATGCTACAGACAATATTCATAATGAGTGTCGATGAGTTGGGCGTCTGTGATTCGTACGTTTGCACCGTTGTGTTGCATTAATAATGTTATCTTCACCACATGAAGAACTGTGCAGAACTTGATTGATACAGATCGATTTATGGTTTGTGAAAAAATAAGAGCGGCGGCTCCGCAAGAATCAGAGAGAGAGAGAGAGAGAGAGAGAGAGAGAGAGAGAGAGAGAGAGAGAGAGACATTCAAGGGCGTTAATTCAGAAAGACCTGGGGTCGGTTTGAAGAAGATGCCAGAAATATATACAAAACAGTGAAGATTCCTAAATTAAACCAATAAAAACAACAAAATAGCATCAATGAGGTCACAACTTGTTTTGTTCTAAATGCTTTCCACAACAACAACAAAAAAAAATGAAAAAAAAATCTGTATATCTGCACAGTGACTGGAGTAAGGTGGGACACACAGCCGAAGCATGCAAGGCTGCCTATTACATTATCGTGGAATAAGGGCCAGGCCAATCTCTTCCAAAACTGGACAGCAAAACGCAAAGCGTGTTTCATTCCCTGCACGCACATTGGCCAGATCAAATCATCTGTGCAATGTGTTCTGTATTATAAACGATGAGATTTTATTTTAAACGCGCTAACTTTAGATAACGCGCTAACTTTACATTTAGATATCAATCTCTATAAACGATGAGATTTTATTTTAAACGCGCTAACTTTAGATAACGCGCTAACTTTACATTTAGATATCAATCTCTTAAATGACATGTCAAGATCAAAATTCGAATACGGCTGAATGTTGTGAATATTGATACAGCTTCCATACAAGTCATTTCTTTCACTAGTTTGAATGTTATTTCCGTGTTTGCCACCTTTTAGCTATCTACCTTTCACCAAAAAAGTGGATGAACATATTTTGATTTCCAGTACTCAGCCAGACAAACCAACATCATCCATATTCACCAAAAGGTAGACACACATTCGACATCCAGTTTCCCCCCTTTGCATTTATTTGCTTTGAAAAGGTTTTCAGGCTTAAATAATCTATTTCTAATGCCTTGGTCTAAAGGGAAACAAATCAAAATCCACTGTTTATTTCTTCAGCGTGCTGTGTATCAGATATTGAATAAAGCTTTTGTTTAAGGAGGATTTTAGACTATTCCCCGAGTCCTTCTCCGCCTCTAGCCATCATACTTTTAAAGTTTAATTCTTCAAACTAACCTTTACCGACGTTTGTCTGTTGTGTCCGAGTAATTTCTCTTTCATTTTTTTTTTGAAGATCTTTGAAAATAGTCCAAGTAATTTCCCGTTCATTTGTTTCAGCTCTTCAGAAATAGGCTCAAATATGTTCTTTACTTTTAATGATTTTTAAAAAATAACTTTTCTTTACATATTTTTTTAAATTGTACTCTTCCATTCCGTTTCACTATTCTTTATTGGCCTTCTTGGAAATTCGTTGGATTGCGATATTTCCACCACAACATTAGCAGCAGTACAGAATTATAGGTGGTGTTCCATTTTAAGTATTGTGAGAGAACTAATGGTTTCGCATATTGGTGAACAGTTTGTCTCTGTCTATTTGTTCCTGTTCAAAAGTATAGAATGATATGACAAATGATTTAATGAATAAATCAAAATCCAAAAATTTTCAACGCTATTGGTGAAGGATTCATGTCAGTTAACGCCATTAGGAATTAATTTCAATGTTGAGATTCGTCAATGTTATGTGTTAAAACCGCTTATCAATGGCATCAAAGAGATTCCATCTCTCGATTAAATATCCTGATTTCTGACGAATTCGACGCTACTAAATGACTGTTATTTAGTGTGTATTATTCCAGATCTTTCCCCACTCTTTTCATTCTCCCACCCTCTCCTCCATTCCTCTCTCAATCACCATTTCTCCGCCCCTCCATCCCTCTATCTGTAAATTCACACCCCCATCTGCATCAATGCATATATTTATGACATTAACATTTAGAGTATAACACACGCCCTCAAAACAATATCCAGTTATACACATGCACGTAAATACATGTGAAAAATCCTCATGCACCCATTTTATAATAGGAATTTACACCCCAAATACACACTCCGGTGTGTTTACTCAAACACACCCGTAAAGCTTCGCCCCATTCCAAGTGCGAGACTCCCTGCTTTACACCATGTTCTTTTTCTCGTTCTCTATTTTTCATTATCTCTGGGCGCGCGCGCATTAACTGTATATTTGTCCGTTTACATATATGTTTCTTTTTATACATCATTGTCTGTACTTAGTTGTATTTCATTTGATGTCATCAGACCTGAGGACGGTTTATGCACGAAACGATTTTTGTTGTTGTTGTTCTCGATTGTCTTCTGGGCATCCTCGTGTGTATTATTTAATATTTATATTTCAACGTCATTGTTTTTATCTCACCTCCCCCCCCCCCTTTTTTTTCCTTTCCTGTTCCATATCCCTTTGGGAGGGAATATCAGGGACGACTCCGTCGATCTTCTCCATCGCGACCTGTCCTCTGCTTCTCGCTGGAGCTCTGGCAACCTAAGGTTTGTCCATTCCATCATGTTCTCCGACCAGCTCTTTCTCTGCCTGACTCTGCGCCTTCGTCCTTCAAGCGTGCCTTTCAGGACTGTCTTTGCCTGCGAGTTGTGTCGTGTCACAGGCCAAATCACATCAGATTACTCCTCTTGACCGCAGTCAAGAGGGGTTCCTGTGGTCCTGCCAGTGTGGTCACCTGCTCTCGGACAGAGTCGTTGGTTCTGTGCTCTGTCCAGGAGATGTGGAGCAGTCTTCTGTATGCCTTCATTTCAAAGGCCTGGATCTTTCTCTGCAGCTCTGCCGTCAGGGTCCAACTCTCACACCCGTACAGGAAGACAGAGGACGAGGGCTTTGTACAGCTCGAGTTTGGTTGGGAAGCTGATCTCGTTGCCTCTCCACAGCTTTGTGAGCTTTGCCATGGCTGATGTGATAAGAGCAAATCTGACCTTGATTTCTAGCGTACAGCGACCGTCTTTCGTGAGTGGAGAGCCGAGGTATTTGAATCGGGACACTTGTAGAAATGAAATGTTTGTGTCTCCTGCTTTTGTTTCTAACAATGCTTTGAAGCCAACGGAGTCAGTCATTTCATGCGGAAAAAACCCAGATGACTGCGAAGAAGTCCACGAGCACTAAAAGTAAAAACTTCAAACTAATGGCAAGTTGCCACGGGTAAATTTCTTGATAACTTCCCACATAAAACGAATATCTGGGGGAAGGGAGAGAGAACGTTGCTCATAGCCCAGCCGACCGCAAAGGGCCATGTCACGATTGTACTTTGAGGAAAGAAAACCCGGGACACGATAAAATGGAGAGAATTAAAGATGACATGAACAAGGAAAAGACAGGATGTAGAAGTTTGCTAAACACATCAACGTCCTGCCTTCGTTCCCCTAGGCCGGTAGGTGTCCGCCAGGGCCACCTGGTCACGATAGTCAATAAACCAACTGCTGAAAGAAAAAAAAATCAGGGGAAGGTAACTCCTTACTTTCCACGCAAACAGTCATCTTTTGTCAGTTTATGGGTCAAGCAAATAGATCTAGAGAGTCCATTATTTGATTGTTCTTCTTCTTCTTCTTCTTCCGAATACTGGATAGGGTTCGATGAACATTAGAATCCAATGAATGGGTGATGGTTTAGAGCTGGTTCCCTATTTAGGGGTTTTAGTGGTGACCCATTGGCTCTAAGAGTTTAAAAGCTATGTTAAAACTATATACAATGCTGCTTTGGCGGATTATGGCAGAAGACCTAGGCTTGTAGAACAACCTAGGCCTTGCTTGAATCTCTTCGGTGAAGGAGAATCAGTGAGGTTGTTCCATTCTCTAATTGTCCATGGGAAAAACTGGCATGAAGAATTGGGTGTCTAGTGTGTTCCTGGTGAAGACTCTTCGCACCCCGGGTTCTAGTCTGAACTTCTGAAGAATTTAGATGGCTCTATATCTACAAGGGTGTTCACAATGCGATAGAGCATGAGCAGGCGGTTGTTAGCTCTGCGTTGTTGTAGTAGTTCCCATTTCAAAGCGTCCAACATGCTTGTCACACATCCTGGGGTCCGGTCAGTGTAGTTGTTGTTGACAAAGCGAGCTGCTCTGTGTTGCACTTGCTCCAGTGCTGCTATGTCTCCTTGGCTGGTCAGGTCCCAGACTGTGGATGCATACTCTACGACCGGTCTGACCATGGTTTTGTAGGTGGCTGCTTTGACTGTGGGCGTGCACTCTCTAAAGTTTCTCCTAAGGAAACCAACAGTTCTGTTACCTTTGTTGACTGTGGTCTTGATGTGGTCTGACCAGGATAAATCATCACTGAAGTTGATGCCTAAGTACTTGCTATTTGATGTAGCTTCCAAAACTTGATCATGGAGTTTGTAGTTGGTTTCCAAAATTTCTTTTGTTTTATTTGGAGAAATGCGGATGACATTGCATTTGCTAGGATTAAAACTCATCTGCCATGTTGATTCCCATTGTTCAAGAGAGGAGAGATCTTGTTGAAGGAGGTTGCTGTCAGAAGTGTTAGATATTTTGCGAAAGAGGAGGCAGTCATCAGCAAAGGGTTTTGTGGAGCTGGAGTTGATACAGTCAGGAAGGTTGTTGATGAAAGTGAGAAAGAGAAGCGGCCCTAACACAGTACCTTGAGGGACTCTAGAAACTACATCTATTTCCGATGACAAGATGCTCTCTAGCAGCACCTGTTGTTTGCGCTGGGTGAGGAAGGACGAGATCCACTTGAGGGTGTTGTTTCGTACTCCATAGTATGCCAGTTTCTCAAGGAGGCGAGCGTGGGGCACTTTATCAAAGGCTTTAGAAAAGTCAAGGAGTATCGCATCAACTTGTGATCCGCGGGATAGGTGCTGGGCTATTTCATGGGTTGTTACCAGAAGTTGGGTCTCACACGAGCGGTTTTTCCTGAATCCGTGCTGAGTGTCCGAGAGAACCTTATAGTTGTCAAAGTTCTTCATAACAGAGCTATGGACAATATGCTCTAGTACCTTGCAGACAATTGAGGATTTGAAGTGCACGCCAGGATATCAACCAGGATATCGACCGTGTGCATTGCAGGAGCTGTCTCACCCCAATGTGTTGCCATTGTCTCTCTCTGATTGAACTGCTGAGCTGAATGACAGCAACATCGCTTTGGGTAGGTACACCCACCAACGGCAACTGCCCCACGAACACGGCAGGGTCACTCTCGCTAAAACGCGAGCTTCAACACAGATTACCTCCCTTTACAGATTTCAAACCCTATTCTACTCCCGGGCGGAACAGGGCCTCTGGCGTCTCCAGGAAGAGAACGGATGTTAAAGATGACACCGGCTTTGTTTTGTCTTTCCTCTTTAAATAGACATCACGGTCTGTCCCGTGTCGGACGAAACCTTGGTCTGACCTGTTCTCTGACTGGGCCCAAGTTCTTGAGGAGGAGGTGGCAGAGGGCGTTTCCCAGCGGCATGGTCTCAGCCCTCTCCGACCCCTGCTGCTCGTGCGCCGTGACGAGGAGCCGTGACTTGAGGCATGTCAGAACGTCATCCAGGCAGATCCATCTGCATGGAGAACCCGTCCACTGAGCCTGTCTGTGGGCCCCTCGTGCTCACAGCAGTACCGTATCCTCACAGCAGTACTGTATCTTCACAGCAGTACCATATCCTCACAGCAGTACTGTATCCTCACAGCAGTACCGTATCCTCGCAGCAGTACCGTATCCTCGCAGCAGTCCCACGCAGAGCATTTTGAGTTTATTTTCGGCACCTTTGACAGCTAATCACAAATATGTGCATTGTAATTAATGCTCTGAGTTCGGAATCTAACTCCTGAAGAAAGGCTGTTTAAAAAGGAAATGCGGTTTCTGTAATGAAACACAGTAGTTGCACCCTCCCCCATCTGATGAGTGAATGTGTACCATAGTATCGCCTGGTTTACGCGCGTGTTCAACGAGAACTAGGTCAGCGCCTGTGCCCGCTCTATCTCTGGTCACTACCCTTACAGCAAGGGTACTAGGGTCCACCTAGGTTCTAGGTAGTTCCAGCATGGACAAGCTGGATCTAACCAGAACCTAGGTGGGCCCCAGTATATATGTGTGTGTGTGTGTGTGTGTGTGTGTGTGTGTGTGTGTGTGTGTGGAGAGAGAGAGAGAGAGAGAGAGAGAGAGAGAGAGAGAGAGAGAGAGAGAGAGAGAGAGAGAGAGAGAGAGAGAGAGAGAGAGAGAGTGCATGTCGGGTTCAATTAGGGACCACAGAGTCGGAGGTCAGGTCGCACACTCACCTCTCATCACAAGAGCCAAGATTGCACAAGACAAACACCACTTTATTCATTCATACACATACACACATTCACACACCTATGGGATTCAGGGCCTAACACAGAAAAGGAAGGATAGACAAAGTGTTCGGAGAAAAGAGAGGGTATAGAAGAGGAGAGTACCCTTATGAAGAACTAACTACCCTACTGGGCAAAAACACACACCCAAAAACGATAAACATAGAGCACTCCAGGGATATCCGATAAGTCCAAAATACCTAACCCACTACTACTAGTCCCCCAAAAGAAAACAGAAAGCCAGAAACACAACTACCACGTAAACGGGGCCTACATCCCAGCAAAAACGGTTACCACTTCACGTGATAATAATGATAATAACAATAATAATGATACTTAAATGAATTTTTTAAAAAGACTGTTGCCCGTTAGCAGAAGGCTCCTAAGCGGGCTGGGACAACCCCCACTACATCACCTCGCACAACAGCCACACCGACACATGGCTCCACTCAACTGATGGCAGTAGAGAAAGAAGTCACTCGAAGCACTGAAGCCACACAGCAGCAAAGAGATCACTGTCCGACCCCTCCCCTGGAGATCTCCCCCCCCCCCCCTCCTTCCGGACCCGATGCTCCATGGACAGCTGGGCTGCTCCCTCGTGGGCGTGAGTAGCAAAGTCTTGGACATCCATTGCCATGGGCAGGGGCGTCTCTGCTGGCTCACATCAACGAGCGAACGAACGTCTGGAAGAAATCAAAACCCTGTATCGGGGATCGATGGTGTGTTCACACATGTCTGCTCATGGTCAGTGGGAGTCATGAGGAGGTAAGAGTGGGGGCGCGCGTCACTACCTGTCGTCAGTCCATGATTAGGAGGGGGGGGGGGTGGGTGGGTGGGGGGTGCATGGGGAAATCGTAAGTCCCACATGATATTTATGCTAGCTTTGTAAATGTCCCTACAGTCGTTTCTGGCCGTAGGGGCAGTGCCTTAAACATCAGGTATTTCGCTTAACCCAAAATGAATCCACCTGGTCGAAAAATAAACCTAACTGTAATTATCACCTTGCATTCATGACACTCTGATAGGAATAAATCACGAAATAATGATATGAACATGTAATACAAATACAAACAAGACAAAACGAGACAAGACGAGACCCGACGAGGAGCGAGCGCAATGAACGGGTGCGTTGAGAAGTGTCCACTATCCACCCCCTGTAATTCCCACACTGGCCGCGCGCCAGCATCTCGACTTGCCTACCAGTTTCCTTTAACTTTTCTGTTGACTACAGAGAACTCACTCGTAAACAGTTGATACGCTGTGGACTGAATTCTCCACAGTTGATACACCATGTGCTGAATTCTCCACTCTGTTACGAATGATATCGAGCAAACCTTAATATTAGAAACCATATGGCTGAACGAACCAGCATGTTTCCGCACACATAATAGATTTAATCATTAACCGCTAAATGATTTATTAACAAGGTTACCAAAACAGTATAGGACAAAGTCCTCTTCAAAGTGAACACTTCCCCGAGTGGGACTACAGGTAATAATAGAGAAAAGATTTCCGGAACGACCAGACCAAAAAAAAAAAAAAAATTTCCCATGAGGGAAACGGCACTTTTCCAACTGCCATGTCAATACCCTCGCACAGGTG
>CM031608.1:47551800-47554300 GCA_018398815.1 Conus ventricosus | reverse complement strand
GTCTGGTCAAAGATGACACCAGAAGTGTAATGGAGTACAGGGACTTGGGTTTTCAGCGTTGCATTTCATGGAGTATGTTTGATGAAGGATTCATTGTTGGAGGGAAATGCAAGGTAAGTAGTGTGCGGAAACCGTGCAAATACACCCCATTTGAAGTATCACGTCAAGTGCACGGGATGTGGGGTCTATAAATAAAACGTGTTGCCCGCAGTACGTACATGCGCTTGCTGCTGTAGTTTGAATCAGGTGTTTCTCTGGCGCTTGGTGACATTTGGGCCACTCTCGTACAGTTGTGACGATGCACAAAGGTTACGAATACACGCGTATTGATCGCTTATTGCTGACGGCAGGTTTGTTTGATGCTGTTTGTTGTCGTGCTTTTTTTTTTTTGCCATGGCGTGTGTGTGTGACCTTTCACGTCTTCATTAGCGTACGCTGCAGGAAGAAAGTTGTCCCACATTGACAGATTTCCTGGGACAACTAACTTGTGTGACACAGCAGATGGTTGCCCCACATTGACAAACTTCCTGGGACAACTAACCTGTGTGACACAGCAGATGGTTGCCCCACATTGACATACTTCCTGGGACAACTAACCTGTGTGACACAGCAGATGGTTGCCCCACATTGACAGACTTCCTGGGACAACTAACCTGTGTGACACAGCAGATGATTGCCCCACATTGACAGACTTCCTGGGACAAATAACCTGTGTGACACAGCAGATGGTTGCCCCACATTGACAGACTTCCTGGGACAACTAACCTGTGTGACACAGCAGATGGTTGCCCCACATTGACAGACTTCCTGGGACAACTAAACCTGTGTGACACAGCAGATGGTTGTCCCACATTGACAAGGTTACTGGGGCAACTAAACCTGCGTGACACAGCAGATGGTTGTCCCACATTGACAAGGTTACTGGGGCAACTAAAACCTGCGTGACACAGCAGATGGTTGTCCCATATTGACAAGGTTACTGGGACAACTAAACCTGTGTGACACAGCAGATGGTTGTCCCACATTGACAAGGTTACTGGGACAACTAAACCTGTGTGACACAGCAGATGGTTGTCCCACATTGACAAGGTTACTGGGACAACTAAACCTGTGTGACACAGCAGATGGTTGTCCCACATTGACAAGGTTACTGGGACAACTAAACTGCGTGACCACAGCAGATGGTTGTCCCATATTGACAAGGTTACTGGGACATACTAAACCTGTGTGGACACAGCAGATGGTTGTCCCACATTGACAAGGGTACTGGGACAACTAAACCTGTGTGACACAGCAGTTGGTTGTCCCACATTGACAAGGTTACTGGGGCAACTAAACCTGCGTGACACAGCAGATGGTTGTCCCATATTGACAAGGTTACTGGGACAACTAAACCTGTGTGACACAGGCGATGGTTGTCCCACATTGACAAGGTTACTGGGACAACTAAACCTGTGTGACACAGCAGATGGTTGTCCCACATTGACAAGGTTACTGGGACAACTAAACCTGTGTGACACAGCAGATGGTTGTCCCACATTGACAAGGTTACTGGGACAACTAAACCTGTGTGACACAGCAGATGGTTGTCCCACATTGACAAGGTTACTGGGACAACTAAACCTGTGTGACACAGCAGATGGTTGTCCACATTGACAAGGTTACTGGGACAACTAAACCTGTGTGACACAGCAGATGGTTGTCCCACATTGACAAGGTTACTGGGACAACTAAACCTGTGTGGCAGCAGATGGCAAGCAAGATGACATGATCTGGACCCACCTGTGTGTAACCTACATCCGGTGGTGAAAGATGGGGTGTGAACTTTGCAGACAGGTGAGGAGAGAGAGAGAGAGAGAGGAGAGATGAGAGAGGGAGAGAGGAGATGAGAGGAGAGAGAGAGAGAGAGAGAGGAGAGAGAAGAGTAGAGAGAGAGAGAGAGAGAGAGAGAATAGACGTGGTTGAGGATTGAAAAAACCCAAACAAAATATGGCTAATGAAGAGATTGCACACCTGAAATTTGCCGTTGGGTTCTGATTGTTGAGTGTTAGAGAAATAATACTCTCTGTTAAGCCGAGAAAGTGGAGTTATTCTTATATTTAAAAAGCCTGGCTATTGTCAAACATAACACTCCTTACTGACCTGTACTAAAATTGGTAAAAAGTAGACGCATTTGTGTTCCATTGGCTCCGAAGTACAATGTCAAAAATCAGTGAGGCAGTAATTAATCGAAATCCAGCAATGAAGTAATGACTTTGTTAATTTTTTATTTTTTCTACTTGTTAAATTTGTATTTCTTCTATTTTATTCTTCGTCTTCGTCTTGTTGTTGTTGTTGTTCTTGTTCTTGTTCTTCTTCTTCTTCTTCTTCTTCTTCTTCTTCCTCTTCTTCTTCTTCCTCTTCTCTTCTTCTTCGTCCTCAACTTCTTCATCTTCTTCTTACCTTTCTTCTTCCTTTTCTTCTTCTTTCTCTTCCTCCTTTTCCTCTTCCTCTTCTTCCT
>CM031608.1:47539300-47544300 GCA_018398815.1 Conus ventricosus | reverse complement strand
CCTCTCCCGCTCATCATTTTACAGGAGTAAATAAACTTCCAATTGCGATTTATAGGTCTGAGTTGTTAAGTGTCGTTTTCACATTTAGGCACTAACTCATGAAATATATTCGTTACCAATTAACGGTCATATTAGAGTTTTTACAGGATCATTCTTTTTTGTGTGTCAATACCACATTTTTTTCACATCTCGATTGGGAGTTTGTGATTACTGCATTTTCTTTAAAAGTTTGATCATGTTTGTGCCGGCCTTTTCCTGGCCTTTTCTATAGGCCAAACCAAGAATTACTGGGCAGTGGACGTCTAAAAACATGGCGTCAAAGCGGCCACTATAAAATCTGGTGATATTAGGAATCAGGGAGGGAAATCCAGTTCTATGATCGCGAAGACCCAAAGCGATACTTGTACATCTTGACACCTCCTTTAAAGACACCAAGTGATTGCAGGAGAGGAGGGGGGGGGGGGGGTACAGTACACATGAAACTTTCTGAAAATGGTAAAGTTTTATACACTTCGGTTACCATCTCTGACCAGGAGTTAAGAAATGTTAATGAGTTTTCTCCCCTTTGGAGGTTTTCTCCCCTAGGAGACTACAAGCTTGTTTTCTCCCCTTGGATATTGAATTATTCTCAAAGCTTGCTCATATGTCTTCGATTGAAAACAAATAGGAGGAGATAAATATTCATATATGCAGTGGTAGATAATTCTGCCTAATTAACAACATGTGCATGAGTGGGTGAATAGAGAATAACACAAACTTCTCAAATCGAACCTTCAGCAAGCTTGTAGTCTCCAAGGGGAGAAATCAAGCTTGTAGTCTCCTAGGGGAGAAAATCTCCAAAGGGGAGAAAACTCATTAACATATCTTAACTCCTGGTCAGACATTGATATTTTTTAAATCTGATTGTATTGTTTTTCATCAATGACCTCGCAAAACCCTAACTTATACTCTGCCTTTTAGGTTTTAAGCAGAATGCTATCCCAGGAAAAGGCTGGTGTGCAATGTATAGTATGTTTGTTGAATGTTCAAAACCCCACCAAAGGTCCCATCTAAGAAGCGAAAGAAATGATGAAACAACAAAATAAGCTACATTTTCCTGTGAAAAGTAGGAAATATAAAAAAAAAGATAACATCTTAAGACACAAGTGCTGAGGACCAGTTCTTGGAATGAATCCGCACAGAGAGTCAACCACTCTTGACTTTTGGATCATTCCGGTCCATTCAAGGATCAAGGAATTATCTCTCTTTGGTTTAATGCAGGCTGGTAGAGACATTTTCTGCTCTTGCTCACGTTAATGCACAAACACGGAAAACGCAATGATACTGGGGCACAGATTTGAGGCAGAAATTAGAAGAACATGTCTGTTGTTATGCTAGACTGGGCATTATCTGTTACTGTAACATTTTGGTAATTCTAGTCATGATGGTATGGGCATAATCTGTTACTTTAACGATGATATGGGCATAATCTGTTACTTTAACGATGATATGGGCATAATCTGTTACTTTAACTTTGTGGTCATTCTAGTCGTGATCATAGCTGTGGACTGACTCCGATTTATTAGACATTTGACTAACCCCTTTTAGACTTTTTTGTCTTCAAGCTGAATTTCAAGGGCGGAGATGTTCTGCCCCGCGCGTTATGATCAGGAGGCGGGGTAGAGCATAAACTAGCGATTCCTTCTCTGTCTGTCTGTCTGTCTGTCTCCTCCCTCTGTCTGTGTTTGTCTGTCTGTCTGACTGATAGACTGTCTCTCTGTCGGTCTGTCTGTCTGTCTGCCTCTGTGTCTCTGTCTGTGTGTCTGTCTGTCTGTGTCTGTTCGTCTGTCCGTCTGTCTGTCTGTGTCTGTCTGCCTGTCTGTCTCTCATTCTCTCTCTCTCTCTCTCTCTCTCTCTCTCTCTCTCTCTCTCTCTCTCCCTCTTTCTCTCTCTCTCTCTCTCTCTCTCTCTCTCTCTCTCTCTCTCTCTCTCTCTCTCTCTCCCTTGGCCCCAACTGTCTGTCTGTCTGTCCGTCGGTCTGTCTGTCTGTCTGTCTCTGTCTCTCTCTCTCTCTCTCTCTCTCTCTCTCTCTCTCTCTCTCTCTCTCTCTCTCTCTCCATGCTCCTATCTCTCTCAGTCTCCCTCTGTCTCTGTCTTTCTATCTCTCTCTCCCTTTCTCTCTCTCCCCCCCCCCCTCTCTCATTCTCTCTGTCTGTCTGTCTTTCTGTCTGCTTCTGTGTGTGTGTGTGTGTGTGTGTGTGTGTGTGTGGTGTGTGTGTGTGTTTGTTTGGGCATTTGTAGGAACTGCCGACCTTTCATGTAAATTTACTTCACTGACATTAAAAAAAAAGTTTCTATCGAGATCGAAGCTAAATGAACAAACAAGGACACCCTTTACTTACAATCAAGCAGATTATATTAACTATGCCAGAGGAGGAAAAGGGAAGGAGGAAAGGGAAAAAAATGAGTCGGGGGGGGGGGGGGGGGGGGGGGGGGAGAAAACCAAGCGGCTATGTGGGATGTCACACAGTGCAAATGTGTAACCCTTCATATTTACCTGTAGACAGAGGATTTCTTTTCTTTTCTTTTTTTTTTTTCTTTTCAATTTTGACTTTCTTTTAAGGAAAAGGGATGAAAGAGGGAATGTATGTGTGTGTGTGTGTGGGGGGGGGGGGGGGGGTGTTAACGGTCGTCAGGCCCCAATTACGAAACTCTGGGAAAAAGGAAGACACCAAAGATTGCTGACTGAAGTGTTCTCGGCAGAAATATGCAGCCAGTTCTCTACGTCTTAAATGCAGCTTTACGAACCCATGAGCATCCGTGTGCAAAACGCTGTTTGTTTTACTGTGGGCATCCTTCTTTTTTTTTTCTTGACTTATTGTGTGGGGCAGCGGAATATAGCTATATCGGGGATAGCTGGCCCATTAGGAATCAATGTGGCTCAGTGTAGGCAGTTGGTTCACGTGTTGATTTTTGACCAAATCACTGATGAAGTCAGAGGGAAACTAAAGAATCATAAGGATGTAAATCTCCATGTTTCTATAATCACAAGGATGTAAATCTCCATGTTTCTATAATCATAAGGATGTAAATCTCCATGTTTCTATAATCATAAGGATGTAAATCTCCATGTTTCTATAATCATAAGGATGTAAATCTCCATGTTTCTATAATCACAAGGATCTAAATCTCCATGTTTCTATAATCACAAGGATGTAAATCTCCATGTTTCTATAATCATAAGGATGTAAATCTCCATGTTTCCATCTCCCACCTTTATGGTGAGGGTGGAGGTATTAGAAATCGAGCTCACCGTCTGTCGGATCTTCGATGAGAAGAGTTGTTGCTGTTGTTGTTGTTGTTGTTACTGTTGCTGTAATTGTTCTTTTTTTTTTTTTTTGCTGTTTCTTGTGTTGTTTTTGTTATAGTTGGCATGATTTTGTTTTGTTTTGTTTTGTCGTAGAAAACGATTCCATGGAGATGTTTACAATCTGGCTGGTGCAAGGTCAGCGATGATGATTACCTTGATGAAGTTCGAAAATGGTTCCTGAAGATTTATTTGATTATTTATTTATTTATTTATTTATTTATGTAATTAATATTTTTTGGAGGGGAGTTATAAGATCCAGACAGTACAAGACCTACATCCCCAAGAAACAGACACAAGAACAACAAACAACAAAAAAAAACCCAAAAACAAAAACGAAAAAGAAAAACAAACAAAACAAACAAACAAACAAAAAAAACAAACAAAAAAAAGCTGTCCACAGAAGAGCCGCTAGCTTTGACATGAAGAATGGTAAAAGAAAAGCTACGGAGTCAACAACATGGTGACATGAGTGAAATGGTCAACATGGTGACATGAGTGAAATGGTCAACATGGTGACATGAGTGAAATGGTCAACATGGTGACATGAGTGAAATGGTCAACATGGTGACATGAGTGAAATGGTCAACATGGTGACATGAGTGAAATGGTCAACATGGTGACATGAGTGAAATGGTCAACATGGTGACATGAGTGAAATGGTCAACATGGTGACATGAGTGAAATGGTCAACATGGTGACATGAGTGAAATGGTCAACATGTGGTGAACCATGGTGATGAGAAATGGTCAACATGGTGACATGAGTGAAATGGTCAACCCTGCAGAAAAAGAAACAAACAAGTAGCTCGCTTGTCCGTTCTGCAAAAAAAAAAACCCAAACAAACATTACTCCATTCAGAGATAAAAGCAAGCACGTTACCAGTACATGAAGCGCCTCTCCCAACAAGATCCGGGGAGACACTGGAATATTCATTGCCCATCGGAGCGGCACGACCTGTGTGGGCCTATGACTGTCTTTCCCAAGAGACAGTACAGGCAGTCTCAGCTCAGTTCAGTTCAGTTCAGTGCTTTATCTAATGTCTTTTTATCGTCAGATGATATCAGACACTTGAATTAAAAAAAAATCTCCTCGCTCAACTTATAATCCATGTAAGCACTTTAAAACCCACATCTGATTTATGCAAATATCCTAGTGGTACACAAAATTGTTGATCTTTATATAAAATTTTGCAACCTGTGATTGCGAAACAACCATGCCAATTTCAGCAACATATGGACCACTCAAGACAGTGTTGACATTTATCAAAGTTATTCATCTCAATACCTTTCTCTGATTGAGCGAGGTCAACACTGAGCATTCAAACAAAAAGATGCACAGAAATATCCACAAGTAATGCCATGAGAATGTTTAGTGTTCCATGTATTCAGCCTTAATTTATGAATCAGTCTAACGATGTGCCTTGAGCACGATGGTAAAGTAGCTATTGTTTGACTAAAATTCTGTTTATGTATATACTTGTCTGTAATTTGGATTAATTCACAAGAGGACACGTCTACAGGATTGTTTGATGCATTTTCAACGTTTCTATTTGCTTCTTCTTTTGTAAGAGTGTCTGCTATTTCATTTCACTTTATACCATAGTGAGATGGGACCCAACAAAAATACAATTCTTATGCCTAGAGTTATAAAA
>CM031608.1:47524300-47531800 GCA_018398815.1 Conus ventricosus | reverse complement strand
AAAGATCTATACACGTTAAATCTTTCGCTATTACTCACATGAGAATTCCATTCTTACCATCTGCATGCAATCAGTCTTCCGAAGAAAATCATCAGTTGCATCAACACCTTGGTTCAGCCAGACATAACCAAACCCATACATATATAATTTACAACGAACATTTGAGGCCCAGTTTCTTTTGTCACGTTCGTCCGAATCATACAACATACGATATGCCTTATATGGTAATCTATGCTCATCCATTCTAGTTAGTTTTAACCAAAACTTAATACATTTTAAAGCCGAATTTATGTGTCTCCATATATCAGATCGTTTGGTGTACGTATGTCGACGCCTAAGAATCGTTTGAGTCCAAACAAATGTACTTTTTCACAGTGTAATGCTGTCTAGTCCCCATAATTCCGCACCGTACTGAACCACTGGTTGAATCTGAGAGTCAAATAATTTTAGAAATGTGTTTAGAGAGTTATTTTTCAACTTATACAATTTTTGCAATATACATAAAGCATTCTTGGCCCGACTAGAAAGATTATTGCACGCTGCTACAAAACTAATTCTCGTAGAGAAATAAATTCCCAGATATTTGTACACATTTACAACAGGAATGATTATTCCATTATAAGTCCATTTCTCACTAGCAGATAAATAACCACCTTTCCTAAACACAACAACATTACTTTTGTTCATATTCACCTTCAAGTGTAACGCTGCCGTTGCACGACACAGACTATTGATCTGTGTTTGCAGGCCAATAACCGTTTCAGCCACTAATGCAACATCATCAGCCAGTAATAGAGAGAGAGAGAGAGAGAGAGAGAGAGGGGAGAGAGAGAGAGAGAGGAGAGAGAGAGAGAGAGAGAGAGGAGAGGAGATCTTCCATGTTGATATGCATTCATACTTTTCTCGACAAAGTCAATGTATGTGATGTAGAGTCCGAGTACGTATCATTTCGAAGTGTTCGATTAGTTTCCTCTGCCTCCGAAGGGACATGGGGCATGTGGGAAACAAGACCACGCACCTGTTTACTTGTAACGCTTGGGAAAATAGAGTAGCAGCCAGTAACTCCGTCTGTTAACCGCTCGCTCAATTAATGATCAGTCTCTGCCTCTGTCTGTATCTCTCTATCTCTCTGGATGTCTGTATGTATGTACGTATATATGTCTCCCAAGGCCTCTCTATCTATCTCTCTGTCTCACTCTGTCGGTCTGTCTGTCTCCCCCCCCCCCTCTCTCTCTCTCTCTCTCTCTCTCTCTCTCTCTCTCTCTCTCTCCGCCCGAAGGGAGTGTACACTAGGTTTCACTGACAGATTGAAGAAGGCGGTCGGGGCGAATAGATGAGATCACCGTGGTATGTGCAAACAGGTTTTCCCATTGATGTCGCAACGAAGCTGAAGACGTCCCACACCTCGCGTTTTACCGTAGCAGCTTCTGCCTTCAAAGCGGCCCTCTTAAGGCATTCATACAACACGAAGGGCCACAGGAGACGGATGGCCTAGTGTGCTAAGCTTCTCACACACCACGTACACGTCACAGTGTGTCCCACAGATGACCTAGTGTACTAAGCTTCTCTCACCACTGTACACGTCACAGTGTGTCCCAAGGATGACGTAGTGTGCTAAGCTTCTCTCACCACAGTACACGTCACAGTGTGTCCCAAAGATGACCTAGTGTACTAAACTTCTCTCACAACTGTGCACGTCACAGTGTGCCTCAAAGATGACCTAGTGTGCTAAGCTTCTCTCACCACTGTACACGTCACAAAGAGCTTTTCATTGTGCTGGAATGGGAAGGGGTGTGAGTAGGGGTTTCTCAGAACTCAGAAAACCTTTATTCGATCAAGAATTAAAGAAGGAAGAAGGGCGGGAGGGGGTAAATGGTGGGAAAGGGATGAAGATTGGGAGAGGGGCTGTTTGAAGGATTTGGTCGGCTCAGTGGTGAGTCTCCCATTTCGCAGTCAAGAGGGCCACAGCTTCGGAATCTCCCTGCACCCAGCGCAGAAACGGCCATGTTGGTTGCCTGTTACAAAGAGGATGGTAGGTTGGAAGAAACGTGGTTTCTGTCGCCAGCCATGGAATAAACATGTCAGTATCCCCACTTGATTGGAATGTTTGTCAAATTAAAGTTGTTGTTGTGTCTGAAAGTTGATCATACTTGTACCTTTTTTCTTCCATATGCCCATCGAGGGACATGTTGTCAGGTGGTTCCAAGCAGAGAGATGAAAATGAAAGGAATGGGGCTATCTGTTCATTTGACCTGTTATCAGTTTGATACCAGTTTTTGGCTCACATTTATTCTGAACCCTCAAGAACGCTTACATGGATTATTAAGGGATTTTGTGGCGAAACGAAATCCTAATTGTGGCGTGTGGCCACACATTTTATTTGCGACGTCACTGCCTGCCACGGTTCTGACAGGAGCCGTGTGAACTCGAGAATCTGGTCTCCATGAACAATTCATAAACGTCCACAGCCTACACCACGGGCCCAGGAAGGGGAGGAGAGGGGTGGTGGTGGTGAGGGAGGGACGAACACAGTGATTGGGTGGGTTGCTGCCAAGGGCTCTTATGACAGCAGAAAACGAGTCCTTCGTATGATGAAAGAGGTCAGGTTGACGGTGACAGATGCACTGCGGTTTAATCAGGCACCAATCGCTAGGGAGTTTACAACAATTCGGCAAATCACGTAGTCCAGACTTTCGCTGTCTCTCTGTCTCTGTCTCTGTCTGTCTGTCTCTCTGCCTTGTCTCTGTCTCCCTCCCTCTGTCTCTGTTCCTCTGTCTCTATCTGTCTGTCTGTCTGCCTCTGTTTCTCTGCCTGTCTGTCTTTCTCTCTCTCTCTTTCTCTGTCTGTCTACCTCCCTCTGTCTCTGTCTGTCTGTCTGTCTCTGTCTCCCTCTGTGTCTTTCTCTGTGTCTCTGTCAGTCTGTCTGTCTCACTGTCTCTCTCTCTGTCTCTGTCTCTGTCTGTCTGTCTGTCTGTCTCTCTCTCTCTCTCTCTCTCTCTCTCTCTCTCTCTCTCTCTCTCTCTCTCGTTCTTGTGTGTGGAGGGGGGTCAACCCCCAGGAAGTTTTCGTCTGTTTATTTGTTGTTGTTTTTTCACTTTTCCGGTAAACACGGTTTGTTTTCAGGACGTAAGTTTATCGCCGGAAACATTTGAAAATGATCAAAACTTCTAAATAATGAATTCGTACAATAAATGCTAATGTTCCAAAAGTAGATTTCCGAATCATTCCACTGGTAAAAGTCGAGAAACAACAACAACGACGACAAGCAAACACACACACACACACACACACACACACACACCACACACACACACACACACACACACACACACACACACACACACACACACTCGCACACACACACATTCTCGTAAAAGATTCCACTTCGCTTAAATAATTGTATTTAGCCTCAGAATCTCCAACCTCTTCTATTAAGTTTTTTTTCCGTTTCAAATCTGCTTCATCATCGATGTAAAAACAGATGAATATTGTCTTCAGGGTACTAAAGTTCAGAAAGGAAATTTTTTTTAATCCTGTACCTTCATTAGTTTTCTCCATGGCGCTATAAAGAATGACGTCTTTTGGCAGGAACATAAATTGTTCGGAATTTTTCGTTCTCAGACAGTTGCTGCCTTAACCACTTTAAGGACACCGTAATTTGAAAAAAGTGTCTGGTGTACTGTTTAACCCTTTGACGGCTAAATCTGATTTGAAACCACATCGTTGTACACACATATATGAAGTGAAGGAACACCAATAGGAGGGGACTGAGCAGGTGTCATTGCTTCGCCTAAGTCTGGATGTGCGGCCACTTCCTCTCTTGATGTTCAGATCTGAAAGTTGGTCTATGTTATAGTGGCTTTGCTCTTGTTTGCTCTTGTTTCTTCAGATTTATTATCACATCGCATCGGCCAAGATGAAATCCAGTTCTTATCGTTGCCTTGCCAGCCAGTGTGTCTGTTCTCTCGTTTCCTTTATCTCCAGCATGTCCAGGACAGTACATCCATATGAGTCTCTCCAATGGAAGGCTGCGTGTTAGTTCATTCCAAGCAGGGCTTCCCATTCCACTTTTCACTTTCTGACGTAGGTTCATGGAATCAATCAGTATCATGGCTTGCTGAGTTTGAAACTGGCTTATGGATGTAAGCCAGTGGAGTGCTTGCGTCACTGCTTCTACCTCCATTGTTAAACTTGAAGTTGATAAACTGTGCGCACCATTGTCTTCCTGGATAGGTAGGGCATTTTGTTTCACTGTGTATCCCCAACCTGGCTTACCTTTTGTGACAGAACCGTAAGTGTATTTACAATATCATCTTTTGCGCAAAGGTCTACTACCAGCATCTGAATTTCTGCGTTGGTTTTGCCTTCTGGCCATTCTTGACAATGTCTTCCAAATTCAGGAGCGATGATAATTTGGTAGAGGTGTTTCAAGTGGTTTGGATATTTCTCCCATTCCTTGGTTTCTTTGAGTTCTGCTAGCTGGCACACAAGCTTTATACTGTCTTCTGCCTGTCCCATCCATGATTTTTCCACGTCCTAGCCGAGTGCCTTTTGTTTCCTTGACCGCTTGACTACGGAGTCAGCAAGATACTTACACGATGGATGGAGCGAACCGTCATCCCACGATTTGGAGGTTGGACGTCTGAGCCTCATAAACTTTGTATGGGATTACCTCAAGGTTCTCCTCTTTCCCCTGTTTTATACAATGTTTACACTAAAGGCCTTGCAGACCTCAACCGAAACGGAATTGCTCGAGTGTTGACACTAGCAGATGACGGCCTGATCTACGAAACATCAAAGAATGCTCAAGAAAGAGCGAAAGCAGTTCAGCAACAGTTGAACAACATTGCTCAATGGTGTCAAGAAACTGTAACGTCCATCAGCCCTACAAAAGCCCAGACATTAGTTTGCACTCTCAACAACAAGACATCAGGACAAGTACCTTCACCAATTTCCTTCAATGGAATGCCAGTTGAATCAACAACCTACGCTATTTGGGTGTAGGCTTTGAGAGAATGCTAACCTTTAGAAAGCACGTTGAAAATATTGTTCTTAAATGCAACAAAAGTCTATCTGCCATTAAATCAATGGCAGCTAAAGGCATTGAGCAGTGCCATCTCTACCGACTGTATCACTCACTTGTGCTCAGTGTGATAGATTATGGTTTAGGGCTTACAACACTGTCCAACAGCAACCCTCTCAAATTAGAAAAAATTCAAAATGAAGCAATGAGATTGATCCTGGGAACCACGAAGGACACACCAGTTGAAACTATTCGATACCTGCTGGACCTTCCTTCAGTGCAGACAAGACACAAGCTAGTACAGGTGAAGGTATATTTCAGAGCACTTGAAAACCCCCAAAACCCACTTCATGCGGCAGAGGTCAAGGTAGACAGTGGATCGTGGCACACTGACCCGTCGGCCCCATCCCAAGCGAAAGGCGGCTGCGGTCTCCCACTGACGAGCCAAGTTGTCGGCAGCAGTGAGGGGGTTAAAGAGGCCGGATGGAACCTGATCTTCACAGGATCGTGTGGCACCAGGCTTCCTGCCAGCCGTTCCAGTTAGCTGGCAGCCGCACCTTTTCTGAGTGGTGCCGACTGGGGAGAAACATTGTGCATCATTACTTTCTTGTCATGATGATTCGGATTGATCTCGTCGTCTTTAACAAATCATGGGCGCTCGTCGGCATTATTCGTTTTTTTAGGCTTTAACAGACACAATGATTAATTGACTACGTGTCAGTCTGTTAGTCAATGTGTTTAAAGAATTCCCCATAGACTTTGAATCATGAGCACATAAATGAAGCAGTACGTCTACACACACACACACACACACACACACACACACACACACACACACACATATATATATATATATATATATATATATATATATATATATATATATATATATATATATATCCAGTTTAAAATAGGATTTTAAAATGAAGAGATTAAAACCTATATATATATATATATATATATATATATATATATATATATATATATGTGTGTGTGTGTGTGTGTGTGTGTGTGATATGTGTGTGTGTGTGTGTACACACACACACACACACACACACACACACACACACACACACATATATATATATATATATATATATATATATATATACACAGCGCAGGCCTCCAAGGGTGGTACAGGACTGCTCTAAAGGCAGGTGAGGGCGGTGCTTCTCGGGGTCCTCCCCAGCACCTTCGGGTGTTTCTTTTTCTTTTCTAACTATCTGGGCCGTGGCTGAAGAGACCGATGCGAGAGTGGCAGTCTTTGTCGCAGCGGTCACATCTGTATGTTGACACAGGTGTGTCTTCATCAGCGAGGTGATGCAGACGTGTGAATAGGAGAGTGCACAGATGTGACTGTGTGTCACGAGTTTGTCACGAGGCCTACGACGATTGACCCATCTAGGATGGTGGAATTGTTCATTTGGTTGTTGTCGTCGTTATTGTCGTATATCCGTCCCTTAATGTGGCTTATGGTGTGGTTGCACCTTTTGTGTAGTTCAGCTCAGGTTAGGTTTACTTTTTCTCTCTCTCTCTCTCTCTAATTCCACTGCCCGTGCAATTTATCCTGCAGGTTCACGGGTGGCTGGTATCTTTTTCTTGTACTGGCTGTCTCTATCGGCCTCTCACCTGTCTTTTCACCTGCCGCACGTGCAAGGTTCCTCTTAGGCTTGAGGTATTCTCACCGTGACGTAGCGTGGCATGTTGGCCGCCATCGCTGAGGCAGGCTTTCTCTTCACTCGAGCGGAAGATGTCTCTGGGAGCGCCCGCTCCGGTCCTGGTTCTTCACCTTATCGTCGAAAGTACAGTCGGTACTTTCATTTCCTACAGTCGGCCTGTAGGAGGGAGACATCACTTCATCTTTTTCCGCATCTGCGCTGCTGTCCTCTCGACTGGACAGAGGGCAGAGAGAGTCGTTTGACCCACCACTCGGGTCACCCACGGGTAGCTGGTAAGCATCAGTTTCGTGGTTTATTTGTTGTTGTGTTTTTTTTTTTTTGATGTTAGCCGGCTAATTCTTCTCTTTTGCGCAATTTGTTTTTGGTTTTCAAAATTATAAAAGAAATATTGTTTGAGACCACTTTTTCTGGTTAATTCAATCTTTAACCTGGCCAGTCAAAATTATATCTTAAAGTCTTTCTCCTTTTTATGCATTTGGTGATGCGGTAGTCGGTGGGGATGGGAGAGAACCTGGTGATTCAGGGTTGGTACTTGCTTGGTCTCGCTCGTCCGCCCCTGTCACAATTGCCGGTCTCACATTCTTCGGCCACCGTCTGTTTGTGTGTGCAAGGAGAACGAGTTTTATGTTCGCGAGCGTGCGTACGCATGATTAGTTGTTTGGATGCGTGGTTGAAAATTTGTGTTATTTTGAAATGTTGCCATAAGATGTGGGGATAATTGTGCCATTGAATTATTATTATTTGCAAATGTGGTGGCAGATGTAAAGCCATGGTTGCTCTATTAGTTCAGTTCCTAAG
>CM031608.1:47504300-47516800 GCA_018398815.1 Conus ventricosus | reverse complement strand
ACACAGAGACAAAGCGCTTTCAAGGACGGCTGCATCAGCCGAAGCCAAACGTCTCAGCAGCTTTGTAAACGTGTACATACACACATGCACGTGTGCGACATTCCCGTTCGTCGGAGATCAGGAACTGTCGTAACTGACGAATCGACAGATTGATTTGACTCTATCGTAGGTGAAGTTAACGTCTTATTGGCCGGAGGCCCTTAAGGGCAAGATATACTCGCAGACATGGGTCTGCATTTTTCTGTGGCAACTGTTGTCGCTGGCAGAAGTGGGTGAGTTCCGTGCGGGGGCCGTTGTATGTCTCTCTCCGAACTATGGTTCCTTGTGAACTTCAGTTCAAATTCGGCTGTTGGTCGGCCGACGATGGACGTCGGTGTATTTCACCTCTTTTCCCCACCAAAAGCCCTGTCTTCAGGGCCACCAGGCGGCCTCCTTCGTGCTCGGGCGGCGATGATCCAGTGCCGCGTGAGGCCGCCTCAAAGTGGGAGCAGGACGGAAGTCGCTGGAGCACTACACGAGTCCCTTCTATTCTGTGGTAACGCAGACTACGGCCGAGAGGGCAATTTTTAGCCCAACCTGTAGGAATGCACACCCCCCCCCCCCCCCTCCCCATCCCGTTCGGCCCCAAAGTATGGTATCCCAGGCCACGGTAATCGTTGTCAGGCAGCACTTCATCGCCGATCGCCCCACATCTCCAAGAGCCGTCCCCATATGTCTGGAAGCTTCGCTGCGCCACCTGACACTGACCTCTCACATCAGTGTCCCTCAAAGGAGAGCTGCCACCTCTCCCTTGGGGTCAGCTTCTATGCCACACTCGCAGAGAGTTGACTCTCAAGCTGACGTTTCCTTTATAGATCATGCCAGTTCCAGAGTGTAGTGTCTTCGATTTAAGGTGTTCGGACGTCAATAAGCGAAGCAAAGCAACACGTAAATTGCTTGTTGACGTCACATGAAACAGACATAAAACAGAAGACAATTTTTTCCTAGATGGTTTTGTTGCTACTGGTAAGCACTGCTTAAAGTACAAGTGTTGGATAAAATGAAATGTAATGTTTGATGTTTGAATCTATGCATATATGTATAATTTCTTGTAGGTGCATATATGCATCTCGTGTGTGTGTGTGTGTGTGTGTGTGTGTGTGTGTGTGTGTGTGTGTGTGTGTGTGTGTGTGTGCGCTTGCGTGCGTGCGTGCGTGCGTGCGAGAGAGAGAGAGAGAGAGAGAGAGAGAGAGAGAGAGAGAGAGAGAGAGAGAGAGAGAGAGGAGTGAGTGTGTGTGTGTGTGTGTGTGTGTGTGTGTGTGTGTGTGTGTGTGTGTGTGTGTGTGTGTGTGTGTGCGCGTGCGTGCGTGCGTGCATATGGTTGCTCCTGTTCATTGTTGTGGTCGTGGTAGGCGTTTCTGATCGTTTATTTATTGACATCGATCAGTTAATGAAACTCATTGCTGTGTTGCAATATAATTGCCCTGCTTTTTGTTTGTTTGTTTGTTTATTTCTCGTGTACCCGTCCGTAGTTCTCATGATGGAATTGACGAATGGTACACACGAGGCTGGGACTAAAGGAAAAAAAAAGATCAGAAAAAGATCAGACACAAACAGTCCCATCCCCATGGTTGACTTACAGTTGTAGCCTGTGTCTACTTGGGACGTGTGAGACGTGGACTCTGACAGATGAACTCGAGAGAAGGATTCAGGCATTAGAGATGAGATGCTTCCGCAAGATCCTTGGCATCTCATACAAAGACCACATCACCGACTTGAAGGTCGAGACCAAAGTAGGGCAAGCCATCGGACCATACGAAGGCCTGTTGTCCACTACAGTGAAAAGAAGGAAAACGAGACGGTATGGTCATGTATCAAAATCAACAGGACTTGCCAAAACCATGCTACAAGGAACAGTGCGAGGAGGCAGAAGGAGAGGAAGACAGAGAAAGACATGGGAGGACAACATCAGTGAATGGACTGGCCTCACACTCAGCAACTGCCTAAGAGCGTCTGAGAACCGGGAAGAGTGGAGGAAGCTGGTTGCGAAGTCTTCTGTGGCGCCCCAACGGTCTTCAAGACTCCAGGATAGGTGATGGGTGATAGTGTTTGTTCTCTTGTTCACGATGCTCTCAAGTAGGTCTTCACCCGCTCTAGCGGCTCTTTCTCCTGCTTGGGAGGAATGTAAAACAGGTAACGCGAGGGGGAGTGTCTCATTTTCTGTTTCACTTCACTGATATTCCACCCACCCCGCTCATTGCGGCTCCCCGTCCACAGCCTCACCCGTGCCTGTACCACCTCAGTCCGGACACCAGCAAAACCAAAGGAGCGTTCAAATGCCACCGGAGGAGACGCCGCACTGTTGCCAAGTCACTTCGGCGGTGTTCAGTGGCGCCTGTTCTGATCCAGCATACGCAGGACACCACCTACAATGCCCCTTACTGACAGTAACCATGGCTCAGTAGAGGGGCCGGCATGAGCGAGCTGTTCTCTTTTGAGGACGCCGACACATCCGACAAGGCACGAGCAAGTTTTATTTTCTGTTGGTGCCAGACTGCTTACGTTTCTTGAATGGTCATCGTACAAACGCGTGAACGCGTACGCGTACGCGTACGCGCGCGCGCCACACACACACACACACACACACACACACACACACACACACACACACACACACACACACACACACGACGCACGCATGCACGCACGCGCACTCACACGCGTGCGCTCTTACACACACACGGAGGCACGCGCGCGCGCGCGCGCGCGACACACAATTATATACACACACCAACCTTGTAGAATCATGAAAGCAATGTATTAGTGATTGAATACACTAAAACTGTATATTTCTCATTGAACTTAGTACAGAAACACGATATGTACACATGCGCATGCTCGGATACGCACGCGCGCGCGCACACACACACACACACACACACACACACACACACACACACACACACTTATGCATGCACTCACGCACACACACACACACACACACACACACACACACACACACACACACACACACCACACACACACACGCACGCACGCACGCGCGCGCGCGCTCTCTCTCTCTCTCTCTCCTCTCTCTCTCTCTCGCGCGCGCGCGCACACTCACACACCCACACAAATAAAGTGTGTACATGCGCGCTCGCAGACATAAATACACACCAGGGGCCAAGATCATTATTGACAACAAAAAACAGCCTTGCATGTAAAATCAACCACACCCATGTTGTTTTTTCTTTCTTTTTTTTCTCTTTTTGTTCTCCATAATGAAGTTGAATGCTACTTACATAAAATCCAACGACTTTGTCAATAATAATCCGTCGTGCAATATATCCATTGAAAGACTGTCTTTTGATGTACATCATCAAACAAGTAAAATAAGAAATGTCTTAGAACGTGGTGCGTGTGAGAACGTCCCAAAAGCTTTGCACGCAGAACTTCGTGGGCATGGGACGATTCATGCTCGTGGTTTTTTTTTTTTTTTTTCTCTTTTTTGGCAAGTCAGGTTGTCTCTCTTGTGTGTCCACACACCACAGTTTTGCACTGACACACTATAACTATATTCATGGCAGCGTTTTGAGGCCTACCATAAATTTGAGCCAGCGTTTAATGTGAAAATGATAATTGAACAAAGACCTCCCCGTTGATTATTTCCATTTGTTTGGATGGAGCCATTTTCACCGATGAAATCACAATCTTCAAATACATGACCTTCCCCTTAGTAGACGCTACATTTGAGGCCTTTGCTCTAACCCGTGACATTATCTTTGCGCCAGCTGGAAACCCCCAAATAGCCCTATTCCTTTGATTTTAATCTGTCTGCTTGGAACCACCTGGCTATAGGGGAGGGGGTGGATGAGAGGGGAGGGGGCGGGGGGGTGTATAGGGATTTATGGGGCGAACCCGTGATCACTGGTATTCAAATAGAAAATGATTCCTTCACATTCACGTCGCGTGAACACATATTCACTTCAACTAACTCTTTCTCTCTCTCTCTCTCTCTCTCTCTCTCTCTCTCTCTCTCTCTCTCTCACACACACACACACACACACACACACACACACACACACACACACACACACAGTGTAATATCACTAATTATGGTGGAAACACGTAAAACGAAGGAGTCATCATTTATTCATTCATTCTGTCTCTTTTATTTTCGGATATACGTCAATACTTGATTCTCTGAATACTGTAAACTTACCTGTGATTGGTAGACACTGGCAGAACCGTTCGCTTGATGTCATTCAAGGGAAGCAACCACGAATCAGTTCTTTCGCCTCTCTTTTCTAGTTGCTTTCCCTTGCATTGGTTTTCTACCCTACCAACATACCATCACCAGCAACACCACTCAAAAGTTGCTTTCTTTTCGTGTGTGTTTTTAACTGAAATCTGACTTTGACATCGCTTTGCTTTGCATTGTGTTGTTTTCATTGGATGGAATAGGACTGTTTTGAATTGTGTCGTATTGTCTTGTATTGTATTGTACACGGCTATGTTTTGAATTGTAATTTAAGGTATTATTACTTTCCGGTCAGAACAGAGGTCTGGAGGTTTCCAAATAATACGACAACGGCCAGTTGCTGTCTTTTCTCTATTTGATTGATTTATTTGCTTGTTTCTGTCATTTTGTGTTTTATTTATCTGTTTCTGTGTTTACCCTTTGTGATTTTTATTGTGTTTACATTTGTCCATGATAGGATAAAGAAAATAACAAAAAACGCATACGGTGTTTATAAAGTGACTGATGTTGCACTTTAATGGTAATAGTAGTAAGAATAGTAGTAATAGTTGTGGTGGTAGTAATAGTGCCAATGATGGTACTAGTAATCACATTAATAGCAAAGTGATGATGTCGATGATGATGGTGATGACGATGATGATGATGATGATGATGCATGTATGTTTTGTTGTTGTTATCTTACTACAATAAGAATGCATTTTGCTTTTTGTATTCGTTATTTGTAGTTTGTTCTTAAGCCTGGAAATAAAAAAAAAACATTTCCTACAAAAAAAAAAAAAAAAAAAAAAAACAAACAAACAACCCCCCACCCCTCCCCGAGTTCTGATGTGAATTTTGACCTGTTCTTCTCCGGGACAAAGCATCCCCCTAATACAATGCCATCAGTGTGTGTGTGTGTGTGTGTGTGTGTGTGTGTGTGTGTGTGTGTGTGTGTTTGTGCGTGCGTGCGTGCGTGCGTGCGTGCGTGCGTGCGTGCGTGCGTGTGTGTGTGTGTGTTTGTGCGTGCGTGCGTGCGTGCGTGCGTGTGGTGTGTGTGTGTGTGTGTGTGTGTGTGTGTGTGTGTGAGAGAGAGAGAGAGAGAGAGAGTCAGAGACAGAGCGCCAATGTCTTCATGTCTATTCTTGTTAGCCTGTATATTCATCCTTGTGAAATGTCAGCAAATGTCGCCAGGGACAACTCCATTTGCTCTTTTTGTTTCGTTGCTTGGAGTCTCTGTCACACTTTGCGTAAACCTGGGACTGGTGATAAGAAAATTTGATAACCAAGAAAAAAGATATCAGCATGAAATAAAAACGGAGCTGAGGGAGGGGGGGGGGGGGGGGGGGGGACGAACTAAGAGCACCAGTCGGCAGTAGGGGTGCAAGGTCAAAGATTTGCCAAACATCTTCTCGAGTAATTGTCAAATCTACACCTGTTTTTTTTTCCCCTTTACTTGCTGAAAACATGAAACAGAGAGAGAGAGAGAGAGAGAGAGAGAGAGAGAGGATTTGTTCGCAAGCAATACCGTTGAGTGTGTCTTCACTCCTTGGAACTAATGTCTGTTTTTCCCTCCCCAGAATTCTCCGGAACCAGTTAGGACATCACGTGGACAGGTCAAAGTCCCTCAGACGGTTCTGCCCAAGGTCCGAGAGTGATGACCTGGTGACCTCACGTGGATGCTAAAGAGGGACCTCAACGTTCAGCATTACGTCTTCGGCTTCCAAAGGGATTCTTCCCCCAATCTCCGATGCAGCTCTACCGAATTGTTCTTCCATCTTCATCTACTCTAAGGGCACGTCCTTCTCCACAGGCGTCCTGTACCGCTTGTCGTCTTACACAGTTCAGTGATGACAACAGAATGGGTATCGCGCTGTAGTGGTGATTGCTCATTTCACTGTAAAGTAGCATCATCTCTTAGTTCTGCACGCTGTGTACACACACGTATGTGGAGATGTGGGAAAACAGGACGCTTGCCAGGGAAAAGGGAAAGTGAGCGGATTTCGGAAGTAGAGGGCAGAGAATTCCAAAGAGTTGGATCATCTAAGCCTGAGGTGACATGAGCAGTCACTGTCGTCAGCTTGCACTGGGTGAAACGATCGACCGCCTCGTTAGGCAGAGTAGGGTTGTGTTTTTCCCCAGACAGGTCTACAGTCTGACTTCTACGGAATGAATAAGAAAAAAGAACGAAAGTGAAGGACACATGCATCGGAGGAAGTATCCCGTCATTACTGGACGATCTCAGAGAGATGTCTCTACGTGTGTTCTGATCTTTGACCACATGCCATTGGTGGCGCTAGCATAATAATAGGGAATCTCCCTGTCCTACCTGCTGTCTGCCGTGTAACCCAAGGCCATCCTTCAACCTGTCTTCTGTCTTCCCTCATAGCTGAAATTGATGTTGACGCAGGGGCGGATCACTCCCACCCGCCTGCAGCCCAAAGTGATAGGACGTCACCCAGGGGCGGATCACTCCCACCCGCCTGCAGCCCAAAGTGATAGGACGTCACCCAGGGGCGGATCACTCCCACCCGCCTGCATAAAGTGATAGGACGTCACCCAGGGGCGGATCACTCCCGGGGATCCCGCCCGCCTGCAGCCCAAAGTGATAGGACGTCACCCAGGGGCGGATCACTCCCACCCACCTGCAGCCCAAAGTGATAGGACGTCACCCAGGGGCGGATCACTCCCACCCGCCTGCATAAAGTGATAGGACGTCACCCAGGGGCGGATCACTCCCACCCGCCTGCAGCCCAAAGTGATAGGACGTCACCCAGGGGCGGATCACTCCCACCCACCTGCAGCCCAAAGTGATAGGACGTCACCCAAGAGTCTTCCATTCTAACCATGCCCGGACTGATCTTCACAGCCCGGACAGGCGAAGGACAACGTCGACTGGACTGAGCAGACAGTGAGTGACAAGCATCGTGTTTTGTGTCTTCACCACGAGAGCACGACAAGAAAGCTGCGTTGAAAAGTCAAAGGGGCCTCTCAAAGCTTCCAAAGTGGATGTCGATCGAGAAGAATATCCGCAGTCCCTGCCCCAAACGTGCCCTGTCACTGGCATCAGCAGGAACTCTGTGAGGAGTTTGAAGAGAAGCCTTCCACGCAGGTTGTTACTGAACTGACGGTGTATCAGAAGTCGCCATCCTGCGTCTCCCGCGAGAGAACGCCAGTGAGCTGTCAACGAGGAGTTGAGACTGCCCCCTGCCTCAAAGCGGTCACATCGGTTTCCTGCCGGCCAGGGAATAGTGCGTGACTTGTGTGTGACCTCGTTTTCGGGTGGTTTTTTTCTTCTTTTTTTCCGTCTTCCTCCATCATCTTCAAAGCAGTACAGCCTCGGCAGGGCAGTGCAGTTGGCACGGGTTTGAAGCTTCATGGACCGAACTCCAAACGAATGATTCAAAGGTACATGCAAAAAGCATTTGATAAATGACCGTGAAACCCCAAAATGAAGGCGTCCAACCTGACGGGGACCATCGTTCTACTCCTGGCGGACGCCAGCTGTGCCGCATTCATCTGCTCCCTCATGATCGACTCTCACGTGCTTCCCCTCTGGCTCAACACGTGCGACACGTTCTTCGTGGCCTTCTTCCTGCTGATGATCGTGCTGCAGTCGCTGCTGTGTCTGCGACGCCTGAACCAGCGCCTAGACCAGCTGATCAACGCGGAGAACACTGCGGAGCTCCTGCTCCTGCCCACCCCCGGCTTCATTTCACGGTGGTGAACGGCGGTATGTCCCTGGCGGCTTCGTTGATTCTCAACCTGGCTCTGTTCGTGGCTGTCCTACGTGTCTCCGGCTTCAACGACCTCCACCGCCAAGCGGAGGACCTGGAGGAGCTCTGCTGGCACTCCGACCAGCCGGTGACGTCATCCGCCGTCGACGTCACGTTGGCGCAGTCCTTCGTGAACGTCGTTCCCATGATCACCTTGACTTTCATAGTGTATTTACGGAAAAGACGTGCGCGTCCCGCAAATGCCGCGGGAAACATTTCCGACGCGGAAACCACGACGACGAATGAAGAATCAACTTACGGTTCCTTCAACATGGCGAAGTTGGACTGTAGTATGTGGAGTGGCCTCGCTTGGTGCGGGGTTTTGGTGGATGCGGGGTTTGTGGGCGACGTATTCTATTCTGCGGTGCTGGTGTTTTTCAGGCTGGCTTTTGCCGTCTGCTCCTGCGCCAGTTTCGACGTGTACGCTGCGCTGATGAAGCTGCTGCTAGTGTTCACCGTGCTGAAGATGTGTGTGGGCCTGGTTCTGTCCTGCTCGTCCTTCTACTTCAGTCCCCGTGCACAGTCGAAAGGCTAAGTCTGCGTGCTGTGTCGTTGGATCCTATGGACAGAGGATTTTTGTTGTTTGTTTGTTTGTTTTGGTAAGGGCGTTAAATCATTCAGTTTTATTCATTTTTTTTGTTGTTGCTTCTATTCACTAGTCACCGATCGGCAGTAGTAAACCAGCCGTCCATGTGTTTGGAGTAACGGTAGTTCAGAAATAGAGAGCGTGTGCATATGTGTATGTGTGTGTGCGAGTGTGCGTGTGTAAGATTGGGGTTTTGGTTAAGGTGGAAGGTTAGGCTAGGTAGGGGGCTGGGGAAATAAGATACACAATATTCTTGAGTTCCAAATCTTGACTTGTTGAAGGGATGGAAGCGGGAGGTTGGTTTCATTCCCGATTGTTACCCTTTTGTTACTTGGGTTCTACACCAGAGAAGGCGGGGCAGGATATCGGCTGTTGTTGGTGTTGTCAAGTCTGAGTTGTTGTGGTAAATTGTCGTGTCGTTGCACGAGCAACAACTAGTCCGTTGGTCGGGCGTGTCAGCTCTGCGGAGGGATACGCTGCTCTGACCAATCGCTGTTTTGTGTTGTGAGTAGAGTTCGCTTGGTTCCGACCAGGTCGGAATGCGTTGGGGTAGCTTCACTTCGGTCCCTGGTGTTCGTCGGAGTGGACGCCCCTGTAGTTCGGCGGCAGCGCCGTTTAGCGACTGAGTGACTTCGAGTCATAGTTAGTGCCAGGCCCCTCTGGGGTCGGTCCCCTTGGCCTGTGGGGTTCGTTTTTTCTCTCGTTGGCAGCCACTTCAGCCAGTTGCAGAACTGGTGGTTGATCGTTGTTGTCCGGGTTGGATCCTTATTTTCGGGGGTTGGGGCCGGGGGTTTTTTTTGTCCCGGGGGTTTTCTTTTCCCGTCTCTGTTGGCCCATTCACCCAGTTGCAGAACGGGTTGGGTTGATCGTCTGTCGTCCGGGTTGGTGATTTGTTGGGTTTCAGGGTTGTTGTTCGTCTTTTTGCTTGTTTTATGGCGATTTATTATGTCATTTATTTTTATTGATTATGTTTGTGCTATACTGTTGTCGGGTTGATGTCTTTTGGTTCTGTATTGAAACTTGCAGCCGGTTTGTGTTCCCTTTTTTTCTGTAATTCTGTAATATGTACAAAGGGTTTCTGATTCGTTTATCTGTACATTTGGTAGACGTGGGGGTTAAAATTAAAAACCGTTGGGACGGTGATGTAGATTTTGGGTTGTGATTAGTTCATGAAATTTTCAGGGGGGTCAGAAGGGAATAAACGGGGTTGCTTTTGTTGAGGTCAAGATGATCGGGGTCAGAGTGCTGCTAAATCTTTTAAGGGGATTGTCTAAATTTCAGTGTAAATAGTAGTATTCTTTAAAAATTGAGAAAAACTTTCGGATTAAACCTGCACAGCTTGGGAAATTTGGGTTAAACTTGATGGGGGCCAACAATTGGTATCGAATGGTTTATACTGGAGAGGGTCGGATATTCAATTCATTTTGGGTGTCTTTTCCTTTCGTACGGTCTGGTTCTCGACGCGGGTCGTGCGCGTGAGAGGTTTTTGGGGGTAGGGTTTTTGGTCAGGACAGGTTCATATGGTTAAAAGTGGTTTTTGTTTTGGGTTTTTTTTTTTAAATAAAAGACATCGACACACATGGGGATGATGGTTTGTGACTAAAGGGTTGGAGAAAGATTTTTTTTAGGTTGTGGGGAACGGTCCCTTTGAAATTTTAGTATGGGAAAGAAGGGGAAAGGAAAATTTTTTAAGGCGGGTACTCCGGATGAAAAAAAAAAAGGAGATTGGCATGTAATATTGTTGAAGTATGGTTTGTTGGCATAAAAGGGATTAACCACTGTTATCTGACAAAGATGACATAAAGGGGGGGGTGGGGAAATTTTGGCGAACAAATCATTGTTGATATATGATATAATTACAGTGCAAAGAGGTGAAATGTAAAGGGTTTGTGGCGCGAGCCGATTTTTTGTAAAAATTCTAAAAAACTGTAAACCGTTAGAATTGATAAGTTTTTTTTTTTTCGGGTTTTTTTTTTAAAGGGTTTTTATTACTCTGTTACTGTTGGAACATTCCTTGTGAGATTGCCATTCCTTTTTTTATTTAGTATTTCCTAAGGACCCGGGGACCCCTGTGGATTGCTTTGATTTTTTTTTTTTTCTCCGAAATTATGTGTGTCATAATTTCAGTGTGTAGCCAAAAATTTAATTTTAAAATAGCGGGGGGGCTCGGGGAGAATATTTTTTTAAAACTGCTATTGAAGGGGTTGGGCAGGAAAGGTTTTTATAACCCCAAACGATAAGGGTTTGGGGGGGGGTTTTGCGAAATTAAAGGGGGTCACCTCATCCCCGAGTGGGAGGAGGCAACGGAGGAATTAAACTTTCCCCGGGTACCTATAGGCCTTGAGACTGGGGTTGTAGCAACACTACAAGGGCCTACATTTGTTCAGCAGGGTATCCTTTCCGCCCTGAGGCGGGGGCCCAATCACCGCAGTCGCTGCCGGGGTCGGGCGGGTGAGGGGCGGTTTTTCCCGTTCCCGCTGCCCCCCCCGGGGAGAGGGAGACCATCCAGGCCGTGGGGCCCCCCTTTTCGGCTGGGGGGTTTTCCCGGGGGTTCTCCAGCCCCCTTTTTGCCTACCCAGTTGGGCGTCCGTAGGGGGGCGCTGCCCAACCTTCCCTCACCCTCTGCCCGGGGCGGGGCCTTTCAGAGGGGGGAGCCCCTTCGACCCCCGGAAAAATCGTCGAAGGGCCCCTGGTGTGTGGGTGCGCTAGGGCCCGGCCCACGCAGGGGAGTCAACCTTGAGGAGTCGCGGTCGCCGCCGGGCGTGGGGTCTTTAGGGGGGGTTGGACTGGGAGGACGGTCAGCGCTGAGTGCAGTCTTTCGGGGAGGTGTCGCCGGGGGGCCAAATACAGCGCCGGGACGGAGCTCTCCCGGGGCCGGATGGGGTTTTCCCAAATTTTAGAAAAAGGTGTATGTTAGGTATAAGGAAGGGTTTAGTACTGCCCCTTTGGGGCTTGGGCCCCACAGTGTAGGGCACTTGTCGTTGCCTCCTTTGGGACGCAGTACCCGTGCGATAGTGGTCCCGGTCAAAAAAGAAGGGTGGGTCCTGGGGGAGGGGTGGGTGGGAGTAGGGTTTAAAAATTAAGTCCCCTTGGTTATCCCTGTCCCTTTGATTAGCCACCCCTGTGCGGGCTTCTCGCGTCCCTAGCCCCAGTGATATCCGCAATGGGCGTAGCATATTAGGGGTTTTCAGGGTCGTAAAAGGGTAGGGTGGGCAGTGAAAAGTGGGGTCCGGTGTTTTGGTGTAGATGGACGTGAGTGGGCGCCATGGTATGTTTGGGTGTGAAAAAAAGGTGCGCGTGATTTAAAAGTTTGTTTGTGTGCGGTTTCTGCTCTGTTTAATGTGGGGTAGGGGGGGTAGGGGCCGTCCGGCTTACGACCGGACAGTCATCGACAAAAGCGAATGACAAAGAACTTTAAAAAAAGCGTAAAAAGAGCAAAGTCTCATCCAGATCGACCGAGATTTTACGGGGCCCGGGGGGGCGTTCAGGTATAGAGTATTAAAGTATTTCAAGGAGGATAAAACACAGATAATTTTTTATCAACAGAGTGTTTTGTCGCAAAAGTTTTAAAAAATTTCAAAAAAGTAAAAATGAAAAAACAATAAATCGGGTGCAAAACAATATTTTTACCCGTTTCCTTTAAATTTCTATTTTTTTTGTTTATTGCAAAACCCCTGCCCCCATAGGGCCCTTTTTGCTAGTCCCCAATGGGGGAAAAAGCACAAATAAATACTGCGGTATCATGAAGCGTTTAAAAAAAAAAATGGGAAATTTCGACAGATTTTAGTCTTCAATATAAAACAAAAGAACTGTTCTGTTGCTGTTATCTGGGTTTTAAAAAGGAACAAAACCCCCCTTTTTTTTTAAAGGGGTTGTCACTCCTACTCATGTGGGCTTAGTTCTAATTTATATTTTCTGAATA
>CM031608.1:47496800-47499300 GCA_018398815.1 Conus ventricosus | reverse complement strand
TGCTCTTTCGGGTATTGAATGAACTGGATTTTGTTTGTTAGGATTATTTTTTTGGGGAAAATGTGTAGTTTGTTCCCTGTGTGATTTCAGGGAAGTTTTAACCCAAATCAGCAACAAAAACAACAAACAACAACAACACAACAAACAACAACAAACTACACCACTAAGAGTCAGACCCAGCCCGTCTGTGTCGGTGCGGCCACATTGGGGCAGATGGAAGCATTAGGCAGTGCAGCATTTGCACACGAGCCATTAGGCATGGAAACTTATAGATGGAACATGACGTTGACTAACGACCATGATGAAGTGGAACCACGCGGGGGAAGGCGTTTCCCATGTCACTGGTTGAGACTGTGGTCAACGCCTGGCAGGCGTGACGGTGGAGGTGCTGTCCGGCCTTGGCTGTCCCCAAGCAGCCTGGGGCGTGAGGCAGCTGCCACCGGCTGCAGGACTCCCGGTCATCCCCGTCTGTGTGCTGGGCGACTTTGGTGGGGTGGCTCATGGCGGCCTCGCCCGTGTTTGTGGAAAGGGAAAGAAAAGTCGAGTCGTGCCCTGGTCCAAGTCACACTAACACACGTGCGTACACTTCACGCGCCTGTGTTGACTTCCAGACGCAAATCGTCATCATCCACTGTGTCGTCATCGTTTTGTTATCATCGACTTCCTGTGCGTCACTGTCGGCGTCGTCCTCACTGGCGTCCGCTGCGTCATCGTCTGCGTCATTATCGTCTTCTTCTGCGTCGTCGTCGTCACGACGTCTCGTGTCTTCATGGTTCGAAAGCAACATCTGGTTGACGTGTCGTTCAAAAATGTGTTTGTGTGACTGGTGAAGTGAATCTCTGTGTGTGCGTGTGTGCATCATGCGTGTGTATGTATGTATGTATGTATGTATGTATGTATGTATGTATGTATGTGTGTGTGTGTGTGTGTGTGTGTGTGTGTGTGTGTGTGTGTGTGTGCGCGCGCGCGCGCGCGCGTTCGTGTGTTTGTGTATGCGATATTTTTTTTTCCGGGTGAAGAGTCCGTAAGTGCGATGCAGTCGTGGAAGGTGGGTGTCTCCCTGTAGAGCAAGCAGTCATCGGCAAACAGGGGTAGCTTTCATCTTACAGAATCTGGGAGGTCTCTGGTGTGGCATAAAACAAAAAGCAAAGGGCTTAACATTGTACCTTGGGGGAATTCAAGATTCCACTACCGATTCTAGGGACGATTCACACCGCTGGACTGCCTTCATAGTTCCTGTTGTCAGGAGGCTCCCTGACCATCTGTGGCCTGATCTCCGGATGCTTTAGTGCTCCAGCTCGTCGAGGAGGCGCGTGTGAGGAACTGTATCAAAAACCTCACGAAGTCAAGAATCACGACGTCAATCTGGAGCCCTACGCTGTTGGACTTGAGAGGATCCTGCATGGTGATGAAGCGGTTACGTCTCGTGGGAGTCTCCTGACCTGAAGCCATGAGTTCTGTCGGTGAGGATGTTATGGCTCTGCAGGTGTCTACGGAGATGGCGGCAGATGATGTGTTCAGTCAGCTTGCAGACCAGAGAGACAGGTCTGCAGTCGTCCACTTTATTCCCGTCTCCAGGGAGTAGTTGAAAATAGGATATCAACAACGGTCGCACACATCAACAAATCTCACAAATGATCACATACATCAACATATCTTACAAATGATGATCATGCACGTCAACAAATCTCACAAATGATGATCACACACGTCAACAAATCTCACAAATGATGATCACACACGTCAACAAATCTCACAAATGTTGATACATATCAACAAATCTCACAAATGATCACACACATCAACAAATCTCACAAATGATCACATACATCAACAGATCTCACAAATGATGATCACACACATCAACAGATCTCACAAATGATGATCACACACGCCAGAAAATCTCACAAATGATGATCACACACATCAGCAAATCTCACAAATGATGATCACACACATCAGCAAATCTCACAAATGATCACACACATCAACAACTCTCACAAATGATGATCACACTCATCAACAGATCTCACAATGATCAAACACATCAACAGATCTCACAAATCATGATCACACACATCAACAAATCTCACAAATGATGATCACACTCAACAGATCTCACAATGATCACACACACCAACAGGATCTCACAATGATCACACACACACCAACAGATCTCACAGATGATGATCACACACATCAACAAATCTCACAATGATCACACACATCAACAGATCTCACAATTGATGATCACACACATCAACAAATCTCACAAATGATGATCACACACATCAGCAAATCTCACATATGGTGATCACACACATCAACAGATCTCACAAATGATGATCACACACATCAACAGATCTCACAAATGATGATCACACACATCAACAGATCTCACAAATGATGATCACACACATCAACAGATCTCACAAATGATGATTACACACATCAACAAATCTCACAATGGTCAGACACATCGACAAAATTCACAAATGAT
>CM031608.1:47493788-47495800 GCA_018398815.1 Conus ventricosus | reverse complement strand
GTTACTTCTCTTAGCTTGGAATAAAGAACGGCCGCGATTCTTTGTAGATACTCCGTCATACAGTTGTAAAAAACACAATCGCCTATAGCAAGAATTCCTCTGTGAACAAACACAACCGTCTGTATTGAAGCCGTGAATAACCTGAGTGGCGTTGGTTGGGGGCGCTGCTCTAAATCGTCATATCCGGCCACATGGTAAGCCCCGACATCACAAATTAAGTTATCAGGCGCCAACCTAATGACGGACCTAGGCATATTCTGATAGTGCGGATTCCTGGGCTGGTCGACAATTAGCAATTAAAGGCTTAACTGCTCTACCGTTTGTGTATGGGACGCGTTCAGAGACTCCCGCTTTTCCCCTACGTTGCTCTATGGGGATGTGTTCAGTCCTGGCTACTTTCCTCTACGCTACTCTCTGAAAAGTTTAGTAAATTAGTATTGAAAACGGATAACCCTACACAGTATATTTGTTTGTAGGGTCGTTATTTTTTGGTTACTTGTCAGAGAACAGGAATAGGCGGCTTTTAGGGCACTTTCGCCCAAAAACTCGGTGGAGGAGCAAGTGAGCCAGAATCGGTGTTTATACGTTCTCTGCCTTACTTAGCAGTCAGTATGTTTGGCAATTGATATAAGATCAGGGGAGACAATCATCTTTTATTGATAGTTGTCTCCCTTGCTAATTTCTGAGTGACCTTCCACTGGGAGAGCCTCCATGCCAAGGGAATTCGCACGCTGAAGAATTGTGTGTTAAAGATTTGAACCTCCAATAAGACGCCCGTGATATTTGCGGAGACAGTTTAAATGAAAGCTGTTCAAATCATTCCGTCCTGTGCATAATACTATGTACTAGAGTAAGTCTGGATGCTGCTTTGTAGACTGCAAACTTGATTCTGATGGAAAGTCGGCATTCGTTCCATAACCATCCTCAGTGTCCCATGAAGACGTCATGCACTTGGATGCTGGCCTGCAAGCCATGCAGGTCAAAGAGGCAGCATCAGTTCTATCTGTGGCGGTCATTGCAGCACCGCCTGTCTGGCAGCTAACAGCAACGAATCCAGCATAAGACTGAAAAACGCAGGAGTCGGGACATACCCTTGTATAACACTGTTGCTGACAGGGAACAGGTTTCACAGACACTAATATTCATTCTCACTAAATCTGGCTGGAATAGTTCTGTGGTAGAGCGCCGGACTCGTAATCTTGGTGATCCTAGGGTTCGAATCTCCGCCGGGCCGTTTCGGTACACGAGGATTTTCCCCTCGGCGTTAACGTTGGTTCTGACTCCATTTCCCATACAGTCCTTCGAATGAAACTATAAACCGAGGTTCCGTGTATGAACGCACGCATATCTTGCACACACGTAAAATTCCATCACCAGCTTTGGAAAGAGAAGGTCAGTTTGGCCGTTGGTATGGATGACACAATCCTATAGCATGCACTCTGCGTGAGAAATGGAAACAATGAAGGAAGTAAAGAAACTGAGTGAACAATATTGAACGATGTTGACTGGATGACACGGAAAACGACTGACTGAAGCGCCAGCTGGCAGCACTTCAGTCGGCACTACCCAGGTAGGCAGCCCGATGTGTAATCGAGTGTGGATTGTGAAGCGCTTGGAGCTTGGTCTCTAGCCGAGGATAGGCGCTATATTTGTATTCATCATCATCATCATCATCATCATCATTATCATGGAGCCGTGACTGGAGCACATCATGCTCACAAACGCTTTATTACCGTGTTTGGACGGGAACCACTGACGCTTGTGGCTTAGTGTTGCCATTTTCAGCGGATCAAAAGACATCAACGAACAACCTGTTTTGTTTTGTTTTTGTTCACCGCAATTGTTCTGAATCTGTCTGACCTCAAATACTATGTGCACCATTCCTTAGCTACTTATGAAACCGTACTGCCCTTCTGAAACATCACCTGTCACCTATCAACTACCCCGGTGTCTTGAAGACTGTTGGGGCGCCACAGAACATTCACAACCAACTTCCTCCACTCTTCCAGGTT
>CM031608.1:47483788-47488788 GCA_018398815.1 Conus ventricosus | reverse complement strand
TACAAGCATAGTTTGTGGTTTGTTTTGTTGAAAGGGATACACGCATAGTTTGTGGTTTGTTTTGTTGAGAGGGATACACGCATAGTTTGTGGTTTGTTTTGTTGAGAGGGATACACGCATAGTTTGTGGTTTGTTTTTGCAAGTCAATGAGATGTCACAGACACTTAAAACTGGGAAAGAATGGCGTAGGTCTCTGAGGACCAGAAAACTTTGTGGAAACGACCATTATTTTAATATCTGGCTCTATGCGTGCAAACTTTGAAAGAAAAAGTTTTTTTTTCTTTCTTTTTTTTTTTGTCCACGAGAACCTGTTGCTGACATTTTGACAAATACGTCTCTTTTTGTGTGTGAAAAAAAGTAGAAAAAATTTGTATGTAAACAGCGTAAAAAGTTCAGATGTACCTTAAAAACGAGAACTGCCTTTTGTTTTGGCTGACTGGTTGATTCTCGACGTTGCGTGAGCGAGTCTAACATTCATGGTTATATAGTTCTGAATCGCAACGCCTACAGCAAGACTCACCGTAACAGTCACCATCTCAACCTGATTCACCGTTTGCTCTTCTATGTTAACCGTTCATCATTACTTATATCCCAGTCAGTCAGGAATCATGACGTCCACAACAAGCCATCTTTAAAGGTCACCATTTCACCTCGATTCTTAATCCTTAATTATTCCTCATCGTTAATCATTTCTTCAGAGAGTTTGAAAAAAAAACACAAAAAGAACATGAAGATTGCAAGCACCATCACTTCAGCTATTTTCATGGTTATCATTCGTCTGCAGTTGCTATACACCAGTAGTTATCTCCATGTTGGTCATGTTGGTGACGTCTGCTGTAAGCCAACTGCAGGGGTCATCGCCTCAGCTCGATTCATAATCATTGCTCATCCATAGTTATTGCTCATCCATAGTTATTGTTCATCCATAGTTATTACTCATCCATAGTTACTGTTCATCCATATATAACTCATCCATAGTCATTTGTTCATCCACAGTCATTGCTCATCCATAGTTATTGCTCATCCATAGTTATTGCTCAAACTTAGCTGTTGCTCACCCATAGTTATTGCTCAAACTTAGCCATTGCTCATCCATAGTTATTGCTCAAACTTAGCCATTGCTCATCCATAGTTATTGCTCAAACTTAGATATTGCTCATCCATAGTTATTGCTCAAACTTAGCTGTTGCTCACCCATAGTTATTGCTCACCCATAGTTATTGCTCAAACTTAGCCATTGCTCATCCATAGTTATCGCTCAAACTTTGCTATTGCCTATCCCTTCAGCAGCAAGCAAACCTAACAGGGCCACCATTTCTGCTCGATTCATATTCACTGCTCATCTTTCATTATTCCTCGGCACTGGCTTTTTCACCACTTAGTTGTGAGCCGCGATGCCCACAGCAAGCCGACCCAGACAGTCACCTGGTCACGTCCGATCCACGGTTAGTGGTCAGTTCAAGTCATGGATTAGGCTTGGCTCGAGTACAGTGACGTCCACAAGTTGGCGGTTAAAGTCATGATCTCAGCTCCACTCACGGTTATCGTTCAGCTGTCGTTATTGTTCATCATCAGTTATTTCCCACATGATTCATGTTCATTGTTCAGCTGTAGTTATTGCTCTTCATTGCAGTCATTGCTCTTCATTGTAGTTATTGCTCATCATTGTAGTTATTGCTCTCCCTTGTAGTTTTTTCTCATCATTGTAGGTATTGCTCTTCATTGTAGGTATTGCTCTTCATTGTAGGTATTGCTCTTCACTGGATTTTCCCCACATGACTCATGTTTATTGCTCAGCTTTATTTACAGGTCATCGTCAGTTATTTCCCGTTAATCCTGCACTGTGGCGCCCAAGGCAAGCTGACTGTAAAAGTCCCCTTCTCAGCAGTTACGCCTCATTTTGATTTATGGCTCATTTTGCTTCACTCCAAGGAGTCATAAACCGTGACGTCCACGGTGAGCTGACCGCAAGAGTCAGCATTTCAGTTCGATGCGAAGTTATTGCTCATGCTTGGACTGCATCGGGAAGAGAGCGGGCGTGTTGACGCTCCTGGGGCTTACTGTGAACACCCACTCTCCAGCACGTACCTAACGGGGATTAACAGACGATGTGCGGAACTATCAAAGGGAGGTAATCTGTGCTAGAGCTCGCGTTCGTCAAGAGTGACCTTGCCCGTTTCATGGGACAGATGCGGCTGGTGGACACGGCCGAAGCAGTGCTGCCCTTCACTCTGCTTAACAATTCAATGACAGAGGGAAAATGCCAAAACATGGATGTGAAACAATACGCCTGTAACGCAGAGGATCGATACGTCAATCGTTATATCCAGGCGTGAGCTTCCAATCAGAGTCTGTATCTGCGTCGTTCATCCGTAGACTGAAAAAAGTAACTCTGTTTGCAATAGAGAAACAGGCATTACCTTCTGATTTTTTTTTTCAGGAAAAAGCAGGTCTGTTATCCCCAGCCGAATGGATTGAAAGAGCTCGGGGGTGATGTCCACTTTTTTACTGCAGCCCACGTGACTACACTGGACCCCTCTGAGGGCTGTTGCCATGGAGAAACCAAAGTCCTGTTACAATAAATCCATAAGAAGAGAACAATCCCACATACACCATTAATTCTGTGACATAGACACTTATAATCATGTACATTCTTTCAAAACACAACAGTTAAATCACTGAGAGCCATAAGACTTACAGGGAGGGGGGGGGGGGGAGGGGGGGGAATCGCGCTCAGCGCGCGTCTGTCTTGTCGCTTGCTTTATTTTGTTTTTTACTTTTGGATTTGTTTGTTTTGGGGGTGGGGTGAGGTTGTTGTTGTTGTTGTTGTTTTTCGTTTTGTTGTGTTGTTTTTTGTTGTTGTTTTTTGTTTGTTTGTTTGTTTGTTTGTTTTTGGGGGGGTGCAACCAAAAAAGTCAGAAAAATATAGTGACAAAAAATTTATGAAAGTGACAAGACAAAAAAATCCATAAAATGCCATATTTGGCACATGCTATCTACACGACGGGCAGCGAGTGACAAATCTTCACGATACTGACAGCCGTAAAATCTTGTTACCGGATCACAGAAAAATTTTATATGTTTTAATTTGAAAAAAAAGCTGATATGCATAGTTTGAAAAGAAAGCTGATATGTTACAATTTGAAAAAAGCTGATATGATTTTTTTTAAGCCCTGATATGCCATGATTTGAAAAAAGCTTATATTTTATGGTTTCAAAAAAGCTGACATGCTATAACTGGAGAAAAGCTGATATGTTATAATTTTCAACAACAAAAAACAGATATGTTATAATTTTCAACAACAAAAAACAGATATGCTATAATTTTCAACAACAAAAAACAGATATGCTATAATTTTCAACAACAAAAAACAGATATGCTATAATTTTCAACAACAAAAAAACAGATATGCTATAATTTTCAACAACAAAAAACAGACATGCTATAATTTTCAACAACAAAAAACAGACATGCTATAATTTTCAACAACAAAAAACAGATATGCTATAATTTTCAACAACAAAAAACAGATATGCTATAATTTTCAACAACAAAAAACAGACATGCTATAATTTTCAACAACAAAAAACAGACATGCTATAATTTTCAACAACAAAAAACAGACATGCTATAATTTTCAACAACAAAAAACAGACATGCTATAATTTTCAACAACAAAAAACAGACATGCTATAATTTTCAACAACAAAAAACAGACATGCTATAATTTTCAACAACAAAAACAGACATGCTATAATTTTCAACAACAAAAAACAGACATGCTATAATTTTCAACAACAAAAAACAGACATGCTATAATTTTGAAATGAAAAATGCTGATATGTGATAAGCTGAAAAAGGCTGATGTTACAATTTGAAAAAAAGCTGATGTGTTATAATTTTTAAAAAGCTGATATGTTGTAATTTTTAAAAGGTTGATTTTTTTAAGGAAAAAATAACAGATATGTCATAATTGAAAAAGCCGAAATATTATCATTAAAATACATGATCTCTAGAATTTGAAAAAAAAAAAGCTGGTATGTTATATACTGGAACAAAAACGGGATAGGCACAGTGTAAAATCTTTCCAGTACAAAGATAGGGAGAAAAGGGGACACAAAGGCGCGGAACACTGGACGGCAGTGACAAGTAAAACAGGGAGAGTGACAAAGAGTCGCAGAAAAGAGGAAATCGTGACCAGAGAATGTCAAAAAGGCGCGGACACAGTTTGCACTAAAAGCGCCCCCTCACAATCCAGACGAAGGGTGATGGGGAGGGGTTGGTGAGAGAGAATAAGGCAATATTGTTCATGTACGTTATTCATCTTTCATTTGCTTGTATAATAAAAATAGAAGGCATACATTAGTTGAAAAATATAGACTAGAAATGATTATTACCCACACCAATTTATGGAATGTTAGGTTATGCTGAGTAACAAAAGGGCATACAGAGAAAGGAATTCATAAATGCATTTAATGAATGAAGAAAATGAAAAATACATGAGAGAGAAAGAGGCAGACGGCGAGAGAGATAAAGACTGACAGAATTAGAGGCAGAGACAAGCTGACGGAGAGAGACAGACAGAGAGTGAGAGACAGAGACAGTGAGAAACATAACAAAGCAACATTATATCAAAAGCCTATAATGGCCTTAATTAATACTTTTTAATGAGAAGGTTCTATAAAATGAATTAATATCGGCCAAGTACCATATGTGGTACAACAACAATATAAATGGTCTCTTGTCACATACAATGAATTATTTCCAGAGTAAATGACACGTGTAAAAAAAATACAAGTGCGCATAAAGATTACACAGACCACATGCCTAATAAACTATTTGATCAATGTCCCCAAATGTTTAAAGTATTTAAAACACGCCAAACATTTCTCTGCACAATAAAAAAAAATGTAATCAGCAGTCGACTCGGCCAGGCTACCATACAGCTATATCTCTACCTGTATCTATCTATATGTATAAAAACAACACACACACACAC
>CM031608.1:47450207-47483688 GCA_018398815.1 Conus ventricosus | reverse complement strand
GATCAGACACATCAACAAATCTCACAATGATCAGACACATCAACAAATCCACAAATGATGATCACAACACATCAGCAAATCTCACAAATGTGTCAACATAAAGTCTCCAAATGCGCCCCCCAACCGGAGCAAGAAAAACCCCCCGTGAGAGTAAATTTACAGGAAAAGAAATTCGGGGGGGGGAAAACAGTTGATGGGAGATTTTTACCCACTACGTATCGGATTAAAAATGTTTGTAAAACAGGAAAACCGGACTACAGTGAAGAAAAAACCCAAAGAAAAATGGTCGAAGAGAATGAAATTGGGCATCCCCCAAAATCAAAAATCTTTTTTCCTTTTATTATATACTTTTTTTTCTATTTTGCCACCCCAACATGCATACATATTATCCCCCCTTAATATATATATTATATATAATTATTATATATTATATAATTATATAATATATATAATATATAATAATAATTATAAAATAAAAAGGGGTCTTAAAAATCTGAAGGTGTCAACTCCTTGGGGAGCAACATCTTTTAAACTATTTTAAAAAATGAGTGTTAAAATCAAAAAGCTTTTTTAACCTTGTATCTTCAGGTTTCCTGAAGGATAGCAAGGCTTGAAACAAGCTTGTAGATTTTGACATTCCATTTTTAAAAATTTTTTAAGAATTATTTTATGTATATATATATATTTTATTTTATATTTATTTTATATTTATTTTATATTCTATTATATATATATATAAAAAGTTGAGCCAAAAGCCACTAGAATTCCCAAATTTGCTAACAAGCAGGAGCGACTACAGTTTAAAACAAGGTTTTAAATGGAAAAGTAAAAACGACAAATTGTTTCGAGCGGGATGCTCTCCTCGGGTTTTGTACAATCGGCCGCCACCAGTATTATATTGGTGTTGTGTGGGTGGGTGAGCTATGCGCGTTGTGGCGTGGCCTGTAGATTTTTCTTTTTTGGGGCGCGTTCAGGGGAGACGTCCCAAGAATGGTTGTTTGACATAGATTTCTTTTTATGCTGAAATTTTGTTTCCCATTTCTACTTTAGAAGTTCAGGGATGCTAGATGGGGTTTATAATATCAGCCATTTTGTAGTAATAAGTTGCATTTTTGAAATGTTTTGAATGGTGTTGTCTTTTAAATTGCCCATGATTGTTGTAATCTATTTTTATCTTTAGCTCCAATATATTTACTTAATTCTGTTTGGTTTTTTTTTTCATTTTAAGACTGTTTATGGTTTGCTTCTGGTTTAAAGTGGTTTGCTGTACCCTTATGTATGTTTCTTTATCATGTCTGTTGTTACGTAGTTGGTACACAATGTTGTTGTAGAGGCATTTTTATTCAGGGCCTGGTCTTTTTTTGGCAATTACGGGATTTCCTTTCGTTCACCTCTTTGGTTGTATTATTTATGGTTTTCTTGAAGAATCAATTATATTTTTAAGGTTGGGGCATTCTGAGTCATAGTTGACGGTGTTTTTTTTGAATATTTTAGATAGTACATGGTCTTTTGGGAATGATGTTTTTGGATTCTGAGGAATTTTTTTTCCTCGTTAGTTTTTGTTCCCCCTCAATGGAGGGTTTAACCATTAATTTTCTTTTCCTGTTTTTTTTATTGCTGTTCATGTTATTATCTGGGTTTTTTGAAATTTTGGGTGTTGTAGCCATTTTTTTCGGGCCCCTCTGGTATTCGGCTGCGCATGTTAATTTTTTCTCATTTGCTTGATAGTTAGATATCTTTTTGATTTTTACATTAGGTATGGTTTTTCAAATGGAGGTGGATGGTTCTTTTGATGTCTACGTAGAAGGTATGTCATTGGTTTTTTGTTTGTTTGTTTTGTATGGTCCTTTGGTTATTTTTATGTTAAAAATTTTTACTATTTTTTTGTTGGCTTCTACTTGGTTTTTTAGGTTTTGGGGCCTTTGAAAATTTTACAAGTTCTTTTTTCTTGTTTTCAATGATTTTTGAATTTATGTTTACATGGAAAGGCCTCATTCTCGTATAAGCAACCCTGTTTCAAGTATTTTCTGATATTGAGCAACATGAAAGCCCGACTAATTCACAAGTTTCGCTCCTCATAGGATCCATCGTGACATCGAATGTGGGTTTCTGCTGGTTTTTTTTATCCAAGTTTATTGTTGTAGGGGAGAGGGTTTTTTGTGTGGAAATTTGTTTTTCCATCTAGAATCTGTATTTTGATATTGTTGGCAAACTTAGTGCTTTAGCAAGTTATTTCTATCGATGAGGGGTAGAACCCACTATGTCAAAAGTAATGAACATGTATTTTTTTGTTTGTTAATTCTTTAAACATTGGTAACTTCATAATATTTTCCAGAGATTGTATTCGGTGTTTTTTTTTTTATGTCCTCTGTTGCTTTTTCCAGGATTTTTTTGCAAATTTTTGCCAATTCGGTTTTGATGGGTTTATTGTCTCATGTAGGGTTGTTTGTGGAGTTGTTTTTTGGTTTTTAAAGGGTTTAAAGTTCTTTTATTGCTGTTGCTTCTTCCTATCACCTAAATCATCGGGTGCAAAAGTTCTTTTTCTTTTTTCAGTGTTGTCAAAGTAGTCTATCAGCTTTTTATAGTTTTTCTGAATATTTTGTGAGGCGATTAGAGTATATTTAGGTTCTTTTTAGAAATTGTTGTCTTGTCAGCCTTTAGGGAATCGTTTTTGTCTTTTTGGATTTGTTTTATGTTATTTTCAATTTGTCGGAAATTGTTATGGGGTTTTAAATTAATATTGTATTAGTTTTTAAATGCTTTCTTAAAGGTTTCTTTTCCCTCTATTACGGTGGGATTCTCCATGATTTAAACCCATAAGTTTTTTTATCTTCCTTTTTAGCATTGGATTCAAAAGAAGAACGTTTCCATCTATATTGCGCACAAAAGTTTCGTCTGTCTTATGAGTTTTCTTATGTATAGCTGTGGGTTAGAAAAAAGGTTTTATTTTTTTGGGGGACTGCCCCAAAATTAAGCTTCTCCATTTTAAATTTAGATTTTGTTTGGCCCCAGTGTCAACGTGAGGAGCAATTCATAAAGTTAGAGCCAAAACGCCATCAGAATTCCAAAGTGCTCAACCCAAACAGGGGCGAATACCAGTTTAAAACAAGGTTTTAAATGGAAAAGTAAAAAACGACAAAAATTTTTTCGAGCGGGATGCTCTCCTCAGGTTGTACAATCAGGGCACGCCACCAGTATTATAAGTGTGTTGTGTGGGTGGGTGAGCTCTGCGCGTGTGGCACGTGGCCTGTAGATTTTTCTTTTTTGGGGGGCGTTCAGGGGAGGGCGTGCCAAGGAATGGTTGCATTGACAAAGATTTCCATTTATGCCGCAATTGTTTAACCATTTCTACTTTAGAGTTCAGGGATGCTAGATGGGGTTTACATAATATCAGCCACTTTTCTGTAGTACATAAGTTGCATTTTTTAGAAATGTTGTTGTTGGTGTTGCTCTTTTTATAATTGTCCATGTATGTTGTAATCTATTTTCTTTTCTTTAAGCTTCCAAATATTTTACTTAATTCTGTTTGGTTTTTATATTTTTCATTTTTGAAGGACTGTTTAGGTTTGAAAATCTGGTTTTAAAGTGGTTTGCTGTAATCCCTAAAGTATGTTTCTTTATCACTGTCTGTTGTTACCGTAGTTGGTACACAATGTTGTTGTAGAGGCATTTGTTTATTCAGAGGGCACTGGCTTTTTTTGTGCAATTACAAGATTTCTTTCGTCACCCTCTTTGGTTGTATTATTTTTTTGGTTTTTTTTGGAAGAATCAATTATATTTTTAAGGTTGGGCTACTTGAGTCGATGCTTGACGGTGTTTTTATTGAATATTTTAGATAGTACATGTTTTTTTTTGGGAATGATGTTTTAAGGAATTTCTAACCCACAGCTATACATAGAAAACTCATAGAGCAGGGGCTGAAACGTTTGTGCGCAATATGAGATGGAAAGCGTCTTCTTTTTGAATCAGATGCTAAAAAGGAAGATAAAAAAAAATTATGGGTTTAAGTCATGGAGATCTCCACCTGTAATAGAGGAAATGAACCTTTTTAAGAAAGCATGAAAAAACTAATGCTAATATTGAATTTTGAAAACCACTAACAATTTTCCGACAAAATTGATTTAAAAACATAAAACCAAATCCAAATGACAAAAACGATTCATAAAGGCTGAAAGACAAGCATTTCTATAAAATGGAACCTAATGAGTACTCTCAACTCCCCAACAAAAATATTCAGAAAAACTATAAAAAGCTGATAAGACTACTTTTGACAACATCTGCAAAAAAGAAAAAAAGAACTTGTGCACCGGATGGATTTAGGTGGGTAGGATAGAAGCAACAGCAAAAAAAAGAGCTTTTATAATCCTTAAAGACCACAAACCTAAATTCCCCCAACAACCTACATGTAGATAATAAACCCATCAAAATCCGAATTAGGCAAAATTAGCAAAAAGATCCTGGAAAAAGCAACAGGGACATAAAAAACAAACACGAATACAATCTCTGGAAAAAAGTTTATGAAGTTATCCAATGGTTTAAGAATTGAACAAACAGAAAAATACAGTGTTCATTACTTTTGACATAGTGGATTTCTTAATCCCTCTATCGATGAGGAATTACTTGCTAAAGCACTAAGGTTTTCCCCAAAAAATATACAAATATAACAGATTCTGAGATGGAAATCATTTTCCACACTAAGAAAACCTTCTCCATAGCAACAATGAAAACTTGGATAAAAAAAAAAACCCGCAGAAACTCCACTTTTGATGTCACGATGGGATCCTATGATGGAGCGGAAACTTGTGAATTAGTCGGACTTTTCTGTTGTCTCATATACAGAAAAATACTTGGGAACAGGTTGGCTTATACAGAGATTTAGGCCTTGCCATGTTTAAAAAATAAATCAAAAATCATTGAAAACAAGAAAAAAGAACTTTGTAAATTTTTCAAAGCCACAACCTAAAAATCACAGTAGAAGCCAACAAAAAATAGTAAATTATTTAGACTAACATTAGCCTTAAGGACCATACATACAAACCATACAAAAAACCTAATGACATACCTGTTACGTAGACATCAAAAGTAACCCTCCCCCCTCCATTTTGAAAAAACCCTACCTAATGGTATAAAAAAAAGATTATCTAAACTATCATGCCCAAAGAGAAAGAATTTAACGTGCAGCAGCCCCCAATACCAAGAGGCGCTGAAAAAAATTGGCTACAACTTACAAATTACAATATAACCCAGATAATAACTGAACAGCAATAAGAAAAACAGGAAAAGAAAAATTTATGGTATAACCCTCCATTTGATGGAGGAACAAAACTAACGTAGGAAAAGAATTCCTCAGAATCCTTAAAACATCATTCCCAAAAGAACAGTACCTATCTAAAATATTCAATAAAAACACCGTCAAACTATCGTCCTCATGTATGCCCAAAACCTTAAAATATATTGACTTTCCAATAAAACCAAAAATAATACAACAAAAAGGGTGACGAAAGGAAATCTTGTAATTGCACAAAAAAAGACCAGGCCTCTGAATAACAAAAAGCCTCTACAACAACCCTGTGTACCAAGCACGGTAACAACAGACAGTGATAAAGGGAAAAATACATGGGATTACGCAAACCACTTTAAAACCAGATATGCAAACCATAAACGTCCTTCAAAAAAGAAAATATAAAAACCAAACAGAATTAAGTAAATATATTTGGAGCTTAAAGATAAGAAAATAGATTAACAACATATCATGGACAATTTTTAAAAAGAGCAACACCATACAACAACATTTCTAAAAAATGCAAATTATGTACTACAGAAAAGTGGCTGATATTATGGGAAACCATCTAGCATCCCCGAAACTCTAAAGTGAAGAAATGGTAAACCAATTGCAGGCATAAATGGGAAAACTTTGTCAAGCCACCATTCCTTGGCCCCGTCTCCCTGAACGCGCCCCAAAAAGAAAAATCTACAGGCCACGTGCCACACGCGCAGAGTCACCCACCACACAACACACTATATAATACTGGTGGCGTGCCCTGATTGTACAACTGAGGAGGCATCCCGCTCGAAACAATTTTGTCGTTTTTACTTTTTCCATTTTAAAACCTTGTTTTAAACTGGTATATATATTTTTATATTATATATATATGTGTGGTGTGTGTGTGTGTGTGTGTGTGGGTGTGTGTGTGTGTGTGTGTTTATACATATGATAGATACAGGTAGAGTTTTAGCTGTATGGTAGCCTGGCCGAGTCGACTGCTGATTACCCTTTTTTTTTTATTGTGCAGAGAAATGTTTGGCGTGTTTTAAATACTTTAAACATTTGGGGACATTGTCAAATAGTTTATTAGGCTGTGGTCTGGTGTAATCTTTATGCGCACTTGTATTTTTTTTACACGTGTCATTTACTCTGGAAATAATTCATTGTATGTGACAAGAGACCATTTATATTGGGTTTTTGTACCACATTGGTATTGGCCGATATTAATTCATTTTATAGAAACCCTTTTCATTAAAAAGTATTAATTAAAGGGCCCTTATAGGCTTTTGATATAATGTTGCTTTGTTATGTTTCTCACTGTCTCTGTTCTCACTCTCTGTCTGTCTCTCTCCGTCAGCTTGTCTCTGCCCCTAATTCTGTCAGTCTTTATCTCTCTCGCCGTCTGCCTCTTTCTCTCTCATGTATTTTTCATTTTCTTCATTCATTAAATGCATTTATGAATTCCTTTCTCTGTATGCCCTTTTGTTACTCAGCATAACCTAACATTCCAAAAATTTGGGTTTGTGGGTAATAATCATTTCTAGTCTATATTTTTCAACTAATGTATGCCTTCTATTTTATTATACAAGCAAATGAAAGATGAATAACGTACATGAACAATATTGCCTTATTCTCTCTCACCAACCCTCCCCATCACCCTTCGTCTGGATTGTGAGGGGGCGCTTTTAGTGCAAACTGTGTCCGCGCCTTTTTGACATTCTCTGGTCACGATTTCCTCTTTTCTGCGACTCTTTGTCACTCTCCTGTTTTACTTGTCACTGCCGTCCAGTGTTCCGCGCCTTTGTGTCCCCTTTTCTCCCTATCTTTGTACTGGAAAGATTTTACACTGTGCCTATCCCGTTTTTGTTCCAGTATATAACATACCAGCTTTTTTTTTTTCAAATTCTAGAGATCATGTATTTTAATGATAATATTTCGGCTTTTTCAATTATGACATATCTGTTATTTTTTCCTTAAAAAAATCAACCTTTTAAAAATTACAACATATCAGCTTTTTAAAAATTATAACACATCAGCTTTTTTTCAAATTGTAACATCAGCCTTTTTCAGCTTATCACATATCAGCATTTTTCATTTCAAAATTATAGCATGTCTGTTTTTTGTTGTTGAAAATTATAGCATGTCTGTTTTTGTTGTTGAAAATTATAGCATGTCTGTTTTTTGTTGTTGAAAATTATAGCATGTCTGTTTTTTGTTGTTGAAAATTATAGCATGTCTGTTTTTTGTTGTTGAAAATTATAGCATGTCTGTTTTTTGTTGTTGAAAATTATAGCATGTCTGTTTTTTGTTGTTGAAAATTATAGCATGTCTGTTTTTTGTTGTTGAAAATTATAGCATGTCTGTTTTTTGTTGTTGAAAATTATAGCATATCTGTTTTTTGTTGTTGAAAATTATAGCATATCTGTTTTTTGTTGTTGAAAATTATAGCATGTCTGTTTTTTGTTGTTGAAAATTATAGCATGTCTGTTTTTTGTTGTTGAAAATTATAGCATATCTGTTTTTTGTTGTTGAAAATTATAGCATATCTGTTTTTGTTGTTGAAAATTAATAGCATATCTGTTTTTTGTTGTTGAAAATTATAGCATATCTGTTTTTTGTTGTTGAAAATTATAACATATCTGTTTTTTGTTGTTGAAAATTATAACATATCAGCTTTTCTCCAGTTATAGCATGTCAGCTTTTTTGAAACCATAAAATATAAGCTTTTTTCAAATCATGGCATATCAGGGCTTAAAAAAATCATATCAGCTTTTTTCAAATTGTAACATATCAGCTTTCTTTTCAAACTATGCATATCAGCTTTTTTTTCAAATTAAAACATATAAAATTTTTCTGTGATCCGGTAAACAAGATTTTACGGCTGTCAGTATCGTGAAGATTTGTCACTCGCTGCCCGTCGTGTAGATAGCATGTGCCAAATATGGCATTTTATGGATTTTTTTTGTCTTGTCACTTTCATAAATTTTTTTGTCACTATATTTTTCTGACTTTTTTGGTTGCACCCCCCAAAAACAAACAAACAAACAAACAAACAAAAACAACAACAAAAAAACAAACAAACAAAACGAAAAAACAACAAACAACAACACAACCTCACCCCACCCCAAAACAAACAAATCCAAAAGTAAAAAACAAATAAAGCAAGCGACAAGACAGACGCGCGCTGAGCGCGATTCCCCCCCCCCCTCCCCTGTAGTCTTATGGCTCTCAGTGATTTAACTGTTTGTTTTGAAAGAATGTACATGATTATAAGTGTCTATGTCACAGAATTAATGGTGTATGTGGGATTGTTCTCTTCTTATGGATTTATTGTAACAGGACTTTGGTTTCTCCATGGCAACAGCCCTCAGAGGGGTCCAGTGTAGTCACGTGGGCTGCAGTAAAAAAGTGGACATCACCCCGAGCTCTTTCAATCCATTCGGCTGGGGATAACAGACCTGCTTTTTCCTGAAAAAAAAAATCAGAAGGTAATGCCTGTTTCTCTATTGCAAACAGAGTTACTTTTTTCAGTCTACGGATGAACGACGCAGATACAGACTCTGATTGGAAGCTCACGCCTGATATAACGATTGACGTATCGATCCTCTGCGTTACAGGCGTATTGTTTCACATCCTGTTTTGGCATTTTCCTCTGTCATTGAATTGTTAAGCAGAGTGAAGGGGCAGCACTGCTTCGGCCGTGTCCACCAGCCGCATCTGTCCCATGAAACGGGCAAGGTCACTCTTGACGAACGCGAGCTCTAGCACAGATTACCTCCCTTGATAGTTCCGCACATCGTCTGTTAATCCCCGTTAGGTACGTGCTGGAGAGTGGGTGTTCACAGTAAGCCCCAGGAGCGTCACCACGCCCGCTCTCTTCCCGATGCAGTCCAAGCATGAGCAATAACTTCGCATCGAACTGAAATGCTGACTCTTGCGGTCAGCTCACCGTGGACGTCACGGTTTTATGACTCCTTGGAGTGAAGCAAAATGAGCCATAAATCAAAATGAGGCGTAACTGCTGAGAAGGGGACTTTTACAGTCAGCTTGCCTTGGGCGCCACAGTTGCAGGATTAACGGGAAATAACTGACGATGACCTGTAAATAAAGCTGAGCAATAAACATGAGTCATGTGGGGAAAATCCAGTGAAGAGCAATACCTACAATGAAGAGCAATACCTACAATGAAGAGCAATCCTACAATGATGAGAAAAAACTACAAGGAGAGCAATAACTACAATGATGAGCAATAACTACAATGAAGAGCAATGACTGCAATGAAGAGCAATAACTACAGCTGAACAATGAACATGAATCATGTGGGAAATAACTGATGATGAACAATAACGACAGCTGAACGATAACCGTGAGTGGAGCTGAGATCATGACTTTAACCGCCAACTTGTGGACGTCACTGTACTCGAGCCAAGCCTAATCCATGACTTGAACTGACCACTAACCGTGGATCGGACGTGACCAGGTGACTGTCTGGGTCGGCTTGCTGTGGGCATCGCGGCTCACAACTAAGTGGTGAAAAAGCCAGTGCCGAGGAATAATGAAAGATGAGCAGTGAATATGAATCGAGCAGAAATGGTGGCCCTGTTAGGTTTGCTTGCTGCTGAAGGGATAGGCAATAGCAAAGTTTGAGCGATAACTATGGATGAGCAATGGCTAAGTTTGAGCAATAACTATGGGTGAGCAATAACTATGGGTGAGCAACAGCTAAGTTTGAGCAATAACTATGGATGAGCAATATCTAAGTTTGAGCAATAACTATGGATGAGCAATGGCTAAGTTTGAGCAATAACTATGGATGAGCAATGGCTAAGTTTTGAGCAATAACTATGGGTGAGCAACAGCTAAGTTTGAGCAATAACTATGGATGAGCAATAACTATGGATGAGCAATGACTGTGGATGAACAAATGACTATGGATGAGTTATATATGGATGAACAGTAACTATGGATGAGTAATAACTATGGATGAACAATAACTATGGATGAGCAATAACTATGGATGAGCAATGATTATGAATCGAGCTGAGGCGATGACCCTGCAGTTGGCTTACAGCAGACGTCACCAACATGACCAACATGGAGATAACTACTGGTGTATAGCAACTGCAGACGAATGATAACCATGAAAATAGCTGAAGTGATGGTGCTTGCAATCTTCATGTTCTTTTTGTGTTTTTTTTTCAAACTCTCTGAAGAAATGATTAACGATGAGGAATAATTAAGGATTAAGAATCGAGGTGAAATGGTGACCTTTAAAGATGGCTTGTTGTGGACGTCATGATTCCTGACTGACTGGGATATAAGTAATGATGAACGGTTAACATAGAAGAGCAAACGGTGAATCAGGTTGAGATGGTGACTGTTACGGTGAGTCTTGCTGTAGGCGTTGCGATTCAGAACTATATAACCATTGAATGTTAGACTCGCTCACGCAACGTCGAGAATCAACCAGTCAGCCAAAACAAAAGGCAGTTCTCGTTTTTAAGGTACATCTGAACTTTTTACGCTGTTTACATACAAATTTTTTCTACTTTTTTTTCACACACAAAAAGAGACGTATTTGTCAAAATGTCAGCAACAGGTTCTCGTGGACAAAAAAAAAAAGAAAGAAAAAAAAACTTTTTTCTTTCAAAGTTTGCACGCATAGAGCCAGATATTAAAATAATGGTCGTTTCCACAAAGTTTTCTGGTCCTCAGAGACCTACGCCATTCTTTCCAGTTTTAAGTGTCTGTGACATCTCATTGACTTGCAAAAACAAACCACAAACTATGCGTGTATCCCTCTCAACAAAACAAACACAAACTATGCGTGTATCCCTCTCAACAAAACAAACCACAAACTATGCGTGTATCCCTTTCAACAAAACAAACCACAAACTATGCTTGTATTCCTCTCAGCACAACAAACTACAAATTATGCTTGTATCATCCTCAGCACAACAAAACCACAAGCTATGCTTGTATCCCTCTCAACACAACAAACCACAAACTATGCTTGTATCCCTCTCAACAAAAACAAACCACAAACTATTGCCTTTGCCTCTCCCGACAAAAACGATATATCCCTACTCTATCCAGGGAGAAAGTTTCTGGTGGCTTTCTTACTGTCGGCCAAAGCCCGTGGCCTTCAATTTACAATTTCACAAGACACCTCCCGTGTCTTTGACAAAAATTTGAGGCATGCATTCCTGTGGAGCTTCGCTGCCTCTGCGATGCTGTCGACCGGTCTTTTCTCTGTGCTGCTTCAACTACTCATTCTACAGGTAACAAATCTCCCTAAACTCTGTCACCGCTCAGCATTCTTACATGCTGCACGGTTTTCTTGAACATGTGAGCGCAGGCACAAGACTATACTCCTTCCTTTTCTGTACTCCCAATTCTTATAGATCAGAGTTCTTTACAATGGGAACGAAGAAATGCTGTCAGTGTGTATGTCTGTGTTCTGTCCGTGGTCAAAATGTGTTCCATTCGCTCCAGACAAAACTTCTGGGCCGATCTTTCTGAAAATTTGTAGGTATGTTCATTATGGGTCATGGATGATGCCGATGTTTATTTTACCAGAATAGCCGTCACTAACGGCTATAACAGCCTGTAACGGTTTTCTTTTTATGGAATATTTTAGTGACGAAATACATTATGACGCATGTTTGATTGAGACGTCAAATACATTATGACGCATGTTTGATTGTGACTTTTTCAGGAAGATAAACTAGGAGTATGTTTATATGCTTTGCATCTTGTTTGCGATATCCTGCACTAGCAATCCCCGTTTTCCATCGACACACTCCTCTAACAAATAAGCATGTAAAACCATCAGGAACTCGGACACAACTCCCTGACAATGACCCAAGCATAAGCAGTAACTGTTAACCTGTTAGCAATAATGTTGGATTGAACCTACACAGTGAGGCTTACAGTCCGCACGCCGTCGTGGCTGTCAGGGCTCATTACGCATGTGACATGAACAAAGAATGAACAATGACCGAAGATGAGCAACATCTGTGAACCGATCTGCAATGGTGATTCTTACGGTCTGCACGCTGTGGACGTCGCGGTTCGCTAATGAAATAACTAATGATGAACAAATGATCATGAATGATAACTTAAACTGAGCAATAACTGTAAACGGAGTTAAGATAATGGTCCTTGTTGTCAGCTTGCTGCGGACGTGACCTCACGGGTCCGAACTAATTATCTGGCAATAATCAAAGCAAGATGAGCAATAATTAAGGCTGGAGCTGAGATGATGGCCCGTTGAGTAAGGTGTCTGTGGGAATTACATACTGATTGATTGATTTGTTGTGATCAGAATGTACTGTAACGTGAATTACATACTGATTGATTGATCTATTGTGATCAGAATGTACTGCAACGTGAATCACATACTGATTGATTGATTTATTGTGATCAGAATGTACTGAAATGTGAACTCACGTTCTTCTGTCGTGTGCTGGCTGATTGCACAGCGGAGTGTTCTGTAACGGTGCCATATGTCAAAGTTATTGTTGCCGTGATTAGACATATATCTGTTGACACTGAAATCAAAATTGCCACATATAATGTTTTGCAGCCATTAAAAAAAATGTTGTAAATCATGTTTGATCGCTCTCTGGCTTACAGTTGATTGGTTAATTTGTTAATGGTTTCATACTTGTTTCATTAGATATGTTATTTGGATCATTGATTAGTTGGCAAAATGATGAATTGGCTTCCACAATAATAATGCCAGCGTGACTGACAAGTCAGATTGAATTAATTGCTCTTCATTTGTATGTGTGTGTGTGTGTGTGTGTGTATGTGTATGTGTGTGTGTGTGTGTGTGTGTGTGTGTGTGTGTGTGTGTGTGTTGTGTTTGTGTGTGTGTGTGTGTGGGGTGTGTGTGTGTGTGTGAGTGCGTGCGTGGTGTGTGTAGGGGGGGGCGGTGTGTGTGTGTGTGTGTGTGTGTGTGTGTGTGTGGTGTTGGGGTGTGTGGTGTGTGTGTGTGTGTGTGTGTGTGTGTGTGTGTGTGTTGTGTTGTGGTTGTGGTGTAGTGTGGTGTGTGTGTGTGGTGTGGTGTGGTGTGGTGTGGTGTGTGTGTGTGTGGTGCGTGCGTGCGTTGGTGGTGTGTGTGTGTGTGTGTGTGTGTTTGTGTGTGTGTGGTGTGGTGTGTGTGAATGCGAGCGGTTGTGGCGTGTGTCTTCGTGCGTCGACATGACTGCTACGTATCTACTGCTGCTGTGTTATGCAATCTGACTGTCTGTGTGTTCGTTTGTCTATCTTGTTGTATTTGTGCTCAAGCGCACGCACGTGCAACAGCACACAGTACATCAAAGAATGCGAACACAACACAGAACAAACACACACAACTAAACGACACACTACACTATCTCTATCAATCTATCATGCGTTATATCCTATTTATCTATCTTAACTGTCACTTTTTGTGTCTAAAATCCCATCACCACCCACACAACACCATCACCTCCCCATGCACTCCAACTCACCCCCCCACTCACCCACCTGCTCCCTCAACAACACTCACAAATGCGTTATCACAATGTTCGTCTGATTACCGTTGGCTGTTTGGTCAATCTCGCAATGCCCACGTCTGTTACTCCTTTTGGTTCTTTAAATGGGTTGTTTGATGAAGGTTATGTGTTGGTTTGGATTACGGTGTGTTGTGTTATGTGCACGTGTTGTGTGTGTGTTGTGGTGTGGTGTGTGTGTGTGTGTGTGTGTGTAGTGTGGTGTGTGTGTGTGTGTGTGTGTGTGTGTGTGTGTGTGTGTGTGTGTGTTGTGGTGTGGAAACTCAGGGTGGAAACTCATTCCAATATCTCTTCGTTGTAAACAGTCTGGTAACCACTCCTTTAAATTTAAAGAAAAAAAAATCGCTTACTCTTGGAAACGTGCGTCATCGGCGTGTCTTCACATTTTGACGTAACACGTAGAAAGCTTTCCGTGTGGGTATGCAGTCTACCTTGACAAAGTGTACCTGATACATCCATGTAATCTCTTTCTGTCAGTCGTTTCTCTCTCTCTCTCTCCTCTCTCTCTCTCTCTCTCTCTCTCTCTCTCTCTCTCTCCATATGTATACACACACATATGTATATATATATATATATTCAAATATATATAATATGTATGCATGTATCTATCTATCTATCTATCTATCTATCTATCCATAATATCTTTTTTTTACATGTAACACTTAACATCTTTTCATTAGCGTACAAAGCAAAAGTTGTGAGTGGTCGTAATTTGTAAGACAAAGGCAAGTTTGAACTATTGATTTTGTTGTGAAATGTGAATTCTAAATATAAGGTTGTTGAGGTTCATTGACATCTGCATGCAAGCTATGGCCGCAAAGATCTGAGCAGTATCTGTCACTTTGCCAATGTTTGTTACGCTCATGCTTGTACTTGCCGTTAACGTTCATCATGGTCGACACCCCCCATGAATGCCGATACCGACGACCATGGCACGAAGTCACGTAGAGTATAGATGTAGACAGGAACTTGAAACTGAGGTCACCACGACAGCGGGGCAAGAACGGCCACAGAATTTGAGAGCTGTGATGCGGAGTGATGGGTATGAGAATGATGAAGATGATGCTGCAGAAAATTTCATTCTTGTCAGAAGCTACATGACAGGGCTGCACTCCGTACTTACTCTCACGATGAATCCGGGCGCCCGGGCGTCAGCCAGACCTGGGAGGTACAGACACCTGCTGCGTTGATCAGGAAATTTGGGCAATACTCTCAGATGACGCCACCATGACATGAATGAAATTCCACCGTGTGGCTCTGATCTTCCCATTTGGTTCTGCAGAAAAATTAAACTCAGGGTAGGTGAAGCGGGTCGGGGCCGACCAATTCTACAAAATAAGTGGCTCTGATGTGAATATGAATCCAACCCCACCATCTCCCCGCCTGCAGTCAGCATCACTACCACTGCACCATGGGGGCTGGTGACATCCGTTGTCTGTCCATCATCAAATGTCATTAGTCGAGTCCATTCCGCCTGCGGCTTATGATTAAGAAGAACGTAGTGCTGACCTGGACGGATTACAGGTGTCAGCTGATGAACAGGCCATCTCCGCTTGATGAGCGTGAAATCCAGACCACACAAAAAAGACCAGGTCACACAACTCTGCTGAAGAGACCGTGAGAGCCCTCAAGCGTCTGACAAACATGAAAAGTACCAGGTCCTCATGGCATCCATTCTGTGGTCTTCCTGCAAGGTTCCTCTCCCTGCCAAAGTGCTGGAACTGACCGGGCTGTATAATGAACTTTGTATCATTCGTCAACACTCTTAAAATGCAGCCATCTTGAGAAACCACCAGGGAATATCGCCTTAGAGCATCACGTGAGAGATTATTGCATGTGGCATCCTCAAGAGAATCACCTAACAACGGCTGGGTGATGTTTCAGATGCAAGATCAGACTGACGCGCTCCCTGGTCATTGCCATATTTCTCTATTCCTGTGAGACGTAGATTCTGACAGATGAACTTGAGAGAAGGATTCAGGCATTAGAGAGGAGATGCTTCTGCAAGATCCTTGGCATTTCATACAAAGACCACATGACCAACTTGGAGGTCCAGACCAGAGTAAGACAAGTTACTGGACCATATGAAGACCTGTTGTCTACAGTGAAAAGAAGGATAATTAGATGGTATGGTCATGTGTTAAGATCTACAGGACTTGCCAGAGCCATTCTACAAGGAACAGTGCGAGGAGGCAACAGGACAGGAAGACAGAGAGAGATGAGAGAACAACATCAATTCATGGACGGGCCTCACACTCAGCAACTGCCTAAGAGCGTCTGAGAACCTGGAAGAGTGGAGGAAGTTGGTTGTGAATGTTCTGTGGCGCCCCAACAGTCTTCAAGACACCGGGGTAGTTGATAGGTGACAGGTGATGTTTCAGAAGGGCAGATACGGTTTCATAAGTAGCTAAGGAATGGTGCACATAGTATTTGAGGTCAGACAGATTCAGAACAATTGCGGTGAACAAAAACAAAACAAAACAGGTTGTTCGTTGATGTCTTTTGATCCGCTGAAAATGGCAACACTAAGCCACAAGCGTCAGTGGTTCCCGTCCAAACACGGTAATAAAGCGTTTGTGAGCATGATGTGCTCCAGTCACGGTCCATGATAATGATGATGATGATGATGATGATGATGAATACAAATATAGCGCCTATCCTCGGCTAGAGACCAAGCTCCAAGCGCTTCACAATCCACACTCGATTACACATCGGGCTGCCTACCTGGGTAGTGCCGACTGAAGTGCTGCCAGCTGGCGCTTCAGTCAGTCGTTTTCCGTGTCATCCAGTCAACATCGTTCAATATTGTTCACTCAGTTTCTTTACTTCCTTCATTGTTTCCATTTCTCACGCAGAGTGCATGCTATAGGATTGTGTCATCCATACCAACGGCCAAACTGACCTTCTCTTTCCAAAGCTGGTGATGGAATTTTACGTGTGTGCAAGATATGCGTGCGTTCATACACGGAACCTCGGTTTATAGTTTCATTCGAAGGACTGTATGGGAAATGGAGTCAGAACCAACGTTAACGCCGAGGGGAAAATCCTCGTGTACCGAAACGGCCCGGCGGAGATTCGAACCCTAGGATCACCAAGATTACGAGTCCGGCGCTCTACCACAGAACTATTCCAGCCAGATTTAGTGAGAATGAATATTAGTGTCTGTGAAACCTGTTCCCTGTCAGCAACAGTGTTATACAAGGGTATGTCCCGACTCCTGCGTTTTTCAGTCTTATGCTGGATTCGTTGCTGTTAGCTGCCAGACAGGCGGTGCTGCAATGACCGCCACAGATAAAAACTGATGCTGCCTCTTTGACCTGCTGGCTTGCAGGCCAGCATCCAAGTGCATGACGTCTTCATGGGACACTGAGGATGGTTATGGAACGAATGCCGACTTTCCATCAGAATCAAGTTTGCAGTCTACAAAGCAGCATCCAGACTTACTCTAGTACATAGTATTATGCACAGGACGGAATGATTTGAACAGCTTTCATTTAAACTGTCTCCGAAAATATCACGGGCGTCTTATTGGAGGTTCAAATCTTTAACACACAATTCTTCAGCGTGCGAATTCCCTTGGCATGGAGGCTCTCCCAGTGGAAGGTCACTCAGAATTAGCAAGGGAGACAACTATCAATAAAAGATGATTGTCTCCTGTTTCTTATATCAATTGCCAAACATACTGACTGCTAAGTAAGGCAGAGAACGTATAAACACCGATTCTGCTCACTTGCTCCTCCACGAGTTTTTGGGCGAAAGTGCCCTAAAAGCCGCCTATTCCTGTTCTCTGACAAGTAACCAAAAAATAACGACCCTACAAACAAATATACTGTGTAGGGTTATCCGTTTTCAATACTAATTTACTAAACTTTTCAGAGAGTAGCGTAGAGGAAAGTAGCCAGGACTGAACACATCCCCATAGAGCAACGTGGGGGAAAAAAGCGGGGAGTCTCTGAACGCGTCCCATACACAAACGGTAGAGCAGTTAAGCCTTTAATTGCTAATTGTCGACCAGCCAGGAATCCGCACTATCAGAATACTGCCTAGGTCCGTCATTAGGTTGGCCCCTGATAACTTAATTTGTGATGTCGGGGCTTACCATGTGGCCGGATATGACGATTTAGAAGCAGCGCCCCCAAACCAACGCCACTCAGGTTATTCACGGCTTTCAATACAGACGGTTGTGTTTGTTCACAGAGGAATTCTTGCTATAGGCGATTGGTGTTTTATTACAACTGTATGACGGAGTATCTAAACAAAAGAAAATCAGGCGTGCCCAGTTCTTTACTTCCTAAGCTAAAGAGAAGTATTGCTTTTTTGGAAGGTGAGGAGAAAGAAAAAAACGAGAACCTACTATTGATGAACTACACAAGCACCTTGAAAGCTTGTTATTCAAGACAGAGATTTAGCCGATATATTTGAAAGAGATGTTGTTAACTTTGAAAAGCTTTTAACTTTTGAAGAAATGATTCTATTCAAAAAGCCCCAAATGTTCAGTGACTGGTGTATACCTAGTAGTTCAGAAAACTTCCCCACCTTGTGGTTGTTTGTGACACAACGGCAAAGCAGACGACACGGAACACGACTCGGGCTGGGCCCAGACAGGGCCGGTGTTGTTACTGGCTAATTATAGTGGGCGTAGCACTGTTCGCTAACTGCCCTCCGACAACTGCTCTGCAAGGTCTCAGTGAACGCCACAGACTTGCACTATCAGAATACTGCAGAGACCCGCCATTAGGTTGAAACCTGATCACTTATTTATGCTAGGGTCTTACGACCGGCGCAGACAAGTGGGCTTTGTTTACGCAGAATACAGCACACAGTCAATTAGTTGTCAATGACGACGACACCCAAACAATGCTACATACATTCTTCACGTTTATGTTGGCAGTATGTGCTTGTTATTTCTCTGTTGGTGTGTGTACGTTTGGGTGCGTTAACTGTGCTGGTAAACAAACGGATTAGTTAAAATGGTAAATAAATATTCGAGAGAAAAGATAATCTTACCTGTTATTTCCTTCTTCAGCGTGAGCAGGGTTATTCACTTCCAAGTCGGCTTCAAGGCAGGATTCTCTCGAAGTGCAGATTTTATTTTGGTGGTGAGAGAGATAGCTTCTGAAATTGTTATTGCTAGTTTTGAAAGTTGCTTGTACTTTCCAAACAGACGTGTAGTTCTCCTCAGTTTATTTATCCATCCGAGAGAATGCTGCAAGTGGGATTCAACAAAGTTACAAAAATTTCTTCTGTTCAATTCACACAGCCTTTCTAACCACTTGCCATATGCTAGATAGCTTCTTAGATTTTGATTTTCCTTCAATTCAAGGATTGTTTGACTTTTGGTGATGATTGTTTCTACTTCTTAAACCCAGTTTTGCTTTCTCATACTTGGAATTGCATTCAGTGTGTTTTCAACTAACAGCCTTTTCTTCAACCTTCGAAAATCTAGTTTTTCTAACAGATTTTTTCCTGATAAGTGTATAAGCTTTTCACGTTTTCTTTTCCTTCTTGTCTGAAAGACAGCAGCAGGTTGCTTTGGTAACGATGTTTTTATGTTCTTTGTTGTAACGTTCTGCCTCTTTAATTCCTCTTTGCTTCAAAACAGATTGCACTTTTTTCCAATGTTGTTGAATAGCAGCATAATAGTCAAGGTGCTGTTGAATTCTATTGTTGTATTCGTCTATAGGTTCACCAGTGGCTTCATCTTCCCATCAATAGTTAAGTCTTCTTCATCATCACTGATCACAATTGTTTCTATTTCTTGGCTAAGTCCTGTTGATTGCTTGGTTTTATTTCTCTAAGTAAGTCAGACTCCTGGGAACTCTTGGATTCACTCATCTTTGTTTCCATCTTATTGTACCCTTTCTATAAAAATTTTGTAGACACAAAAACTTAACCGCCTTCTCCCCACTCGATCAGAGAACACACTGCTGTCAAAACTCAGTTGGCCGCAACCCAAAACCGCTCTTTAAGGAGCAACTTTGGCATTAAGCCAAGCGCCTTAACCGCCTTCTACCCACTCGATCAGATAACACACTGTGCTGTCAACGTTCATTGCAGCGCCCAAAACCGCTCTTCAAGGAGCAACTTTGGCATTAAGCAAGCGCCACTGTGTGTGTGTGCGTGCGTGTGTGCGTGCGATCGTGCTTGTATATATGTTGTTATTGTTATTGTTGTTGTTGTTGTTTTGCTGTTTTACTAATAATTAAATATATTTATTCTGAACATTCGTTTCTTATAAATAATTAAAGGCGCACGCACACCTCCCACCCCACCTCCCACCCGCGCATGCACACACTCAAGTCACCCCAATTACTTCTAAGTTCTTACTCAAGTTGCCCTCAAGTCATCCTTAAGTCATCCACAAGTTCTTACTTAAGTCATCCTTAAGTCATCCTCAAGTCATCCTTAAGTTGTCCTCAAGTCATCCTCAAGTCATCCTCAAGTCATCCTCAAGTCATCCTCAAGTCATCCACAAGTTCTTACTTAAGTCATCCTCAAGTTCATCCTCAAGTCATCCACAAGTTCTTACTCAAGTTTTTACTCAAGTTTTTACTCAAGTTAACCTAAGATCATACTAAGTCACCCTCTAAGTACAACCAAGTTTTTATTTGAGTTATCTTATAATTATCAAAAAGCAAGACAATCTATGTTTTTATCTTAAATAGTAGATGTCTAATATAGTACACACACGCCTCAAAAAACGCGTCATTGTTGAGGATGTCTTGCTCAGCGTTCTCCGCATAGATCTTAATGAAGTTCTTGCAACCGAAGCAACCGCATTGATTACAATTCTGGTCTATGGAAATGTCTTTTATAGACTCCATGTCTTTATTTATTGACACCATCATTTTATAATACGCCATGATCTATTTTTATTAAAAAATTTAAAATTAAGTTCTTAAAATATTATTACATTTCAAATGGATCAAAATAATGCTTTGTTATTGGCGGTTTTGGCGTGCTGGTGTCTTTTTCTGCATTTAGTGGCTCAGATTTTTTTGATTGCTTTTGTTTCTGTTGCCATCGGTTTATATATTTTATAGCCGCAATAACTGCCCCCAACAGCAGCAATGGCGCCAAAAATGGCAACAGTTTTAAGTTCAATATTCCATGAAGACTTTGGTGCTGTAGGTCTTGTATCGCATGGAGTTTTTATAGCCGACATTGAACCAACTTGTTCTGGCGCTGGCGGCGTTATGTTTTCATGATGCTGTAACATTAATTTTTTTTGTCTGTTCCACTCTGCTAATTTTTTTCCTGCTTTAACACGCCCAGGATGAGGATTCTTTTCACTGGTCCCCACCTGGTTCATTGTTTTCTGCTGATTTTCTGGCTTGGTTACTTTCTCCACCTGATTCTGATTCTGATGATTTTCCAGCTCGTTCATTTTAAAGGGGAAATAAAATCTATATGATTAAAAGTAATTAATCCCATGATTAATGGCGATAACAATGTTCCAAATCTGTAATATAAATCACACCCTAGAGACTCTAATGTCTTTTTTTAAAACTGGATCTTGCGTTAAATCATACGTAAGATCTTGTTCTGAATCAATGGGAGCAAATCTACTGACTAGTTTAGTGTACAAACTAAGAGCCGTTTGCCCACACTTTTTACCATTCTCGACCCCAGCTGCGCTTCATACCTGTTATGATACTTTATAATGTCTTGCGGCGACATCTGTTGAATCTGTTCTATGCTGAATTCAGTTCCGAGGAACTGTTTTGTTTTTCCACATGCCGCCAAAGAATACAGCCTCTCCTTTTTGGGCATAATAGCTTGATCATTAACTTGGTCATTCATAAGTTCAGGAAGGTTTAGGCCGCCTGTAGCTGTAGTAGATCATCGCTGTTCATGTTTTTTAATAATTATAATTATTTTATTTTATAAAAATGAGCACCGAAAAAAACTGTTGCTAACCTTGTATACCATTCTGCTGTTATTGGAGGCCTAAGTGTAGGATACTCAATGCTTGGTAAAAGCTTGTTAAGAATTAAACCAGCAGATCTTGGCAAACTAGACTTTGAGGATTCAGCAAAGTGATTGCTATCATTGCAGCTTCGGTTGCCACGAAAGATTTTCTAGTTAAGAAAGGGAAATAATTCCAGACAATATAAATATGTAAGAAAAAAAATACATTTATAAAAAATGGCTTCACTCGCAATAATGATAGGGCGGCGCTGTGGTGAATGCGCTTGTTTTTAGCGGCAGTAATTTTGCATTTAGTAAACTGCGGGATGACAGCGAGAGAAAAAGACATAACAAAGCTATGGAGCAACTAGCAGCTGCAAAAGACGCCTATGAAAGGCAGAGACTTGAGCAGTTAGATTTTATTAATGACACCCTGAAAGAACAGGGGCATGCAGCTTACACATTTAAAAATGTTGACAAGCAATAAAGAATATTATCTAGTAACAGGCAAACCAGTCCAGACATTGCCCCCCACCAAAATTCAGTGACTTTTATCAACCATCAGAAAACAAAAGATGCAAGAAATCGCGTTTTATTGTTGTTGGTATGTATGTTGTGTATTTTTGTTGCGCATAATATTGGCTGAATAAAAAATGAACAAAATCTATTATTCGCCCAAAGGATATTGGAAGGGCATCACGGCAATAAAAAAGCTAAGCCAAGCGGCGGGGGTCAGTGAACAAACAGCAAAGGAATGGTTATCTAAACAAGCGATTTGGCAAATTTATTTACCTGCCCCTAGACGAATACAGAGACCGCACTTTGTGAACACAACTCCAAACGACACCCATCAAATGGATCTTCTATATTTACCCTCTGATAGGATTAGACGAAAAGATTTAAGTACGCACTCACAGTCATTGACATGGCTTCAAGATACAAAGATGCGGAGCCATTAACACAAAGAGTGCTTCTGCTGTTGCTGTTGCCATACAACTGATATACCAACGAGGTCCACTAACTTACCCTCGCATGATTCAAGTCGATGATGGAAAAGAATTTAAAGGCCAAGTGAATCAAATATTGTTAAAAACACAGAGTTACTATTAGAAGAGGCATTCCGGGAGTTCACAGATCACAGGCTTTAGTTGAAAACTTTAACAAACAGTTAGCCGAAAGACTTTTCTCTTACCAGTATCACAGAGAGCTGATTGACAATTCTCGCAACACAGAATGGGTTAGAAGACTGCCCTCAGTTTTGCGCGCAATGAATAATGAAGAATTTAAAGGGTTAAAACCAGTACAGGCAATCAAAAGAAAAACAATAAATGTTGTTGAAGGAGAGTCTTCATCCGGCAAACTATTACCGTTTGGATTGAAAGTAAGGTACCTTTATTTACCGGGGGAAGCAGAAGGGGACACTCGCATTAGGGCAACCGATCCAGTTTGAGTGTTGACCCATATGAAATAAAAAGAATTGTAAAGTGAATCCGCCGTGTATTATTTACGAGAAACTGACACAACAAAACAACCAGCTCCTCAAAGATCTTTTATGAAAGAAGAACTGCAGATAATCCCACCAGACACTGTTCCGTTTTAAATTAATTTACGTAAATATATTTGATTTTTAAAATGGAAGCTCAGAAGGAAGGCAGAACGAAACAAGAATGGTAAAGGAAGAGACCTTGAAAATGATGCGGGAATCATTTCAGGCGTGTAATGCTATTAAGGAAACATTTTCGAGGATTAATCAATGCATGCTAAATCATCCAGATCACCTACAACTAAAACCCCCCAAATTGGGAAAAAGAATATCTTGAAATAATAAAAAAAATTCGAACTCGTCAAGCAAACATGAGAAAAGATTTAAATGAATTGGATGAAGCTTGATTGATCTTAAAATTTAAAAGTTGATGAAAAATATAAACCCCCCTGTTTATGCGGTTTCTCCAGTGCCCGATTGCATATGAAAACTCTGGATTAACAAACACCCGTTTTGTGTTTGTTCTATCTAATGACTTCTTTGTTACAACAGTTGTGTTGATCTCATGTAGATTAGATCGCAGTTTTACGTTGTCATGATGAAAAGTCTTATTGCCAAACAATGCTTCTTTGTAGTTGTCATGTGATATGTTTGACTGCACAACGCTGCGAGATATTCCCTTTGCTTTTCTTAATGATTTTCTCCTGGCTCGAAATACTGTACATTTTTGACCTTAAACCAACATACTCCTTAATCACCTTTCCAGATAATTCATCCTTCATCTTTTCCTAAAACCTTCTTGTTAGTAATTGAATGCAAAGGCGAATCTTTAGGGTAATCAGATGTATCATACCATCCCGCATGCCCTTTAGCCACTTCGGTTTCCATGTCTTTATAGATGTCTTCAGTAGGGATATCTATAACAAAACTATCTGTATCTGTGTAAAGTACTCTGGAATCAGGATACGAGGGCTTAAAGTAGTCATAAAGAAACTCTAACATCAAAAGCTTTGATAATTCTAAAACAGTAAACCCAATAAATACAGGTTTGTCCAATTTGACTTTCTTTTTCTTCATCATTATGCCAAAAAGCTGATCATGAATCTTCTAAAGTCCTGATAATTAGGTTTTTTGAAGTCAGCTTAATTGCTTCATTCTCTCTGGTGACCAATCTAAACATCTTTACGCTTGTGCGGATTCTCCATAGTCTTTCCAAAACAGCTGTTGTTCATCAACTTGAAAAAGTCTTTTCTGAAGCATCTGTGGATTTGGTTTGAGATCAGTGTTCTTCATGATGTATGGTTTCATGAACTGTTCTTGATCGAAAGCAATTTATGCGATGAACAGTGTTAACTTCAAACCATGTCTTAAATAAAATTTTTAGAAGTCTGTAATGACAGAACATAATTTTTTTTGGCCGCGAAGATTAGGCACAAGTTTAGGTGGCTCTCTTGGATCCATCTTTAGACTTTCTGCTGCTAATGGATAGTCATTATGCAGGTCATGGAGTTCATGAGGATATTCTAAGTCAACTTCTAGAATGAAACCACGCTGCTGATCAGGCGTTAAACTGTTCAACCACTTTAATGCCTTTTGAATATTATTTGTGCCTGTGCACATTTTTAAAGTTACGTAATGGAAGTGATTGCGCCATTGCCCAACCATACAGATTGTTTGCATCTAAATACATGAGATAGTTAGACCTTTTACTCGGATCATAATGATCCAAGTATTTGTTGTTTGCTTTAAAGTAATGATGCGACGCCATACTAATTCCTCCCCGCAATCCGTTTTCAATCATCTGTATCATTGGTAGGTCAGACAATAAATCAATCTGTACTCCAGTAAACTTTATAGAAAGCATCCAGCTCATCCCGGGCGCAGAAATGTAATGCGTGGGATCCAGGCTATAATGTTTCATGCAGGTCTTTCTATAATTTTCAAAGACGTCCGCCAACAAACATACATCTGCCATTAAATAGGAGTCATGATAGTTCCCATCGTTTTACAATCTAACTTTTGCCAAGCATCTTGAGCATGCTGGTAATCAAAAATCACTGAGTCCTTTCCTCTAAGACTAGAAAAGAACGCACCTTTAGGAGGAAGTGTGTCTTCATCAAACCTTTCCCAACTGTTCATGTACTCATAAGGGTAAACGCCCTTTCTAACAAGAGTTGAGTCAAAATATTTTTTCCGTTATTGGGCAGGACTTTAAGGACATAGCCAGTGCCTCTAATGAGCCCATCATGTGTTGCATAGAGTCGTAGAAAGACTGTTATTTAAAGTGAAACACATGTACTTTTCTGATGACTGTGCAATGCATGCTACCCTGAAGGCGCTGGTTACTGCTTGCAATATAAGTATGAGAGTCGTAACTCGCAAGTTATGAAAGAAGATGGGCAGCTTCCATGTCTTTGGTTCAAACTTTAGTTGAAGATTGCATTTGTTATGCGCCGCTCCTCTAAACTTCCCACTAATGTGATCATGGTCTCTTACTGTGGGGTTTACACTCTTGGGCGTTAGCTCTAAACCCCAAATCCAACAATGCGTGGCTGAGTCATACTGTTGTTGGTCTTCAGGCGCCATTATGATTTCAGATAAGTTTAGATTATAGAACAGGCGTTACGCACTTGCTGCATGCGTTTTAAGAATGTTTCTGCAGCATCTGGTCCTCTATATAATTCTGGTGCTGAATGAGCGCCATCGACCCGACAATAATGAAGGCAAATGAACAAATCTGATGATTACTCATTAAGACTGTTTTTCGAAGTTTTTGTGGCGCTGGCCCCTCATAAGAACAATAAGCGACTCAAAGTCTGCGTAAACTACGTATGGAGAATTTTGCATCCGTTTCCAGTTCTTAAAACTAACTTTACTGCCTTCTGGGGGCGTAATTAGTTCTGTATTACAGTCAACTGGGCCGATACAATGTTCTTAAAGTTCGCTCGCGGCTTGAACAGATGGCATTCTTGTTAAACATTTTCTGCAGAATTCTTGTTTATGCCCAATTTTTGAAGTATGGGCCAATAATCTACTCATTGTGCGTATCAATGTGTAATGCGGCAGCCCCGCTGGTGAAAACATTAGTAGTAAGTCAACATGGCTTTTGTCTGGATTACCTATTGTTGGGCTGTTCTTGGACACTTTAATTGGCACCAAATCTGTTTCCCTCATCCCATGTGTAGACATTAACAGTTATGGGTTTGTTTTGTTCTTCAAACCCGATCAATGGAAAACCACGCTAAGGGAAAGGATATTCCCCTAAAGTTAAGATCATTGATGTAAGGGCGATAGTTAGACACTCTCTCTGCGTTTTTTGCGGGCGTAATGCAGCCTTGCAAGAACACACCACATAAAACATTTGTTGTCTGTATTCTTTATGTTTAGAACTGCTTTTTTTGCGACTAATGCTGGAGGTAGTGGAATGTGAGACTTGCCAACAATCGGTGCATACTTAGACTGTTTTAAATCTGATCTCTAGGACTTCGCCCTCTGACCAACCAGAGCCTTCATTTTGGCTTCTTCAGCAGCAGCGTCAAACTGTGCAAGCAGTTCGTCTGCCCAACCAGACGTTAAGTCATTAGAGGAAAGAATTAGTCTGCTGTTTAGTTGAGACCCCAGACTTCTAGATTTTCTTCATTTATTGTTACATAGTCAATTAAAACAGCTAACATTACTTTAAAATGGCGGGTCTATTGTTAGTTTACTTGGAACTTGAGAAATAGCATGACCAACACTTGCCCCTACGCTTGTGGATCAATGACTTCTAAATCAATATCATTCAGTGCTCTTGACAAATTTCTTGCATTGCTTCAAAAAATTCGTCTTGTCCTTCATATATCTTAGCCATGTTGAGTCTCTTTTCTAACTCAAAATTTTATTAAAATTAAAAAAAAATACTTAATCAGAACCAAATATCAACGGTCTTTTTGCGCTTGGACTCATAAACTAAAGTATAAACGCCCTTTGGCATTGTTAATGTGAGCTGTTTAGAACAGAGTTTAATTGTTTCGTTTACTTTTTTAAGCATTCCTTTTTTATCTGCTCGGCGTCTGGCTGTTGAGAAAAACTTGTCCTTGCCTTTCTTTGAAGATCAAACTTTTGTCTTTTGTAGTCATCAAAATCGGCCTGTAAACGATTAAATTCTTCATCCGTGATGTTTGAGTCAGCTAGCGCTTATTTATTGTCAGTTTGAAACGAGCTAGTTTAGCCGTTAATTAGTTGAACCATAGCTGTGTGCTTTTGGAGTTTAGTTTTTATTTTTTTGCTAGCAGCACTTACAGCTAATGAACACAGACCGAGAGCTAAAGACAACCCGCCTAGAGGTAAAGCTGCGGGTGCACCTATGCCCGTTGCTAAGAGGCCTACACTCGTTTCCTGCTGATAGAGCGCTTATAGTCGATGTTCCAGTATTAACATATGTAACGGCATTAAAGGCAGCAGAATACCTTCGTTTGGTTTTGCTGTATTTTGAAAGGTCCTGCTCTAGTTTTTGTTGCATTTGTGTAATGTTTGTTAATCTGAAGGTTTTTACTTCAGGGGTTTCTATAACAGCAGAATTGCCTGCTATCTCTTCTTTTGGCGGTGCTGTAGGCACATTTGGATAAACCTGAACAGACATGCTTTTTATAAAATAAAAATATTTAGTATTGTATATCTTGTAATCTGCTACCTTCAATAGTCAGCTTCGCATCATATATTAAAAACAAATGTACATTAAGCGGTTTATCGGCTTCTTCTTCTTTATCAATTTGAATGTTTATTACGTCTCTCACAGTTTCTCCCGCTTCCATGTAACTGATTATCCTCCGTTTACCTTAGGTCAATCCATAAACCGTATTTTGTTGTTAAATAATCATCAAGTCTTACACTGTGAAGGTGTAGATCTTTAGACGCAGGTCTGCTGTTGGACTTCTTACCCTCCCACCCCAACAATTTTCTTATTTCGTCAAAATGATGATAAGGTCTAGTCCGCTAGCATAGATTGGTTAGGACTGCCCTCAATCGAACATTGTACTTTCGTTATTTTTGGATTAAAAAACTTTTCACTTCCTCTTTTGAATGGTTCTTCATCTTCACACAGCAATAAAATACCTTTAAGCGGGTCTTGCTGAGACGCTAAAACTAAAATTCCATATAGTGTCTGCCCTGCTTCTAGGATATGTTGTATGATGACGCACGTTTTCGTAATATATTGCTAATTGGGACTTATATTGATTCCCAAACAGCTTTGCTAAATCAGGGTTGCTAACAACGTCAAACTCTAACGAGATGTCAGAAATGCTGTACTTTGCTTCGGTGTCTGTTGAAATTTGATAACAGTTTGTATTCATTAAAGTTAGTTCATATGACAATCTGTCTTTTAATGCTCCTTGAAAGTATGGGGCATGCGCTTTTAACAACTCAAAATCTAGGGGAATGGAAAAAACGATTACCATACGCATAACTTACGCTAAAGCCTTTTTGCTGCTTTTAGCACCTGAGGCGAGTTCGGCGCCTATTCTAAGTTTTAGTGTTTCTTCATTGCCGATTCCTTGAAACGCAAGATCTTCCTTTCATTCGCGGTTAGCCATAGATCAGAATAGGTTAAAAATATGTTGCATTGTTTAAAGAAAATACTTCTTGCCCCTCAAGTTTTACAGAAATTTTCTTAACGATTGCCCGTTCCCAAATTTGGACAACTGTTCTGGTTGGTCTGTTGTTGAAGCGAGTTCTATTTTAAAAGTAAGCCGTTGCAGAGCTGGCACGATCAAATCATCCGCTCCCAGGTCTGGAAATCTAACAGTAAGAATTGATCTGCATCAATAGTAGATGGATTATTTGGAACAGTAAATATTCCGTTATTTCCCTGCACGCCAAGGGTTCTTTCAGCTTTTTGTACGGGCCAAGAATCGAGCCATATGCTTGTGACATTTTTTTATAAACAAAATAAAAAGTTAATTATTTAAAAACATGGCAGGAATTGAAGGCGAAGAAGATTATGATGTTTTTGATCCTGGAGACAACATGAGTGAAATGATCCCTTTGACACGGCATCGCTCAGCGCTCTCAATGCGACGTGAATTAACAGAAAGTACGGTCGGAGCATTTTACAAAGTTTAGGCAAGAACCTCCCGAATTTATAGACCCAAATGATTTTGAATTAGAAGATGGTCATTTGTTTGTAAAGAGCGATCAAGAGAATCTGTTCGGCTTACAACTAAAACCAGACCCATCAAAGTTTTTAGCCAAGAGTACAATTATACAAAGACTCAGTGTTTAAAGATCAAAATCGCCTTGGCATTGCTAGACCAAAATTAGATAGGGAGGCAGTTTCTAAACTTCAAAACACACTACAAAACTCCCAACAGCTAACTAAATACAAAACATGGAACTTAAAGAATTAAATCAATCGGCAGATGAAATAATAAATGCAATAGAAGCAGAATCCAGTTTTTCAGAAAAAACAGCGTAAAGACTATACACGACCCGCCGCTACCCATGCGAGAAATATGAGGCCCTTGATCATGCTTTAAGAAGGATCAGAGGCGAATTAACAAACAATTTAGCAAAACTAGGTGAACTAGATGAGCATATAAAAAGAGAAAAAGAAAAACTCGTTGAGGCTGATGACGCCAACTTAGGGCCTGGTGTTAAAGAAAGAATAACCCAAAGACTAAAAGATCTTGAACAAGAAAGATCAGCAAGACTAGAAGTGCTGACTACTAACCGAGACCAATTACGAACTCAAGTAAATAGAATAAGAGAAACTATCGAAAAAATTTTATATGAAGACACAACCTAGCAGAACGAATACGAACACTGTTTAGAGAGCAGGGAGTCACATTAGTAAGCGTTATAACAGCTTAGGATTTGCAAAAAAGTACACTGGTGATGGCTATTACAGGCGGCGGTGGTCAAAGTTCATTACCTCCGCCGCCATCGCCTCCGCCTGATAAATCATGGGTAAAAAAACAGCTTGATCATCTTGCGAATTTATTAAAAAAATTAGCTGGTTAAAGCCGTGGATGCTTTACCAGGAATATTGGGGAGTATTGTCAGCTGGCTTTTGTCTACTGCAAGCAAAGTAGTTGGCTTTATGGCGAGCACTTATGGACATTAGTTCTCTTAATAGTTGGGTTAATATTTAGTAAGATAAAGACCAAGTAATCCTAGGCCAGTTAATCCAAGAACAAGCGCTGTCTTTTCATATTCTGGTCATCGCGAACAGAGTCCGCGAGCTTTGCTGAGTCTTCAATGACTTTGGGGGTTGGACCTTCGGGGATTAGATGACTTAATCTTGGGTGTTCTTTTATTGTTTGTAATATTACTGGCTCAGAATTTATGTCGTTTTTCCCAACCTTCTGTTCTTTGCCTGCTATAAGAATTTCATATTATAGTTTATTATATTCCTACCTGGAGTCTGAGGTCAGAAGGCAGCATGTATAAACCAGTGCCAACAGCAAAGTCTACTTTTGATCTTGCGTATTGTAAAACATTTTGGTATCTTTCAATACTTGAAGGTAATCAACTGTAGAATTAATGGCGTCCTCTAAATTGCTAAGTATTGTTTTTGCGCGTCAAAGCCAGTAGAAGGATCAGTTATGCTCGATCTCGCCTGTGCTTGCGAACCTAGCAAACACCAAACGTAAGTACGAATAGAGTCGTTTATTCGTTCTATTCCCCCTAGTTAGGCCCTTAGAAGTGTCTAAGATAAATGTTGTCCATGCTGTTTTATGCTCTTGCTGTAGGGACCGGGCTCAACAGTTTTGCCAAAAAAGAAAGATTTGAAAGGAGGATGCCAGTCATAGTTATACTTTCTGTGCGTGCCCCGAAAATAAAGGTCGCCTAGGCCATGATTATGATCCAAATTTTGTCTAAAGCCTGTCTTGATGTTAATATTGAATTCGTTACAGATCCTTTCAAAAGCCTTCATGTCTATTATGTTGCTAAGTGGATTAAATGGTTTGTCATTTGGTAATGGTGCTCGCAGTTCAGTTAAAATACGTCTGAAGGTGTAATAAAAATGAAATCTGTACACTGACCTCACCAAAGGATCATGGTGATTTAAATGATCAGCATACGCCATCCACACCCAGTTGATGCGCAAAACACAGCAAAGTTTAACTGGTTCTGATAAAACTGCATCGGATGACTAAACCACGCTTTCTTGGTGTGGTCGTTTTCAATAGGGGGGTTAAGATATCTGCTTAATGGAGTACTCACCTTTTTATGAAAAGAGGCAGTCTGGGTCACAGCAATGTCAAGAGTATCAGTTGCTATATTTTAAGATTGTAGTGCGGCCCAACAGAATATTTTGCATCAGTATATTTTTAATGCATCATTTTTAATTTGTTCAAAAAATGTTTGTAACAATAACAACTCAAGACCGCCCTTCGTTTTTAGAACATGCTATTAATAACGAATGCGGGGCCAAAATGGTTGCGCTTCATGAAATATTTTACAAAGTCGTATGGTTTAATATAAGTGAAGCCAGGGAGAATAATAAGGTTCTAAAAGTTAACAGAGCAGGGACCAAATGAGCCAGTTAACAATACCTGATGGTTATTACGGGTTTTGCTCACTAAAAGAAGCAATGAGTAACTTTGGACATTACTCTCAAACTTAACAATGCAAATCTAAAAACAATGTTAACATTTAAGCTTGAAGAAGAAGAAACATCTTACTTTTTTGATAGAGAGCTAGCTAAAATGTTAGGCTTTACAACTAGCAATTTACCCACTCATAGTTTTATTGCTGAGCCAGACAAAATACTTATGAGGGGGAAAATCCGCTCGATCTTGCATTACATTCATTACTCTATGTTCATTTGGATGAGCTGAGCACTGATGAAAACTTATATGATGGAAGGCCCTCAACTGTTTTAAGAGCTCTTCCGTCAGGGAAGGCTGCATATTGCGATTATGAAATTATACATTCCCTAATTTACAGTTAAAAGATTAGTTTGTGGGAGGGTTGGATCATTTAATATAAAAATCAAGACAAAGCGGGGGGGAAAATTGTAAAATGTGATAACCTGCACATTGTTTTGGAAATAAAATAATGCGTTGTACTAAAACATGTCGCGTGGGCCAGAAGAATCAGGAGTTACATTAGCGCCTGTGAGGTGTATAACTTTAGAATTAAAAGACCTTGCAGACGTTGCGGACTTTGAACAGAACGGTGAGATAGGCGCTTTGTATGGTTTTGAGTACACTAAAGATGGCGATTATAAAAGCAAAGAGGTTGGCGACAACAAAAAGTTTCCTAAACTAGAACAGCTGCGCAATCTAGAAGCAAATAATGTTGGTCAGTTGAATATAAAATAGTTCGAAAACCTGACCCCAAATGGCACTTAGAACCATATTTAGAATGGGACATAAAATTTGAATTCATAAGCCCATTTACATATTTTAGCCGTCAAAAAAGTTTCAGAAAAGCATTCAACTCTGGCCCTTTACATGTAAGTCTTATGCCAGATGACAATAGTCGGAAAGAGATTGAAATAAAGCCGTATGGGAAAAAACAGTACATCCTCCACAGAAGAGAAGCGGTTTTAAAAGATGCTTCTACAAAATTACAGTTCATTCCGCAAATGAAATTAGGAGACACGTCACAATAATATTTGAAATTTCTGTCTTAAAAGATAAGGAGAGGGATGGGGTTGTGGGCGTTAGTGACGTCCTTTTTAAAGGAATTCTAATTAGCTGGCAAAACTTAGACGTTGACAGTCTTAAGTTACTGTCGTCATTCTTCACAATGGTGAGGATATTAAGGTTATAACAACAAGCAACAAAATCAATATTAGTCTAAATAGAAACAATCTTACAGCACTAAATTGGGTTAATCTTACACATTAGACCTTATAGGATTTTATTATACTGAACAAGTTTTGACAGAGAGCATGATAAAAACAATAACTGGATTAGATTAAATTCTAGTATAAAACTATGGAGCAGTTAAACTTTATGACAAAAACCCCTCATTGTTCATTAATTTGTGGACAGGGCTGGGTTGTGGAAAAAACAAAATTTGTCCTCGACCTGTTACAAACAGTTTATCGTTATAATTTTAATCATATTGTGGTTTTCTGTCCAACACTTAAATGGAACAAAGCATATCATGATAGAAGGTTTATATGGACAGATGATGACATTATTTAGTTGATCCTAGCAATAAACTGAGTGAGTGTTTAGAACAGTTTTATAGACTGTTTGAAGGAATCGCAGACACTATTTATTATAGTGACTGTTCGGCAGAAAGAGACATAGTTAAAAGAGAAACACTTTGTCAAAACTA
>CM031608.1:47442707-47445207 GCA_018398815.1 Conus ventricosus | reverse complement strand
AGATTTTTATATAATCATACATATCCCAGAAATACCAATATTTTTCAGTTTATACAATAATCGAGCATGCCAAACACGGTCATATGCTTTCTTTACATCAAAGAATGTAGCTAATGTACTTTTTCTGCGTGAAAATTGCTTTTTTATATGAGAAGTTAGTTTTACTAATGATCAGTTGTGCAACGCCCTTTTCTGAATCCAGCTTGCTGAACTGGAATAATGTCATTTTTTCACAATAATTATAATAAACGTGTTTGTACAACTTTTTCAAGAAGTTTACCAAATGAGATGTTAAAACAATGGGTCTGTTAGCTATTTACAGATGTTCTTGTTTACTTCTTTTGGTACTGGTATTACCACTGAACTTTTCAGATTGTAGGAATAGTGCCGTTCGTCCAACATTTTTAGAACAACGAATGTAGTAATATTTTCCACGAAGAGAGGGTAAGTGACGAAGAAGCTCGTAAGAAATACCATCTAGGCCCACTGCTGAATATAAGATGTAATGGATCTATCGCTTCAAGAAGTTCTGATGATTGTAATGGAGAATTTAAGTAGTTATTATTGTCTGGTATGGGACTCTTTATTGTTCTTTTTGTTCCTCTTTTTGTCTCTGGTACTTGATTTCTGCTGGAGATTTACAGCTCGACTATTTTCCGAAAGAAATGGGAGAAAGCTTCCACCTTATCCATTGTGCTTGGAAATTCTTTTGTTAATTTTACAGGGTAAGCTTGTGTTTTGTAACAATTTTTCATTTGTTTTACTTTTTTCCAAACTTTAAACATATTCCTTCGATTCTTTTATTTCGGTCTCACAAAATTCTGCCCAGTATTTCTTTTTTAGCTTGAGCAATAATTTTATTACATTTGTTCTTTTCTTGCTTCATAAAGACAAAATTTTCTTCTGTCTTATTTCGTAACAAGCCTTGTAACTTATTCGCTTTGATTTAACAGCTAGTCTACATTCTTCCGTCCCATACATTACCATATATTTACCAATCTTTTTAAATTTAATTTAGGGATAGAATGCTCGGCTGCTAACAGTATGACTTTGCTGAAATTAGAATAAAATAAATTAACATCATCATTCTCATATAATATTGTGTTATACGATGCAAGAAAAATCTGGTAGGCATCCCAGTTGGCAAGTTTATAATTAAACTTTGGAATTTTGTCTTCGATGTCTGTTACATCATTATTTATGTCATCATTAAAGATTATAGTAATGGGGAGGTGATCACTTCCCAAACAATCTTCTCTATAGACCAATTACTGTTTACTGCAATGCTAGAGTGAAACTAAGGATAAATCTATCGCGCTAGGTTTGTGAGTTGAAACATCTGGAATTCTTGTGATTCGACCATCATTTAATAAAACTAAAGAGGAATCAATAATATTTCAACGAATCTGTTGGATGAAACTTTAGAACACTCAGAATCCCAAAATGGTGCATGAGCATTAAAGTCGCCAACAATGATCCATTTCTTACTTGTGAATTTGTATTCTTCATCCAGTCTGTGTTATCTTCTTGGGGTCCATTAGGATAATATACAGAAAGTATATTGTAAACTGAGTCTTTGTTCACTTGATTACAGCACTGTAGCAAATACACCTTCATTCTTCCTGCGGCACCGGAAATGGAACGATCCTAGTAAATTCCAGGTCCCGTCTGATGTATAGCGCAGTCTGGACTTTTTTGTTTGATTCACTGACTGTGTAAAGTGGAGGGTAGAAATATTTCTCCAATTAGGTAGTCTGTGCTTTTCACATTCAGAGACTGAAGTGCTAGCACAGAGTGTTCCCTCAGAACATGATTTTCAAAAGATAATAAATTACTGGGAAGTGATCTGGCATTCCATTGAAATATTTTGAAACAATCGTTTTGCTTAGCTTCATGGCAGATTGCAAGTTGTACCATAACTGCTGTTATGCAAAATTATAGGCTTTCACGGCACATTCTCCACCAAACAGATTGATGATATTGAGAGTGACTATTACAGTAGTATAAATACGAAATAGCCACTTTGGGGAACATCTTCTTCTTAACAAATAAACTATACATTCAAAGAAAACACGAAAAGAACAATGTATATAAACAATAAACAATGTCTGAATAGCGCACTACTAAGTATACTGACTTGAGAAAGATGAAGGTTATGAACACTCGTTATTCAGGGAACTTGTATTGTCCAAAGTGCAGATCTGACCTCAATTAACACTTGCAATGATAAATGTGGTGTGCCTTCACAAAACGAATAACCAGGTATATCTAACACACAAGCCAACATAATGTACACATTTACACACAGGCATACATACAGCCAACACAAAGACATGCGCGCGCACCACCTCACACACCACGTTCTCATCAGTGCATAACGCACACCACCCACACACACACACACACACACACACACGTACGCGCGCGCGCACACACACACACACACGCACATACACACACAACACACACACACGCACACACACACACACACACACAACAC
>CM031608.1:47422707-47432707 GCA_018398815.1 Conus ventricosus | reverse complement strand
CTGTCACGGTGAGTATGACCCATCCCTCAGAGTGGGTTTACTGGACCCGTTGTCAGGATGGGATCTTCACTGCTATTGCTTCTTCTTCACTGGAGTTCAGCCCACAGGACAGAACATGGCGGCCGTGAGGGGTGGAGTGCAATCACATTTGAGGAGATGATCCATCAACAAGGGCACAGGAGACTGGCCCAGTTGACGTATCAAGGCCCCCACACAACTGATGACATCACAGAAACTTCTGAAGGAGAAATATTTGCACTTGGTTGTCGAATGACCAAGACACAGACAGATACTCTGTTCAACTACACATTTATTTTTTTCTCAATATCCAAGCCTTTAACCTCTACTATCGTTCTCAACCGAATAATAAGAAGAAATATCTGTACTTGGTAGTTTTGTTCACCGTGAGAGAGACGGATATTCTGTTTATTCTTGCGTTTAGTTATTTTTTTCCAAGCATTTAATCTGTACTATCGGTTTGAACTTTACCAAAAAGAAATCCACACTTTCTTTTGGAAAGCAAGCAGCTCAGAAAGACCCAGTCATTCTGTCTATACGTGCAGTTGGTTATAATACAGGCTTACTGCTATAGATTAAACGTACAGTTTCATTTCAGTCACATAGTCTGAACTCATGCACAAAGCACGTTGAAATAACGATCTTCTTCCAGTAAATTGTCATCCATTGGGAGGGGTGGGGAGTGCGAGAAAAGCCGTAGGGAGGGGGGAGGCGGGGAGGGGGGGGAGGGGGGTAGTGGGGATAGTGTGTGTGTGCGTGTGCGTGCGTGTGTGGGGTGTGTGTGTGTGTGTGTGTGTGTGTGTGTGTGTGTGTGTGTGTGTGTGTGTGTGTGTGTATGTGTGTGTGTGGGTGGGTGTGGGTTATAGGTAGAGAGTGAGCACCAAAGTTTTGATGGAACAGACAGGAAGTGCTGGACACGCCCTGCCTTGGGGCAGAGCATTGCAGTGGACAGCTGTGGACAGGGCAGGGACCGTTGTCTGCACTTCGTTTGGCACTGGGGAGGAGGGGGCTCTGGGAGGGGGACGCCAGCTGCTGGCCACGGCACATGACTCACGTGTTAGGGTCAAATACAGGGAGGGTCAGACCCACTCTGTAAACACTGGTCAGTGGAGGACATGCCAGACCATGTCTGTAGACATTGATCGGTGGAGCACAGGTCAGACCCAGTCTGTAGACACTGGTCAGTGGAGCACAGGTCAGACCCAGTCTGTAGACACTGGTCAGTGGAGCACAGGTCAGACCCAGTCTGTAGACACTGGTCAGTGGAGCACAGGTCAGACCCAGTCTCTAGACAGTGGTCAGTGGAGCACAGAGAGGGTCCGACCCAGTCTGTAGACACTGGTCAGTGGAGCACAGGTCAGACCCAGTCTGTAGACACTGGTCAGTGGAGCACAGGTCAGACCCAGTCTGTAGACACTGGTCAGTGGAGCACAGGTCAAACCCAGTCTGTAGACACTGGTCAGTGGAGCACAGGTTAGACCCAGTCTGTAGACACTGGTCAGTGGAGCACAGGTCAGACCCAGTCTGTAGACATTGGTCAGTGGAGCACAAGTCAGACCCAGTCTGTAGACATTGGTCAGTGGAGCACAGGTCAGACCCAGTCTGTAGACACTGGTCATTGGAGCACAGGTCAGACCCAGTCTGTAGACACTGGTCAGTGGAGCACAGGTCAGACCCAGTCTGTAGACACTGGTCAGTAGAGCACAGGTCAGACCCAGTCTGTAGACTCTGGTCAGTGGAGCACAGGTCAGACCCAGTCTGTAGACACTGGTCAGTGGAGCACAGGTCAGTCCCAGTCTGTAGACATTGGTCAGTGGAGCACAGGTCAGACCCAGTCTGTAGACACTGGTCAGTGGAGCACAGAGAGGGTCAGACCCAGTCTGTAGACACTGGTCAGTGGAGCACAGAGAGGGTCAGACCCAGTCTGTAGACACTGGTCAGTGGAGCACAGGGAGGCGCTGATGGAGTCCACAGACAATGGTCCGTCCACTGGAAGCTGTGCTCTCATTCTGAATAGACCGGCTCAGCCCATGAGCCCCGGGGTCGGTGTGGTGGTATAATGGTAAAGCATAATGGAGGATCCATGTACTCCATCGTCGTTGAATTGCCTCCAGGGAGCAGATGTTCTGGACTGTTGGAGGATACCAGACTGAAAGTGTATGTTCCCCTGCATAATGGGGGAATTAACTTTTTCACACACACACACACACACACACACACACACACACACACACACACACACACACACACACACACACAACACACACACACACAAATGAGACTGCTTTCCAAAATTATAAAGAATAGATGATAACTCTTCCCGTTTGCAAAGTACGTGGTTTATATTTTATATTTCCTTGGAAGGCCAAGTATTTACAGTGGGTATTTTGGTAGACTGAAGCGAGCAAACGTGTACAGTGCCCTCAAGCACAAAATAACTTGCACATATACTACGATTTCAAGGATGGTAAATGAATACAGTAGCAACACAACTCAATGAAGGTACATCATATACATCGAGAAGAATCCATACGTGAGACAAGGGAATCCACAAATGGGGGGACTGGGGATCACAAAAACACAACCAAAAAACGAGGCTACAGATATCACTTTGAGCTTCAATATAAATGATCAATAATTCAATGTGACTCACACACAGCACAGGAAAACCGATGAACAAATCAAAGAACTCTCTATCTAACATACACACGCACGCACGCACGCACGCACGCACGCACGCACGCACGCACGCACGCACGCACGCACGCACGCACGCACGCACGCACGCACGCACGCACGCACGCACGCACGCACACACACACACACACACACACACACACACACACACGCATATATGTTTGAAGAATTAGTATCAATAGACGTGTCTATGAAGTTAACAAAATGCACAAAAATCAAAGAAACGATAGCAAAATGCAACCGGCCATTGAAAATAAAAAGTAACAAGATGAATAACGGAAAACTAGTGTAATATGAGAAATGAAACAATATTATGTCTAATCTCCAAAGAAGGCAGACACTAGTACAAGTTCTTTGGCGGTTCTTTGCTAAAATGGGCTAGATCATTCCTCGTCGGGAGAACGCAGAAAGTTGTTGTGGAAGGGTCGTCATCCCATTGTAAGCCAGTCTTGTCAGGTGTACCACAGGGAACTATTCTGGGGCCCTTGTTTTTCTTAATTTATATAAATGACATAAGTAGAAATCTCTCTCCTGGAACTACTATAAGGCTTTTTGCAGATGACAGCTTAGTATACATGTATAGAACAATCAGAAGCAAGAATGATACACGCATTCTACAAGAAGATCTAAACGGTTTACAAGAGTGGGAAAGAACTTGGAAAATGGAATTTCATCCCAAAAGTGCCAAGTGTTGCGTATATGTAATAAACGCTCACCAACTAGATCAGAATATTCTATTCATAATACTATTCTTAAAGAAACCAGTGCTGCAAAACATTTGGGCGTGATTATGGATTATGGATAGTCGTCTCAAAATTACAATTTAGTATGTAAGAACGCAAATAACATCTTAGCTTTCTTATACAGGAATCTTAGCTTTCTTATACAGGAATATCAACGACTGCCCCCAAAAGGTTAAAGACGACTGCTACAAAATACTGGTTAGACCAGTACTGGAATATGGTTGCTCAGTTTGGGATCCTTACCATCTAAAGGACATTGATAACCTCGAAAAGATTCAGAAGAGAGCAGCACGGTTCATAACAGGGAACCATATCAGAGAAAAGGGGAATACTAGGAAGAACATGAGGAAATTAGAATGGAAACCCTTAGAAGGAGAAGAGCTTTTATCAAACTTAATATCTTATTCAAAGGCAGAGCTAAACTAATTGATGTTCCAATGGAACAACTAGTATTGAATAAAAGTAGCACCAGGAGTGGCGGTCAATGTTATACCATACCTGCATCAAATATTGACAGCCACTTACATCCATTTTATCCTAGTGGAACTCACTGCCGGGTGCCATCAGGATAGCCACAAATGCAGCCTCATTCAAAAAGCAAATTGATACGACAGTTTTGAGATCTGCATATTGACGACTTTCTATTTTAACTTCCCATATATTTTATGGTTACCTGGGCCTGAATCTGGCCATTGCTTTTAACTTCTTGAATATCGAGTGCGACCCCTTGTTGCCAAATTTGCTCCAGAGGCCAACAGACTGAGTCGCACTATTTTATGCTATTTTATTTTACTTTTTAACATGCGCGCTGGTGACCTACTCGTTTTTGAGTGAACCAGTATTTTAGGAAGAAGAAGAAGAAGTCTACACGTTGAATATTGCAAATCAATAAATGCGAACAACTTGTGGTACAAAGGAAGATCGTAGTGTCCAGCTGTTATGAGCAGAACAATTGTTTAGTATCAATAGACGTGTCTATGAAGTTAACAAAATGCACAAAAATCAAAGAAACGATAGCAAAATGCAACCGGCCATTGAAAATAAAAAGTAACAAGATGAATAACGGAAAACTAGTGTAATATGAGAAATGAAACAATATTATGTCTAATCTCCAAAGAAGGCAGACACTAGTACAAGTTCTTTGGCGTTCTCAAGAATACAAGTTGGGCAACTGCAACACAGTCCCTCTCTCTCTCTCTCTCTCTCTCCTCATCTCTCTCTTCTCTCTCTCTCTCTCTCTCTCTCTCTCTCTCTCTCTCTCTCTCTCTCTCTCTCTCCAAACACACACGCCTGCTCCTGAGAGACTCAGGACTCAAATGTTTTATTCATAAAGGCCCATAGCCCCCTAGAATGGGGATACACACTGTGATTCATGTCGCAAGTTGATATTGGTATTCTTTACGTTACATAGACACTTCGCTTCTTGAATGCTTTATAAAAAAAATAAATAGCTAAGTGCTTCACAGTGTTTTCATTTGATGACGACATTAACAGGGTTAACCTGAAAAGGCAAAGATTATTGAAATACTTTGGTAAGATGAATTGCTCTCTAAGATCTTTTAATACTAGAGAGAGGAGTGAATGAGAGAAACTCGAAACTCGAAATCTTTAATGAGGGTGAATAGATAAGCTGGAAGCTTTTTTACACTATGCCCTCAAAATAACAAACAATAAAGAACAATTACATCAGTTTGACAAAATTAAACACATCAATAGAGAGAGAGAGAAGAGAGAGAGAGAGAGAGAGAGAGAGAGAGAGAGAGAGAGAGAGAGAGAGAGAGAGAGAGAGAGAAATGTAAAGGTTTTTCCCCATCTGTTTCAGTCAGACCTCAAATGAATATCAGAAACAAAACTGAGAGAGAGAGACAAGACAAGACAAGACAAGACAAAATTCTTTATTTACGAGGATAATAGATAAGCACTGACGTGCTTTTTTACATCCAGTCCTCGCCCTGAGTAGGGACTACAACATGCAGTGAAATGAATTAATGTAAGAAAGCAAAGAAGCAAGCAAAGCGGTCATGTAATCATGTAATCATAGAGGAACCTCAAATGAAAATAGAAGAGAAATAAAAACAAAACAAAAAATAAGAGTAATAATAGACAAAACAAAACAAAAATAATAATAATAATAAAATAAAATTAAAAAAAAATGAGAATAACAATAATGTGTGAGGTGGGCTGGGGGAACATATGTAAATGTACTACAACGTACAAGAGAGAGAGAGAGAGAGAGAGAGAGAGAGAGAGAGAGAGAGAGGAGAGAGAGAGAGAGAGAGAGAGAGACAAGACAAGACAAAATTCTTTATTTTCGAGGATAATAGATAAGCACTAACGTGCTTTTTTACATCCAGTCCTCGCCCTGAGTAGGGACTACAACATGCAGTGAAATCAATTAATGTAAGAAATCAAAGAAGCAAGCAAAGCGGTCATGTAATCATAGAGGAACATCAAATGAAAATAGAAGATAAATGAAAACAAACAAAAAATAAGAATAACAATAAACAAAACAACAACTAAAAAATGATAATAACAAAAAAATAAAACGAAATAAAAAAAGAGAGAGAGAGAGAGAGAGAGAGAGAGAGAGAGAGAGAGAGAGAGAGAGAGAGAGAGAGAGAGAGAGAATTCATCGTCTTAAGTCTGAGTTTTCAGTGGCAGATCAATACTTCCGCCAGGCGACTGAAGAGACAGCGGTCCAACGACACAACCTCCATCTCTTGCCTAAGCTGGGTGTAGAATGTGAAGAAACAGAATGATTTCAGTTCGCCCTGTGGTATCAGGGGACCACATACATTCGCCAACAATCAAGAATTGTGGCAGACGACGGAAGATTACTTTTTGTGACTTTCTAAGTTTCCAACCAAGTTAAAAGCCGTGCCACATCTACCGAATTAATGTTGAAAGTCTGCAGAGAAGAAAACTTTGATCTATGTTGTGAAGAAGAAGAAGAAGAAGAAGAAGAAGAAGAAGAAGAAGAAGAAGAAGAAAGGAGAAAAGGAGGAGGACGAGAAGGAGGAGGAGGAGGAGGAGGAGGAGGAGGAGGAGGAGGAGGAGGGGGAGGAGGAGGAACAAGAACAAAAACAAGAACAAGAACAAGAAGAACCAGAAGAACAAGACGAAGAGAGGAGGGGGAAGGCCGTAGAGAGATCAAAAAGGAAGAGAAAGGAAATATGGTCACAAACAGGTCAAGGCCTTCAACAAACGCATTGACCATTTTGAGGAGGGTTGCATCTGTGCTGAGACCAGAGCACTCTCAGCTAGACTGGTGGTAACGTTTGCTGGAAACACACACTATCAATGACTGGTGGTGACGTTTGCTGGAAACACACACTATCAATGACTGGTGGTAACGTTTACTGGAAACACACACTATCAGTGACTGGTGGGAACGTTTACTGGAAACACACACTATCAATGACTGGTAGTAACGTCTGCTGGAAAAAACCACTATCAATGACTGGTGGTAACGTTTGCTGGAAACACACACTATCAATGACTGGTGGTAACGTTTACTGGAAACACACACTATCAGTGACTGGTGGGAACGTTTGCTGGAAACACACACTATCAGTGACTGGTGGGAACGTTTACTGGAAACACACACTATCAATGACTGGTAGTAACGTCTGCTGGAAACACACACTATCAATGACTGGTGGTAAACGTTTGCTGGAAACACACACTATCAATGACTGGTGGTAACGTTTACTGGAAACACACACTATCAGTGACTGGTGGGAACGTTTACTGGAAAACACACTATCAATGACTGGTAGTAACGTCTGCTGGAAAAAACCACTATCAATGACTGGTGGTAACGTTTGCTGGAAACACACACTATGAATGACTGGTGGTAACGTTTGCTGGAAACACACACTATCAATGACTGGTGGTAACGTTTACTGGACACAATCACTATCAATGACTGGTGGTAACGTTTACTGGAAATATACATTATCAATGACTGGTGGCAACGTTTACTGGAAACAAACACTATCAATGACTGGTGGTAACGTTTACTGGAAACACACACTATCAATGACTGGTGGCAACGTTTACTGGAAATAAACACTATCAATGGCCGGTGGTAACGTTTACTGGAAGCAATCACTATCAATGGCCGGTGGTAACGTTTACTTGAAATAAACACTGTCATGGCCGGAGGTAACATTTACTGGAAACAAACACTATCAATGACAGGTGGTAAAGTTTACTGGAAACAAACACTATCAAACAGTATCAATGACTGGTGGCAACGTTCGCTAGAAACACACACTATAAATGACTGGTGGTAACGTTTACTGGAAACAAACACTATCAATGACTGGTGGTAACGTTTACTGGAAACAAACACTATCAATGACTGGTGGTAAAGTTTAATGGAAACAAACACTATTAATGACTGGTGGTAACGTTTACTGGAAACAAACACTATCAATGGCTGGTGGTAAGGTATATTGGAAACAACACTATCAATGACGGTGGTAACGTTTGCTGACAACAAATAGTAGTAGCAGACTGGTGGTAACGTTTGCCTGAAACAATCACTATCAATGGCTGGTGGCAACGTTTACTTGAAACAAATACAATCAATGACCGGTGGTAATGTTTGCTGAAAACTAACTCTATTAATGACTGATGGTAACGTATGCTGGAAACAAACGCTATCAATAACTGGTGATAATGTTTGCTGGAAACAAACACTATTGATGAATCGTGCTAACGTTTGCTGACAACAAACACTATTAGAAGACTGATGGTAACGTCTGCTGGAAACAAAACACTATCTATGACTGGTGTAAAGAAAAAGAAACACCCGAAGGTGCTGGGGGGACCCAGAGAAGCACTGTCTTCGCCTGCCTTAGAGCAGTCCTGTACACCCTTGGAGGCCTGCGCTGTGTTGACGATGGGTACAGGCACGCACAGGACACTCCATTAAGATATCAAGGGACATAACTGCTCCTGAACAGAGGTAAATTAGACTACAGGATGCAGCTCATAACAGCCTTAAAGTAGCATCCCATGGGTGTATGTACCAGCCGTATTTCATGACTGCAGAGCCCACCGGCGAAAAAACACCACCCTCCAGCTGCCGAGCACACCCACAGACCCAACCACCCCTGCCCACGGACAGATGAAGACAGTGCCACTCCAGACACAGCCAAGCTTTCGCCATACGGTCTTATGTGCCCTCAAGAGAGAATCCAAGTTGTAGTCTTTCCCACTGTCAACAGGACTTTCCCTGTGGTCAGTGGGTCTTTCCGCACCGTCACTGGACCTTTCTCCAGGGTCAGCTAGTTAAGGCAAAGAAGAAAAAGAAAAACACCCGAAGGTGCTGGGGAGGACCAGAGAAGCACTGTCTTCGCCTGCCTTTAGAGCAGTCCTGTACCACCCTTGGAGGCCTGCGCTGTGTTGACGATGGGTACAGGCACGCACAGGACACTCCATTAAGATATCAAGGGACATAACTGCTCCTGAACAGAGGTAAATTAGACTACAGGATGCAGCTCATAACAGCTTAAAGTAGCTCCCCATGGGTTGTACCAGCCCGTATTTATGACTGCAGAGCCCACCGGCGAAAAAACACCACCTCCAGCTGCCGAGCACACCCACAGACCCAACCACCCTGCCCCGGACAGATGAAGACAGTGCACTCCAGACACAGCCAAGCTTTCGCCATACGGTCTTATGTGCCCTCAAGAGAGAATCCAAGTTGTAGTCTTTCCACTGTCAACAGGACTTTCCTGTGGTCAGTGGGTCTTTCCGCACCGTCACTGGACCTTTCTCCAGGTCAGCCTAGTTAAGGCAAAGAAGAAAAGAAACACCGAAGGTGCTGGGGAGGACCCAGAGAAGCACTGTCTTCGCCTGCCTTTAGAGCAGTCCTGTTACCACCTTGGAGGCCTGCGCTGTGTTGACGATGGGTACAGGCACGCACAGGACACTCCATTAAGATATCAAGGGACATAACTGCTCCTGAACAGAGGTAAATTAGACTACAGGATGCAGCTCATAACAGCCTTAAAGTAGCATCCCCATGGGTGTGTACCAGCCCGTATTTCATGACTGCAGAGCCCACCGGCGAAAAACACCACCCTCCAGCTGCCGAGCCACACCCCACAGACCAACCACCCCTGCCACGGACAGATGAAGACAGTGCCACTCCAGACACAGCCAAGCTTTCGCCATACGGTCTTATGTGCCCTCAAGAGAGAATCCAAGTTGTAGTCTTTCCCACTGTCAACAGGACTTTCCCTGTGGTCAGTGGGTCTTTCCGCACCGTCACTGGACCTTTCTCCGGGTCAGCCTAGTTAAGGCAAAGAAGAAAAAGAAACACCCGAAGGTGCTGGGGAGGACCCAGAGAAGCACTGTCTTCGCCTGCCTTTAGAGCAGTCCTGTACCACCCTTGGAGGCCTGCGCTGTGTTGACGATGGGTACAGGCACGCACAGGACATCTCATTAAGATATCAAGGGACATAACTGCTCCTGAACAGAGGTAAATTGACTACAGGATGCAGCTCATAACAGCCTTAAAGTAGCAT
>CM031608.1:47412707-47417707 GCA_018398815.1 Conus ventricosus | reverse complement strand
GTGTGTGTGTGTGTTTGTGTGTGTGTGTGTGTGTGTGTGTGTGTGTGTGTGTTGTGTGTGTGTGTGTGTGTGTGTGTGTGTGTGTGTGTGTGTGTGTGTGTGTGTGTGTGTGTGCGTGTGTGTGTGTGTGTTTGTGTGTGTGTGTGTGTGTGTGTGTGTGTGTGTGTGTGTGTGTGTGTGTGTGTGTGTGTGTGGTGTGTGGTGTTTAGGGCTTATTGCTGTAAGCGCTTAGGGCTTTTGTTTAAGATTAAGCGCACTAAATGTTCTATTATTATTATTATTATTAAAACCGTTATTTTGCCTTTATTTCTTATCTCATAAAGCACTTGGCCGATTTATAACGTTTGGAAAACTGGGAGTACGTTTTATATGCTTCGCATCTTGTTATTGATTCCATCCCAGCTGCCAACCACTTTACTTGGGCTGGCTTCCTCTCTGCCTCATTATTCCCAACATTCTGCTCTTTATGTATTTGACGCTGGGTGCGTAACAAGTCGAGACAGCCAACATTCTCGGAATAACAATGTTGAGTATTTTCAACAGCCCCGAGAAAAAAAATATTCTTCCGATGACAAGGACCAAAAGTTGCTCGAGTAAGAGAGAGCGCGGAGGAAATCTTTTATCTAAAAACTTCGCTATGATTTTTTTTTAATTAAAAACGCGCGCGCGCGCGCGCACACACGCACGCACGCACGCACGCCGCACGCCACGCACGCACGCACGCACGCACGCACCCACATGCACACACACTCACACACACACTCACATACACACACACACACTCACACACACACACCACACACACACACACACACACACACACACACAACACAACACACACACACACACACACACACACACACCACACACACACACACACACACGCACGCACGCACGCACGCACGCACGCACGCACGCACGCACGCACACACACACACACACACAGTCCATTCCCAAGAGGACCATTCCATCCATCCCACTCATCACAGCTGGCTCCTGCCCACAGTTTACTTTGCTATGGGCTGAATTCAGAGGACTGGGGCCACACAGTTGAGTTTCGTCCGTTTAATGGATATCCCTCTGAGAGTGTTGTGAAATTCCTGACCAATATCTAGGTGTCTGTATCTCTCTTGTCTGCTCCACACCGCGTGGCATTAGGAAAGCAAGCATAGAGCCCAGCTCTCTCATGGAATTTTAATCCGGAATGGAACTGAATAGCATCATTTACATCATCATCATTTGAATCGATCAGCATAAATAATATCAAAACTATGTGGCTCTCCGTCGATTTAAATATATACCCCCCCCCCCCCACCACCACCACCACACACACCCAATATGAAAACCAGGGAGGGGGTGTTAGTAAACAAACTCATCACCAAAACATCAGAGGTTTACACACACTCTATGTCTCTCTGTCTCTCTTTGTCTTTCTCTGTCTGTCTGTTGTCTGTCTGTCTGTCCCGTCTGTCTCTCTCTCTCTCTCTCTCTCTCCTCTCTCTCTCTCTCCTCTCTCTCTCTCTCTCTCTCTCTCTATTTCTGTGTGTGGAAAGTACGGATCCAATCAAAAAGGTGAAAACCATGTTGTAACTTAAGGAAAGGGTTAGCGTCCTTCAAGAACACGTCATAATGATTTTTGACTGTCATTGATAGTGCTCGTTTTCAGCAAACGTTACCACCAGTCATCGATAGTGCTCGTTTCAGCAAACGTTACCACCAGTCATTGATAGTGCCGTTTTCAGCAAACGTTACCACCAGTCATTGATAGTGCTTGTTTTCAGCAAACGTTTACCACCAGTCATTGATAGTGCTCGTTTTCAGCAAACGTTACCACCAGTCATTGATAGTGCTCGTTTTCAGCAACGTTACCACCAGTCATTGATAGTGCTCGTTTTCAGCAAAAGTTACCACCAGTCATTGATAGTGCTCGTTTTCAGCAAACGTTACCACCAGTCATTGATAGTGCTCGTTTTCAGCAAACGTTACCACCAGTCATTGATAGTGCTCGTTTTCAGCAAACGTTTTCCACCAGTCATTGATAGTGCTCGTTTTCAGCAAACGTTACCACCAGTCATTGATAGTGCTCGTTTTCAGCAAACGTTACCACCAGTCATTGATAGTGCTCGTTTTCAGCAAACGTTACCACCAGTCAGTGATAGTGCTCGTTTCAGCAAACGTTACCACCAGTCATTGATAGTGCTCGTTTTCAGCAAACGTTGTCACCAGTCATTGATAGTGTTTGTTTCCAGCAAACGTTATCACCACCATTGATAGTGTTTGTTTCCAGCAAACGTTGCCACCAGCCATTGATAGTGTTTGTTTCCAGCAAACGTTGCCACCAGCCATTGATAGTGTTTGTTTCCAGCAAACGTTGCCACCAGCCATTGATAATGTGTGCTTTCAGCAAACGTTGTCACCAGCCATTGATAGTGTTTGTTTCCAGCAAACGTTGTCACCAGCCATTGATACTGTTTCATTCCAGCAAACGTTGCCACCAGTCATTGATAGTGTTATTTCCAGCAAACGTTACCAGAAGCCATTGACAGTGTTTGTTTCCAACAAACTTTACCACTAGTCTGCTGATGATTTTTATTTTCCGTCAACTTTGCCACCAGCCATTGGTAGTGTTTGTTTCGAGCAAACATTATCACCAGCCATTGATGGTGTTTGTTTTGAGCAAACTTTACCACCAGCCATTGATAGTGTTCGTTTCGAGCAAACATTACCACCAGCCATTGATAGTGTTTGTTTCGAGAATACGTTACCACCAGCCGTTGATAGTGTTTGTTTCCAGTAAACGTTACCACCAGTCATTGATAGTGCTTGTGTCCAGTAAACGTTGCCACCAGTCATTGACAGTGTTTGTTTGCAGCAAACGTTACCACCAGTCATTGATAGTGTGTGCTTCCAGGTAGCCCTCCTCAAAGGGGTCAGTGAGTTTGTTGAACGCCTTGAATTGTTTGTGACATTTCCTTTCCTTTTCTTTTTTACCTGTCTACAGCTTCCTCCTCCTTTTCTTGTTGTTGTTGTTGTTGTTGTTGTTGTTGTTCTTCTTCTTTTCTTTCTTCTTCTTCTTCTTCTTCTTCTTCTTCTTCTTCTTCTTCTTCTTCTTTCTTCTTCTTCTTCTTCTTCCTCCTCCTCCTCCTCCTCCTTATCCTCCCCCTCCTCTTCTTTCTCCTTCTCCTCTTCCTCCTCCTCCTCCTCCTCCTCCTCCTCCTCCTCCTTCTTCTTCTTCTTCTGTTCTTCTTCTTTGCAACATAGATCAAAGGCTTCTTCTGTTCAGACTTCAATATGAATTAGGTGTATATGACACGGTTTCCTGTAGGTAAGGATCTAAGTCCGTGTTTGGTCTCCGAAAGTCGCAGGAACTAATCTTCCGCCGTCTGCCACAATTCTTCATGTGGATGAGTGTATGTGGTGCCCTGATAGCCACACCCCAGTGCCAAGTAAAATGATCCTATCTGTTTCTGCAGTGTCGATACAAGAATGGCTGGAAGGTGATAGAGGAGGCAGGAGAGGGAGGAGGTACTGGTGGCAGCATGATTGGAACTGATAATTGAAGGAGAAGATTCTCTCTCTCTCTTTCTCTCTCTTTCTTCTACTCTCTCCTCTCTCTCTCTCTCTCTCTCTTCTCTCTCTCTCTCTCTCTCTCTCTCTCTCTCTCTCTCTCTCTCTCTCTCTGTGTACTATTTTTGTCTGCCTGTCTGTGTCTGTGTCTGTCTCTGTCTCTCTGTCTCTGTTTCTGTCTGTCTGTCTGTCTGACTGTCTCTGTCAGTCTGTCTCTGTCAATCTGTCTGTCTGTATCTCTCTCTCTTCTTTTGTTATAATATGACTGACTATGTTTTGTTTGGAATCAGTTTTACATTGCTGTAGTAGTGTTACTGCGTTAGCATCATTAGTCTCCGGAAGACAAGTGTCAAATGAAAAGCATCTTCTTGTTTGTCTGTCACCCTTGGGAACAAAGATTCCTGCTTGTCTCTGTCTGTCTGTCTGTTGTCTGTCTGTCTGTCTGTCTGTTGTCTGTCTGTCTGTCCGTCTGTCTGTCTGTCTGTCTGCCTGTCTGTCTGTCTGTCTGTTTCTCTGATACAAATTTGAAAAATTGTTGATAAAGCTCCGCCGAAAACGTTGACAAACGAATCACAAGACAAATCACGACGCGTTTCGACCTTTTAGGTCTTCTTCAGGCAATAAGCCAACACTCAGGACAACGAAAATGAACGATCAATCACTTGATTCAACGATCATCTTGCGCCAAATTGGATGAAGATAAATGACTGCTCGTTCATTTTCGTTGTCAGAGTGTTAAGTGTCTTGCCTGATGAAGACCTAAGAGGTCGAAACGCATCTGTTTTGTCTTGCGATTGTTCGTCAACTTTTTTTCGGCGGAGCTTTATCAATGATTTTTCAAATTTGTTTAGATTTCCGCCTGCAGGTCGCCTACTTTGCAACTAGATAGATCTTCTTCTGATATGTATTTGAGGTGTGGTTTTAAAAAAAAATTCAGAGAGAGAGAGAGAGAGAGGAGAGAGAGAGGATGAGAGAGAGAGAGGAGGAGAGAGAGACGGAGAGAGAGAGAGAGAGAGAGTGAGAGGAGAGAGAGAGAGAGGAGAGAGAGAGAGAAGTGGCGGGAGAACTGAAAGCGACGGGAGGAGAGAGAGAGTGAGGAGAGAAGAGAGGAGAGAGGAAGAGAGACGAGGAGAGAGAGAGAGAGAGAGAGAGAGAGAGAGGAGGGGGGGGGGGGAGGGGGGGAGGAAGACTCAGACAGATCATTTTACTCTTCCAAAACCTAATCAAAATGTTTGACAATATGGCTCCTTTCTCCACGACTTCCTGCCAATCGCAACACGCGGTAAAGTTGATGAGAGAGAGGGTGGGGGGTGGGGGTGTGGATCTACCTTGGGGACTCACCACCATTGTGACATCACATGGGAAGCGGCTTTAACGTTCCCTGACAGTGTACTATTGTGACTTCCCGGGGTTGTAACGGGAGACAATCGTCT
>CM031608.1:47411534-47412607 GCA_018398815.1 Conus ventricosus | reverse complement strand
AAAAGAAAATCCCCCCCCCCCAACCATTTCACTTGTCTTGGGGGGATTTACCCATGACATTATTAAATTAATAAAAATAAATACTTAATAGGCCTTTCCCGGCTAGGACCAAGCTCAAAGCGTTTACAATAAACACTTTTACAAAGGGGCTCCCTCCGGGTAGTGCCGACTGAAGAGCTGCCAGCCGGCGCTTCATTCAGTCGTTTCCTTCCGTGTCATCCAGTCAGAAATCGTTCAATATCGAACACTCTTTTCCTTACTCCCTTTTTTCTTTCCATTTCTCACGCAGGGTGCATGCTAGGTAACGTGTCATCCATACCAACGGCCAAACTGGCCTTCTCTTTCCGAAAGTTGGTGATGGGAATTTTACGTGTGTGCAAGATGTTATGCATGCGTTCACACAGGGAACCTCGGTTTATAGTCTCATTCGAAGGACTGTATGGGGGGAATGGAGTCAAAACCCAAATGTTAAACTCCGAGGGAAAAATCCCCCTGTACCGAAACGCCCCGCGAAGGTTCGAACCCCAACCCCAGGATCACCAAGATTACGAGCCCGGGCGCTCTACAACTGATCTATCCGGCTCCCAATCTTACAATCTTTTAATCTTTTAATATTACAATCTTTAAATATTGACCTTCCCTTTGGCTGAGGGTCACATCTGAGGCCTTCCCATATCGCCCATGACCCTGTCTTTGCCACGGCTGGTTTGTCCCAAACAGTTCCAATTCCTTTGAATAAATCTGTGTGCCTTGATGGACATATGAAGGAAAAGAAGATAAATCAACTTTCAGGCATAAAAAAATTCTCAAAACAATTCAATTGTGCCTGCCTATAAACCGCAAACTCTTAAAGCAAGGCCCGGGCGCATTAATATTTATTGTGCAGCCAGTGTTGTAGTACAGAGAACCTAAGAGATAGGGTTACCTTGTAAGCTACAGTTTTACCAATTACCTGGGTTTGTTGACCCAAAATTGAACATGAAATGAGGCAGGGAATACTAAACAATAAACAAGTAGGGTAACTCTTGCTCCCATAAGGAAACCTAACTCAGAGTAACTTTTGTTCAAGAAGA
>CM031608.1:47399034-47404034 GCA_018398815.1 Conus ventricosus | reverse complement strand
TGTATTTCTGTCTCTCTCTCACTCTATCTCTTATTATCTCTCTCTCACTCTCTTTCACTCTCTCACACTCTCTCTCTAACTTTCTCACTCTCTCTCCCACTCTGTCACTCACTCACTCTCTCTCTCTCTCTCTCTCTCTCTCTCTCTCTCTCTCTCTCTCTCTCTCTCTCTCTCTCTTCTCTCTCTCTCTCTTGTGTCTCTCCCCCTTTCCCGGGAGGAGTGGAAGAATGTGAGCTTGCGTTTACTGTTTATGTTTGTTCGTGCAAGGTGAGAGAAGGGATTGGGAACTGGGTTTTGGAACTAAAGGGACGGGAACGGTGGCGTAGGAAAGGACGTTCTGTACGGAAGTCTTCTAATCAGATTTGATCGTTTACGTGTGAGTAGTTTGATATAAATATCTGTACCATCCTGACAATGTGAGCGATCCTTAAATCCTTTACGTTCTGATGGTTTTGTTTATTTAATCATTTAGTTTCCTTTTATTTTAATGATACAATGTGTATTTTCCTTATACTTTCATGATGCCATGTGTCCAGTCGTATGTGTACCCCCTTGCCTTAATGGCCCCTGTAGCTGAAGGCAATACATCATCAAAGCGTCAAAGCGTCAAAGCGTCTCTCCTCTTTCTCTCTCACTCCTTCTCCGTCTCTGTCTCTCTCTCACTCTGTCTGTCTCTGTCTCTCTCTCGCTATCTCTTACTATCTCCCTGTCTCTCACTCTGTGTGTGTGTGTGTGTGTGTGTGTGTGTGTGTGTGTGTGTGTGTGTGTGTGTGTGTGTGTGTGTGTGTGTGTGTGTGTGTGTGTGTGTGTGCCCACTCTTCCCTTTCTCCAATTCATTTTTTACCTAAACGAAAACATTTGAACGGTAAATTGCTTCCCGTTTCCTTCTCTTCATTCACTAATGTTTGTTTGGACCCAAAATGAATTTCCGTGGAACTGAATTTTCAAAGCGTCTAGATCGATACTGGTCCAGGAAATTTGGTTTCCCGCCATATTGAGAAGGATCTGAATGCTGGGCTCTCCGCTCATCGCCCCATAAAGGGTTAATCTCCTCACTCATGCGAAAGCGTATCTGCCGGGAATCAACGCGCTGGAACCTTAAAGGGTTAATTACTATGCTCTTCGGATGCCATCTCTAATGGTGTTCAGAAATGAATGGGTGACGGGAAGGGGAAGTTTCCAGTTGAGATGAACGCAATGTGTCAAAGGTGAAAGGAATCAGGGACTGCTCGAAAGGGCAGGGTGGGTATGAGATCGTTGGAATTTAGAGTGTGTCTAGTAGAACACTGTGGGTATAAGATCATTGGAATTTAGAGTCTGTCTAGTAGAACACTGTGTGTATAAGATCATTGGAATTTACAGTGTCTAGTGGAACACTGTGTGTATAAGATCATTGGAATTTAGAGTCTGTCTAGTAGAACACAGTGTGTGTAAGATCATTGGAATTTAGAGTCTGTCTAGTAGAACACTGTGTGTATAAGATCATTGGAATTTAGAGTCTGTCTAGTGGAACACTGTGTGTATAAGATCATTGGAATTTAGAGTCTGTCTAGTAAAACACTGTGTGCATAAGATCATTGGAATTTAGAGTTTGAGAACACAGTGTGTGTAAGATCATTGGAATTTAGAATCTGTATAGTAAAACACTGTGTGTATAAGATCATTGGAATTTAGAGTCTGTCTAGTAGAACACTGTGTGTATAAGATCATTGGAATTTAGAGTTTGTCTAGCAGAACATTGTGTGTAGAAGGTCACTCGAATTTAGAGTCTGTGTAGTAGAACACTGTGTGTATAAGATCATTGGAATTTAGAGTCTGTCTAGTGGAACACTGTGTGTATAAGATCATTGGAATTTAGAGTCTGTCTAGAAAAACATTGTGTGTAGAAGGTCATTGGAATTTAGAGTCTGTCTAGTAGAACATTGTGTGTAGAAGGGCACCTGAATTTAGAGTCTGTCTAGTAGAACACTGTGTGTATAAGATCATTGGAATTTAGAGTTTGTCTAGCAGAACATTGTGTGTAGAAGGTCACTCGAATTTAGAGTCTGTGTAGTAGAACACTGTGTGTATAAGATCATTGGAATTTAGAGTCTGTCTAGTGGAACACTGTGTGTATAAGATCATTGGAATTTAGAGTCTGTCTAGAAAAACATTGTGTGTAGAAGGTCATTGGAATTTAGAGTCTGTCTAGTAGAACATTGTGTGTAGAAGGGCACCTGAATTTAGAGTCTGTGTAGTAGAACACTGTGTGTATAAGATCATTGGAATTTAGAGTCTATGTAGTAGAACATTGTGCGTGAACGATCATTGGAATTTAGCGTCAGGCTAGTAGAACATTGTGCGCAGAAGGTCAAAGAAAATAGAGTCTGTCCCATAGGACATTGTGCTAGAAAGTCCATGGAAACTGGATCAATCCAGTAGAACACTGTATAAGGGGCCAAGGGAATAGAAGTCTGTGTAGCATGAAATGTTTTGTTGGAGGTCAAGGGAAATGGGGCCAGTCCAACAGAATATCGTGTCAGAAATATCAAAGGAATCCGGTTCCACTCAGCAACGGATCCTGTGCAGGATGTCAAGGAATCAACGTCTGCTGGGCAGGGGGCTGTGTGTGGAAGGTCAGGTAAAGGTCAGGTGAAGGTCAGGTGAATCAGAGCTTGTCGGACAGAACGCTGTTTCAAGAGGTCGAGGGAATCATACACTACTCACCAAGGGATCGTGTGCGGGAGGTCGAGGGAATCAAAGTCTGCGCGACAGAACACTTTGTGTACATTGTCCAAGGAACCCCAGCCAGCGCAGCTGGCCATTGTGAAGGTCAAGAGAATCAGTCTGTACCGCGGGACATTTTGGACAGAAAGTCAGGGATCTGTAGTCGATCCATAGAGACGCTTGTGGGCCCCTTACCCTAACAGCTGACCGTAAGCTAACAGCACTGCACACCCCTTGCAGACGTAGCCTACTCATTGTTTCCCACAGCCGCGTGCATGGCACGTGCTGTCCGTCACCACCAGTTCCAGCAAGATTTCCACGCACTGGAAGATACTGTTTATTGCCGGCATGCGGTCTCTCTCCCTCCGTCTGTCTCTTTCTCTCTGTCTCTCTGTCCTTGTCTCTGTCGCTGTCTGTCTGTCTGTCTGTCTCTTAGTGACCAGAGATAGCGCAGACAGAGGCACTTCCACGGTCCTCATTGAACGCACGTAAAGCAGACAGTACTATGGTATGTATTCATTTATCAGGTAGGGGGGCGGCTGCATTAGTGCGCATCATCACAGCAATCGTATTTTCTTTTGAATAACCCTTTCTTTGGGGTGGATTCCGTACTCAGTACATTACACACGTTTGTGATTAATCGGGAAAAGGGCCGAAACTAAAAAAAAACATAATGCTCAATGAGGGACTGCTGTAAGGATACGGTGCAGCTGTTAGCGTAGGGGATTCACAGACGCTGAATGTACAGAGACCAGAGAATCAGAGACCGTCACAGAACAACGTGTGTAGGAGGTCAGTGTATTGCAGCGTTGGCTGGGAAGGGCAGGGGGTCACTGGACACGAAGCAAGAGACACTTGCACCACTTCCACTGGCTTCCTTCCTTCGGCAGATGCAGTCACTTGGGAAAGCAGCGTCTTTTCTGTGCCTGTCTTGGTCTTCTTCGTCGTATTGTTGTTGTGGTTCGCGGCGGGGACGGAGTTAGTGTCGTTGTTGCTGTCGTTGTTGCTGCTGTTATTGTTTTTTCCTTCTCCTCCTCCTCCTTCTCCTCCTCCCCTTCGTCTTCTTTTTCCCCCTCCTCTTCCTCCTCCTCCTTCTGCTGCTGTTGTTGTTGTTGTTGTTGCTGTTGTTGTTGTTGTTGTTGTTGTTGTTGTTGTCGTTGTTCTCCTCCTTTTTCGTCGTCTTCTTCTTCTCCTCGTCCTCCTCCTCCTACAACAACAGCAACAATAACAATAACAACAACAACAACAACAACAACAACAACAACAACAACAACAACAACAACAACAACAACTTCTTCCTCCACCACCTCCATTACCATCCCTACTGCTGCTGCTGCTGCTACAGCTACCACCACTATCACGTTTACCATTATTGTTGTTCTCTATCATGCTGCATATGCGGAAAAAACCCTGCTCGTTGCTATTGTTGATTTACTTAAAGCAATCTTAAAACAGACCTCTCCTACAATTAACATAAAAGGTCACGAAAATCAGGTGTGTCTATTAGTCCTGCTACTGACTGGACGTCGCCGTTGATTCCAAAACTACAAACACTCGTGGCCCATGTTAATTGAATACATCATCCACCCCACTGATCCCCGGACCCTGACAGAACGGATCCATCAGGCTTCCATGAAGAGCGTCAGCTGCAAAGACGAGATGACCCTGGAGGTGGGCAGGCTAATAAACAACAGTGGTCAGCCGTCTCCTGTTCCACAATCTCCATAATCTGCTTTAGCCAGCGTTGCATCGCTCATGAATAAACATTTCCCCCTTACTGTTTTTATTTGGGGGCCACTGGCCTAGTTCAAAGGGGGGCACTGTGTCCAGCAATTCTTATTGGTTTTCAGAGAAGTCCATAATCGTATTAAGGGATTCTGGGGGTGTTGTGTGTTGCTTTTTCGTGGGGCGTGGACGTGTCTGATCATGCTTTCAGTGTGTTCTGATCATTCACGTTTTACTATTCTAACGTGGTCGAATTAAATTCTGGCATATATCAAGACAAGCATTGTTGGTGAAGAGCTTAAACAAGTGTGTGTTTTATGACGACAGTTAACCGATTTGCTTTATTGATTTACAGCTGACTGAGTATACTTCTGAAAGGATTGTTTCTAAAGGAAAACTAATACGCATCAAGATCCGTTTTCATTTTAACAGCTCTCCAATATCAAAGCACATTTATCATTAGCATTGCTTGTATAGAATGTTTTGTGAAGAGGTTTCACAAGTGTTTTGTGTCGCCAGTTATTCGGTTTGCTTTATTGATTGATAGCTGGTTAAATTTACTTCTGAAA
>CM031608.1:47391534-47394034 GCA_018398815.1 Conus ventricosus | reverse complement strand
GATTAGACTTTCAATCTCCCTGGATGAGAAAATATATCTTTTGTATGATGTTATCCCATTGTTTTTGTCATTACTTTGATGCAGTTGTTATAATAATATATGTCCGAGTTCCTCAGTGCTTTTGTTGCATTATCCTGAGATATTTTATTTATGATAGAGAAACATTCTGCCAGATCTAAGCGAACATTCATTTTTACTGTGCCGCTAAGGTTTTGAGCTGCCTTTTTTGCAACTTTGTCTACTTGTTCATTTGCCGATATACCACAATGAGAAGGCACCCAACAAAAAGTAATATTAATGCCTTTTTGGGAAAGAAGGTGTATTATATGATTAATTTCAGTTATCATGTCTAATCGTACACATGAATTAGAAGACTTGATACCATTCAATGCTGCTTTTGAATCAGCGCATATTGCGATTTGACTGTTATTTATTGGGAAATTCAAAATGAAATCCAATGATTTGAGAATAGCAAGTAATTCTGCGCTATATATAGACAGACTTTTACCAAGATGAAATAATTTTTCTATTTTTAAGCTAGGAATTATGAAAGCTGCTCCCGTGCTATTATCATCTAATACTGAGCCATCTGTGAATATTTTCAAGTGATGGTTGTACGTATTTCTAAGTGAGTGTTGGCAAAATTTCTCAAAATGTTGGGAGAATCCTTTTTTGTTAAATTATTGTAGTCAATGTCAAAGGAAGCTTTTGATTGTACCCATTTTGGAATGGGTGAAAACGTAGGTTTTCCGGCGATATTATTTTTATCTATTTTGAATCTTTTAGAAGATCTGAGGAAAATGAATAAATAGATTTTGTGGATTGTATATATTGTGCACGTTTTCCAAAATCCTTTTCCGAATCTAAACATACCTCTTCTGAACAAAAATGTTTTGTGAGAAACTTTTTAAGATGAATTTTAAAGTAGAAGCTTTTCTAATTTCAGATAGAGGTAGAACTCCTACCTCGTTGTATGTCCCTAAGTTTGACGTATGTATGGGAACCCCTAGGGCAATTTTGAAGGCTTTGCAATCAGTGCTCTGAAGTTTATTTAAAAGATATTTAGGTGCATTAAAAAATACTTCCTGAGCATATGTAAGTCTTGAGCGTACAAGGGCAGTTGCTAAACAGTTAAACTTTTAGTGTCTTGCCCCCAAGATTGTTTACTGACAATTTTAAGGAAATTCAGACTTTTTCTTGCTTTATTTAAAATATGGTCAATATGAGTATTCCATGTTAGTTTACTACTTAGGATTGCACCTAAGAATTTAACGCTTTTAACATAGTTTAAAATCGTGCCGTCTAAGGTGAAAACTGGAAGCTTACTTGGATCATTTCCAGAATTAAAAAGCATCAAATTCGTTTTTTCAGGTGAAAGAGATAGTCCGTTTTCGTGTAAAAATGTACTGATTTTATTTAGTTCGTGTTGGTATTTAATTTTAATATAATTCAGTGATCTTAACGGAGTATTTCTTTTCATCGTTACTGTACTCCATAGACATATATCGTCAGCAAATTGAGCTAACTCTGTATCTTTAGAAAGACCTTTGGGTAGATCAGAAATCAAAATATTAAACAAAATTGGAGAAATTACCGATCCTTGGGGTAAACCCATTTGTAAAGGTTTTGGGTTAGAATAGGTATTTCCTACTCTTGTTTGAATATGCCTATGATGAAGAAACATTGAATATATTTGTACATGTTTCCATTAATACCAATATTCTTTAATTTAAACAAAAGCCGCTTGTGCCATACTTGTTCATAGGCTTTTCGTATATCAAAAAACGTTGCAAGTACGTTTTTACGACGTGCAAACTGATGCTTTACATGCGTTGTGAGTCTGACCAAATGTTCTATTGATGATCTGCCTGTCTGAAATGCAGCTTGGTTGATTGGTATGATTGTATGTTTATTACAATGATGAACAAGTCTTTTTAAAGCAATCTTTTCCATCAATTTACATGTATTTGATGTTAATGCAATAGGTCGATAACTATGTATATCTCTGAGTGGTTTCCCTTCTTGTGAATTGGAACAATAATAGAATGCTTCCAAATTTGAGGCATGTTACCATGTGTCCAACATTTTGAAAAAATGAATGCAAAAAATATATCATATTTTGTGGAAGATGACTTAACATTTCATTAGAAATGCCGTCTAGGCCCACCGATTTATTTTATTCAAATTCATAATACATTCTTTGACTTCCTGCAATGTTATTGAGGTATTCAAACAATGATCTTCTACTGGTTGTGGACTATTATATTTATTTTTCTTTTCTTCATTTTCACGGTGTTTTTAGTTGTTAAGTTGTCAATGCTACTGTTTCTGGCAAATAGATCAGCAAAAGCTTCAGCTTTATCAAAATTTGATGGAAACTCTGAATTGTTTAATGTGATAGGGCACTGCGGTAGGTTAACCCCATTTTTCATTGTTTTTAAATGTGTCCAAGTTTTTTGCATATCTTTAAAATTTGACACCTCATTCTCGCAAAATGAAG
>CM031608.1:47364034-47386534 GCA_018398815.1 Conus ventricosus | reverse complement strand
CTCCTTTGTAGTGCCCTCCTTTGCCAGGGAGTCAGCAGTCTCATTGCGAGCACGTTGCAGTGGGAGAAATCCACTGCAGGGTGACTGTGTGACTTGTGCAGAGGGAGGCGAGAGATGAGGACAGATCGTTGAGCTCTGGATCTCTGTTGGACTGAAGGGCCTGCAAGATGGACAGGGCGTCGGTCAGGAAGACAACGTTGTGGCTGGCGTAGGGGATGACCTCGATGTGAGCTGCTGCTGTTTTCAGGGCTTCTGCTTCAGCTCTGTAATTTGTGGAGTACAGGCCGGTAGCGAGGCAGATCTTTTCTTCTCTGCCTCCTGGATATTGGACATAGACTCCCGCCCCTCCGTTTCGAATGGCATCTGCTACAGAGCCGTCGGTGTAGACATAAGTCCAGGACTCGTTGGGGAACTGGGTATGGAGATGTTCAAGGGTGAGGGACTTTCTTTTTGAGCCGCTTTGGGAATCTTTTGGGCAGAGAATGTAAATATGCGGGTTCACGACCACCCATGTGATTCTGCCGAAAACCCCCTTTTTCACATACAAATCACGTCCATCACATGTCAGTTTTGGCCAAAATTAACACCTATTTTACAAAAAATTAACGCCTCAAAACCTCTAAAATTGACGAAATTAGCAAATTGAAACGGGGGTTTCCGTGCAGAATAACATGGGTGATCGTGAACAAACATATTTACATTCTCCCCGGGGCATAAAAATCTAATGGTTTACAGTACTGTCTTCTACTTCTAACACCATTAATAAATCAGAACAAACAACTGGCTCTCCATTTTGGTTAGTTATTCTTACATCTAATGAGTTTATAGGCCATTAATTAATTCTTTAAATTGACTGTTTTTTCCAACTGCGATTAATCGATAATCGCAAAACCCCGCCCTAGTTGAGGGCAAAACCTTTAGAACTGTAGACGGATAGCCATCAAACAAATTAGCTTCTGTTTTTAACTGTTGTAAATGAACATACAACATTGGATTCACGAGAAAATCAGAAGGTTCATTACCTTCAAATTGATAAACATCTTCTCTTGTACTAAATCTATAAGCTCTGCCACTACTGTGAAAGCCTAAGATTTTAGCCAGGCCCTTAGGGAAAGTGTACTCTCTTCTTTCTTCTAGTGGGAAATTTATAGTAATTCTGAGGTTTGCCTCGTTAATTTTTAACACTATGTTAAAATTGCTAAATACTTCTTTTAACCCGTTGAGCGCCTTTAGTCAGTCAGCTGACGCTGTAATAAAAGTGCTTTTCCAGTGCCTGTGGGCATTCCCCTGACGTCATGCATTTTTCTTGAATTTTCATTCGTTACTATTTCTATCAACGGACTCAAATAGAGTTTGCGTAGAAAGCCTTATATGTCTGTAGTCTTAAAATAATATGTAAATGACCACACGTGAGGGGAAAGCCCATTTATTCTCATCACTGACTGGATGACCAGCCAGCACTTCGTGTCTCGCTTGCAAAGATGGCGGCGCAACCTTCGTCAAGCCCAGCGACCAAATCAACGTATTTACACAGCTGAGCAGGCTCTGCTGATGATTTTTGACAAACACAATAATCTTTTATTCAACGACTCACTCGAGCATGAAGGTGAGATGATGATAGTGGTGGAATTGCCGACCATATTCGTCAGTTATTGAGTAGGGCTCTGTGACCTCAGTGTGTGTGTTCAGCTGACAGCGTCGAACGAGCCAGCCTAGTGTGTACTCTGCACTGTGTGCCAGCGGCCAGTGATGTGAAAATCAGTGCGAGAGGGGGAGTGTGGCCTGCTCGCGGCGTGACACGGGGCAGACGGAAAGGTAGGGGTAGATGAGGGGTGAAAGAGAGGGTTCAAGTCAAGCAAGGGGGTGTGGTGGGGAGAGGGGGGGGGGGGCGTGGTCGTGGACTGGTCAGTCTGCATCGAGTGTGAGCGTCTTGATAGACTTCCAAACTGTTTTACTTTCATTTACAGGTGTAGTGTGACAATACAAACTTTATTTTCAACTTTTTTGCTGTGTGTTCTTGTTTGGATGTGAAGATGTCGTGGTAAATACATATGTTTTTGATCGTGCAAAAAAATCTATCCAAATCTAAATGCCTAAATACTTTTTTATTATCAAAATTAAAACAAAAGAAGCCCAGATTCCAAATCTTCATTCAATTTCCTTCAAAAATGATATAGATTTCATTTTTCTATCTTTTGTAGTTTCTGAGCAAGATTTTTTTGTTAATTATGACCCCCAAATCATGAGATGTCCCTGGCACCAGGGGAACACCTTTGTTTGTATTATTGTGAGGCACTGAACGGGAAAAAGAACAAAAGTTTTAAAAAACATGGGGTTTTTTAATGATTATTTTTGCCTACGCTTACTAATATGGATCAGTTTTTTGGTCTCAATATTTTCCCCACAAATTTTTAAAGCCTTTTTTTTAAAGGGGCCCCTAAAACTTCCGCGCCTTTTTAACAATTGGTTACGTTAAAAACACACGCTCTTTGCTTTTTATAAGTACATCTTTTTTTCCTTTTTTAAAAACCCCCTTTAAAAACAATTTAAAAGGGTGCTTTTCAATATATTGAACTGTTACTTCTTTTGGAGCGTTTTAAAAACCCCAAAAACTTTGGACTTCAAAATTTTAACCTTGGAGGGGGTCACGGTTTCCAGTAAACTTTGAAAACCCCACTTAATTTTTAAAATCCCCCAATAAAGTGATGACTGCCTCACTGGTCATCCCCCCTATGGTTTTTTTCCAAAACGTTAAATTTTCCATTTCTGCTAACTACTCTGTGTGTTTCATATAAAACCATTTTAAACCATCCTAATTTTTTAGAAAGGCATATATAATTTTCATTTTTATTACCAGTACGGCAAATTACAAACTAAACTACAATGCCACCCCCAAAACGCAACGGTTTTATTCTTTAACGCCCAATGGACTATAATGATATAAAAGTTTTTGAAACGAATTTAAATTAAAACCTTTAACGATTTTAAAAAATTTAAACCCGCAATCAGGGTGGCATTGTATTCGGGGGGCACAAAAAAGAAAATTTTATTTGGATACGGGGCCCCCACACCTCTTTTCAACCAAAACAAAAAGTTCTTTTGGGTCCTTTGAACAAAAACCCCAAAACCCTGGAAAATTTATTTAGTAAAAGAAAAGGTCTAAAAATCCCGGAGGAAGATTTAAGACTCCTGGACATGTTTTTTTCTTTTGGGAGCACAGCACAGCCCAATTTACATGTAATCAATCTAAGGGCTTTGTTTGTAAAAAATTTCTAGTAATTTAGAGTGCTATTAAACTCTGCGGGTTTTTTACCTCCAGCAAAAAAGGTATCAAACGTTCTTGACTGCAGGTCAAATTTTCTTTTGTGGGTTGTGGTTATAATGCTGCCCTCGCCCTTAGCTACAGATTGGCATAAACAGATTTAAAACAATGAAATCCTCATAGCGGGAGACGACCAAGACTTGGACAAAATAAATTTTAAAAACCAGGCCGCTCCTCCATTTAAAGAAAGTACCTACCCCTGAAAAGCGACCCCATATAAACCCCCCAGAAAGCGATCCACCCCCTTTAAACACCCAACCGAAAGCATCCAAAAGCCCCCCCTGTTAATTCCTTACATGACACCACACTAGCGAAAAAACCCTTGTTTTTTTTTAACTTTTACTGGTTTATGTTTTTTATTTCCTAAAAATTAAATCCAGCAGCAGAAACCCCAACTCCCTTCGCCATATGACCAAAAATTTCCTATATAACAAAAACCCAACAAAAAACATCCCTATTATCCAGCAAGCTAAAGGCTTGGCTGCAATTTTTAAATTTGTTTGCTAGATGAGCAATTTTTTTTTTAATCAAACTTTTCCCGGCTGAGGGTTGGAGGAGTACTGGCCCTGTTGGGCACCCCCGGGTTAAAGCTTTTAAAAAACTGTAGAGTAGCAAACCCAACGCTTTTTTAATATAAAAATTTTGTAATCCCCTGTCCCTAACAAGTTCTTATTCTTTCTGCTAGCGTAGTATTTTCAAAAAAGTTTTTCTGTTTATAGTTTCTTTTATTCGCTTTTTTGTGTGCAGTGGTTCTTTTAGTGCACATTCTCCCGGCCCCCCTTTTGTACATTAAAATCTTGTATTTTCTCGTATTATAGCCTTTTTTTCTCGCCCAAATTTGGTTATCTCTGATGGCGAGTTTATTTTTTTTTCTTCTTCTTTATCTAGCCCCAAATTTTTGAAAATTGTTTGTTATTTCACCCCCTTATGTCCTTTAGGGGTTTTAAGCCCCAATTTAGCTTGGGCAATGGAGAATACCAATTTTTTTAATTTTTTCTCTTTAAAAAACTTGTTTAATTTCGCAATTGTTCATCTGCTTTTTTATTAAATCCAAGGGGTATGTTTTGAAATTAGTTTGTTGGAAATTCTTCCCCCCTTTTTAAAAAGATAACGGTTGGGCTTAAGTAAAAAAGGTTTAATTTTGCCTTAGCAATGGGGTTTTTTCGTCAAATTTCTTATTTTAAAAATTTGTTTGGGTTTTCGGAAAAAACTTTCGGGGCCTCCTGCCCCGTTCTTATATACAAATGCCCAAAAATTTTCCCAAAATCGTTGGGTCAACTACTTCGGGTAGTCTCGTCCTTGCTTCTATAATGATTAAATTTCTTTCTTCAATAGTTCTTTAGGGGTTTTGGGGGAGAAAAAACCTACTCCTTTAGTTCTTGACGGTTTTTAAGGAGAAAAGAACCTTTGTTAGGCCTTTTACTTAAGGGGCCCGTTGTTCTTCAAGCTCTTTTTGCAATGAGGGACTGTTCTTACTTCTTCTTTCCCCAAACGGGATCAATCGCGAAAAAATCTTTTCCATATTTTTTATTATATTTTTTTTGTTTTATAAAAAATGAACTCATAGGGTTTGTGCCTTACCCTACAGAAAGAGAAGGACCCCCAGGGAGTAAAGTTAAAAACTTAATTAGGAAAATACTCCATAAAACGTTCGCCTGGAAAAAACATTAACATTATTTTCCCCTATTTTGGCGTTGATGTTATAATGCCAGGCACCGCTAAACTATCTTAAAAAAAATTTTACATGCAGATCCTAATGCTCTGTTGTTGCAAATTTGGGGCGGGGCTATTTTTAAATATATAGAAATCAAACGGGGGGGAAAAAAGGGTTTTTTGGACTGGCAAGGAGATATTTTTGCTCTCTATTCTGTCTTGGCGCCAAAAAAAAGAAAAAAAAGAAAAATTTTATGGGTACAAAAGCCCAACGGTCTAAACAATTAAAGGGGGTATGAAAAGTGATTTTAAAGATGAGGCAGTGCAGAAGATTTGGAACAGATTCTGCTCCCTCTGGTTTTTGAGCTGTTAAGAGATTTCCATATTCCCAAGGCGCCAAGAAAAGTTTTCTTATGACGACTTTAAAATCCTACGTTTCTGTCTTTCTGTCTAAAAGACCCTAAAATAAATCCGGCTATGACTTTTCCTTGATTTGTTTTGTTGCAAACCCCTGGTCCCAGAAAAATTTCTTAACCCTATAAAGTAAAACAGTTTTTATTATGAAAACTTTATCCCCCTTTACAGAAAAATAGAAAAAAAGGGGGACACTCTTTGGAAACATAATAAAAATCATCTCAAAAAGCTTTAAAAATTTTGTTATTGTTTATGAAAAAAACAACTCCTTTTCAGAGAAAATCGAAGCTTTTTTTATAATCCAAAAATTTAGAAGGTTGACTGTGCAAAATGTAATCTGACTTTGTTTGGGGGCGGGGGACTTTTACCTCCCCAACATTCGTAAATAAGAAATTTGTTTGCTGGGGGGCAAACCTGCAGTGTCGGTATTAAAAAACTTCGCCTTTATGAGTAAATCGAAACTACTTAAAAAAATAGGGTGGGCTGGATTTTAATTATTTTTGACAACAGATTTTTGGGAAGTGGAGAAAGGGGGGCAAGCCGGTATAAAAAAAAATTTCACAAAAAGAAACGGAAAGGCCCAATAAAAGCACTTTTTATGGTTGTAGCTCAGTTAAAATTGAAAAAACACTAAAGATGGGGCTTTTAAAAATCAGAAAAAATTTCTAATAAAAACAGAGCTAGCAGCTTGAATTTTTTCCCTAAAGTCCCACTGTTCTCTTATCGGGGGATTACGGGTGTGGGAAAATTTATCGTACTTGATTTTTACAAATAATTTTACGGGTTTCATCGAACACATTTTTAATTTCTGCAAACATTAAGCCCCAAACAAGTCTTCAAAAAAAAGGGGAGTTTTTTTTGGAGAGAGGGTATATTTTTTTGATCCTAGCGAAAAATGAGCGCTGTTTAAACATTACTAAGATTTTTGGGAAGTTGAAAACACGTTTTTATTGATGACTGTTCAGCTGAAGGGAAACTTGTTAAAAAAAGAAAACCCTTGCAAAGCTACCCTTTTTGGGGGGCCCCCAGCTTTTTTCTTTTGGGGTTTTTTAACTCAAAAATAAAATCTGTCTTAAAAATTTAGATCGCAGTTAAAAGGGTTTGTATTATTTTACAAAAGGTAAGATAGTTTTGAAGATTTTAAGTAAAATTATATAAAAGAACAAAAAGATAAAAAAAAAAAAAGGAGTTAAAAAAATCTAAGCCGCTAAGCTATGTTTTGGGACTGCCCCCCCTTTCAATATTTGTTATTGTGATTGTTTTTTATTGATTGTTAAAACAATTTTTTTATTAAATTTTTTATATTTTTTAAAAAGAATTCCGGGGCCAGAATCAAAAGTAGCTAGCCCCAAATGCATGCAGTAGGCTAAAAGGGCCTAGCAGCAAAACTGGTTTATAAAAAGGGAGTGCCGGAAATGTTTAGGGATTTAAAATATAAGTGGGGGTTTCAACAACAGAAATTGAAGAAAAAAACGGCCCGCATCCGCCTGAAAGAAAAGAAATTTAAGGGCAACGTTTTTGGGCAAAGTAATAAAACTTCATAAAAAGAGAATGTTTGGGGCTTGTTCCCGAAATTGACTAATTTAAAGTTTGAATCAAAGCCCCAATGTTACTATGATAAGAACAACAATTTTAGAAAACCCTTTAATGAAGGACCCTTTGGTTTACCTGTCCAAAACAACAGAAAAAGCAGATTAAATAACTAAGGGGGGTTCTGAATATGTACAGGAAAGAAGGCCCTTGGGGAAGGGGGGGGTGCACTTTAGGTTTAGAATTTACCCCAAAACTAAATCCTACCTGGAAATCCGATAAATTTTTCGCTTATTTTTATCCCGAGGGGGGGTTATATTTGCCGAACATGCGTTTATTAGGGCATAAAAATAAAGGGCTAAACTTGGTGCCTTTTAAGCTCTTATTGTTTTTAAAAAAAGGAATAAAAAAACACCCTTGCTCACCGACAAGGTTATTAAAGGTTGACAAAGACAAACTAACATTTACTTGACTTTATTTTCATTAAGTATGTTGATTTTTTTTGGTTTTCTCGTTGATGAAGTGCTGCCAAAAGGTTACTAAGAAATAGTAAAATTTAAATTTTTTAAAAAATAATCTTATTTAAAAATGGGGGTTTAAAAGTTTGGGTTAAAAATTAAATTAAAAAGGGAAAATGAAAGCGACTTGGTAAGTATAGATTTACTAGAAAAAAAATTGCTAAAGTTTTAATATTTTCTTATGTAATTACTGGCTCACAGCTGTAGCCGTAAGTGCTGGGTCGGCATTTGCGTTTTAGCTACTGGGGTTGGTGCGCCGCCTTTTTTCATTGGGAGGTTGGGGTTAGGGTTAGGCGCCATTTTTTGGTTGTAATGCTGTTTAAAAAAATTAAACTCCAAAATTACAAAAGCCACTGTTTTGTTCCCTAGCATAGCAAAACTTTTCATTAAGATTAAGAAAGAAAATTCATTACGGATGAAAACTTTGGACGAAAAATTTCAAAAGCTTGGGGCTGAGGGTGGGTTTATAGACGACAAAAAATTTTAATTTCAAAGGAGGGAGAAAGACTTTTTATTCCCGACAGTAACACTGTGCAATTAAAAGACATTGAAAAACAAAACATGATCATTTAAACCCAAAAATTAAGCAAAAAAAAAAGTTTAACAAAAAAAATTTTAAAAAAATAAATCTTTTTTTTTTTTTTGTAACAAACTGTGTTTGGCACAACTTGAGCTTTTACGAAAAACGTTTTTTGGGGGGCAGGCCTTTTAGACGTTTAACCGCTAAAGAAAGAGTTTCTTTTTAAATAATAACGGGGGGGTCTGTTTTATTTCTTTCAATTCATCACTCTACCCCCCATATAGGATTGTGGCTCTAAATTTTAAAATGCCCTCTGCCTCCCAAATACAAGATTTATTTTAGTCCCAAAAAGGAAAGGGGTTTTTGGCCCCCCACTCTTCATAATCTAATTTTTTTTAGATTTAAATTTCGTTTACTGGTTTTAAAGGCCCTTTTCTTTAATTCTTTATTGTTCAGGACGTAAACGCTGGCAATTCCTAACCCATTCTTGTTGCGTTTTCCCGTACTTCGAGTGTATTCGTATGTCCATAATTTCTCGTGATTTGATAGGGAAACAGGCGTTTACTAGTTCTTTTTAAAGTTTTCACTAGGGTTTTGATCGTGGGTTGGGGGATCCCTCTTTAACTGTAAATCCCCTTTTAAAAAAATTTGGGGTTTTCAGAGCCTTTAAAAATTTTCCATCATCAAACCGGATCAGCCTAGGATACTTTAAAGGGGCCCCTCATGTAATTTGTTGTAAACCCCAGCCCAAAAGTTGGGCTTTACCGTTAAAGGTCACGTTCGATCTTGAAACCCTGTCAACAACTGGTCGGGCATCTTAAAAATTTTTTCTTTAATTTATCATTAAATAAAACAAGTTTTTTGGGGGCTTTTAAACTAGTTAAACAATTCTAGGGCTTTTTTTTCTTTTGGGGGGGGCAGATTATTTGCCAAATTTTCCTGTTTTGAAAAAACCGCTTTGCATCTGATTCAGACCTCAGCCTTTATCGTTTTCAATGCTCTTTTCCTTTCCAATAAACCCTTTTTAAAAAATATATTTTTGTCTTCATTGTACTTCGTATTTTCCATAAGAAGGGCTGTTTTTTAATTGTTTTTTAATTGTTTTTTAGATGTTTGTGAAGTATAATTGCCCCAAGCACCCCAAAAAAACCAATTTTTTTTTGCATTTTCGTTTTTGCGGGTTAAAAAGTCGTTTGGCGGGGGGTGTTAGAAAAATTCTTTCCTGTCCGAAATTTCTCTTCATTGCCTATCAACGTTTAAATTGTGCTCTGCTGGCCCCCGTTTCCCCCAAATTTTTATAATAAATTAAGTAGCAATTTTTTGCGTAAAACGTTCTTGCCTTTTCTAAATTCCTTCCTTTTTGCGTTCTCTCTCTTTATCGGACCCCAATTTTCTAAACATATAAGCTTAGAGAAGGGCCAAACGTTACAAACTCCTCCACCCTCATAACTACCCCCCTTTTTATTTATTTTCTTTTGAATTAATCTTTCTAGACTAACTTTTCTGGGAAAAACCCCTGTGAACAAGAAAGTCTTTTGAGGAATTCCCGCAGTAAATTAAAACCCAACCTAAAAAAGTCCCCAATTCTAACCTTTCCCAGATCACTGGTTTCATTTTAATTTTTTTTGCTTTGCAACCTATCAAACCGTAAATTTCAGCAGAGTTAAAAATTTTTATAAACTTTTTTTATCTTTTTTTTTAACAAAAAATAATTAAAAAAATCTAAAACGAAAGGCTTCTATGTTTTTAATCAAAAATCTTTTTTTGTTTTGTAAAAATAATTCAAAGTTTTTGGGAACTTCTATCTTTCCCATGTTGGGGGGTTTTATTCCTAAAAACATTTTGCAAGGGTTAATTCTTAACCCAAAAATAGGCTGCATAATTAACCCCTTAAAATATGGTTTTAAAATATTTATTATTTTTTTTTGCTTTTTAAAAATGGGTTGGACGAACTATTAAAAAGTGGGAGCAAGCAACTATCCCTGACCCCTGCATAAAGAAAAATTATATCTCGGGGTCGTTGGAAAAATAAACAGTATTTAGGCCCTGAATAAGGGTTAACAAATCCAACAACTGTCTACATCAACTTGAGAAGTACTAGCTAGGGACGAAACGCTGGGTCAAAATGGTTTTTAAACAGTGGGGCAACAATGATTAGTCATTGCTAAGTTGTAATAAGATGGCGCCGGGGTTTTTTTTAGAAGAAATTTAAATACACTTTCACAAATCCGGTTTTAAACAAACCTAAAAACTTGCATGGACTGTACTACGTTTGGGACGTTTATCCCTTCATCAGGGGGTTTAAATTTCTTTTAAAATATTAATTTTGATCGTTTTTAAAATTTTTCGCAATAAAAAAAATACATCGGGGAAAAACGCCCCAAGGGAAATCCCCAGGGGGCCCGAATGTACCCCAAATGAATGTACCACAATAAATGTACCCCAAAAGGTTAATGTTACTAATTAAAAAATCCTGGAGTGTTTGAGGCCCGGGGGGTAAAAAATAGCTAAAGGGAAAAACTGAGAAAATCAAACCAACCAAAAAAAAAATTTTTAGTAGTAATACACATCGCCACCGCCAACCAAAAGCCCAATTAACAAAACACAATCAAACGATAAGACGATTATTTGTTTGGGGGCTGCTGTTGTGTGGGGGGGTTTTTAATACCCAACGCCTACCCCCAAAAACAAAGCCCAAACCCCCCCATAAAGAAAAGAACCGCTTCTCAAAAAAAATGCAACCCCTGAGTAATCCCTTTTTATGGAATAGTTTTTTTGAAATAGATAAATACAAATTTTAAAACTAGATAAACAAGTTAAATTAGTTATAGAAATTTCTTTTTTTAAATTAACGCAAATAAATTACAAGAAATACAAAAAAATATAAGTTATATAAAATACTATTAGGTTTTTAAATTTTGTTCTTTTTTATGTCTTAAATAAGTTCTTGTTAAATTCTTTGTAAATATAGTTGGTTCTTAAAAATTTAAATACAACCCAATCTGTCAAGTTAATCTTTTTAAAAATTTCCCTGCCCCACACAATGAAAAACCGGGTTTACGTAATTCTCTTGTTATTGTTAGAGATAGGGGTTTTTGTTAACCAGTTGTTTTTTCTTTATGAAAATAGAGCGAAGATTACATTTGTGTGATGAAATACTTTGTTTTCAAAAACTCTTGGTTTTCGTGAGTTATATTTTTTTTTTTCAACTTCTTTACTTTCCTTTACCTTTTTCATTACAGAAACTGGCTTACAACGCGCAATCTTTGCCGAAACCAAAAATATTCTTTGTAACTGTCCCATTAATTTATTTTCATCTTTTCCCAAACCTTTCTTTTTTAAGTTAATTAAAACTGTCTTTGGGTATCGCATGTTCGTACCACCATCAGCCCCTTTTTCCTTCTGTTTTTAAAACCTTTAAAAGTCCTGTAAAATTAGAAATAAAAATATCTTCGTGTAAAGTCCTTCTTCTGGACGGGGGAAGTAGTCGTAAAAATTCTAACATTAAAAGCTTTAAACTCTAATACGTAAATCCCATAAAAAACCCGGGTTTCCACTTAACATCCTTTTTTTTCACATAATCCAACCCGGGTTTGTTAAATCTTCTAAAGCTTGAAGTTATTTTAAAGGCAAAATTAATTGCTTGGGTTTTTTTTTAACTTATTTAACATCTTTTCGATTGTGTACGTTCTCCTTTTTGCCAAAAAAGTGTTGTTCTCATTTAAAAGAAGCTTTTTTTAAAAGGCTGTTGGGGTTTAAGATCATATTTTTTGTGTATGGGCCCCATAAAAGGGGTCTTATCAAAAGCTATGATTCTTTAGGCTGTCACTTTTAAACCGTGTTTTAATAAAACTGTGGGGTCTTATGGCACACATATTTTGTTTTTTGTCTAAGAGGGAACAAGTTTGGAGGCGATAGGGGTCATCTTTAATCTTTTTTCGGCAGGGGTAATCGTTTTGGGGTCCCGGGAATTCTTTTGGTATTCTAATTTTACTTCCCAAAATTTGTCCCTTAAAATTATCACGGAAGCTGTGACAACATACTTTAACCATTTAACTTAGGGGCTTTTATCATTTTAAAAATTTCTAGTGGGAAATGGGTTTACTCATGGCCCCTCCTCAATTTTACATCTAAGTACATTAATAGTTGGAGGGTTTTTGTGGGATCATGTCGTCTAAATATTTGTTTTGTTTACATAAGGGTGGGCCATGCTAATACCCCCCTTGACCGTTTCAATCATCTGAGTGTGGGGAGATCAGAAATAAATCAATCGAAAGTTTTAGACTTTAAGAATCTTCCCCCAAAAAAGGCCCGGGCAGAGAGTAATTAAGGAGTCTAAGTTGTAATTTTCATGCATGTAGCGTAATTCTAAAGGCTGCCAATTTAAAACACGTCAGCCAATAAATATTGATCGATGTACCCATTTTTTTGACGCGTAATTCTGTCCGGCTTTCTGAGCGATTCATAGTCCAAAACGTTATTTCCCTTTTCCTCTAAGACTAAAAAGAAAACCCTTCGGGGGGTGGTCTTCATCAAACCCGTCCCCCGATTCATGTTTCATGGATAAACACCTTTACGCACTAAAGATGGGTCAAAATTTGTTTTGTTGGGAAACTTTAGAGATCCCGCTAACTTATCTAACGGGGATCAATGTTGGGGTGGTCATAAAAGATAAAAAATCAAAAGTAAAAAATAGTACTTTTTTGAAACTTCTTTTCAGGGAACCCTTTATTTCGAAGTCTGTTCATTAAATAAATGTAGCCCTTAGGTTATAAAGAAATAAAATTTCCTGTCTTAGGGGCACTTTAAGCTGAAGATTCAAATTTTTGCCGCCCCCTTAACTTTCCGTAAAGTGACGTGGTCTCTTACTGCTTGCCAAAATTTTTTATTCAAACCACAGTTGAGAGAGTCATAACGTTCTTGGTCTTCAGAAATCATAACAATGTCTGAAAGATTTTTTGGGTTTGGGGTATGTTCGAAATTTTTTCTTGCCAAAAAAATTTTACTGCTTGGGGGGTCTTAAATCTGGGTTTGTTGTTGGCCCCTCTGCCTAAAACAATAAAAAGATAAGAACAACTGTTTTTGGGTTAATAAGGTTTTTTTTTGTTTTGCTGTTGTGGGCCGTTTTGTACTGTGGCAATTGTTCAAAATCGGGATAAACCACGTACGGGGTTATTTCATTTTTGTACTTCTTAAAACGCCTTAGACCATTTAGGGGTTTAAGGGTTTTTCACATCTAAAAACTTTTAATGGTTTTTGACTCCGCTTCTATGTTGGGGTTCAACAAAACACCTTTCAAGTCCGTTTGATTTATGTTTTGATGTAATTCTAAAGTCGCTTTTTGCTCTGATTTAATACAAAAGACTCTTAGGGGCCCTCGAAACTTCAAGTCTACATTTTATTAACGGGTCGCCTAAAATAGGGGCTTGGGGAGAAACCCTTAAGGCACTTATCGCTTTCAGACCATTGTATCGTTACATGTTTTGGGTTTTTTTGCCTTCAAAAGAGTATACTTTCATCTTCTGAAATTTTTTTATCAAAATCAGGAAGAGGTTTTAAAATTTCCCCAAAGACTTGACAAACAAAGCACAAGACAAGCACGATGCATTTCAACCCCTTGGGGGCTTCATCACGAAAAAAAAAAATCAATTTAACTGTGGGGCAGTACAAACACGAAAAACAAAAAAAAAAAGAAAAATGACTTTTCCTTATTTCCAGAAGGCAAAAAACAAGGGCCAGGGGGGTTATGGGAAGGAAAAGAGGGGGGGGGAGGGGGGGGGGGGTTCGTCAGGGGGGGGGTGTGTGGATATGATAGGGTTTTGTGTCATTTTTAGGTTATTCTTTGTGAGGGTGGGGTTTGGGGGATAGATAATAAGGAAAAAAAAAATAAAAAAAAAAAAATGTGTGGTTGGGGTTTTTAAGGGGAAAGGGTCAAAACAAAAAAAAGATTAGATGATGGAGGGTTGCGGGAATACGTAGAAGTGAGTGAAAAAAGATTTGGGGTGTATGTAAGTGTGTTTTTTGGTGTGTTGTGTTCTGTTGTGTTTGGGAGGGGGTATTTGCCAACTGATGTGGAAAGGGGGGTTGTTTTGGTTATTGTTGGATATTGATGCCTTGGGGGTGTAGTGTGCCCAGTTTGGAAATGAGATGGATTCTTGAGTTGTGCGTTCAAAGCTGTCACTCTGTGACTGCCAGAGTGCCATAACTTTGACATGGTCGATGTTGTGTTGGGTGTGGTTGAAGTGTAGGGCGACGGGTTTGGTCGTGGTGCGGATATCAGCCAGGTGTTCAGCGATGCTGTTTCACGCACACACTTGAAACACGCATCGCTGAACACCTGGCTGATCCGCCACCACCGACCCAAACCCGTCGCCCTACACTTCAACCACACCCAACACAACATCGACCATGTCAAAGTTATGGCACTCTGGCAGTCACAGAGTGACAGCTTTGAACGCACAACTCAAGAATCCCATCTCATTTCCAACGGCACACTACACCCCCAAGCATCAATATCCAACAATAACCAAACACACATACCCACCTCTTCCACATCAGTTGGCAATATCCCATACCAACACACACACGTACACACATCACATACACACACAACTTACATACCACCACCACCACATCCTCTCACTCACTTCATACAGTAGTTACAGCAACCCCCATCTATCATCTTAATTTTGTTTTGATCCTTCCCCTTAATCCCACACACACACACACCTTTTTTTTTTTTTTTTTTCCCCATTATTATCTATCCACCATTACCACAACCATCACAAGTATATACCATCCTAATAAACTAGACACACAACCCTATCATATCACACACTACACACCTCCCCTGACGCAACCCCCCCCCCCCCTCTGTTTTTCCTCTCCCATAATCCCCTGGCCTTGTGTCATTTCCGCCTTCATGGAGAATAAGGAAAGTCATTTTTCTTTCTTTTTTGTTTTTTCGTAGTTTGTACTGTCCAACATGTTAAATGTGATTTATTTTTTCGCCTGAGAAGACCCAAGTGGTTGAAATGCATCGTGTCTTGTCTTGTGCTTTGTTTGTCAATGTCATTGGCGGTAAGTTCTAAAACTCTATTCCTGATCTTGCTTCGTTCGCCGCCTTCAGTCACTCCATTTGAAATTATTATATCAAAGTTTAGCTCTTGCTTATATTGTTCTAATTGGAAACTCTGTTGCATGAGTTTGACAGGATGTAAATGCGCTAAAACACACCACAATAAACACAGTTTTCAGAATTATTATGTTTAAGATTGCTCGTTTTAAAACTAACACTTTTGGAGAGGAAGGTAAGAATTGCCAACTATAGAAGAACTTTGTTTGTCTCAATTTGATTTCAAGGACTGTCCCTTCAGACCATCCAGAACCCCTTAACTTTGCCTCCTCACTTCATGTTAAACGTGTAAGCATGTAGTCAGCCCAGTTAGAGTTAAAGTCGTGATAGCTATTACTTCTTTCTGTTTAGTTGAAACCCCAGACTTCCATATTACTATCATCGGTGTTATATAATCAATCAGAACGGTCAATAGCACTTTTACTGGCGGCTCCATCTGAAGAGACCTGGGATTTTAGAGATAGCATGTGCCACACTTTCATGAACGTTGGTAGGGTTAATAATATTCATGTCTACTTCACTAAACATATTGCTTAATTGTTTTTTTTTCAATATCAAATATTTCTTCCATCGTATATATAGTTTTCCGTCCTCGAATTTACTTGTGTCGTCATTTTTAAAGCCACAATATTTACGTAGATTAAAAAAAAATGTATATAAAAAGTAAGTAAAACACGCTTTTTATCTTCACCCAAGCGTTGCAACACTTCAAGACACGTTAACCTTACATACACCCACCAATATTTTAGCTTTTTCTACATCACTACAGTCAATGTTCATCCCTTTGATTGCTTCATTAAATAGTTCACTATGATTTTTTATTATATTGTTTACATCATTCTCAAACCCAGATTCACTAAAATCAATGTTTAGTACTTCATTGTTTCGTTGAATAGGTCATTACAATCTTTATTATATTGTTTACATCATTCTCAAACCCAAATTCACTAAAATTAATGTTTATTACTTTCATTGTTTCGCCAAATAGGTCATTACAATTCTTTAAATCAGATTCACTAAGTTCGGCAGCCATTTTTTAAATCTAAAATAAATAAAAAAATTAATTGTAAATTCAGCTGTTATTTATAGCCTTTTATAATCGTAAAACCTAATCTTTATTAAAGCAAATAGTTACCCCTTCAGGAGTGGTAGAAAAGTTAGATTAAAAATCTTCAGAGCCATATAATCAACTATTATGGCAACCAACTTTATATCTTGTGGGGGCCAAAAATCTAGTATTTCACTGATGGCCTGCTTCACGTTTGTTTGTATATTTATGTGATTAAAAAGATCAGTAATTGATTCTTCAAACCTTCTCCTTAACTCTTCTCTATGGCCCTTCCAATTCAACTGTAAAGTATATTAGTAAGCTTTTTAACTTCTTCGGGCTTCATTTTAAAACAGAATAAAATTATAAATTAAAAAAATAATTAATCAGTTTCCTCTCTCCCTTATTCACTCCCACATCTCTCCCCCTCATTCACTCCCACATCTCTGTCTGTCTGTCTGTTTACTTCTTTGTCTGTCTGTCTGCCCCCACCTTCCCCCTCTCTCTCTCCTCACACACACACACACACAAACACGCACGGACACACACACAAACAACAAACAAACAAACACACACAATAGATGGGGAGGTGCTTGCAGGGAGGTGTGACGAGGGCTTTTTGTGGTTGCACTTAAGCGACGTAAATTCGAGACAGCCGCCAAAGCACTTATCAGAGTCCTAAATCATAATCACAGGATCTCTTTCAAAGGTCTCTCCGGCGGCCGTCTCAATAGACAGCCTTTAGGGGTGAGGGGGGTGTTGGCGCAGCTCCAGCAGGTGGGGTAGAGGTGGGCTTTGTAGGTCAATCGCAGAAGCACCGATTAGCCCAGTTTTGTTGGGCGCTTTCTGGCGGCCGGGCTAGTAAAACTACCGCTGTGGAAGTGGCTCAATTACTCTGCCACGCAAGGTTCATGCACGTCATGTTATCATGCCAGATGCTTTAAAGTTGGGGTTGGATTGCATGTATTTCAGAATGAGTTTCGTTTGCTGTATAACTCATTGAAGAAAGGAGAACCAGGCTCGCCACTCAATTTATTTTTCAAAAAGTTGTCATGGCCTCATGATAAACAATGTATTTTTCCACAAGATTGGTCTGTTGATCAGAAAGTTTTCCTTGCGAAGATAACAACAGTTCACACATTTCTTGAGTAATATTAGTGTCACTTCCAGCGCTAACAGAACTCATTGAAACATCACTGCCCTGACTCGCCATGTTTTAACCAACACAAGCTCTCTCTGATTCTAAAGAAATGCTAGCACACTCGCACACGTCTATACAGCACGTCTCTCAAATGTAAAATGACGGCAGCCTACCTTGTTGCTAACAAACCCCGTAGAAATGATGTCATACCTCCCTGCCGATTGGCTAACATGCATCGCGCGCGACACTTAGACCATCGTGCGATGACTAGACCTGTGTCGCAATGCGACATTATCGATTTTTGCGGTCTGCAGTCTGGAGTAATGACTGTCAACCCCTTTTTAGTTCATTTTTATGCCCCGGGGGAGAATGTAAATATGTTTGTTCACGATCACCCATGTTATTCTGCACGGAAACCCCCGTTTTAATTTGCTAATTTCGTCAATTTTAGAGGTTTTGAGGCGTTAATTTTTTTGTAAAATAGGTGTTAAATTTGGCCAAAACTGACATGTGATGGACGTGATTTGTGTGGTGAAAAAGGGGGTTTTCGGGCAGAATCACATGGGTGGTCGTGAACCCGCATATTTACATTCTCTTGGCCAACACCAGGATGCTGCACTGGATGAGGGGAGGGATTCCTTTCGCTCCAGGGAGGGATGCAAGACACAGGGGTATCACTTTGGGGTCATGGTCAAGGATATTTTGATGTTGCCGTTCTAGGATCCTGCTCTGGTGTACGAAAATCCCTCTCCTCAGCCGTCCTTTTGTTGGCTGGGACACTGTCTTTCATGGGGTGGCCTTGCAGCCTCTTGAACTTGGCAGTCTGGGTCAGGAGTTTGGCGTCTCTGCGGTTCTCAAGGGGCTGGAGCTCTGTGATGGTTTCAAGCTCCTGAATTGGCGTAGACTTCATAGCTCCTGTGATGATATGGGCAGCTTGATTCTGAATCTTGCTGATCCGTTCAAAATTGGATTTGGCTGTAGTGCCGCATGCAGTCATGCCATACTCCAGCACTGGCCTGAATCTACCAGTGTACAGTCTCCTGAGGGTCGTGTTGTCTGCACCCCATGTTGTTCCTGCCAGCTTCTTCATGAGGGCAAGGCGTACTTTTGCTCTTAATTCTGTTTTCTCTGGTTGCTTCTTCCACGTCAGGCGTTTGTCGAAGGTGACTCCCAGGTACGTGGGGTTATTTTTAGCAAGCAGAGTTTGTCCATTGATGCTCAGGTTGGCCTTCTGTTCTTTGGGTGAGAGGCTGAAAACAGTGTAAGTGGTCTTCTTGGCATTAATGGTTACCAGCCACTGTTTTGTCCAGCTTTCGAGAACATTCAGCGCCTGCTGTAGCCTGCAGTTGGCAGTCGTGAGGTGCTCTTCCGAGCACCATAGGACAAGATCGTCTGCATAGATGGCTCCTTGGACTTTGCGTGGCATATCTTTGACGATGTCGTTGATAAAGACTAGGAATAGGGTAGGGCTCAGGAAACCTCCTTGAGGGACTCCTTCTCTCAGTGTCTTCTTCCGACTGTATACTCCGTTGACATGGACTCGGGCCTTCCTGTTTTTCAGGTACTGCGAGATCCATTGGTACATACAGCCAGTCACACCACTCTTCTGGAGTTTTCTCCAGAGGCCATCCTTCCAGACTTTGTCGTACGCCTTTTCCATGTCTATCCACACCGTCAGTGTATGCTGTTTGTCCTGGAAGCCATCCTCGATCTTCTGGATTATGTAGGCCACTTGATCCTCAGTGGAATGATGTTGGCGGAAGCCTGCCTGCTCTGGAGTGATGATGCTGTTCTTCTCCAGGTGCCAAACTAGCCGCGAATTGATCATGCGCTCTAGAAGCTTGCCCACGCAGCTGATGAGGCTGATGGGGCGATAGCTGTCAGCCCTGACTCTGCCTTTGCCCTTCTTATGGATGGGCACCATGTCAGCTTCTCGCCAGCTTTGTGGGACATGCCCCGTATTCCAGCTGTTGTTGAAGACAGCAAGGAGTTTGATTTTTGCTTTGGTGCCGAGGTGTTTGAGCCGAGCCCAGCCCAGCCCAGCCCAGCCCAGCCCAGCCCAGCCCAGCCCAGCCCAGCCCAGCCCAGCCCAGCCCAGCCCAGCCCAGCCCCATTGATGATTTCGGATAGCATAATGTCTCTAGTTTCATGTACATTTTCAAAGATATCGATATGTTGGCTAGTTTTTGTGTTATGCCCATTCAAAGAACATGGGGGGGGGGGGGGTGCGTCTGTGTGAGCAAACATGGCGACTTTTAAAAAAATCAGCATTTTTGGTACGCCAGCAAGAGGACACACATCCACTGTTGGTGTGCTTCAGTGATAGGATGTCAGACAGGGCAAGTTCTTGATGCTGGTAGTGAGAGCAAGATGTATAAAAGCTGTGAGCACTGGGAGAGGCAGTTATTCACAAGCAAGGACTCACTGCGTACTGTGTCAGCACTGGGAGAGGCAGTTATTCACAAGCAAGGACTCACTGCGTACTGTGTCAGCACTGGGAGAGGCAGTTATTGACAAGCAAGGACTCACTGCGAACTGTCACAGCAGAAGGAAAAGCCATACAGTCAACACAACAGTGGAGACAGAGGAGGAGGCAAAGGAAGCTGAGGCGACAGGATGAGCAGGTAGAAAGGGAGGGTCAGCCTTACCTGGCAGGTGGTCACTGAGGCATACTGTAGGTACTATGTGCGAATTCGTGTGTCCAGTTGTCTCCGAAAAACAACTGATTTTGAGACATTTAGCACCATAACTTTCTTATTTATCAAGATAAAGGCTTGAAATTTGGCTGTAACCCACTTTTTGATCATAAAGCAAAATAAGCTCTGCATCTGTATTACAGCTGTGTAAAGTATTATTTCAGGTAAGGATAGAATGCGTATAAATTTAATACGTTTTGGCTGTGGTCCTATCTGGTTTAGTATCAATTACAGGCACATGATTTTACTTCATGACCATGACAAGCTAACTGTAGTAACACGAAAAAAAATTACAAGAGACAGAGATGCTCTGGTTTGGTTGTACTGTGCAAAGAGTAAACCAGTATTCTAGACCAGCTGCGACTGATTATATTTTAATAAATAATCTGAGAAGAGGTTTGGCGTAACATTAAAGAAAACAAATTGAAAAGTATGAACTCTCAAACTTTGCTCTAACATAGAAACGCAAAATATTGCAAAGTATTACATCTCAGTCATTGCTCTAGCACCGAGCAAAACTGGAAGTAAATCCTTTCACAAACAAAGACGTATTGACCATATATCATGAGTACAAACTGGAAGTAAATCCTTTCACAAACAAAGACGTATTGACCATATATCATTAGTACAAACTGGATGTAAATCCTTTCACAAACAAAGACCTATTGGCCATATATCATTAGTACAAACTGGATGTAAATCCTTTCAGAAACAAAGACGTATTGACCATATATCATTATATATCATTCAACGCCTTCTTCCTTGCGCTGAACCCTAAGCGATCTGAAGCGATCAAAGCTAAGTGAATTTTCGTTGTTTTATTCGTTTATGTCTCACCCGAGGAAGACCTAAGAGGTCGAAACGCGTTGTGTTTTGTCTTGTGACTCGTTTGTCCACGTTCTCTGGGCGGTTCGCTAACATTTATTTAAGATTTGTTTAGATTTCCGCCTGCAGTCGTCTCGCTTTGCAACTAGACATATATCATTAGTACAAACTGGAAGTAAATCCTTTTGTATTGACCATATGTAATAAGTACACCCTGGCTAGACAGTACTACCACCGTAGTAGCCACGAGACCCACTTCTTAAATGCTCTTGTCTCAGTCGTTAATGCGTCAGCTTCAAATCATGCGCAGTGTGGTCTGAAAACTTTACAGATGTGGTGTAGCGTATATGGACTAGTCCGCACGCAGTGCCACCTCGATGAAACTGAAACTGAAATCGACAGATTATGATCCAGTCTTGTACAATGGATAATGGACTATATCATCGTTGTCTGATCTCTTGTTGATTATGATGTATACTGTTGCGTTCACAATGTGATCAATGACTGATTACAGCATACAACGTGCTGAATCTTTTGCCTGTGGGTGAACTACTTCTTATTTCATGAACGGTTAAGGGCTTGAGAAAAACAAATGTTAAAGCACAAATCGTTGGCTGCTTAATCGGGGAAAAAAAACCGCTTTGATATCATAGGCCCACGTGAATTTCGTATTATGATTGGAGGTGCAAAGCATGAGGAATAAAAGGCAATAAAATCTGTTTTCAATGAGGCCACAAAGAAAAGCAGAAAACAAGTGTGATTTTAATTTGAAATATTTAGATGAAACTAGTTAACTGATTCAGGGATGTGGTGTAGCGCATGTGGACTGTCCGCACGCCGTGATACCTCTTTCATGAAACTGGAGCTGACATCGTCTCACCTGGAGGGTTATGGTGGTCTAAGGCTTATGGCGTCCTACAGCACAAATACATGAATAATTATACACAGAATCATTGCACATATATGCACACACATTGGGTTGTGTACGTCACTTTGTATGCCTTCACACTCATAAAACAAACACACACACACACACTCACTCACACGCACGCACGCACGCACGCACGCACGCACGGACGCACGCACGCACGCACGCACGCACGCACACACAGGTGCCTGTTTCTCTCTCTCTCTCTGTCTGTCTTTTGTCTGTCTTTCACTCTCTCTCTCTCTAGCACGCGCGTGCACGCGCGCACGCACACACACACGACACATGCATACAAACACATACAGACACACACACATTCACATACGGATACACATACGCATACACACGCACGCACGCACGCATGGACACACACAGGTAAAACAAAACAATGTTGAATTTAAGTGCACACACACACACACACACACACACACACACACACACACACACACACACACACACACACACACACACACACACACACACCATGCACGCACGCAAGTGCGCGCGCACAAACAACAAATAAACAATCAAACAACAAACACTCTCACACATACAAACACCCCCCCCTCCACACAGACAGACAGACAGACAGACAGACAGACACACAGACACACAGACACACACACACACACACACACACACACACACACACACACACACACACACACACACACACACACACCACACCACACACGCACACACACCACACACGCACACACACCACACCACACACGCACACACACCACACACGCACACACACAGACACACAC
>CM031608.1:47329034-47359034 GCA_018398815.1 Conus ventricosus | reverse complement strand
GAGAGGGAGAGAGCGAGCACTTTCGGGCCAGTCAGACACAGTATCCCTTTCACAAAGGAGAGGGTTGTCCACTTACTTCTGCTGTCAATTATTGATTTGTTCTGCTCAAGGCTCTTCTTGTTACATTATTTCCAAGGAGAGAGAGAGAGAGAGAGAGAGAGAGAGAGAGAGAGAGCAATAGCTTTCAAAACAAAATGTTGATCAGGGGCAGGTGGGTTTTGATATGTAAGCAAATGATGAAAAGAGCACGTGTCACTAGAAGTTGACGTCACCCTTGTCAAACTTAAACTTAAAAAGTGTTATGATGAAACATTCGTACCTACTCTCTCAAGCTAGACGGGCGATAGCGGAGCTTTCGGCTACCACCCGGCAGCCTTCATCAGCACTGCTCGACTGACGGGGTGAACTGTGCTCGGTGCGCACGTCCGTGTCAAGTGTCAACAGTAAAACAAAACAAAAAAAAACACAAACGATTTATTAAAAAAAAAGAAGAAAAAAGTTGTTCAGTTTTTTTTTTTAAAGGTTTGTCAGCTTCTTGTTTTTGCTTTTTTGTTCAGGCGACATTCGAGCGCTTTTTCGTGCGGCACTTGAAGCATTCATAAAAAACAACAACTGTCATAAGCTTAGGAAGAAGTCTTAACGATATGTCTCCCTTAAAAATGAGAAATCAACATTTTGTTTTTCAAATGGAATTTTGCGTGTTTTCTGTTTATCAGACATTGTATGTAAAACAGGACCCTGTTTTCCGTCCAGCCAATGGAATGGACTGGGTCCTTCTAACACAAACAGGGATCACAGGAAACATTCAATGGTGAGAGCTTGTGCTGAGCTAGCAGCCGCTGTGGCGAAGTGATTAGCGTCGTGGACTCCTGGCTGGGGGATGTGGGTTCGATTCCCATCAGAGTCAAGTGGGATTTTTTTGCTCCGACCGGCTCCTACCCAGAGTTGAGTTTGCTACGGGCTCAACGGGGAACACTGGGTCCACACAGTCGAGTTTCATCCACTTAATGGATGCGTCTCTGAGAGTGTTACTCAAATTTCCTGACTAACACTGCAGGTGTCTGTATCTCTCGGGCCTGGTTAATGCCGTGATATATTATGCAAGTAAGCGTAGAGTTCAGCCCTGTCATGCAGTCTCAGACCGGAATGGAAATCCCTAGCATCATCTTCATCATCCTCATTGTCATCGATCAGCATTTAAAAGAAAAGTCTCAAATTACGTGACCCTTCATGCCCTGCTCTCATGGTAACCTCAGTCTCGATGTCTTCTCCACATTTGTGGCCTTAGTTTGATTCCGTTAGGGTCACCGGTATCGACGAATTCATGGGGGCTGTTGTTGGACGGACGTGGTGACGTCCTCCAGAGGGAGAGCTCATTCACGCCGGCCCCGGGACGTAGCAATGATCGTCGTCAGAAAGATGGATGCCTTCCATCATGGAGGGCCCCTGGCACAGTTAAGGTTGGACAGTTCCCTAACCCTGCGGCGATTCGGCGGTTTGACTTTACCTGAATCCGTGAACCTGACAAATTTTAGCGGTTCCAAATTCAACGTTTAAAGGACGTGCATCACAGGAAGAGGATGGCGGGATGACTGTTGAACTGCTGACCTCCATAGTGGAACGTCCACTGCCCATCCAAGCGCGTCAGTTCTGGAAATTCTTGGACGCTTTTTTTTTTTTTTTTGCCTTCTTTTACATTGTGTACTGTATTAGTTTTCATGTAAAAAATCTGGGGAAACACTGCCCTGTCACGTGGTTTGTAAATCGAACAGGACTCCATGACATCTTCATCTTCATCATCTGCATTCTCATTGTCATTAAAAAACAAACAAACCACGCAAACAACAACTAAAAACTAAAACAAACGTCAACTTCTGCTCTGTCTGTGGCATCCCGTATCGATATGCAAACACGTAAACAACTAAAAACTAAAATAAACTTCAACTTCTGCTCTGTCTGTGGCGTCCTGTTTCGAGTTGCTGTCAAGGTCTATGCCCTTGGTGAGTTTGTGGAAGTCGTCTGTGTTGGCACATTCGTTGGGGACTGTAGAGGGATGAACGTGGTGACACCCTTAGACTGGGATTCTCTCTGACGCTGGCTCCGCGACACAGCAGTTATTGTCGTCGTCGGTGGGGTGCTCAGAATGAAGCGTCCTGTGCATGCTGGATCGGAACAAGCATCACAGAACACCACCCAAGTTCAGTTCAGTGGTTTATTTAATGTCTTTTTATCGCCAGATGATATAAGACACTTATCTATAAAAACAACAACAACAACAACAACAAATCCTCCACACTCAACTTATCATCCATGTTAGTACTTTCAAATCCACATCTGATATATGCATATTTACATGAGTGAAATACCATAGTGTGTACACAAAATTGTTCATCTTTATAAAACTTTTGCAACCAGTGACTGCGAAATAACCATGACAATTTCAGCAACATATGAACCATAAAAGACAGTACTAAAATTATCAGAGTTATTCATCTCAAAACCTTTTCTCCTGATAGAGCGAGATCAACACTGGGCATTCAAACAAAAGATGATGCACAGAAATGTTTCCTCTGCAGACAGAATAATACTATGAGAATATTTAGTGTTCCAAGTATTCAGCCTTAAATTATGAATTAATGTAACAATGTGTTTTGAGCACGATTGTAAAGTAGCCCTTTTTTGACTGACATTCTGCTTGTGTATATACTTTTCCATAATTTGGATTATTCACATGAGGACAAATCTAAGGGATTAAAAAAAAAAAGATTTTCAGCGTTTCTATTTGCTCCTTCTTCTGCAAGACTGTCTGCTATTTCATTCCATTTTATACCACTTTGTACCAAGTGACTCTGCAACAGTGCAGTGTCTCCTCTGGTGGGTTGCCACATACTAACTTGATATGAAATGCTGCTGTCTGTGGATTGCCAAAGCTGGGGCTGCAATGGCGACAAATGCTGGAAAGCAGATTGATCTGCGTCGACGTCGTAACACTGTGGAAGGGACGGGGGGGGGGGGGGGGGGGGGGGGGGGGGGGGGAGAATGACGACACAGGGATGCAATGACGAAACAGTAAAACGCGAAAATGAAAATGAGGTCAGCCCATAGAACTGTTGCAGTTGCCCAACTGAGATAAAATCAAAGGGACATCATTCCGTTCTCGCCTGAAGGTCTCTGGGGGTGATCTTGTGTTTGCAGAAAATGAATTCCATAGGCCATTACCGGATCTGCCCCTTCAACGTTGGAAGTTTGTGGTGTTTGGTAATCATGCCGCCCATACACTTTTTGGGAGATGTTATATTCCGCCAGGGAAAGCAGCCTTCCGTTGCTTTCAATGCAACAACAGACCGACTGCGACATGTTTTCAAATGCGATTTGTAGATCTGTGAGGCGATGGGGTGGAAAATTACGCGGAAATGTGTTGACGGTTTACCAGAACACTTGGAATGTGGAGTTGGTTCATGAAGAGCTCTGTTTGCTGAAGAGAACAGAGACTTGCTGTTCTTTCTTTCGTTCTCTGCTTTGTTTTCTCTCAAACTTCGGTATTTAGTTTTCGGTGCGCGCGCGCGCGCGCGTGTGTGTATGTGTGTGTGTTTCTGTGTGTGCGCGTGCATATAGGCGTGCGTAAATGCATGTGCGTGCGCGCGTGTGTATGAAATTGTGTATGCGCAAGGCACTGTCACTTGACATGCGAGAACCAGGATATTCCCACTGTGTTTTCAAACACACACACACACACACACACACACACACACACACACACACACCACACACACACACACACATGAAGAGAGAGAGAGAGAGAGAGAGAGAGGGGGGGGGGGAGTTAACGAACGAACGAACGAATCTCTTTAATGAGGGAGAAGAATAAGCACAATACAGACATTTTGACACCATGCCCTCAATGAAGTCGAAAAAAAAGAAGATAATATGCGACTTCAAAAGTAAATGAACTATCTAAATAGTGAAGAGAATACCAGATTAAAAACAAAATGATTATATGAGATTTCAAAAGTGAAAAACTATCTAAATAATGAAAAGAATACTAGACTGAAATACAAAAAGCAATCCAAAAATAAGAGAAGCAAATTTGCACAAAAAAATAAAACAACTTTGCGAATGCATCAAAAAGAAAAAAAAAAAAAAAAAAAAAAGAGAGAGAGAGAGAGAGAGAGAGAGAGAGAGGAGAGAGAGGAGAGAGAGAGAGATGTGAAGGACGTCAATGGAAGATGGAAAGGTGAAGAGTATGTCATCAGAAGAAAAAGCGCTGGGGTAAGGAAGAAACACAAAATAACATTCACCTACATTTAAAGATTGCTTGTATTTGAATAAATCTTAAATAAATGTTAGCGAACCGCCCAGAGAACGTGGACAAACGAGTCACAAGACAAAACACAACGCGTTTCGGCCTCTTAGGTCTTCGTCAGGTGATATATAAACGAATAAAACAACGAAAATTCACTTAGCTTTGATCGCTTCAGATCGCTTAGGCTTCAGCGCAAGGAAGAAGTGAATTTTCGTTGTTTTATTCGTTTATATATCACCTGACGAAGACCTAAGAGGTCGAAACGCGTTGTGTTTTGTCTTGTGACTCGTTTGTCCACGTTCTCTGGGCGGTTCGCTAACATTTATTTAAGATTTGTTTAGATTTCCGCCTGCAGTCGTCTCGCTTTGCAACTGGATGTATTTGAATAGTTTTGAAAAAATATTTTTTTAAAAAGTCAAATAATGTTATTATCAGTCAACACTGTTTAGGAAGTTTAGCATCAGGTATGAGAAGTATTGTCTTTTGCAAACGTGTAGACTAGAACTGACATTAAATGAAGACAATAGGTCATTCCACGAACAACCATAGGAATGAATGAGACTAGATTTTAAAAGATCAATCATTGACAGGGGTATCTTAATCTTGCAGACATTGCGAATCAGGTTCGTTTTACATTTATTTTTCAGAGTTGGTGGTGTATGACTGGACATCTTAAACATGAAAATTGATTTGTTATAAGTGAATTTCCATTTCAGAGACAAAATGTCTGAACGTTCATAATCAGAGGGAACTACAGTTGAAGATTTTAGAAGAATGAGTCTGACTGAAGAGCGGTTTTGATATGTTATATGTTTTAACTGGCTGAATCCGACATTGTAGAAGCGTATTTCAAATGAGATTCGATGTATGAAGTAAACAATAGCTTGCGACAGTGTTGGTCTAAGAAATATTTAGTTTTGAAAGCTGGTAAATCTTCTGAGACAGAAGTTTACAAAGCATTGTAACATGAGAAGACCATGACAAATCATTATCTACATATTACACCAAGAACTTTATGATGATCAACTTCTTCATTATTTTTACAAAGAGACAGGTTTTTATACGAAATATTCTGACGCTTTTGCCTGGTGGTTATTATCAAGTACTTCGTTTTCTGAGGCTAGAGACACATGTGATTGAGTTCAGACCATATGATTAATGTGTTTATACTTTCTTGCAAAGCGGAAAATACATTTTCTTTTTTATGACTAGTGTGTATAGTGGCGTCGTCAGCATACATTTCAGATAGACTATCAATGAATCGAGGTGAATTGTTTATATATATAGAGAGAGAGAGCAGAGCTCTCGCGCACACACACCACACCATATAAAACCGGTGGCGTGCCCAAATTGTACACCCTGACGAGAGCGCCCGGCTCGAAACAAATTTGTTGGTTTTAGTTTCTCATTTTAAAATCTTATTTTAAACTGGTATGTCGCTCCCTTTTTGGTTGAGCATTTTTAGCATTCTGAGTGGCGTTTTAACTCTGATATATATATATATATATATATATATATATATATATTATATATATATATAAGAGAGAGAGAGAGAGAGAGAGAGAGAGAGAGAGAGAGAGAGAGAGAGAGAGTACAGCAATCACGTAGAATTTTTCCCAATATTTCGACCTCTTTGGTCTTCCTCAAGGGATTCTAATGATGGAATTGCATGTAGCATATATATATATATATATATATATATATATATATATATATATATATATATATATATATATATATATATATATATTTGTAAAAAATATTTTTTTTTAATGAAGTATTAAAATCTACAAGCTTGTTTCAAGCCTTGCTATCATCAGGATATCTTTAGACCTAGGATAACATTAGACCTCAATGACCATGTGCACAAACCATACAAAAAAACCCAATGACATACCAATCTACGTGAACATCAAAAGCAATCACCCACCATATATACTAAAAGCAATACCCAATGGTATAAACAAGAGACTATCCGACCTGTCATGCAATGAAGACGCATTCAATGACGCAGCAACAGAATATCAAGAAGCATTACAAAAAAGTGGTTACAGTTACAAACTACAATACAGTCCAGACAATAACACGAACAGAAATAAGAAAAATAGGAAAAGAAAGATCATATGGTACAACCCACCATACGATGGACAAGTAAAAACAAATGTAGGGAAAGAATTCTTTAAAATCTTGGCAACATCATTTACAGAAGAACACAAACTGTCCAAAATATTCAATAAAAACACCATCAAACTATCATACTCATGCATGCCCAACCTCAAAAACATAATTAATTCATCTAACATGCAACTGCACTAAAAAAAGAACAGTGCCCCTAAGCAACAAATGTCTTCACAGCAACATTGTATACCAAGCTACGGTAACATCAGAAAATGAAAAAAAAAACATATATAGGGATTACTGAAAACACTTTCAAAACCAGATGTTGCTCCCACAAACAGTCATTCAATAAAGAAAAATACAAAAACCAAACAGAACTGAGCAAATACATTTGGAGACTTAAAGATGCAAAAATAAACTATAATATCCTGGAAAATCATAAAAAGGGCATTACCATACAGTAATATTTCAAAAAGATGCAACTTATGTTTAACTGAAAAATGGCTAATACTATGTAAACCACACCTAGCAACTTTAAACACTAAAACAGAAATAGTAAACAACTGCAGGCACAAATGCAAATCGTTGTTAGTGAACACACCCCGAGCAACAACCTGAAACCCCCCAAAACACGTGTAACCAACTTGCACGTGAAAACAGTGACAACTGGGCCCCACACGCTATATAACACCGGCAGTAGGCGACCCAAACATCATCCTGAAGAGAGCCATGCTCGAAACAATATTGTAGATGATTTTTAATACTCCTTTTAATATTTGATTTTAACAAATGTTGCTCCCCAAGGGGTCGAGCACTTTAAAAATCATATTAGGCTTTTTAGCAATATTCATTTATATAATATATATATATATATATATATATATATATATTATATATATTTGTTAAAAAGTAAGGTTTAAAACTATCTACAGCGCTGTTTCATGCAATGCAATCATCAGGATGTGGTGGGTCTGTGCTGCCGGTGTTTTATAACTGCTTGTGTTGTCTGTCATCACGTGCTGTCTGTGTTTTCGTGTGTTTCTGGTTCTTGTTCACTGATAGGAATTTCCACTTGTGCCTGCAGTTGTTAACCATTTCTATCCTAGTATTTAAAGTTGCCAGTTGTGGTTTGCATAGTATTATGTACTTTTCTGTTGAGCATAGGTTACATCTTTTTGAAATGTTGTTGTATGGTGCTGCTCTTTCTATGATTTTCCAGGATATATTGTATTCTATCTTTTTCTCTTTGAGCTTCCAGATGTATTTACTCAATTCTGTTTGGTTTTTGTATCTTTCTTTGTTAAATGACTGTTTGTGGTTTGCATATCTAGTTTTAAATTGGTTTTCAGTGATACCTATATATGTTTCTTCTGCGTTCTCTGATGTTACAGTGGCTTGGTACACAATGCTGTTGTAGAGGCATTTGTTGCTCAGAGGGCACTGTTCTTTCTTGATACAGTTGCAGGATTTCCTTTCATCACCCTCGTTTTTCTCTGTACTGCTTTTCCTTTTGTTGGTTGAATCAATGATGTTTTTAAGGTTGGGCATACATGAGTATGATAATTTGATGCTGTTTTTGTTGAATATCTTGGATAATTTGTGCTCTTTTGGGAATGATGATGTTAGGATTCTAAAGAATTCTTTCCCTATATTTGTTTTCACTCTTCCGTCATATGGGGGGTTGTACCATATGATCTTTCTTTTCCTGTTCTTCTTGTGTCTGCTCATGTCATTATCTGGGTCATATTGTAGTTTGTAGTTGTAGCCACTTTTGTGTAACGCTTCTTGATATTCAGCTGCAGCGTTATTGAATGCTGTTTCATTGCATGACAGGTTAGATAATCTCTTATTTATGCCTCTGGGTATTGTTTTTAGTATGGAAGGTGGATGGTTACTTTTGATATTTACATAGACAGGTGTATCATTTGGTTTTTTGTATGGTTTATATATGTGCTGGTTGAGATCAAACGTTATATCTAGATAGTTCACTATCTTTTTATTTGCTTCTATAGTGATTTTTAGATTTTGGTTTTGGAAGATTTTACACAGTTCTTTTTTCTTATTTTCAATGTTTCTAGGGTTGTCATTCAGCGCAGCGAGGCCGTCATCCCTGTACAGTCCGACTTGTTTTCCAAGTTTCTTTTGAATGTTAGACAGCATGAACAGTCCGACAAGTTCGCAAGTTTCGGCACCATCATACGATCCCATTGTGACATCAAAAGTTGGATTCTTGTTTGCGCTCTTGGTCCAGATTTCATTTTTGCTGTGTAGTAGAGTTTTCTTTGTATGGAAAATGATTTCCATTTCTGACCCTGATATTTCAGTGTATTTGCTGGCAAATTTTATAGCTTTGGTGAGCAGATCTTCATCTATAGATGTGTAGAAGTCTACTATATCAAATGTTATAAAAACTGTATTATCTTGCTTGTTGAGTTTCTTGAACCATTGTATGGCTTCGTATGTGTTTTTCCAGAGGTTGAGTTCAGTGTTCTCTCTTATGTTTTTTTTTAATTTTTTTTTTTATATATATATATCAATTGCATGTATATATATATATTAATAAGATAGATCCCAATACTGACCTTTGAGGCACACCGGGACTAATAGATAATTATAGGAGATAAGGTTCATTTACCTTTGCTTTCTATCGGAAAGAAATGAAATGAAAATAGGAGTTCTAACGAATTTTCCGATAAGTTATATATCTTCAGCTTTTTAAGAAGAAGATTGCGATCAATAACATCAAAAGTGTTAATAAAATCTACCATGAAAACTCCTGTAATTTTGTCATTATTTGTAATAGTGAGCTATTGATCAACTAGGTTTGTCAATGCCGTTTGACAGGAGTGGTTAGCCCAGAAACCAGATTGGTTCTGATGAAATAGATTGAAAGAATTGAAGTGATCGAGAATATATTTATGTATATGGTTTTCCAGTGGTTTAGACAATACAGACAGAATAGAAACGGGTCTATACTTAGACGGATCGGTGTGCTCCCAGTTTTGTGGATCGGTATTATCTAGCAACTTCAAAAGCCTTAAGAAAAAGATTTTAGCTATGCAGAGATTGCATATATAAGTAAGTGTTTCAGCAATTACAGAGGCTGACAATTTGAGAATTTTCCCGTCAATACCATCAAGGCCAGTAATACTAGTTTGCTTTAAGTGAATAAGAGCAATGTATACTTCATGTACTCATAACAACGGAATATCTAGACATGTTGTGGTGTTTTTCGATTGACAAAAAAATTAGAAAGAAATATATAAATCGTTTTGTGAGGATCTGTTTTCTTTTATAGTAAATCTGGCAATATATATTGCAGAAATGTGTAATACATTTTTCAACCGACATATCTTTCGGTGTTGTTACACGATAGTAAATCTGGCAATATTGCAGAAATGTGTAATACATTTTTCAACCGACATATCTTTCGGTGTTGTTACACGATAGTAAATCTGGCAATATTGCAGAAATGTGTAATACATTTTTCAACCGACATATCTTTCGGTGTTGTTACACGATAGTAAATCTGGCAATATTGCAGAAATGTGTAATACATTTTTCAACCGACATATCTTTCGGTGTTGTTACACGATAGTAAATCTGGCAATATTGCAGAAATGTGTAATACATTTTTCAACCGACATATCTTTCGGTGTTGTTACACGAGCGTTGGAATTTTTGTTTCTGAGCTTATTGATAGCTTTCCAAACTGATCGGTTGTCTGCTTTGGAATAAACAAGATCTTTGAGGAGAGAGAGAGAGAGAGAGAGAGAGAGAGAGAGAGAGAGAGAGAGAGAGAGAGATGCAGACAGACAGAGACAGAGAGATATAGACAGTATTTATTTGGGAAGCTGAGGAAGGAGGAGGGTGGGTTTGACACATACCAATGTTTCCGGCGAATTTCGAAACATAGAGATGAGGTTTCTGGTACAATTTGTATTCCCTGTGCAACAGTTTAGCGTAGAAAATGCTATATTTTATGAATCTACTTTCAAAGTGAGGTGACTGCAGGCAGACATTGAAACCAACATCAAAAAGAATTGATAGTGAGTCCGCCAAACAAACGGGTACAAACAAAATAGGAGACAAAAAACGACGCGGTCCGACATCTGCGGTCTTCCTCAGGCAAGGTAGATAACATTCAGGACAATGAAAACGAAGAACGAGCATTCACCTATCTTTTCATAATCAGCGCGAGATGGGCATTGGATTTCGAAAATTTTATGAATCTGCCGAGGGATCAGCGAGCTGGGTAATGGGGATGGGGTGGGATTGGAGTAGTGAAGGGATCGAAGGGACAGGGTGAGTAATGATAAGAATAATGCTTGACTAATATTCTCTGCCAGAGAGAAGTGGAACGTACATTGAGGGCAATGATACGCCTGCAATGCGACCATCCACAACAAAGACAGACTGATAGTGATGGTTGGAAAAGGTTCTAGTGAATACAATCTCCCTTGCAAGTGATAGCATTTAAAGGGAAGTAACCGTGGACAGTTGATGGAAACAAAAGACAAAACAGGATGAATTAGCTTTTTGAAGAGACTCGTGACGTTAATGTGAGGCCATCAGCCTATTCACATGAGTACGCAACAAGAAATATACATCAATTTTATATGATTAGAACAAAATTTACCACAACTGCTACGAAACATTCTTCCCTGACAGTATGTACATGCAGAATTCTATCTTAATTATACATTAACACAACTTGGTACATTCTTCCTTAAGAACGTCATGTAAGTATATATATATTATTATTTTAAAACTCATGTTATTAATGCTGTTGATAGTATCATACAAAACACATGCTTTCTATTTCGTTACCCTCATCATATTTCGTTTACATGTACAATGAAGACCTTTCTTCCCTGCGTCGTAAGATTCTCCGGAAAGCTGTACTATTTTAAGCATCTTTTGTTTACATCAATTATGCATGCGCAAAATAAGCGAGCAACTGAGGAGGGTCCAGTTAGACGCGTTCCTTTTGAACGCGTGCCAAACAGACGCGACTGTTTAGACGCGTTCCACTAAGACGCTTGCCTTTTGGAAGCGTGCCTTTTGGACGCGCGCCTTTTAGACGCGTATCTTTTCAGACCCATAATTAAAATATATCGCTTTAGAATATGACACATAGGCGCATGATGAGTTGATTAAATGGTCAAGACTGAAAATATTGTACAGTCCACTTAATTGGTTCAGACACAAATAAAAGTGAACACTGATTAAATTGTGTAAGTTTATTTTATTTAGCACATTTCATTTAAAAACAAAGAGAGAGAGAAGATGACTGTACACATGACACACACACACACACACACACACACACACACACACACACACACACACACACACACACACACACACACACAATCAGAAAAAGAAAATGGATGATGATGATGATGACTGGTTGGAACAGCAGTGTTCGATTTCAGAACTGGTGGACGAGGTGGCGAACTGCCGACAGAAACTCGTTGGATGTCAAGGCTCCTTCCTGGTCACGCCTCTTTAGTCTACCAAGGGTTTCGTCAAGCCTGACGTATTTGGGTTTTCGTCTGGGTGGGGCCTCCCCACGGCGTGCCCTTTCCACGGTGGCTTCCGTGTGCCACTGTTCCTTTCTGAGAAAATCAGACAACTGGTACACATTGGGATGGAAATGTCCCCCCATTGCTTTGTTCAGTTTGGAGTTCCATGCTTCAACCCTGTTGTTTGTGCGTATGTTCGAATTGTGCACATTCCAAATTGCAGCGGGAAACTGGCCAAACCAAGTCCTTTCATAATAATCAGCGAGCTGATCCAAGGCAGGGTTCTGTCGGCATATCATCGATGTTCTAAGGGAAATGAATGCTGGTCGAACGACAATCACTGGAAGAAATGCGATTGCCATCAGCATGCGAACAAACTTTTTAACTTCTGGATCCTCATTGTAGTGCATCTGAAGACCAACCATCTGGACATGCCTCCAGATGCTCTGGGTGGGATGGAACAGGCACCCTTTGTGTTGCCAATTTGGAAACTGATGCCTGATGCACGCAATAAGCCCAGATTCGAAATCAGACATGATGGTGTCAGGACTCAAAATCGGGTCTACTTCTGCAAGCTTAGTTTTCAGAATATTAAACACTTTGTGATAAGTCGCCCGCTGCTTGTCAGGGAGGAGACAGTAAACGAGTGTTACAAAATGCTCAAGGAAACCTGCATGAATTGTAAAAAGTTGATGAAATAGTGATGGAACAGATTTAAAAGTGCCATCCATAAACATCACTTCTGATGATGCCAGAAGCCTCAAATTGGCATCTGTGCAAAAAATAAGCATTGTGTTGTCCTTGAACAACACAAACGGTTCGCCTTGGAGTGTCCGCCCTCTGTCCTCGTCCATGTCAATCTCCTCAACTGTAGTGGGGAGAGGAGGCGCATCTTCTCGCCTTGACCGATGCATCATCGACTTGCAAGCAGCGAAGGTCGGTGGCAACAGCTCTGCGAATTCAGCGGCTACATCTCGATACACCTACACATACGCGAATTGCCATGATCAGGCATGCAAACACGATGGCGAGAGAGAGAGAGAGAGAGAGAGAGAGAGAGAGAGAGAGAGAGAGAGAGAGAGAGAGAGAGAATTTAATGTTACTTTTCACGACTAACGTTTGAAGCTTGTTTTAAAAAACATCAACCAGGAGACATGGGACTAAACCACGACAAATAATAATGGAGAGACATATTGACAGACAGACAGACAAACACAGTTTGGATTTTAAAATAAAAAAATTACCCTGGAAAGCGGAAGAAGTGGGGCGTCCTTTGCTCGGTCACACAAAACGGCCTTCATTTTTAGTGTGTTAACAAGGTCCTTATCAGGGATGTGATTGTGCTCCCCTCTCACCGACAGAACACGAGGTGGGTTTGCGAGGTCGGTATGCACACGCCCAGGGCATCCTTTTTTAACGCACCTCCAATGCTGTTTTGTTGGGTATGTCCTGTCTTTTTTCAGCAAGTAATTGTTATACACAAGATTATGGCCGCGGCTGTGTTTGATAATACAAGGATCTCGAGGTGCTGCTGCTGCCATGATGGCTGTCTCAAGTCAGTCAAAAGAGAGGGGGTCATTAACTCACCTTAACAGTGACGACGATTCAGTTCATTGTTGTGATCTTGCAAAAGAAAGAGAGAGAGAGAGAGTGAGTTGAACTTATCCGGCCACACGTGCAACATGCACGCGTCTAACAGGCACGCGTTTAACAGTTACACGTCTAACAGGCACGCGTCTAACAGGCACGCGTCTAAACTGCCGCGTATAACTGGCACACGTCCAAAAGAAACGCGTCTAATTGGAACGACACGCGCCTTGGCTTAAGGCTGTGTCAGACCAATTGACATAGGCCAGAACACCAAGGCTACATCAAAATGTTGTTATGCTCTGCATAGTTATGTGGGGATTGTCTTCAGTCGTGACAAGCTCCTAGCATAACATTATCAGTCTCCCAAATCCCCCGAAGTCGGAGTGTGGCTGCCCATGTGGCGGGGTAATCAAAAACGGTCACACACGTAATTTTTCTCATCCCAGCTGATGCATTTGTGCCATAGTGTTCAAATACTTCGGCTGTTCGGATGATCCCTGGAGTCTTTTAGCCAGGGTACGACAACAACAACAACAACAACTGGAACGACACCAAATAAGCCTATCGCCCTCTCCGGTGCAAAGGTAAACCCCGAATCTTGGGTCTGCATAACAAAGCTGCCATGCTAACCTTTGACACTCAGATTGTGTTCTTCTGTGGTCGTGTTCGTGTGGTGTTGGACTTGTGTTGTTTATATTCGTTGGATTTAGCAGCCCCATGGATAAACTACTAAAACCTTGTTGCTTTCCATGTATCAGGTTGGTACATTCCTTCAGTTAATTTCACTTTAATTGTCGTTTTCCCTATTTCTTTTCAGCCTGTAACCCTGTCGTATTCTGTCCCGTTGGTTTTGTCGACACTTAACTCGTACACCTGTGTCTTGATTGCCCGTTGATCAGAGGAGTCTCTTAATTGTCGGATACCTAGAATTCAAACTTTGATAATTCAAAACAACCGTCGGAAAATAATCAAAATGCATATAACAGCTATCGTTATTCAAAGAGTGCAAAACCATACTCTTATAATCTGATCTATGGGCAGCCATCATAGCCGACGATCCAGCCAAGACTCGACAAACAATTCTCATTTCTACTCCCACTCTCTCTCTCTCTCACACTCAATCCCCCCGCCTCCCTCTCCCTCTCTCTTGAGTAGAGAGCGGAAGAACGGGCGAGAGACGGCCAAAGGGAGATTGGCGCCGTGTGCGCGTGGCGGAATGGAACGCATTCATCGCCGCTTCATGCTGATTTGCATGTTGAGCTACTTCTTAATTCTCCTATCGCCTTGTTTCACACCGTTCGTACAATTGTTATAACCTGTGTACTGTGCACCACAACGAACTCGAGCTTTAACAACCTCATACATACTTCTAATACATCTGTGAATTTTACCCTGAATTCCATTCTTTAACACAATAGGCCACAGTAGTTTTCTTGAAATTGTATTGAACGCTTTCTCGAAATCAATGAAGTTTATCAATACAGTTTTCTATAAAATGAAAATTGTTTTTGAATGACTGCTAAAAGTGTAAATATGGGATCGGTTGTAGAATAATTTTGTTTAAACCTAGCTTGGAATTCACCAGTAGTCTTGTTCTGCTCCACCCATCCCTGTAATCTTGAATTAACTATAGAGCTGTATATTTTGCTACTTATGTCTGAAAGAGAAGTTCCTATGTCATTATTTGGATCGTTAATGCTGCCTTTTTTAAACAATGGAACAATAATAGATTCTTTCCACAAATCAAGATATTGACCTGTGTGAAATAGAACACTGAAGCATTTTTTTTTTTACAAAAAAATCAGTTACAACATTTCCTGATTTTTTTAATAGCTCTCCAGTCATACCATCCGGTCCAGATGCTTTCTTACTTTTCAATTTTCTCACTGAGAGTATGACTTCTTCCTTTGAAATAGGCCTATTAAGAATGTCGATATCATCATCGTCATCATCATTCTCATGTGCATCATTTCCCTTGATCATCGTTAATACTATCCGAAAAATTATCTAAAACATCAGAAGCACCTGTACACATCTTTGTTGCCGTCAGTCTCATATTTTTCTAGAACCCATCTAAAATGTTAAAATCATTCCTGCACTGTGATCTTGTTGGGCTGAAATTTATTCTTATCAGAAGCTCTACCCTTATTTGGCCAAAATTCTTTCTGGTCATTTATGGACATAATCAATTGTTCAAGTACAATTTTATTGTATTCTTTTCTCTTTCTCTGTAACAGTTTTTTGTACTCCTTTCTTTGCATAAAGCTGTCCTGGCCTCTTTTTCGGGTGAATTCTCCTTTAGTGGCAACTTTGTGTCTTTTCTGGATGATTTCCTACATGTCCTTAAAAGTTTTCTAACATTGCGCTAACTAAGAAGTTTTACATTCACCATCATACCACTTTTTCGACCTTTTCTGACATGTATAAATTTTATTTTCCATACATATTGCTTGCTGTCTTATGCATTCATTGAATAAATGTAATGCCTGATTAATGTCAGTACCCATCAATATGCTGGCTTGATGAAGTTTTTCTTTTGTATATCTTGAATGCATGCTATTATGAAATTGTTCAGAAAAGTCATCATTACAAACTACCTTTTTAATAAATAAAGGTACATAACTCCAATCATTGTCATTCCGTATCAAACCATTCTTCGCATAAACATAAAATTCCAATGGCTGATGATCAGAATTAATCATAACAGAAATATGCAAACGGCAAGAATTTCTCACAGTATTGAACAGATCTTCAGAAACTAAGAAATAATCAATCACTTCCCGTTTCCTTCATGTATGTATAATGACCTTTAAGGCCACCATTACATACTCCATTCATGATAAACAATTTAAAAGCAATACATAAATTCAAAATCATTCTTCCCTACACATTCAATTCCGAGTCTTTAGAATATCTTATGAGATCTGTTTTGTCATTCTTATCCATGAAACTGAACCTATTAAACTGATCATTGCTGAAAGGGAAAACGTTGGCTGTTCTGCCGTTCAAATCCCACACAAAAGGATATCAACGTCGTCATACAATAATATCTTGTCTGTTATAACCTCTTCAAGGTAGACAATGCCGTTTTCAATTTCAACTATTATATGATATGGGAAATTCATTGGAGGCACGTAAGTACACACATAAAGAATGTTATTTTCAAAACCAAATAAAGTTTTATTTAATAAGAAACACATAATATATAGTGTCATGTTCACATGTAAGTTCAGATACATAAGCCATCAACTCCGTTTTAATTACGCATACCACTCCACCTGATCTCCTCCCGTGTCTTGTCAGCTTAATTGCAGGTTTACAAAAGACAGAATGGTAGGGGAACAAATGGGAATCTATTTTCTCCATGAACGTTTTAACAAGACAAATGAAATCAAAATTATAAACATACGATAAAAACTTTTGATCACCATGTTTAGGTGAAAGGCCATCTACGTTCCAATGAAGGAAAGAGAATAAGTGTACTTTATTTTTAACCTGTGTTTCACTAATATTTTGTTCACTTTCATACTCGCTATCATTCAGTCTTTCATTCAGACTTTCGTTCACCGGAATGTCTCTACTGGTTATATTTTCTCTTCTCTCTTCCCCATTGTGATGTTCCCTGTCATTTTCACGTTCTTCGTCACGGCTGGTGTCAAATCATTCCAGTCCGTGAAGAACAAGCATGCATTTCACAAGTCTCCGGTATACATCTACAACCTGTACTCAGTGAACATGACACACGGCCACCAGCACGTGCGTTTCCACATTTTATCTTCGGAACCGGTGTTTGGTCAACATTATCTACCTTTGTTTCCTCAACCAGGGAAATTTGACTTTTAGAATTGTGGAATTCTAACTTTGTTTGCAGACACCAGCCAAACCTTTATCTTACTTCCTTTAACTGCTCATCCCCATCCAGAACAAATTTCTTGCCCTTAATGAGGAGATGATCATGGATCATTGTGGCCCTCTCGTTATTGTCTCTGGCAGCTTTTAAGTATAGTCCTAGTTTCTTCCTAATGTCACAGACTCTCTGAGTGAAGTCATCACCAACAATCACTGAAGTATTCTTAAGATTCTTTTTGGCTCTGAAAATTTAATCTTTGTCTTTGTAAAAGGTGCACCTGCGATTAATAGGCGAATTAGGCTTATTATTGAGGCGATGTGTTTTGTCAGGCTTATTATTGATGCGATGTATTCTGTCAAACTCTACCGTCTTTGGTAGTTTCAATTCATCAGTCAACAGATTATGTACAATATTCACACAGTCCTGTTTGGTTTCTCCTTCCCTCCTGGGCAGTCCATAAAAAATCAAATTGTTCCTTTTTGATCGCCCTTCAAGATCATCAACTTTTCCTTCCAAACGCACGATTCTATCTTTCATCATACTGCTCTCTGCCTTCAGATTGTCATTTTGAACACGAAGCTCACTGATCGTCTCTTTCATGTCATGCATGTCCCTTTTTAGTCCGTCGACTGAGTCTTCCACTCCTTTCACATCGTTCGACATGTTGTCAACCTTCGTGCTTAAGCATTATAACATTGTGAAAATGTCTTTTAGCATCGGGTGTTCGGTCGTGATCTTACCGGGTTGACTTGGAGTATGGTCAGGGCCAGGTGTCATGGAAGGGTACGTACTTGTACGAGGAACAGAGCCATCATGAGCCAGGCGGGACTGCTTTGTGGAGCTGGAGCTGGACAACTTTGGCCCGGGGTTCATCTCCATGTCGCTGCATCGGAGCAGAAGATTGCTGAAGTAAAAGGCGGTGAGGACCAAGCCTACCATGGCACCGGTGACACGGGTGTGTACTTTTAACACATGCACCGACACGGACAGCTTGAACCTGGCTTTTTTTGCCATGAAACTGATAAAGACTGCGACGAACCCGCCACATCGAACTCTGAAATCGAGAGATGCTGATGGCATCTTGATACTGTCACCGACTTGAAAGGCTGTATGAATAAAAACCGGAGAAAATATCGAGAAAACGTTAATTGCAGAGCTGAAGAAAACGTGTCTTCTCCTCTTGGATGACGACAGCTCACCCCGAGAGAGAGAGAGAGAGAGAGAGAGAGAGAGAGAGAGCTCAAAGAATCAACATTAACACTGCAATCGTTCGAGAAAGCAAAGCTGACTTTCCATTTTCAGTCTGAAGACAGTGAACATGGTTGAAGGTAGGATTGTCCATGTGTTTGTTAGCAGAAGAGCTGTCCCGCCTGCGCACATGAGTCAGAGGAATACTGGGGAAAGCAGAACAACAAAACTTGCGAGGGCTATATTCAATGCCTGGGAAGCCATGAAAACTTCCTCACTAAGTCGTAGCCACGAGACCCTCTTCTTCGGTTCTCTCATCTTAGTCATCAATTCATTGATCCATCAGCTTTTAATCGTGCGCAGTGTGGTCTCAACACTTAGCGGATGTAGCGTATATGGACTCTATGGACGTATATGGACGCCACCTTGATGGAACTGAAACTGAATCTCACGAGAACCGGTATGTGTCTTAAGAAGGATTCGGAATCAAAGAAAAATGGGAATGGCTTTGTTCTAAGAATTGAAGAATTGTCTAAGAATTGCTGGGTTCCACAGAATCAGAGGCGATTATTTAACCAATTTGAATCGAATTCGTTTTGATAGCTGTGAACAAAAATAATACCCTCCCTTCCAACGCCCTTTTCCATGAGCCACTGAAGTTTGTCTTCATCAGGTTTTAATTGTAGTCCTGATTAATAAAAATTGGTGATCTCTAATGGAATATTTTAGATATGGATTGTAAAATTTTCTCAGCATTAGGTAAGGGAGGTGTCTTAGTTTATGTGTTTCACATGTGACACGTGGTTCATTTTCTATTGCGTGCAGCTGTCGTTATTGTTTGTGTTCCAGTTAAGATATGCATGGAACTGTCATTGAGACAAAACAATCATACTTCGGTTGAAACAAAGAAGAGAGAGAGAGAGAGAGAGAGAGAGAGAGAGAGAGAGAGAGAGAGAAGAGAGAGAGAGAGACTGTGTATGTGTGTGTGTTTGTGGGGAGAGAGAGAGAGAGAGAGAGAGAGAGAGAGAGACAGAGACAGAGAGATAGAGAGAGCGAGCGTATTGCTATTAACACATGCAAGCAATTAGTACTCTCTCTCTCTCTCTCTCTCTCTCTCTCTCTCTCTCTCTCTCTCTCTCTGTCTGTGTGAAATGTTTGCCGATGATACCACTATTAACACTAATAACTCTAATGCTCAGCAAGTCTACCTTGAAATTCAGAAAAAAATATCAACCTTCTCGTTAAATGGACACAACTCAATCACATGTCTCTGCATCCTCAAAAAACGAAATTCATGTTGATTACAACAAGGCAAAAACGTCAAAATGTAACCAAAAACTTGCCAATCCTGTATATTGGTAACGAGAAAATCAAAGAGGTTTCTAATCACAGAGTCTTAGGCATAGCAATCGACAACAACCTATCTTGGTCGAAACATTTAGAACTTCTTTCAAAACATCTTGCCGTAAAACTGTATCAACTCAGGAAAATAAAAAACTTTTTAGATTATCACACCAGAAAATTATTTTTTCAATCTTATATTCAACCAAATATTGACTATGCCTCGACACTCTGGGATTTAGCGAGCAATAAATTGCTTAAACCATTGACTAGTATATATAAGAGAGCTGTCAAAATAACAATTGATGAACCCTCGCTAGGGCACCCTGATTATGAACGAGCAGGTATCCTTCCATTTAAGACCAAACTATTGTACAACAAAGCACTCTTTATGCATAAAATACTACACGGCAGTGCTCCTTCCTATTTAAGGAATATATTTACTTATAATGATCATCGTCATTCGCATAAAATAAATCTCCCTTTCCCATCAATTAATTTATGCAAATCAAGCCGTGCTTATTCTGGTGGGTGGCTGTGGAATAATATCCCAGAAAAACTGAAAAACGAACCAAACACTAGTAAGTTTAAATCCAATCTTTTCACGTACTTGATGTATCTGCCTGATCTTACACCACTTTGCCCAAAGATGTACCAATAACTGTTCTGTGTAAATGTTTCATTTTCTTTATCAGTTCTTCCTTTTCTCTCCCCCCCCCCCCTTCTTAATTGTCCCCCATCCCACCCCATCCCACTCCCACCCCCACCGTCTCCCACACCTTCTGTCGGTGTTCCCTCTGTACATAGATTTTGTATCCTTTTGTATTTTCATATGTCATATTTAAGAGTGATTTTCCATTATTTTATATTAATCAATATTTTTTTTTTCTTTTCCTTTCTTAAAATTCTTTTGGCCCCGGAGGGCTGGATGTAAAAAAGCAGTGATGCTTATTCCACTACCCTCTGAAAATAAAATTCGTTCGTTCGTTCGTTCGTTCTCTCTCTCTCCTCGCTGCGCCTTTTCTCCCTGCCCTTCCTCTCTCTGTCTTTCTGTCTTTATCTCTCTCTCTCTCTCTCTCTCTCTCTCGTTCTCGTTCTCTCTCACCGGTGGAAAGACTGGCCGTTCCGGATCCTGTCACGCATGGCAGCAGCCGCTTTGCACGTGCTTTTGACGACAGCGTTGTGGACGGTGTGAGCGATGGCACTGGTACACGCTTGAATTCGTATGACAGTTTGAACGACAGCCGTTTGAATGATGATTATTCTAAAGATGATGATGTAGATAGTGATATTAATGCATGGAAAACGGTGCACTTGATAGTGATCATATTGATATTGACAACCGGGGTCTGAATGTGCCTGTATGTAATAATAAAATATTCAAACTTCTTTCTTGGAATGTGAATGGTTTACTCTCAAAGGTCAAAGGTTTTTGACAATGCATTTATTTCTTATGCCTGTGGTTTTGATTTTATATGCTTTGGAGAAACGTTCGTTAAAACGTTTAGCGTGGACTTGTTTGTTGGGTATAAAGCCTTTATCAAACCTGCTTTAAAACAGGGGAGAAGATCTGGAGGACTCGTTTGTTTGATAAAGCAAGAATTTGTTCCTGTCATATCATATGTAGAAGTTCATTGCTCTAATGTATGTGTCTTTTTAACTGAAAAATCGCTTTTTTGGTACACAGAGAAACATTGCTTTGGTTTGTACGTATATTCAGCCTGAAGGTTCTCCTTTCTATAATTCTTTTAATGTTGATAATGGCATTTCCATGTTGGAAGAATGTTTGGCTGACTGCTTGTGCTCTCTTGGTGACATTGATATAGTACTGTGTGGCGATCTGAACAGCAGGACGGCAAATTTTTCTCCTGATTTGTATACTGATGTTTTTGATTCCTGTTTGCAAACAAAAAGCCAGCCACCTTGCTCAGATCGACGTTCTCATGATAATGTATTGAATAATTACGGTAAGTTATTGTTAAATATGTGCGTTGCTCTTGATTTGTATATTATGGATGGTGTATGTCAGGGCGACCGTCATGGCTGCTAAACACACATTTCAGACAGCGGGAGCAGCGTTAATGATTATTTCCTCGTATCTAAAGATTTTTTTCTCCACTTTTTTATGATTCATGTTATTTGTTTGTTTCGGAGCGTATCGAATCCGATCATTTACCTATTGAATTTCACTTTTTTTTTAATCATTTTTTTTTTATTTTTCTCCTTGCAAAAACAGCACATTTAACACAAATTCATAGCGTTTCACTTCATATCAGCGTACGAATCACACCATTTATGCTTCAACAGCCGTTTTGACCAGGTACCATAAACAGTTTCCGTACCATGTGTTAACTTATTTGTACGGGAGATTTTTTTCAAAAATTGATTAAGTACAGAACAAAAACATTGGGAAAAAAGCCAAAAACAAAGAGAACAGAAACAACAGAGAGAGAAAGAGAGCGAGAGAGAGAGGATAGGACACCGACAAAGCCACCAGGGGATCCAAACGTGCATGCATGTTAAGTAACACAGAGACAGACTCGTCCCTAAGCATATACATCAAGTCCAAAAGTTACACTTCTATTAAAGATTGGTATAGTAGCCATTTTCATGTAGTTTTTGACTTGACTTTACACTTTTCGCAACTTGTTGTTCAAACTTATATCTTGTCTTTAAATAATGTAGAAAGCTTATCAAAATTGGAAGTTTTTTCTCGCATTTGCATTTATAGATAAAATATTTTCCTAGAAGTAGTATGAAGTCAAAGGTTTCATCACCTCTGAAATGATCTGCATGCCCAAATAATACCAATTCAACAGACAAATTCAAACAAGCTGCATGCTGACACTTCTCTTTCATTATTGCTTGAAGTTGTTGCCAAAAAATGTGCCGCATGTTCACATAACCAAAACAGATGCTCAATGGCAACTCTCATTTTTGACAACACAATATTTGTACCCAATATACGGTGTAGAATTCTTATCTGAAACCATTTAAGTTTTATTTCTTTTATTTTTTGTACCTTTTTAAAAATGATATTCCATTCCAATTGCTGGTCAAGTTTTTCATTCCACTTGTTGCAAAAAGTAGGGATTATGTTGTCACACACAAGGCATCATAGTAAACACGTGCCCCTTTGCTGACTGAACAGAGAAGCTTCCACAATTTAGACGTTTCTTCATGCTTGTTATTTGTCATTGTTACTGCAGTTTTCCGAATATATGCGTTTACCTCTCTTAATAATCCAGTGTACGAAATAAAGTCAATGCAAAATCCATATGTATAATTGAACTCTCTATAGGCCAAAAGCGTGCCATCTTCTTTCAGTATGTGTCCAATTTTGTATATACTTTTGTCGAACAAACTTTGATAAAAAAAAAATGGTTTTTTGTTTTATCTTAATATTTTCATTGTAAAATATATTTTCGGAAGCAGTTTCTTCGGAAATGCAAGATATAATCCTTTTGCCAAATTCTTTATATGCCTCAAATACATCAACCCAAAATTTATTTCTGGATAATTGGCCTAGAGGAAGACTACAACCAATCTTTTCCAGATGACATATTTTTGGACAACTTGCCAAAGTAATACTTTTCCACTTGTGAGATGACAGTCTTATTTTTCTAATCCATGCAAGTTTTAATGCAAATATATATTCTTTTATTCTAGGCACACCACGTCCTCCATTCATTACGTTTTTAACCACAGTTTTTCTATTTATACGATCCCGTTTTCTATTCCAAACAAATCGAAATACTGAGTTTTGAATAGCGTTAATTACATCATCGGGAGGATTTGGAAGTAGAATCCAGAGATGAATTAGTTTGGACAAGATTAAGGACTTTAAAACAGCCACCCTGCCTAGTTGAGTAATCTGTCTTTTTAACCATACCTTATATAGCATTCTTATTTCAAGAAATCTAGCCTGCATGTTTATTTCTGAACAATGAGCAAGATCATTGGTAAATACGATACCCAGAATTTTGAACTGCTGTGGATTCCACTGAATACGTAAATGTTGCATGTAGCAAATCGTCGAATTTTTTCCCAATGCCGAGCCATATTGCACTTGTTTTTTCTGTGTTTAATATCAAACCTGATTTTCTTCCAAACCTATCAACTGTTATCAGAGTTTCCTCAAAAGACACTCTGTCACCTTCAAGCATAATTTCTGCATCGTCTGCGTATTGTGAAATTTTGTGTTCTGTATTGTTAATTTGGATCCCTTTTATAATTCTATTATCTCTCAACATAATGGCAAGGATTTCCACACACAAAATGAATATGTAGGGTGAAACTGGGTCACCCTGCCTGCACCCACGACCCACGGGAAACCAACCAGATGCCTGGCCATTCACAAGGACCGTTGACTTAATATCACTATAGAAAGTACTTATCCATTTACGAATATCTGGTCCGAAACCGAATGCTACAAGTACTTTATTCATGAATCCCCAGTCAAGGGAATCGAAGGCTTTCTCAAAATCTAAACATAACAGTAAACCAGGCAGTTGGTGTGTTTCCAAGTAGTTAATTAAGTCATAGATCAATCTAATGTTATCTCCGATATATCTGTTGACCATAAATCCTGTTTGGTCTTCATTGATCAAACTTGGAAGAACCATTTTCAGTCTATTCGCAACACATGCTGACCCTATCTTATAAACAACATTTAAAAGAGTAATTGGCCTCCAGTTTTTGATGGCATCTCGAGATTTATCCCCTTTAGGAATACACACTATAATTCCTTCCATTTGTGTTGTGGACAGCTCGTCTAGTTCAAAACCTTCATTTAAAGATCGCACAACGAATGTTCCAAGTGATGGCCAAAAATTTTTGAAGAACTCAACAGTAAATCCGTCTGATCCAGGGCTTTTATTCTTTTTCATCTGTTTAAGTGCATAGCCAGCCTCATCCATAAAAATTTTTCCTTCTAATTGTACCTTTTCGTTGTCTGTTAGGACATGAGGTAAATTAACCATTTCAGAAATTTCGCAATCCTCAACTTCCTTTGGCCGGTACAATTCTTCATAAAATTTCTTCACTTCATGTTGGATCCTTTCGACATCGGATATTTCTAAACCATCATTTAATATTAACTTTGTCATATTTTTGTTTAAGAAGTTTCTTTTTTCAAGCGAGCAAAAATATTGACTGACCTTTTCTCCTTCTGCTATCCAACGTGCTCGTGATCGAATCAAAACCCCCTGCATTTTAGCTTCCCTAAGTCTAACTAGTTCCTCTTTGTCCTGCTCTAAATCATGTCTTTCTTCATCAGTCAACTGTTCCTTCCTCTCTAACTTTTCAATATTCACTTGTAAACGCTTCTGCTTTTCATTACTTCTGCGTTTCTTTTCAGTTGCGAATGTTATAGTTTTACTTCTTATTTTCATTAATAAAACGTCTAGGAACAGTTGATCTGTAATAGTAAACTGAATTTCTGAACGCTCAATAAATGGTAGTTGTTCTCTTGAATAGGGCAGTACTGAGTACTCTTCTATCACAGCTTTAAGTTCCTCGTTAATTTCACTAATATATTGTTTGTCCTTCAACAAAGAACAATTAAATTTCCAGAAAGGGTATCGTTTAGTTTCTCTAGCAAAGGTTAAAGTTAAAGTAATCATTGAATGGTCTGTCCTGTATCCTGCCTTAATATCTGCATCTGTGACGAAGGTAGACACATAGTCTGAAACTAGAAAAAAATCAAGTCTACTTTGCTGCAGAGGAGAGGATCTGTGCCATGTGTATCTTTTCAACTCAGGATTCAACATTCTCCATATATCTGTAAGATCTAGATTAAACATCATGTCTTCAACTTGCTGTTGTGCTTTAACATTGTTATAATGCTTGTAATTAAAATAATCCATTGAAAAATCTTGAACCAGGTTCCAGTCCCCTCCAATTACAACATTCTCAACACCAACATCCTTAATATGATCTTCTAACTCAACAAAAAAATCAGGATCATCATGGTTTGGCCCATACAGGCTAATAATCAACATCATCTTATCCAAAATGGATACGACAGCAAAAATGTAGTTTCCACCTGTATCTTTGTAAACCTTCTTTACACAAAATTCAAAATTATTGTTAAAGAGAATCGCAACACCTCTTGAATTTGACATATATGATGCAAAATATGCTTCATAACCCCATTCTGCTCTGATACATACTTCAAGCTTAGGGTCAAAATGGGTATCCTGTAAGAGATACACCGAGAACGCCTTTTCTCTTAGATAGTGAAACACATCCCTCCTCTTTTTTGATCCGCTAGGCCTCGGCAGTTCATTGAACAAAACCTTACAGAGTTACTCATGTTATAACTTTATAAGTAGAGGCAAGAATACACAACTGTACGCAGAAACTCCTATACCCTGCAATTGACATACTATGCAAATGAAATACAGGTAGCTAAATATAAACAAATCACCAGTCCCCTAAGTGACAACAAAACCTCACCATCTCTCTCACAAAAGGAAAACAGCATCTCATTCAACAAAGGATTTCCTCCCGTTGAACATAAAGACCAAATGTATAAAAAAAAGCAAGCATAACATAAGACAAAGCAAAAAATACTAAAGTCAAAGAGTCAAGGCTATAATAACAAAACATGGTTAAATTTTGGGGAACGATGCGCTTATGTGCGCCGACAGCATTGAGGGTATAATGAGAAACTCATATGAGTACTTAAAAAGTGCGGAAGAAAACAACGGCGGGGAAGAAGACGGGAGGGATAGGACTGTGGGCCGAGTCAACAAGTCTGCAGCCAGCTGTTCACACTTGCGATATAATAGCGCGTGCCGTAGCGCGTGCAACTAACTTGTACGCGGCTTGCACGAGGACTTTTTCACATTGATTTTACAACAAAAAGTGGTGATAGATTAACGGAGAATGTTGAGGCAACAATATTCGATAAGTTTGTGTGGAATGATGAGTGTGCTTTGACTTACAGAGACAATGTGTGTAAAGCAGAAATGTGCACAAAATTAAATGAGGCTTTAGAACTGATCAATGTTGATGTAAATAAAGCTTTAGATTTGTTTAATGATTGTATTAAAGACAGTGCTGATTGTATGATAAAACGTATGCTAATAAGAAACGGTGCTAAAAAGGATGATTGGTTTGATAATGACTGTTTGGTAATGAAAAGAAAAACGCTAAAATTATTGAGAATATGGCTTCGTACTTTGGACGATGGTGACAGAAGTGAGTATGTCATTGCAGAAGAGAATGTAAAAACCTTCAAAAGCAGAAGAAGAGAATGTTCCATAAAAACCTGTTAGATAACATGATCAGATCTCTTCCTTCACAGCAGGAATTTTGGAAAACATTTTTTTTTAAAAAGCTACATTTAAAAGAAAATATATTAAGAATAATATCTTCCTGGATACATGGTATGAGCACTTTAAACATTTGTTAGGTGAAGATATTTTAAGTGATGATGAGCTTTCTGTTGTTATTGATGAGGGAGAAGACGAGCATTTCAATCGTCCTATCTCTAAAGAAGAAATTATATTTGCCATGCGGAAAATTAAAACTAACAAATCGGCAGGACTTGATTCTATTATTGGTGAATTGTTGAAGTATGATGGACCTCGAGTTGTTCACTTTTTACTAGTTCTGTTCAATAGAATTTTTGATGAGGGCATCTTCCCAGAAAACTGGACAGAGTCTGTAACCTTGCCCTTGTTCAAGAAAGGCGACGTAGATAACCCTAATAATTACAGAGGTATCTCTTTGGTTGACGTTAGCTGTAAAGTGTATAGTACTGTTGTTAACAACAGATTGCAGGAATGGATTGAATGTAATAATATCACGGGAGAGCATCAGGCTGGGTTCAAAAAGGGCTACTCTACTATTGACCATATGTTTACTCTTCTTGCATTTGTTCAGAAACAATTTTCATTAAATCATAAATTTTATGTTGAGTTTATTGAATTTGAAAAAGCCTTTGACTCCATCAATAGAAAGCTTTTATGGACTATCTTATTAAAAAATGGGATCAAGGGGAAATTATTTGGCTGTATAAGAGCCATGTACAAAGTTGTGAAGACTAGGGTAAGAAGTGGTTCCAATCTGACAGATTATGTTAATTGTTTTGCTGGGGTAAAGCAAGGTGATGTTTGTAGTCCTGTGCTATTTTCTATATTCATTAATGAGCTTACCATTGAGGTTATCAATAATGGCCTTCATGTTGGACGATTTCCAGAAGATGTCTTAGAATTGTTTATCCTATTATTAGCAGATGATGTTGTTTTGGTTTCAGAAACGATAGTTGGCTTACAGCGCCAGATAAATAATCTGAACAGGGCTGCCTCTTCATTAGAGTTGAAAGTAAACATGAATGAAAGCAACATTGTGGTGTTTCGAAAGGGAGGTTATTTGGCGGCGAGGGAAAGATGGATGTATGACGGAATTACAATACCTGTGCAGAATGTATATAAATATTTAGGGATCTATTTTTCTACACGCCCAAGTTTTACCTTTGCCTGTAGAGATCTTGCATGTAGGGCAAAGAATGCTTTGATATGTGTCATGAAAAGACTGATTGCTTTGAATAACAATTCGCTTGAGCTATTTTTGAAAATATTTGATTCCCAAATACAGCCGGTTTTGATGTATGGGGGCTGGAATTTGGGGTTTAGATAATGCTGTTGTTCATTGCTAGGCAGTACATTTATTTGCTTTGAAGAGGTTTCTAGGTCTTGACAGGCGCATTTCAAATGATTTGATATATGGGGAGACCAATAGATATCCACTGTTTATTTGTTCAGCTATTAGATGTGTTCAGTATTGGCTAAAGCTTTTACAAATGGAGCATTATAGATTGCCTCGTAAGTCTTATGAAATGTTGTTCGAATTAGATGTAAAGGGAAAAAAACTGGGTTTCAAATATACGTCTGTTTCTGTGTAAGAATGGATTTGGTGATGTCTGGCTGTCTCAGGGTGTTGGAAATCAAAGCCAGTTTATTCGTGTTTTCCGACAAAGGCTGATTGACTGTAGATGGCAAATGTGGGAAGATCATATACAAAGTAGTGGACGCTATGATTTGTACAGAAAGTATTCTAGTTTTCGTTGTACTCAGCCTTATTTGAAGTTTGATTTGGATATGCATCTGAAAAGACCAATTGCTAAATTCAGAGTTGGTGTTTCTGACATAAGGACTCATTACTTAAGATACAGACAACATAGACAAAATGACTTGGTATGTCCATTGTGTATGCAAGGTGAGGAAAATGAATTACACTTTATGTTGCTTTGTCCAGCTTTAGAAGATATTCGTAAAAAAATTATCCCACAGAAATATCATAGCCGCCCATGTATGTTTCGTTTACAGTTACTACTTAGCTCTAACAGTTATAAGGTTATTAAGAATTTAGGTATGTTTCTGTTTAAGGCGTTTAACATCAGCGAAATAATGACGTCTTAGATAGTCTTGTTGTATTGTATTTTTGTTTTCTGATAAATCATGTGTTTCTTATATTTAAAAGTGAATGATTGTGTTCATTCCCCTTCAAATGGGCAAATGGCCTTACTGAATAAAAATCTGAAGTCTGAAGTCTCTCTCTCTCTCTCTCTCTCTCTCTCTCTCTCTCTCCCCCCCCCCCCCCCCAAATGGGTGAGGTAAGCAGGAACGGAGGGGAAGATAAGGTGGGGTCGCTTGATGGAAAGGATCCTTGAAGCCTTGATGACAGCAGAAGAAAAGAGACCGTGTGCACCCACGTTACAAAGGGACCTCGACAAACTCGCTAATTGAATTGATTTAAACCATATGGCCCTTCCTCCTCCTTAATCTACATTCGTGTTGATTACAGCCAGACGGAAACATCAAAACATTAACGTCGAGTTAATTGCCTTGATCAAAAAGAATTATGACTTCGAGGAAATTGAATCACACACATTACTCGCCCTGCCAATAATCTCTCTGGGTCTAATCATGTTTCTGTTTTGTCCAAGAAGTTTATTTTCTTAAAAAAGGGGGGTAGGGGTGGGTGGGTGGTAATTGAACACAAACAAGAACTTCATTAATCAAGACACCCCAAGTATGTTTGTTTATCCAGACGCCCGAGCGAAAAATCGA
>CM031608.1:47319034-47321534 GCA_018398815.1 Conus ventricosus | reverse complement strand
TTGGCACTAAAGCACTGTATAATCCATGTCAGCACTAAAGCACTGTATAATCCATGTCAGCACTACAGCACTAAAGCACTGTATAATCCATGTCAGCACTAAAGCACTGTATAATCCATGGCAGCACTAAAGCACTGTATAATCCATGGCAGCACTAAAGCACTGTATAATCCATGTCAGCACTACAGCACTAAAGCACTGTATAATCCATGTCAGCACTAAAGCACTGTATAATCCATGTCAGCACTAAAGCACTGTATAATCCATGTCAGCACTAAAGGACTGTACAATCCATGTCAGCACTAAAGCACTGTATAATCCATGTCAGCACTAAAGCACTGTATAATCCATGTCAGCACTAAAGCACTGTATAATCCATGTCAGCACTAAAGCACTGTATAATCCATGACAGCACTAAAGGACTGTTTAATCCATGTTAGCACTAAAGCACTGTATAATCCATGTCAGCACTAAAGGACTGTATAATCCATGTCAGCACTAAAGCACTGTATAATCCATTGCAGCACTAAAACACTGTATAATCCATGGCAGCACTAAAGCACTGTATAATCCATGTCAGCGTTTTGAGGCCTACCACAAATTTGAGCCAGCATCGAATGTTAAACTGATCATTGATCAAAAGGACAACTCCCCACCAATTAATTCCCTTGTTTTGCGGGGATTTTCACCGGAGAAATCACAATCTTCAAACACATGACTTTCGCCTGGGTTGACGTCACATTTCAGGCCTTTGCACTCGCTCATGACCCTATCTTTGCGCCAGTTGGAAGTCCCCGAATAGTCCCATTCCTTTGATTTTAATCTGTGTGCTTGGAACCACCTGGCTTGTACCTTGATGGCCATTATGAAAGAAAAATGAGCAGAATCAACTTTCAGACACAATACAAATTCTCATGACAATCTATCTAATTGCGCCAGTCTATGAATACTCGACTCGTTAAGCAAGGCCTTGGCGCATTCATTTTTGGTGGGCAGCCTGTCGAAGCAACCTTGTCCGCCATTTGTCCACAGACCCAGTGAAGAATGGTGCTGTCTGTCTATCTGTGTGTCAGTCTGTCTGTCTGTGTGTTGCCAGTCCCACTACCACGGCCCTCGGGGCAAATGTCTTGGGACATTTTAAGTGTTGGAGGACAGAGACGCGTACAGTTTTGCTAGAGATTTATCCGAATTGCACTGGGTCCCTCTCTGTCTATCTGTCTGTCTGAATCAGTCAGTCTGTCTGTCTGTCTGTCTATCATATTCTCTCGCTCTCTCTCTCTCCCCCCTCTCTCTCTCTCGTCTCTCTCTCTTTCCCACCTCTCTATCTCCCCGCTCTCCCCACCTCCTCTCTCTCTCTCTCTACCCCCTATGTGTGTGTGTGTGGTGGCGGGGGGGGGGGGGGGGGGTGATTTGCTGGCTTTTTTGTGCGTTTTCTCATCTTTTTCAATGAAAGTACTGAGGAAATAGAGAGGAGAGGTGGTGGTGGTCGGAAAAGAGGATGAGTAAAATATATGTGTGTAAGAGGCACGACGTGAGGGGGAGAGAAGGGGAAAGAAAGATGGGGGAGGAGCGAGAGGCAAATGATCGGGAGGAGGGGGGGGGTGGAGGGTGGGGGGAGGAAGAGGAGGAGGAGGGCGAAGGATAATTTCCATTTACCCAAATTTCTTCCAAGAAGCTTTCTTCGGACAAACCTCACGATATTCTGTTACCAGCAATGCTTGTCGCACCCTAACCCCCCACCCCCACCCCATCCCCGCCCCCGCTCCCCTCCAGAAAGCCTAAAAATGGAAATCCGGGTTTTTTTTTTTTTTTTTTTTTTTTGTGGTGTCGTTCGAGCCGCTCAATGATCGCTAACCACAGGCACTCGCGCGCGCTGCGCGTGCGTGCGAGCGTTCTTGCAACGCTACTGACGAGTCGCGCGCACGTGCAGGTTGCGACGAATGTACGTTAGTGTGGATAGCGCGAATCAGTCTCGACGAAATCTATACAGGCTGTGTTGACTCTATCTATGTGCCCGTCTAATCTGCGTAACGACCATATCGATTTTCAGCTAATACTGTCGCTTGTTTTTGTTTGTTAGTTGTTTTTTTTTTTTCTTTTTTTTTTCTTTTTTTTCCAATTCACCCCCTGAGTTTTGTGGTTTTTACCTACGAGTTTGGATGTGTTTTTGTGCCCAGTGATAAATGTTTTGCGTCCCTTTGAACATTTTGGAGCTGTCTCACTAAAAAAAAATGAGGTAGGAAAAACGTGCAAAAGGGAAAAGGGAAACAAAACAAAAAAAGTGTTTTCTTTAAAGCAGGAAAAGAGGAGAAAGAAAGAAGAAAAGTTATTATGGTGTTATAGTAAAAGAAAGTGTCAAACAAAATTTCAAACGGTTGACAGAAGTAAACGAAACGCAAAATAATGATGTTAAAGATGCTCCTTTCGTGTCAGCGTGACGAATCCAATACTGGACCGTTTCTAGTCTTCGGTGGAGGATCATTTCTGATCCTTTATCATC
>CM031608.1:47269034-47301534 GCA_018398815.1 Conus ventricosus | reverse complement strand
GTATTTGTTGTATGACTGAACGTTACAAGATTAAGTGTTTGCAGTGATACTTGAAAAATAAGTGAATGTCACACTCGTAGGATTAGGATTTGTTTGTTATTGTAGTAATAGTATTTGTAGCTAGGTGTAAGGTGTACTATTGTATATGAGAAGGGTGAATGTAGTATGACTTTGTAAAGCGCTTAGAGAATTTCGTTTGATTAAGCGCTATATAAGAAACCATTATTATTATTATTATTAAGTGCCATGAAGACAACTCACTCCACTGGCACTGGTAACAGGGAGAGAGAGAGAGAGAGAGAGAGAGAGAGAGAGAGAGAGAGAGGAGAGAGAGAGAGAGAGAGAGAGGCAGAGAGAAATGAAATGAAATGAAATGAAATGAAATGAAAATAGATTAATGAGTTTAGGCCTCTGCCCATTTTCATGGAGTACAGAAACATCAATCAATGCGGGGGAAAAATGCACGTATATAGACTTTCATACAAATTAACAGAAGGATGTATCAAATTACACTATCTTACATATTTACAACAGTGAGTTTGCGCTCTCGTAATCTAAATGCTTTAAAGAAAAACCATGCAAGTTTTCTTATTGTCGGACCATCTTGACTAGCCATCATGCTTACAAATTTGGCTCTTTGAAAAAATGTGGGGACGCTTTTCATGATATTTGGCCTTAATGCTGCATATGCTTCACAATTAAAACTCATATGTAATTCAGTTTCTTCTAGTTCTGGACAAAAAGGCCACCTATTGTCAACGTTTATATCCCAAGAGACATAACGGTTTTTATGAATTCTAAGCTCACTTATTCCAAACCGGACTCTGATAAGGGTGTCTCTAAGGCATTTTTGTTGCACACAATCTATGTATGCTTCAGGACTAATTGAAGACTTGAAGAGTGAATATAGATTGAATCTGTTACTTTCATTTATGTTTGACGTCCATTCTTGACAAAATGTGTCTTTAAGTCTTTGCTTGAACAATGACAAGAAGCATGTCTCATTGCCTACACCTTGGGCTAACCAGACAAAGCTGAATCCTTGCTTTTGTTGGATGCATCTCAGTTTGGAAACCCAGTTTGTTTTACCTGCATTGTCTAAATTCATCAGCATCTGGTATGCTTGTTTTGGCAGGCGTGTCTCTTCCATTTTCAATAAACGAAACCAGTATTTAACAGCGCATACACAACAGTTGATTTGCAGCGGATATCTTCCGAGGTCGCCATAGATCATTTTGTTTGGAGTACGACTAGATACATTCAGAAATTTTTGCAAGCGAATGCAAGTATACTCTCCACAGGATTGTTTTCTGCTATAATGCCCCAAACTTACAAGAGTACAGAAGTATTGGTTGGATTTTGACATCAAAAAGTTTGAAAAAGGTTTTCCTGGACATATTATTTAGATGATTATATATTCTAAATACGTCAAACAGCGCTTTTTTCCCTTTTGTAGCTAATCGTCTGGCGCTTTCATAGGAACTCATAGACGTAGTGAAAGTGAAACCTAAATAAACGTATCTGTTTACGACTTCCAAAGGAACACCGTTCATAAACCACTTCTCATACCTGCTCAGATACCCTCCTTTTCTAAAAACCATAATCTTTGTCTTGTCTCTATTAACCTTAAGACCAAGATCATCACACGTTTTCAGGACACAATCAAGCTGCGTTTGGAGACCATGCGGGGAACATGACAATAGGGCTAAGTCGTCTGCAAAGAGGAGAATAAATAACTCGGCTAGATCTGGTAAAAGCTGGATACCATGTTTTCCATGAGTTTCTAAACAAGTAGACAATTCATTTATTATTATAGAAAATAAAGTAGGACTTAAGACACAACCCTGACGCAGACCTTGTGGACACCGAAAAAGATCTGTGAGTTCACTACCAACTTTTACACATGACATCACCTCTTTGTAAATTGCTCGAACAGCATTCAGAAATGCAGAAGATATCCCAACTTTGTACAGAGCTTTCAACATGGTACTTTGTTTGACAGAGTCAAACGCTTTTGATAGGTCAACAAACGCCACATAAAGTTTTCCTCCCTTTTTAGACAAATATTTTGAATGGTTGCATACAGTGTAAAAATATGATCTGTTGTGGAATACCCACGTCTGAAACCAGCTTGATTCTCGGATATTTTACTATTATCTTCCAGCCATTCATACAATCGTTTATTTAAAATAGCAGTATAACATTTACCAACAATACTAAGCAGTGATACACCTCTATAATTGTCCGTTCGTTCCATATCACCTTTTTTATGAATTGGAACGATAATAGCATTTGCCCACGTTTGTGGGTACAATCCCTTAAAAAAATTCATTGAAATATTCTGTTAGAAAATTTATTACTGATGCGTCTGCCAGTTTCAGCATTTCTGCGTGTATGTTGTCAAAACCACATGCCTTCCCTTTCTTAAGGCCCTTTATTGCTGTTAGGACTTCTTCTCTGGTGATGGGATGGTCAAGTTCATCGATAGAAGGAAGGGTGTCAGCTGGAAATTCTTCCCTCTCCTCTATGTTCCCAGCATTAAAAACCTTAAAATATTCACGCCATTCATTCTTTGTGATATTATTACTTGACTGCCTTTTCTTACCGAGACCAAGATTTACATTAACTTTTCTCCAGAACTCTTTAGCATTTGTTAAGTTGTCTGTCTTGTCTGTCAGGTATTTTGTTGTAAGGGATTTAAAACTTACTCGTTTTTCTTTTAACATTTTGTGGTAATCGCTTCTGGCTCTGACAGCACTTTGTTGATCTGGTATTGATTTAGTTCTTTTAAATCGACGCATTTTTGCTTTCGCCTTTCTCTTATTGTTAAAGCATTCTTTATCAAACCAGCGAGCCTCCCTTTTGTTGTTATCAATTTTGACTTTCTTTATCATACATTGACTGGATTTTTGTAGGCAGTCGACGAATTCATGTAAGGCCATGTTTATGTCTAAGTGTATTAACGCTTGTGCTCTTTTCATTTAATCTTGAGATTGAGGAGTTTGTAATGAATCTGAAAATACACTAACCTTTTCGTCTTCCCAAACCATCTTATCCACCCATCGTGGTTTTTGTCTCATCATGCTGTTATCAGGAGTTTTGCATGAGCTACATTTGAGTGTTAGGGTTACTGGTAAATGGTCTGATTCGATACAGTTGGTGTCAACAGTAAAGTCAGACAAAAAATCTTCACGAATCAATTCATTTGACAGAATAAAATAGTCCACTGTACTTGAACCGGCTTTGGAATATAAGTCACACAGTCGTCGAATCCATATTCTTTCAGTCCGTTTAGAATAGAACACTTCAGGACATCACATAATAACAATGAATGGTTCCCAAATCCGTTGAAAACTACGTCTTGGGATGATCGTGGAAAGATACTATCCTCTTCATCACTATGACGTAAATAGTTTGTCACATTCTTGCCATTTTCCTGGCCTGTACGGGCATTAAAGTCACCAGCCATGAGGATATAAAAATCATTTCTGGTGCTGAATAAATCGGCTACACCGTGCTCAATGATGTCTATTCCGATTCCATCACATGATTGATCATACACAGGAGAGTCACGAGGTGGAATATAAACGAAAAGACATATAATACCTTTATCTAATTTAAATAAGTCTTTCGAAATTTCGAGAACCACGAAATTAGAGTACCTGACGTTAATCTGTCTGACATACTTAGCAAGACAATGTTTGACGAGGACAACAACTCCTCCACTTCGTCTTCCTTGTTTTGTCAACTTTTTGGCTGGAGAAGTGAATGCTTTGAAATCTTTAAGCGCATGGAATTCAAAACCTGTGTATATGTATGTTTCAGTCAAACACAATAAGTCAAAAGTATTTAGATAACTGATAAAGTCACTGATTTCCAGTTTAGGGACTAATCCAGCCACATTCAAATCTAGTATCTTTAACGGTACCTGAGCTGTTCCTGTGGGCAGGCCTCCTCGTCATTACCACTCGTCACTGGGCAGGTCAGTTCTGTGCTGTATTTCATCCACATCACTGTTCTGTCCCATACTGACCATGTCGTCCTCATCAGAAGAGGGAGGAGAGTCCTCCTGGTTTATCACTGCTGCTCTCTGGCGCGGTGTGTTGATGGCTGGTGGCCTGGATAAACCCCGTCCTCTACCACGACCAAAGCCTCGAACTGTCTGCGCACTGTCGGTGTTTGTGTGCTTAGGATGTCTGTCAGTTGGAGACGTGTTGTCGTCGTTGTTAGTACCGGTAGTTGTGTGACGTGCTTGTTTATAAGCTGTATTACTGTGCTGACTAATGCGTTGTTCGTGGTTGTTGTGTTTACTATGTGCTTGTCTGTAAGCAATATGACTGTGCTGACTGATGTGATGTTCGTGGCTGTTGTGTTTGCTGTATGCCGGGGTGTTTTGGATTGGCCGAGTTAACTGACGGGTGATCCAAATCACGGCGAGAAGACACTGCCTGTGGAGGACCCTCTGGCCGCGGTTGAAACTGTCGGGATGTGTCGCGTAGGTTGTCCCCATGTGGATGTCTCGTACCGCTGTCCGTCTGCCAAGTCCTCGGTTGTCGTGACTGCGTCGGCCTCCTCTCCAGCTTTTCGTACTCCCGTTTCTGTAGGTCGAAGATATAGGTGCCCCTGTCTGTCACAAGCTTGTCGTTGCGTAGCCTGGCTCTTAACCCGTCATTACGTATTTGGTTCATCGGGAGTTGTCAACTAACGCGCGTAGTACAATTAGCGCGCATGTTTCCTGTATACAAATAGCGCGCATGTTCGTATACAAATAGCGCGCATGTCTCGTATACAAATAGCGCGCGCAGAGAGAGAGAGAGAGAGAGAGAGAGAGTTTCCTGCCGTGAACACTTATCAGATTCTTGACTCGACAACCAGCTTTCCGAAGAAAAACAATCTGGATTCAGTTGCTGTTTCCAACAGAGCACAATGGACGCTTCGCTTACAAACCAGGGACGGCCTTGCCTTCTGTACGAAGGTTTTCGTTTCAGACTGGACCGTGTGACGAAGTCAACAAAGCTGTGGAGATGTACGAAGCGAGCATGCCAAGCGCGGTGCAAGACACAACTTGATGGCAGTTTCATTTCCTTCACAAACCAGCACAATCATGAAGAAAACTCTTTAAGATCGATAGAGGCGCACAAGCTCAGACAAGGATGCAAAAGGAGAGCCGCTGACGATTTACTTGAGAGACCTTCAAAAATCATCGGGCTAGAGTTGCAGAACGGAACGGCGGAGGAAGGGGACATGCTTCCCAATGACATGATTGGCATCTGTCGGGCTGTCTACCGGGAGCGGAGAAAGAGGACGCCAACGTTACCCAAGAACAGGGAAGAGACACACCAATGTTTGCGTGACTATGTTCTAGAGTCTTCGAGGGCGAAGCCATGATCCAAGTGAATGACGAAGACTCTGGCATCATCGTCTTCACCACACGAACAAACCTGAAATTCTTGTGTAATGAAAACGTGCCTCTTTTTGGCGATGGCACTTTCAATTACTGTCCAAACTTCTTTCTACAGCTCTACACCTTCCATGGTTTTAAGAACGGTCAGCACATCCCCTGTTTTCAGTTTGCTTCCAAATAAGTCAAAAGACACGTACCTCACCATGTTCAGGCATCTGAAACGAGTCTGTACAACGTATGGTCTGGATCTGAACGTCGCCAGCATTCATCTGGATTTTGAAGATGCGATGCATCAGGCTGTGAAAGAATCATGGCCAAACGCGATCGTCAAATGCTGCAAGTTTCATCTTGGGCAGGCGTGGCTGCGTAAGATCCAAGCACTAGGACTCTCTGATGAGTTCAAGACGCACGAAACGGAGACAAGCGCTTGGCTCAAGTCATTTTTCGGACTCAGCTTCCTCCCCCCTGCAGATGTCTCAGACGCCTTCGCATTCGACATACTAGCAGATGCACCAGAAGGAAGAAAAGTGGAACAGTTCGCCGATTACGTGCTGCAGACCTACGTGGCACCAGAGGCCAAGTTCCCGCCGGATATGTGGGCAGACCCCGATTTGGAGTCACACCGGACAACAAATGCCTGTGAGGCCTTCCATAGGCATCTGGGGGACACTTTCTATCACCCACATCCACCCATCTATCATTTCATGGAACATTTGAAGCGCTTTCAAGTGCAAATCTACATTAAACTCAGACTGCAAGAGATGCATGGAACTCGAGAACGCTTCCAGCGACAGGAGCTCACCACAGAGGAGTACATCAAGCGAATGGCCTACAAGGTGCTTCCCTACAAGGTGCTTCCCTACAAGGTGCTTCCCTACAAGGTGCTTCCAAGACTACTCTAAAGAACTTGTACAGAAAGCCTTACTTCCCTGTGCGCCTGTGATTATGACGTCTTCTCCTGCAGTTTATATATTGTTAAGCCTGTTTTTTACAATTAAAAAAAAAAAGATCCTGCTCGAAATCCTAATTCCACCTCCCCGTGGTGAGCAGGGGGCATTGGCAGACGGAAGGGGTGCTCCCTCTCTCTCTCTCTCTCTCTCTCTCTCTCTCTCTCTCTCTCTCTCTCTCTCTCTCTCTCTCTCTCTTGTACGCGCTATTTGTATACGAGACAAGCGCGTTATTTGTATACAGGACGTGCGATCTATTTGTATAAGAAAAACGTACGCGCTATTTGTATTTGCGCGCTAATTGATGCCTGCCGGTTCATCAGGGGTGCCAAACCGGAGCGCTTCTGTCGTACAGTGTGGGAAAAGTCCTCCCGTACATACACAGGTGACTGGGTGTCTCTGAGTACTCTGACCTGACTGAGGACCTTGTCTCGTTGTTTCAGAGACTGGAATCGTACCAGAATGGCAGACCCCACAAGACGTGTTTGCTCTATGTTCATTGGCTCTCTCACTTTCATGTCATAGTAAATCAAGTCTCTCACCTTCGATTCACATGACTCCCATGTGTCACCCCTGCACGAGAGGCCAAAGAAGAGGAGATTATAACGTCTATATTGGTCGTCTATCGTCTCTTGCTGTTTTTCCAATTTCTCTGTTTTTTCTTTCAGGCGGGACAAATACGATTTTAAACTGATACACTCATCTTCGATAGCATCAATGTCCAGATGTAGCACATTCTGGTTCTCTTCTATTTCAGTCAGCTTGCTGGTCATAGATTTCCTCATGTCATCAAGACATTTGTCGAGGTGTGCTTTCACATCTTGTTGCATCTGTTCAAAACTGGAAATTTTACTTGTCAGTTGTGACACGGTACGAGAAAAGTTGATGGCACTGAAGAGGCGATCAAATTGCTGTTGCACGTTACTGTCGTCACCCTGGGTGTTCCTCCCGTCACAGTGTTCCTCCTGTTTTTCAAATGACGGCCCAGGGTTGGGTTCGACTCCGGCCATAAGTAATATGAGCAGTAGTGTAGCCATGGCCAGTTTCGCAGAGAAGTTGTGCATTCGAAGTCCGTTCACTCGATTTGCGGCGATGAAAGCTTTCTTTGATAAAATTTTGAACAGAATCATTAGGAACATACCTATTGCCATCCGATAACATTGAATCGAACATCCCATGTTGAGAAATTTAAGTTAATTTGGCAAAATTATTGCTGATTTTGAAGAGCTCTCCCAAAACGCGTCTTGTCGCTGTGTGAGCGATGTTCTGACTCCGAGAGGCAGAGAGAGAGAGAGAGAGAGAGAGAGAGGAGAGAGAGTGGAGAGAGAGAGAGAGAGAGAGAGATTGGGAGAGACAGAAAGAGAGATGACTGAGAGAGATACACTGAGAGAGAGAGAGAAAGAGAGAGAGAGAGGAGAGAGAGAGAGAGAGGAGAGAGAGAGAGAGGAGAGAGAGAGAGAGAGAAACAAAGAGGGAGACAGAGAGAGAGACAGAAACAGAGAGACAGAAAGACACAAGAGAGGGAGAGAGAGAGAGCAGAGAGAGAGAGAGGAGAGAGAGAGAGAGAGAGAGAGAGAGAGAGAGAGAGAGATGGGAGAGACAGAGAGAGAGAGATATACACTGAGAGAGAGAGAGAGAGAGAGAGAGAGAGAGAGAAGAGGAGAGAGTGAGGAAGAGAGGTGCAGAGAGAAGAGAGAGAGAGAGAGAGAGAGAGAGGAGAGACACAACACACACAACACACACACACACACACACACACACAACACACACACACACACACACACACAGAGACCCACTGTAATTTTCAAAGACATGCCGACAGTTTTGAAAGCTAAGAGGTTTATCACACACAAGCATGAAGGAAAAGCAAAGATTCCTTGTTCGCGACTCCCAAAGCACAGAAGCGGTGTTGAAAAAAATAAATAAGGGGGGGGGAGGGGGGGGGGGGGGAGGGGGGGGGTGCCAAAAGCCATGGACACTTCGAAGCAAAGATTATTTTTGGCGTCAGTTGGGCAAAAATCAGGCTGGGCGTACACACTTGTTCCCCTTCATCCGTGTGGTCTGTTGTTTGTCTTTTAGCACAAACACGATGGAAGGACAGAAATTGGGTCCAAGGACGACGAAGCGGATCAATTTGGGAGCGGATCTCAATTGCGGATCCCTAGAGCTGATTGGGGCTCAAACAGCGGATCCACTTTAGCAGAAGTATTACAGATTCTCCCAGTGAGCGTGAGCCCTGTGAGGTGACTTTTAACGAGCTGATAAATATCTATGAAGTCAGATATTTTCACAATACGTCTTTTTTCTGGGGAAAGAACTCTATTAGTCCGTAACTAATTACTTCCCTTATTCGTGAAAATATTTTTGTCACCACTGCTTGTTATTGTTGTTGATATTGTTGTCGTTGTTGTAGTTGTTTTTCATCGGAAAAATTCTCTCTCATTATTATTATTATTATGTTATTATTATTATTATTATTATTATTATTATTAGTAGTAGTAGTAGTAGTAGTAGTAGTGGTAGTATATGTGTAAGTGTGTGTGTGGTGTGTGTGTGTGTGTGTGTGTGTGTGTGTGTGGTTCCAAAAAGAAAACACGAAATCAATAGATTAATTTGTTTGTTGAGCTGTGGCAAGAAAAGATTGAATACGAAAACATGAGTGGGTCCTTCACATGTTCAATGTCTTCCTCTCAAACAGCGATGACCAGGGTTTATTTTTTTGTGTGTTTCTCAATCAAAGCTGAAGCTTCCACATGCAATTATGCCCTTCCCCTCCTCCCCCTCTCCCCACTCCCTCCTTCTGCATGCACGCAGATAAGAGCGCAGACCCACAATACACAGAATGATCCAAGTGGTGAGTGAGGACCAGCCGCCGTGGCGAAGTGGTTAGCGTCGCGGACTCCCGGCTGGGAGGTCGTGGGTTCGAATCCCATCAGAGTCATGTGGGTTTTTTCTGCCCGACCGGCTCCTACCCAGAGTTGAGTTTGCTGCGGACTCAGTTGGGAAGACTGGGACCACACAGTCGAGTTTCATCCACTTAATGGATGCGTTTCTGAGAGTGTTGCTCAAATTTCATGACCAACACTGCAGGTGCCTGTATCTCTCGGGCCTGGTTGACGCCAGGATATATTATGAAAGGAAGCGTAGAGTACAGCCCTGTCATGTAGTCTCAGACCGAAATGGAAATCCGTAGCATCATCTTAATCATCCTCATTCCCATTGATCAGCATTTAAAAAAAAAAGTCTCAAATTCTGTGGCCCTTCATGCCCTGCTCTCATGGTGACCTCAGTTTCGATGTCCTCTCCGCGTCTGTGGCCTTGGTTTGCTTCCGTCGGGGCACCGGTATCGGCGAGTCCATGGGGGCTGTCGTTGGACGGACGTGGTGGCGCCCTCCGGAGGGAGAGCTCACTCACGCCGGCTCCGCGACTAAGCAATTATTGTCGTCAGTAGGGGACGTAGTAGGTGGTGTCCTGCGTATGTTAGATCAGAGCAGGCGCCACTGAACACCACAAAAGTGATTCGGCAGCAGTGCAGTATCTCCTCCGGTGGGTTGCCTCATGACGACTTGACATTGACTGCTCCCTGTGGATTGCTGGTGTCGGGGCTGCGGCGGGGCCAGCCGGGCTATGGCTGTGGACGGGGTGTCGGAATGAGCGGCGTGGGTGCACTGCCTCTGAGGTAGCGGAGAGGTTGGGACAGCAAAAAAAAAAAAAAAAAAAAAAAAAAAAAGTGGTGAGTGAGGATGAAATCCTTCCAAACAATAACGGGCAGATGCATGTCTTTGTCTGAGCATACTACGAACGACGACGTTCGCAAAATTATCAAGCAAGTCACATTGAAGAACTGGTTTCCAATAGTGACAAGAAGAAAGCTGACGTCATACGGACATGTGACGTCATCAACCAGCCTGTTCAAGATCGTCCTCTGAGGTGGGAGAGTCCATTTTGCCTTTTGGGGCGAAAAGGGAATGAGCGAAGTGAAAAAGGTGAAGATGGATGTCCCCCCTCCCCCTTCCAATAACAACACAGGAGTAGGGCAGGAAGAGCAGGCAGAGGACAGATGGGGGGGGGGGGGGGGGGGGGGGGTGAGGGGGGGTACGGGGAGGGGGAGGGGCAGCTTTGCTGAGAGGAGCGGGAAGAGCTTTGTCGCATCTCAAGTCCTTGCTCTCCACAGTCGGGGAAGAGGGTGTGGATGGGGGTGGGGGTGGGAGACGATTGCTGAAAAGGTTTGTCATTACAGTGTCTTCATGACCTTGGCTTGATTTTGGGACTAGCAAAGTACGAAGATATTTTGTTTTTGATGAGTCATATTTTATTTCGAAACTTCATAACAAATTGCAAGAAAAGAATACAAAATGCATACATGTCGTAGTAAGTCAATAATAGTAACAACAACAAAACATAATCATGAGCACAATAGGCCCTAATAACCACAAAGGGTGCACACAAAACATGTGTTGTTCGATAAATGAAAAACAAAGTGATAGAAACAAACACATAAATTAATTAAACACAAAAAAACAAAGCAAGTGGCTGTCGTCATATTTGGAAGCCTTGAGAAAAAAAATAAAGAAGATCACATTGATCCAATAAAGAAGAATACAGGAGCCATTGTGTAACAAACCTTATGAGTGACATTTGAAGACATGCAGCATACTTTTCTATTTCATATCTCGCTTTCAATGCAGCATACTTTTCTATTTCATATCTCGCTTTCAATGCAGCATATTTTTCTATTTCATATCTCGCTTTCAAACACACAATGGAAACTTGAAGTGACGGCAGATCTTTGTAACAAGAAGATGACAGTTTGTTGAGAGGAACAAAATGTGCACATTGAAAGTTGGTCGCTTTTCCTACAGCACACATGAAGCACACGCCAGAACTCTGAACCAAATTGGATTTTTGTTAGAAATTAAAATTAATGAAAGTAGCCCCCCCCCCCCCCCCCCCCCTTCAGAAAAAAGAGTGCTGCTTAAAAGAAGATAAAGAGCAGCCTATATCTGAAAAAAAAAATCATAAATAACATTCTTCGAAATCTGACCAGGAAACGAAACAAAGAGTCTGTTCAATAAACCGTCTGTTCAATAAAGTTTGTTCAGCTGCACGTGTTTATCTTGAATGGTTGCAGTTCAGTGATTGAATAAATGTTCGCCTTGCCATGCCATCTTATGAATGTTATTTTTGCTCACTTTATATACGTTGTAATCCGATTCGGATCCAAATCTTCCCAGTTCGCACACAGGCCTGTCAATGCAGTTAATCAGCTTGATTTTTTTCCCCATTGTGATCCGTGCGGTATATCTTGAGAAATGTGCGAATGTGTGGACACTTGCCCTACTTCACAATGTGAAGAAGAACGACCAACATTCCTGGACATGACGTTTGATGCACTTGAAGTCTCTGGATTGGGTTTTTTTGGCCTCAAGACATATTACCATGAAGCTTCGATTCGGAGTTTGTTTGTGTGCTTATTTGTTTTTTTTTTTTAAGCAATCCTGCCGACAGACAGACATTCTGACCACCAAGTATGCCGGTGAAAACAACAAACAACACCTCCTTTGTAGAGAAAATAGTATGTAAATGAAATGAGCATTTTGTTTTTTCACAAACTGACTGCACATGTCATGAGACTTTTCTTTCTTTCTTTCTTTCTTTTCTTTCTTTCTTTCTTTCTTTCTTTTCTTTCTTTCTTTCTTTCTTTCTTCCTTGTCTTTTCTTTCTTTTTCTTTTGTCTTTCTTTCCTTCATTTTTTTTCTTTTATTTAATTTTCTTTTCTTTTTTTTGTTTGTTTGTTTCTTTCTTTCTTTCATTTCTTTCTTTCGTCATTTCCTTCTTTCTTTCATTTCTTTCTTTCGTCATTTCTTTCTATGTTGCAACAGTTGCTGCTATTGATTTTGTTGCTGCTGCTGTTGTTGTTGTTGTTGTTGTTGTTATAATGATTCTCTCATTCAAGCTGCATCCTCTCTTCTCCCCCCCCCCCTTCCCCATCCTGAATACCCACCCTCCCTACCGTGTCAGATTGTATGACTTTGGTGCGTATTTACATTGACTGCTGGTCACAGAATCCACATCAGCAACCGCAACGTACATAGCAGAGATAAGCCAAGATAGTTTTGTATGCTCAATAAACAAGCGAACAAAGACACAAAAACAATAAGAGTAAAAGCAAATTATAACAAAGACCAGCATCATTCGCCTTTGCCGATCTGTTTCAAAGTGTACACAGAATTTACTTAAAAGATTGATAATCTTTCTCCAGATAAGTCTCTTTTGCAGGCGCAACAAAAACAAATCCACCACCTCCACCCATCCTCTGCACCTCCACGCACCCCCCCCCCCCCCCCCCCCCAGCCCTCCCCGTTCTCTCGAGCTTTCTCTCCGCCACCCTCATCTCTGCGAAACACAGGCACAAACACTCACACACGCACACACCAACCACACACACACACACACACACACACACACACACACACACACACACACACACACACACACACACACACACACTCTCTCCTCTCTCTCTCTCTCTCTCTCTCTCTCACACGCACACCACACACACACACACACACACACACACACACACACACACACACACACACACACACACACACTCACACACACTCACACACACACACACACACACAACACACACACACGCGCGCGCGCGCGCGCACACACACACACACAACACACACACACACACACACACACACACGCGCGCGCGCGCATGCACGCACGAATGCACGCTCGCACGCACGCGCACGCACACACGCACGCACACCACACAACACACACACACACACACACACACACACACACACACACACACACACAACACACACACGCACGCACGCACGCACGCACGCACGCACGCACGCACGCACGCACGCACGCACGCTCGCACGCACGCACGCACGCACGCACGCACGCACGCACGCACGCACGCACGCACGCACGCACGCACACACACACACACACACACACACAACACACACACACACACACACACACCGTACTCGCACATTCTTTCAATTCATTCATCGGGATTTCATTTACCGGTTTTTTTGCCGTGAAACGAGGGACACCGGTTGTTCTATTGTGTCCGATCCCCCATGCTGCTCTGTCTGTGAGTGAGCGCATGCTTCTTCCAACTTGTTTGGAACAACAAAGACCCCGCTCATCGTAGCGCCATGGATAATGAGGGAAGCATCGACACCTGTCTGTCTGTCTGTCTGTCTGTCTGTCTGTCTCTCTCTCTCTCTCTCTCTCCTCTCTCTCCTCTCTCTCTCCCTCGCTCTCTCTCTCTCTCTCCTCTCTCTCGTTATCGTTCTCTCTCTCTCTCGTTCTCTCTCTCTCTCTCTCTCTCTCTCTCTCTCTCTCTCTCTCTCTCTCTCTCTCTGTGTCAGCGCATCAATCACGAAACTGGCAAACATGCCAAAGTCTTCTGTTCGTGACTGTGGACAAATCCCGTACATCCTCACATGATCTCTTCTAATTCTGGACACCTCTCCCAGCCTGTACGTGTCTGAGTTGAGCCGATCAATGTCTTTTCTGAGTTCCATATTTGCTTTTGAAAGTATGGACATTTCTTTGATTCCTTCTGTCGCTGAACTCTCTCTCTCTCTCTCTCTCTGCTCTCTCTCTCTCCTCTCTCTCTCTCTCTCTCTCTCTCTCTCTCTCTCTCTCTCTCTCTCTCTCTCTGTCGGTCTGTCTGTCCTCCCTGTGTCTGTCTGTCTCTCTCTCCAGTCTGTCTGTCTGTCTGTGTGTCTGTCTCTCTCTGTGTGTCTGTCTGTCTCTGTCTGATTTGTCTCTCTGTCTGTCTGTGTTTGTCTGTCAGTCTGTCTGTCTATCTGTCTCTCTCCCTCTGTCTGTCTGTCTGTCTGTCTGTCTGTCTCTCTCTCTCTCTATCTCTCGCTCTCTCTCTCCTCTCTCTCTCTCTCTCTCTCTCTCTCTCTCTCTCTCTCTCTCTCTCTCTCTCTCTCTCTCCTCTCTCTGCCTGTTACTGTCTGTCCCTCTTCTCACAAGATAAGGATTTGTGAAATGGAGCATTGGATGAATGTGTACATTATTTCTTCTTGTTAAAAGAAAGAGAGCCAATACAAAAAAAAAAAAAAACAAAAAAAAAACCGCACACTGCTCTTAACACCGCGGAATCCACTCAGCATCAGTGCTGTGTCTCCTGCGACGGGTTGCCTCCTGACAGCTTCCTGTTGACTGCTTTCTGAGGCGGCCAGTGCTTGAGGCTGCGGCAGAACGGACCCGGATGTGGTTGTCACTAATGGAGTGGACAGAACGCGCGGTGGAAGTAGAAACAGGAACAAACACGACAGGACATTACACGAAACACACCTGTCGACTAGTTCCTGACTGGCAAAGCAAAAATCAAGTTTCCTAGCAATAAATGGGTTTTGCCTCCACCTCGTATATACCTTTCCCTCACCATGAAACACTGTCTAGAGATCTTTCAAGCCTGTATTTGTAGCCATGTTGTTTGATTTTCTAATTTGCTTTTCACAATGTGGATCACCAGATATGTTATCCAGGTTATTGCATATGATTTCTTCCATTCACACATTTTTTGTTGATTTACGTTTTGATAAAACGTCTTGCAAATTCCCGAAGAATCTAATTTTATCCCTTGGGTTTCATTTGGGGCATATACGTTAACTACTGTAACTTCTGTGCTTCCCGTCTTTATTAAGATAGCGAGAATTCTATCCCGACTTTCTTGAAATTTGGTTATTAAGATAGCGAGAACTCTGTCCCAGCTTTCTTGAACTTTGGTCATCAAGATAGCGAGAACTCTATCCCAGCTTTCTTCAACTTTGGTTATCAAGATAGCGAGAATTATATCCCGGCTTTCTTGAAGTTCAGCTTTTCCTTGGAGTTGTTTAGATATCAATATGACTTACCTTTTTCTTTAAAAACGCCATTAGGTAAAATGATTTCCCTCCCCTTTGTTTCTCCAAAGGATGCATCTTTTTCAATATGGTTTCCCTGAGACTTTATGTCCCCTTTTTTGCGTTAAAAAATTGCCCAAAAATTGCATTTTTTTTCCCAAACCTATGTTTTCAGCCTCGACCCAGGCCCAAAGAAAATACTAACTACCCTTTTTACAAAAAAACAAAATAGTATGGGCTTTTTCTTTTCCCCAAATCAAAAAACCCAACACAAAACAAACACACAAAAAAAATAATAAAGTAACAAAGCATAAACCCAAAGTCCATAAGCGTTTGAAAAAAAAACCTAACCAGCTTGGAAAAAGGGGAAACCCACGCCACACATTTCAGAGGGGGATTACATCGCTTGATCCTCGTCTTCGTCAGATTCAGATTTTCCCCCTGAAGCCCTGTTGAGGGGGTTTGTTTGCCCGTGAATTCTTTGACGGGGGTTTTTGGGGTCCACGGAATCGTTGAGGGGGATTTTGTCCACTGAAGTCTGTTGCCCGGGGGTTTTGCCACGGAAGCCCTGTTAAAGGGGTGTTTGCCCATAAAATTTCGTTAAAGGGGGGTGTTTGTCTAGGGGAAAGGGCCCTTTAGGGGGGTTTTTTGTCCACGGGAAGTCTGTTGACGGGTGTTTGTCCAAAAGGCCGGTGGTGGGGATTCCCGGCGAAGGGACGTTTTGCCGAATTTTGACTTTATGTCCTCTGTGGGAAAAGGGTCAACCATTTTGTGAGGTTTCCCTTTTCCAAACTTTTTCCCCCTGTTTTTTTTAAATTTTTCTGCCTCGACTGTCTCCTCGATGTAACGAAGCGCCGGAGGGGTTTAGACTTGCGGGGGGTGAAACTGATTGGGGCCCGTGAACGTTTGGGAAGCCTTCCAGCGATTTCACTGGGGGGCCCTTTTAACCCTTGGGGATTTTCACCAGCCCTGTAAAGGGATCGGAAGCCCTTTCCCGGGCCCTTTGTACCGTCACCCCCGGTCACAAACAGAGTCGTTCCTCGGCACCCGGGCTGCTCTCCCCTCTGGACCACAGGAGTCTTTTGGCCCAACAGAGCAGGGCCCCCTTTGTCGCCCCCCTTATAGAACGGGGGACTTTTTAACTGGTCTGTCAAAAGCCTGGGGGTTTCGTCCCCTTTTATTGGGGGCAACCTGTTTAAACCTTGGGAGTCTGGTTCATTCCAGCGGGATTTCCCACTCCTTGGGGTACAGCCAAATTTTCCCTAATTGGGTCCAAACTCGAGGAACTTGGGGAGGGGAACAGGTGGGATTTTCTATGTCCACGCTTTTCTGCCTCTTTTCCCAAACAAAAATTTTTTTTTTCGGGTAGTGTCCCCTGCTCTTTTCTGCAAAACGTTTGGACCGCAAAATCTTTTTTTTCAATTGGGTTTTTATTTTTTATGGAAATCAATATTGTCATCAGATATGGGGGAAAGGGACTTCTGCCCGCGGGCCCGGCGAAGTTCGCGACGAGGGGGCCCGCGGGTTTTTGGATCGCTATAAACTTACCCCAATTTTTGTCGGGACTTGGGTCACCCCTCCCCCCCCCCCAAACCCACGTCCCCCTTTTTTCTGCTTTTTGATTTTTTTTTTTTGTTTATCTTTTTCCCCGGGGTATTAGCCCCCAAGAGAACGAAAATTCCCCCGACCTAAACCACTTTCCCCCTCAACCATTTTTCCCAAAAGCGAAAGTGCCCTGGGAACCCAGGCAGACCGGGCTAAAACCGATAAAAAACCCTTTAATTTACGGCTCGGGGCATTTTCAACCAAAAGCGCCTAGCCCCCGTTTGTGTAAACAAAGCACACGGCGGGTTTGCAACCCACTTTCCCACTCGACAAAACCCGCATTGGGGGCTGTAAACGCGCCCAACAAACCCGGGGTTTTTGGGCTTGCTCGGACCTCGGGAAAAAAGGGGCTGTGTTTAAATGCGCTCGGGTTTGTGACCACTGTTTTTTTTACTTGTTTATTTTAAATGGCAAAACTTACTAAAAGAACAGGTTTGGGGATATTTGGGGGCCAAAAATTTTACTTTAACTGCCATGTTAGAGAAATTTTTTTGAAAGAATTAGGCGAAGCATTTGTTAAAAACCCGGGGGAAAATTTTTTTTTTCTAAAAACAAAAAAATTTGAACTAACTCCTTTAAAAATAAACGACATTTTAAAGGGTTTTTTTGGGTTTCCCGGGAAATTTGGAAACAAAGTCCCCCAAAATTTTAAATACGTTTTTTGGACTATTGATGAGATGGCTCCTTTCTAATAAATGGCATTTGCTTTAAAAGTGGGGGCCGAACAAAACAAACCATCACGCGTTGTTTTTTGGGAGCTGGTTTTGAGACAGCTAAACCCCATTTTTAAAAAAAACAGGCTTTTCTTTTTCCTAAGGGGGAGGAAACAGGGCTGTTTTCGTATGCAAAAAAACTTATTTGGGAAAACTTTTTTGCTTTCCTTCCCAAAAAAAATTTGTTTTTAAATTGTATCAGATTTGATTGATTGTTAACTACAGTTTCCCATTTGTTCATTGGCGGGCGATTTTGTGTTTTTAAGATTTAACTTTTTCCTTTTTTTCTAATTCTAACCAGTTTTTTCCTGCCTTAAAAGTGTGCCCTTTTTCCCAACTGAATGGAAAAATTTTTAAATGTTCGGGCCCAAACAAACAAATGGGGGTTAGGCAGCCCTTTATACATTTTAACAGAAAGGGAAAAGGAGGAGTGTGTGGCCGGCACTATCTTCATATAAATGTTTCCAAAATTAAAAATTTGAGGGTTTTGCCCTACTACTGGCGATTAGACCGGGCCAAAAAGCGGCTCAGCAGAAATTTTGCGTAACCCCGCCAAAGCAAGTTGAAAAGCGCCCCAAACCACTGCCCGTAAAAATCTTTTTTTAGATACCCTCAGCAGAGCGGCCCGGGTTTGGTTTAATTTGGCTGCTTTAGAACAGTGCGCGCACTGTAAAAACCAAACGGGCGGCCTACCACTGACGTAAAAATCTATTTTTGGGAACCGCTCATGCAGGAGGGGGCCCGGGGTTTTTTTAGGGGTTGACTGCCTTAAATTTTCCCCCAAAGCCCCTTCATGCCTTTGTATATTTTTGCTTGTTTACGGGCTTAAACCCTGCTTCGTTTTCAATGTCCTGCTTCAATTTTTTTGGCTCCCTTCGGGGGGGCCAAAAAGAATGTACTTTATTAAAACCTGTTTTGGGTTTTTTAAATCAAGCTTTTGATAAATGCACTTGGGGGCTGCTTGAAAAATCTTCAGTTAAACAGAGAGAACCCGGCAGCCGCCTTGAATTTAGGGCGCGAAAAAGCGCCAACCAAAAAACCCCTTTTTTTCCCATTTCCCTATGCAAGCACTTCTTATTTTTTAAATGTTTGTGGGGGTTTGCTGTTATTGTTGGGGTTTTGTTTTTTTAACTGATAATAACAAATTATTTTCTGAAAAATTCGTTTTTCTTATAAAAAAATTTCAAAGGTGCGCCACCACACGCACGCCCCCCCCACCCCCCCCCCCAAACGCACGCACGTCCCCCCCCCCCCCCACCCCACGCACGCAGGGTCCCCCCAAACCCCCCCCACCCCATGCACCCCACGTCCCCCCCACTTTCCCCCCCCCGAAACGAACTCCCCCCCCCCCCCCCCCCCTGTGTACCACCACACACACCCCAAACCCCCAAGTCGCCCCATAGTTTTTAATTAAGTTTTAATTAAGGGTCACCCCAATTTTCTTAATTAATTTTTAAAATTAAAGGGTTTATTCAATTTTCCTAATAAGTTCTTGATAAAGGGTAACTTCAAAGTTCTTGTTTAAAGGGCACCTAAAGATCAAAAACAAAAGCCCCAACCTTAAGAAATTTTCAAGTTATCTTTTTAATTATAAAAAAAAATACAAGCAAAGGGTTTTTCTTAAATAGTAGAGTTTTAATATAGTACAAAACACGCCTAAAAAAAAACCCGTCATGGGTTGGGGAAAGGTCTTGCTCAGCTTCCTGCATAGATTTTAAGGAATTTCTTACACCCTAAGAAACCCCGCTTTTGTTTAAAATTCGGGTCTAGGGGAAAAAGTCTTTTAAAGATTTCCTTGTCTTTAATTTATTGATTTTATCTTTTTAATAATACGCCTTGAAAAATTTTCTTTTTAAAAATTTTTTAAAATTTTAATTTTTTTTTAAAAATTTTATTCCATTTTAAAGGGATCAAAAAACCCTTTTTTTTTAAAGGGGTCCCTGCGGGCTGTTGTTTTTTCTGTATTTAGGGGGTTCGGGTTTTTTTTTTGGGTTTTTTTTGTTTTGTTCCAAATTGGTTAAATATTTTATAACCGTAAAAAAAGCGCCCCAGCAGCAGCAAGGGCCCAAAAAGGGCAACATTTTTAAATTTTAAAATACACCATGAAGATTTCGGGGCCCTTAAATCACATGGAGTTTTTTTATAGCTCATTGAATAAACTTTTTCGGGGGGTTTTGGGGGGGTTTTTATTTTTTTCAGATGGTTTTATTTTTTTGAACTTTAAATTTTTTTTTGTCTGTTCCACTCTGCTAATTTTTTTCCCCTGCTTTAAAAAAGCCCAGGATGGGGATCCCTTTTCACGGGGCCCCCCACCGGGTTCAGTGTTTTTCTGCTGATTTTCGGGGTTTGGGTTACTTTTCCAAACCTGATTAAAATGTTTCCTAAATTCTGATGATTTTCCAGCCCGCTCATTTTTGAAGGGAAAAAAAATCTTTTTGGGAAAAAAGTTATTAACCATGAAAAAGGCAAATAACAATTTTTCCAAATTTTGGTATAGATCACCCCCTAAGACTCTAATGACTTTTTTAAAAGGGATCTTGGGGTTAAAATCAAAACGAAAGATTTTGTTCAGAATAAATTGGGAGCAAATCTACTGACTATTTTTTATGTAAAAACAAAAAACCTTTTGCCCCCACATTTTTTCACCATTCAAAAGACCCCACTGGGGTTTCCCAAAACCTGTTATGTTTTTTTAAAAAAATGTCTTCGGGGGGACATCTTTAAAATCTTTTCAAAATGCTAAAATTAATTTCCGGGGAACTGTTTTTTTTTTTTCCCACATCTCCCAAAGGAATAAAAGCCTTTCCTTTTTGGGGCATAATAGCTTGATCATCAATTTGGGGTCTTTCATAATTTCCCGGAAGGTTTAGGCCGCCCGGGAGCTGTAGTAGATCTTCACGTTCATTTTTTTTTAAAATTAAAATTTTTATTTTTTTTTTATAAAAATGAGCACCAAAAAAAACTTTTACCAACCTTGTAACCTTTCGCTTTTTATTGGGGGGCCTAAGTGTGGGGATCCCAAAAGTTTGGGTAAAAGCCTTTTAAATTTTAAACCACAGATTTTGGGCAAACTAACTTTAGGATTCAGAAAAAGCGTTTTTGCTACATTGCGCTTCGTTTGCTACGAAAATTTTCTATTTAAAGGGGAAGGAATAATTCCAGACAATATAAATATGTAAGAAAAAAATACATTTTTTAAAAAATGGTTTTAAATTTCCCACTAATGATAGGGGGCGCGGGTGGTGAATGCGTTTTGTTTTTTAAAGCGGAAGAAATTTTTCGCATTTAAAAAACTGGGGGAATGACGCGAGAGAAAAAGAAAATAACAAAGCATGGGGGAAAACTAGCAGCTGCCCCAAGGGACGCCAAAGAAAAGCAGAGTTTGAGCAGTTTAGATTTTTTTAAATGACACACTGAAAAAACGGGGGAAATGCAGCTTACACTTTTAAAAAATGTTGTTTCAAGAAATAAAACAATATTATTTTTAAAACAGGAAAACCCCAATCGAGACTTGCCCCCACCAAAATTCGGGACTTTTATCAACCACAGAAAAACAAAAGATCAAAAAAAAGGGGTTTTTATTGTCGTTGGAATGACCGCGGTATTTTTGTTGCCCCTAATATTGGCTGAATAAAAATGAACAAAATCAAATTTTTTCCCCCAAAAGGGATATTGGAAGGGTACCAGAAATTTACAAAAGCTAAGCCAAGCAGCGGACCCCCAGTGAAAAAACCAGAAAAAAAGAAGGTTTAACCCTAAACAAGCAATTTGGAAAAATTTATTTCCCCTGCGCCCAAAGGGAATTTACAGGACCACACTTTGTGAACACAACTCCAAACGAAAACCCATCAAATGGACCCTTCTATATTTACCCTCTGATACTTTTAGACAAAAAAGTTTTAAAGTCCCACCACATTAAATTGACATCTTCAAGAAACAAAGATGGGGAAAAACCTTTAACCGCAAAAGACGTTTTCCTGCGGTTGCGTTGCCATAAAAATGATATCCCAAAGGGAGGCCCAAAAACTTACCCCCCGCATGTTTTAATCGACGATGGAAATTTTTTAAAGGGCCCAAAAGTGAATAAATTTATTTTTAAAAACATAGAGTTACCATTGAAGAGGGCATTCCGGGGGGTTCAAAAGATCACAGGTTTTAGTTAAAAATTTTAACAAACAGTTACTAAAAGACTTTTTCCTCCCTATCACGGGGACCCTGTTTGACAATTCTCGCAACACAAAATTTGGGTTAGAAGACTCCCCCTCATTTTGCGCGAAATGAAAATGAAAAATTTTAAAAGGGGCAAAAACCAGTAAAAAGGCAATCAAAAAAAAAAAAATAAGGTTGTTGAAGGAGAGTTTTTCCACCGGGGCAAACTTTTAACCTTTTGGTTTTAAAAAGAAAGGGTTCCTTTTAAATTACCGGGGAAGCAAAGGGGCCCCTTTCGCTTTAAGGGCAACCGACCCAAATTTTTGGGGGGATTGTTTCCATAAAAAATAAAAAAATTGTAAAAATAAATTTCCGCCCGTGTATTATTTACGAGAAACTGACACAACAAAAAAACCAGCCCCCAAAAGATTTTTTTGGGAAGGAAGAACTGCAGATAATCCCCCCCGGGAAACAGTTCCGCTTTATTAATTTAGGGTTTCCATAATGTCCATATGCATATAAAACACTGGTTTAAACAAAAAAACACTTTTTTGGTGTTTTTTTCTATCTAATGACTTCTTTGTTAAAACGTTGTGTTGATTTTCATGTAGATTAGATCGCAGTTTTACGTTTTCATGATGGAAAGTCTTATTGCCAAACAAGCTTCTTTTTAGTTGTCATGGAATTTTTTGACTGCACAACGCTGCGAGATATTCCCTTTTTCTTTCTTAAAAGATTTTCTCCTGGCCCCCGAAAAACTGTACATTTTTGACCTTAACCCACCCTAAAAATTTCCCTTTATCCCTTTCCCCGATAATTTTACCTTCTCTTTCCTAAAACCTTCTTTTTTAGTAATTTAATGCAAAGGCGAATTTTTTTAGGGGAACAGATGTATCAACCATCCCGCATGGGCCTTTACTACTTCCCCTTTTTCCCTGCTTTATAGATGTCTTCCCGTAGGAAAAATTTTAAACAAACTGTCTTTTATCTGTGTAAAGTCTCTGGACTCAGGATCCAGGGCTTAAAGAAACATAAAAAAAAACTCTAACATCAAAAACTTTTATAATTCTAAAACGTAAAAACCCCAAAAAATACAGGTTTGTCCCCAATTTTTACTTTCTTTTTTTTCATCAATTTTGCCCAAAAAAACTGATCATTTAAAACTCTGAAATCCTGATAATTAGGTTTTTAAGTCAGCTTTAAATTTCTTCAATTTTCTCTGGGACCCCCTTTTGGGCATCTTAAAGCTTTGGCGGGTTCCCCCATATCCCTTTCCGAAACAGCCGTTGTTTTTTCCCGCTTTAAAAATCTTTTTCTTTAAGCATCAGTGGATTTGGTTCTGAGATCAGTGTTTCTTCATGATGTATGGTTTCATGAACTGTTCTTGACGAAAGCAATTAAAAACGATGGACAGCTGGTTTTAAATTTAAAAAAAAAGTCCTTTAAAAAATTGTAGAAGTCCCCTTTAAAGACGACATATTTTTTTTTTTCCTCGAAATTAGGGACAAGAGGGGGGTCTCTTGGATCCATCTTTTTTGAAATTTCTGCTGCAAAATGGGTAGTCATTATGCAGGGCATGGATTCATTTAGGATAAATTCCCAAATCAACTTCAAAAATGAAACCCCCGCTGTTGATCAGGGGTTAAAAATGCCCAACCACTTTTTAAAGCCTTTTGAATTTTTTTCGGGTCGCCGCCTGTGTACTTTTAAAGTTACGTAATGGAAGCGATTGCGCCATAAACCCAACCCTACAGATTGTTTGCATCTAAAAAACATGGGTTTGTTGGGCCTTTTACTCCGGGTCATAGTCCCTCCAAAATATTTGTTGTTTGCTTTACAGTAAAGATCGACGCCATACTAATTCCCCCCCACCAAATCCCCTTTTTTAATCATCTGAAACATTGGTAAAAACCGACAATAAACCAAACTTTTACCCCGGGAAAAATTTTTGAAAGCGTCCCAACCATCCCCGGGGGCAAAATGTAAATGCGCCGGGGGCCCCGGGGGGATAATTTTTTTGCAGGGCCTTTTTTATAGTTTTTAAAGACTTTCCCCCAACAAAACAAACATCAGCCCTCAAGTATGAACAGGTACCTCCCATCGTTTTTTCAATTTAAATTTTGCCACGCATCTTTAAACATGCTGGGAATCAGAAAACACTGATGTCCTTTTTCCCCCTAAGACTAAAAAAAACGCCCTTTAGGGAAGTGGGGTCTTATAAACCTTTCCCAAATGTTTTTTGTATTTATAAGGGTAAACGCCCTTTCTAACAAAGTTTTAGCAAAAAATTCTTCCGTTTATTGGGCAGGACTTTTAAAAGGGCAAGCCCCGTGCCTCTAATGTTTCCCTTTATGTGCGCTAGAGTCTAGAAAGACAAGTTATTTAAAGTGTAACCATGTACTTTTCTTTATGACTGTGCAAAGCATTTCCCACCCTGAAAGGGGCGGGGTTAAATCTTTTCATTATAAGGGGAGAGTCATAACCTTTGCAATTTGTGAAAAATCAGGGAGTTCCATGTCTTGGAAACAAACTTTTGGAAATTGCATTTACTGTGCCTGCACCTCTAAAAATTCCCCCCTAAAAAGGGATCAAAGGCCCCTTACCCGTGGGGTTTACACCTTGGGGGTTACTTTTAAACCGCAAAATCCAACAGAGTGGGTAAGTCCCTACTGTTGTTGATCGGCCCGGGGCCATTTTGAAATTTTAATAAGTTTTTGATTATTAGAAAATCTTGGGGCACTTTTCTGCTTTCCCTTCTAAAATATTCTGCGGGATTTGCCCTCTAAAATAATTTTGGCTTTGGGGAAAGAACGCCATCCGACCTACAACGGGTGAAAGCAAATGAACAAATTTATGATTACTCCTTAAACTGTTTTTCCCAAGTTTTTGTGGCGCCCGGCCCCTTTTAAAAAAGGAACAAAAACGACTCAAAGGGCCCGCGTAAACAACATATGGGGAATGTTGGGAAGGGGCCCCTTTCCATTTTTAAAACTAACTTTTTGATCCGGGGGGGGGGGTAATTTGTTTTGTATTTCAGGTTTCAGAACTTTTTTTTAATTTTTTTTTTTTCGCCGCTGCTTTAAAAAAGGATGGCCCCTTCCCGTTAAACATTTTTTACAAAATTTTTTGTTTATTTTCATGTTTTTAAGTATGCCTAATAATTTTGCTCATTGGGGCGTATCAAAGTGTAAAGGGGCCCTGCTGGCAAAAAATAGGAGTAATCCAATGGGCTTTTGGGGTGGTTCCCTATTTTGGACCCGTTCTTTTGGGCACTTTTAAATTTGGGACCAAATTTTTTTCCCCCCCATTTCCCATGGGGATACTTTTCCCGTTTTTTGGGTTTTTTGTTCTTCAAACGTTTAAATTTTGGGCTACAAATAACAGAAAAAGGGTATTCCATTGAAGTTTTAAAATCTTTGGCGTATTGCCGATAGTTAGTCACTCCCTTTTCTGCGTTTTTCGCGGGCAGGAGGGAGCCCCTTTCAAGAACACACCACATAAAAAATTTTTTGTCTGAATTTTTTTTTTTAAAACTGCTCTCTTTGAAACCAACTCCCAGGTAGCGGAAAGTAAGCCTTTCCCACAATCGGTGCAAATTACCGTTTTAATCTAATCTCAAGACCCTTCCCCCCTCGAAACCCAAACCCGGAAAACCCCCCTCATTTTTGGGTTCTTCAGCGGCAGCGTCAAACTGTGTAAAACAGTTCGTCTGCCCAACCCCGGGGGGTTAAGTCATTTGAGGGAAAAAAAATAGTTGGGGTTTTTTAGGGTTTAAACCCAAAACTTCTAAAGGGTTTTTTTCATTTTTTGTTACATAGTCGATTAAAACAGCCCAACATTACTTTAACTGGGGTCAAATTTTTTGTTTGGGCCCGGAACTTGAGAAATAGCATGAACAACCCCTTTCCTGTACGTTTTGGGGTCAATGACCCTTTTAAATCAATTCATTTAGTGCTTTTTGATAAACCTCCTCCGAGCATTTCCTTTTAAAAAATTTTTCCCTTTTCCCCTTTATATATCTTAACCATGGGGTCTTTTTTTTCTAAAACCAACAATTTATTTTAAAATTAAAAAAAAAAAACTTAATTAAAAATCAATATCGAAAGGTCTTTTTGCGCTTTGGCCCCTTTAAAATAAAGTTAAAAAACCCTTTTTGGGGTTTTTTTACTGTGACTGTTTAGAACAGAGTTTAATGTCCCCGTTTTTCTTTTTTTAACATTCCTTTTTTTATCTGCCGGGGGACCCGGCGGGTTTTTAAAAAGGTTTCCCCGCCCTTTTTTTGAAGATCCAAAAATTTGTCTTTTTTTTAGTCATCAAAAATCGGCCTGTAAAAAAGATTAAAAAATTTTTCATCCGTAGTTTTAGTCAAAAGCGCTTTTTTATTGTCAGTTTAAAACGAACAAGTTTAAACCGTTATTAGTTGAACCAAAACTGTTTCTTTTTTGGGGTATAGTTTTTAATTTTTTTCCAGCCGCACTTACAGCTAAAGAACACAGAAACCCAGAGCTAAAGACAAAAACCCCCTAAAGGCAAACGCGGGTGCGCCATGCCCGTTGGGGGGTAAAAAAAAAAGAAAAACCCCCAACCCCTCGTTTCCTGGGTGATAGAGCCTTTTAGTCATGCTCCAGTATTAACATTTTGGGAACAGCATTAAAAACAGCAAAAAACCTTTTGTTTGGTTTTTCCCGTATTTTTTAAAGGTCCCGCTCAAATTTTTTTTGCATTTGTGTAATTTTTGTTTTAAACTGAAAAGGTTTTTTTGTTAAAGGGGTTTTTTACTATCCCTTCGGTTTTGGGGCTCTTGGGGGCGGGAGGGGACTTTTGGAAAAAAAAAGTGAACAACATCTTTTTATAAATAAAAAATTTTTTAGTATTTTATATCTTTTAATCTGTTTTTTTCAATTTTCCGCTGCGCACATAATTTAAAAAAAAATGTACATTTAAAGGAATTTTATTCGGCTTTTTTCTTCTTTAAACAATTTGAAAAGTTTATTACGTCCCACAGTTCTCCCCCCCCTTCCTGTAACTGGGTTATCCCCCGTTTACCCTTTGGGTTCAAACCTAAAAAAGTATTTTTTTTTTTTAAATTAAATTCCCAAAACCCCCGCCAACATTGTGAAGAAAGTAAAACTTTTGCCACAAGGTCAAATGTTTTGGGTTTCTACAAACCCCCCACCTCCAAACAGTTTTTTTATTTCATTTAAAAAAGCTGAAAGGTTTTTAAAAACCCGCTGCATAGATTTGGGGTTTGGACTGCCCTCAACGAACATTGTACTTTCGTTATTTTTGGAAATTAAAAAATTTTCACTTCCCCTTTTGAATGGGGTTTTTCATCTTCACCAAACAATTAAAAAACCTTTTAAAACGATCTTGCTGAGACGCAAAACTAAAATTCCTTTTAGTGTCTGCCCGGCCCTTTTAGGGTATGTTTATAAAGAATCACTCTTTCGTAATATATTGCAATTTGGGCCCGATATTTTTGTTCAATCAGCCCTTGGGTAAATTAGGGTTGCTAACAACGGGCCCAAAACCCAACGAGATTCAGAAAAGGGTGTAATTGCTTTTGGTTTTCGGGTGATTTGATAACCCCGTTTTTTTCCCTTAAAAAATTAGTTCATTACAACTGTCTTTTAATGCTCCCTTAAAATATGGGGCCCTGCGCTTTTAACAACTCAAAATCTAAGGGGAAAGGGAAAAACGATTTTCCCCAAAAGCAAAATTTACAGCTCCCTACCCTTTTTTGGCCCCTCTTTATATCGGGGGCACCTATTTTTATCTTTAGTGCTTCTTTTTTTTCTATTTCCCTTAAAAAGCAAGATCGCCCTTTCATTTCCCCGGGTTTGCCATAGATCAAATAGGGGTTAAAAAAAAAATTCCCCTTTCATTGTGTAAAAAAAAATATTTTTTGCCCCCCAAGTTTTATAGGGAAAATTTCTTAAAGATTTTCCCGCCCCAGATTCCCGTACAACTGTCCTGTTTGGGTCTGTTGGGTTTAATTTGAGCCTATTTTGAAAGGGAAGACCCCGCAGGGCCTGGCCCCAATCACGTCATTTTCTCCCAGGTCTGGAAATTTGAAGTAAGAATTTGATCTGCATAATTAATAGAGGATTATTTTGGAAAAGTAAACCGCTTATTTCCCTTTACGCCCAAAGGGGTTTTTTTCAATCTTCTAAACGGGTCCCAAAATTTGAACCCTGGGCTTTTTGAAATTTTTAAAAAAGCAAAATAAAAAATAATTATTTAAAAAAATTTGGGAGGAATTGAAGATGAAGAAAAATTATGATGTTTTTTTTTCCTGGAAACGACATTAAATGAAAAAGGGTTTCCTTTTTAAAAAAAACCCCAAAGCCCCAACGCTCCCCAAAGCAGCTTTAATTTTAAAAGAAAGTAAGGGGTTTAAAACATTTTTAAAGAAAATTTAGGCCAAAAAACCTCCCCAAATTTTTAGACCCAAATGATTTTTAATTAAAAAAATTATCATTTTTCTGAAAAAAAAAAGATCCAAAAGGGAACTTGTTCGGGGTTTCAACTAAAAACCCCACCCATCAAAGTTTTTAAACCAAAAGACAATTTATACAAAGACCCTTTTGTGAAAGACCAAAATCCCCCTTTGGGCCCTTGGGAGACCCCCAAATTTGATAGGGATGCAGTTTTTAAAAAATTTAAAACCAAAACTGCAGGAACTCCCAAACAGCTAACCAAATACAAAACATGGAACTTGAAGAATTAAATCAATCAGCAATAAATAATAAAAGCAATAGAAGCCCAAAAACCCTTTTTCCCAAAAAACAGCATTAAAGACTATACACGGGCGCACCGCTACCCATTGGGGAGAAATTAAAAGCCCTTGATCATGCTTTTAAAAACCATTAAGGCGAATTAAAAAAACAATTTTGCAAAAATAGGGGAACTAGATTAATACATATAAAAAGAGAAAAAAAAAAACTCGTTTAGGCGAAAGACGCCAACTTAGGGCCCGAATTTTTAAAGAAAGAATAAGACAAAACTAAAAGATCTTTGAACAAAAAAGATCAGCAAGAAATAGAAGCCGGGCTACTTAAAACCCAGACCAATTACGAACTCAAGTGAATAAAAAAAATAGAAAAAAAAAAAAAAATTTATAAAGAAGAAAAACACACTAGCAGAACGAAAACGAACACTGTTAGAGAGCAAGGAGTTTACATTAAAGCGTTATAACTGCCTTAGGATTTCAATAAGGACCTTGGGGTTGGGGTATTAAAACCCGGCGGGGGCGGCCAAAATTAGGGACCCCTCCACCGCCCATCGCCCCCACCTGAAAATCATGGGGAAAAAAACAGCTTGAATCCCTCTTGCAATTTATTTAAAAAAAATTTGCTTTGGAAAAGCCGGGGCCCCTTTAAACCCGGAAAATTGGGGGTATTGTCAGCGGGGTTTTGGGGCTACCAAAGCCAAAATTTGTTGGCTTTAAAGGCCGAGCACTTATGGACATTAGTTCCGTAAAAAATTGGGTTTCTATTTAGTAAGATAAAGACCAAGTAACCTATGCCATTAATCCAAGAACAAGGCGCTTTTCAAATTCAAAGGGCATTATTTTTTTTACTTTGCGAACAGAGTCCCGAGTTTGCTGGTCTTTTAAAGACTTTGGGGGTTTGGGGCTTTGGGAATTAGATGACTTAACCTTTGGGGTTTCTTTTAAAGTTTGTAATATTATTACTGGGTCAAAAATTTTTGTCGTTTTTTTTTCCCCCCTTCTGTTCATTGCCTTTCTATAAGAAAATTTTAAATTTTAAAAGTTTTTTATTGTACCATCTGGAGTCGGGGGTCAGAAGGCAGCATGTATAAACCATGGCCAACAGCAAAGTCCCACTTTCGATCTTGCGTATTGTAAAACATTTTGTACCTTTTAATACTTGAAGGTAAATCAACGTAGAATTAATGGCGTTTCCCCTAAATTTGCTAAGTATTGTTTTTGTGCGTCAAAGCCAGTAGAAAGATCAGTTAGCTCGATCTCGCCTGTGCTTGCGACCCTAGCAAACACCAAACGTAAGTACGAATAGAGTCGTTTTTTCGTTCTATTTCCCGCCCTAGTTAGGGCCCTTAGAAGTGTCTAAGATAAATGTTGTCCATGCTGTTTTATGCTCTTTCTGTAGGGACCCGGGCTGAACAGTTTGGGCCTGAAAGAAAAATTTTGAAAGGAGGATGCCAGTCATAGTTATACTTTCTGTGCGGCCCGAAAAAAAGGTCGCCTAGGGGCCATGATTATGATCCAACTTTTGTCTAAAGTCTGTCTTGATGTTAATATTGAATTCGTTACAGATCCTTTCAAAAGCCTTCATGTCTATTCTGTTGCTGAGTGGATTAAACGGTTTGTCATTTGCAATGGCGCTTGCAATTCAGCCAAAATACTCTGAAGTGTAATAGAAATGAAATCGTACACTGACCTCACCAAAGGATCATGGTGATTTAAAATGATCGGCATACGCCACTCCACACCCAGTTGATGCGCAAAAAACAGCAAAGTTTAACTGGTTCTGATAAAACTGCATGGGATGACTAAACCAGCTTTCTTGATGTGGTCGTTTTCAATGGGGGGGTTAAGATAGCTCTTCAAGGGAGTACTCCCCTTTTTATGAAAAGAGGCAGTCGGGGTCACAGCAATGTCAAGAGATCAGTTGCTATATTTTTAAGATTGTAGTGCGGCCCAACAGAATATTTTGCGCCAGTAAAATTTGAATGCACTCATTTTTAATTTGTTTAAAAAATGTTTGTAACAATAACAACTCAAGACAGTCCTTCGTTTTTAGAACATGCTATTGTAACAATTGCGGGGCCAAAACGGTCGCGCTCCATGAAATATTTTACAAAGTCGAAGGGTTTAATATAAGCAAAAACCAAGGGGAATAATAAGATTACAAAAGTTGGGGGGCTAAAAGGGCTAACCATTTAAAACAATACCTATGGTTATTACGGGTTTTGCTCACTAAAAGAAGCAATGAGTAAATCGGCATTACTCTCAAACTTAACAATGCAAATCTAAAAACAATATTAACATTCGAACCTGAAATGCAGATTACTTATTTGATAAAGACTAGCTAAAATGTTAGGCTTTAAAGTTGACACTTTAGGTCACTAAAAGATTTGTTGTTGCGCCAAACAAAACTACTTTTAAGGGGAAAATCCGCTCGATCTTGCATTACATTCATTACTTTATGTTCATTTGGATGAGCTGAGCACTGATGAAAACTTATATGATGGAAGGCCCTCAAATGTTTTAAGAGCTTTACCGGCGGGGAAAGCTGCATATTGCGATTATGAAATTATACAATTCCCTAATTTACATTTTAAAAGATTAGTTTGTGGGAGGGTTGGATCATTTAATATAAAAATTGCAGACAAAGCGGGGGAAAGTTGTGAAATGCGATAACCTACACATTGTTTTGGAAATAAAATAATAAACTGTACTAAAAATGTCGCGTGGGCCAGAAGAATCCGGAGTTACATTAGCGCCTGTAAGGTGTATAACTTTAGAATTAAAAGACCTTGCAGATGTTGCGGACTTTGAACAGAACGGTGAGATAGGCGCTTTGTATGGTTTTGAGTACACTAAAGATGGTGATTATAAACGCAAAGAGGTTGCCGACAGCAAAAAGTTCCTAAACTAGAACTAAACTGCGCAATCTAGAGGCAAATAATGTTGGCCAGTATGAATATAAAATAGTTCGAAAACCTGACCTCAAATGGCACTTTAGAACCATATTTAGAATGGAAATAAAATTTGAATTCATAAGCCCATTTACATATTTTTAGCCGTCAAAAAAGTTTCAGAAAAGCATTCAACTCTGGCCCTTTACATGTAAGTCTTATGCCGGACGACAATAGTCGGAAAGAGATTGAAATAACGCCGTATGGGAAAAAGCAGTACATCCTCCACAGAAAAGAAACAGTTGTAAAAAAAGCTTCTACAAAATTACAGTTCTTTCCAAGCAGAAAATTAGGAGACACGTTCACAATGATATTTGAAATTTCTGTCTTTAAAGATGTGGAGAGGGATGGGTTGTGGGCGTTAGTGATGACCTTATAAAAGGAATTAATATTAGCTGCAAAACTTAGACGTTAAACGTCTTAACGTTGTTGTCGTCGTTCTTCACAATGGTGAGGATATTAAGATCATAACAACAAGCAACAAAATCAATGTTGACTTAAATAGAAACAATCTTACAGAACTGAATTGGATTAATCTTACACATTTAGGCCTCGTAGGTTTTATTATACTGAACAAGTTTTGACAGAGAGTATGATAAAAATAATACGGGATTAGATTAAGTTCTGTTATAAAACTATGGAGCAGTTAAACTTTATGACAAAAACTCCTCATTGCTCATTGATTTGTGGGCAGACTGGTTGTGGAAAAACATATTATCCTCGACCTGTTACAAACAGTTTATCGCTATAATTTTAATCATATTGTGGTTTTTCTGTCCAACACTTAAATGGAACAAAGCATATCATAATAGAAGGTTTATATGGGCAGATGATGCCATATATTTAGTTGATCCTAGCAATAAACTGAGTGAGTGTTTAGAACAGTTTTATAGACTGTTTGAAGGAACGCAAACACTATTTATTATAGATGACTGTTCGGCAGAAAGAGACATAGTTAAAAAAGAGAAACACTTTGGTCAAAACTAGCTTTCAGCGGAAGGCATGCTAGGATAAGTGTGTGGATTTTATGCCAAAAATATAACTCAGTTTTAAAAGACTTTAGAGAACAGTTAAAGACTTTTAGTGTTATTTCAC